>OY756954.1:7864541-8476712 GCA_963580275.1 Crataegus laevigata
TCGAGAATGAACTTCTTAGTGGGTCTTTTGTTTCAACAGAAAGTTTTCGTGGAACACCATACATGGAAGCTATACTAGACAGGAGAACAAAAGATGGAGCCGTACTGGTGAAGAAGTGGCTTCAAGAAGCTCTTCGTCGGGAAAATATAACTGTGAATGTCAAATCGCGTCCTGGTTTTGTTACAAAGTCAGAGTTGCAACTTATGGTAAAAGCCCTAGCTAAAACGCAGTCATCTTTACTGAGAAATAAGGGAATTATTCAATTAGCAGCAGCTGCTCTGGTTGCCCTTGACGAATCTAATTCGGCCAGATGGGAAGCATTTATGAGTGCAGAGAGAATATTGAGTGTTGTAAGTGCTGGAGACACAACCCAGAGTCTTTCTGCTCAAATTGACGATCTTATCAATAAGACAGCTCTGATGGGATTGCATGGACAGAAGAACAAAAAGTCGGAGGCCTCAAAAGGACTACTTTCTTTTCAGGATGCTTTGCTCCTTATGATTTCTGGATATATATTAGCCAGTGAGAATTTTCCGACATCTGGGTCTGATGGCCCTTTTTCTTGGCAAGAGGAGAAATTGTTGAAAGATTCTATTGTTGAAGCAATTCTTGAAAACCCGTCAATAGCAAAACACAAGTTTCTTCATGGTCTAATGGAAGAGCTCGAGACCAACTTAAGCAGGATCAAATCTGATGAAAGTAAAGAAACGTCTTCAGATCAAATAGACATCGATGATTTTGACGACGATCAGTGGGGTAAATGGGGTGATGAAGAAGTTGATAATAAAACTAACAGTAAAGAGCAAGTGTATAGTGACATGCAGCTGAAGTTGGAGCTGCGTGATAGGGTGGATAATCTTTTCAAATTCCTTCACAAGCTATCTAGTTTGAAGAGTAGGAACATACCGTTGAAGGATGGGTCATTGTCTTCAGAAAATAATTTCAGTGGAGATCCATATGCAAGCAGAGGACTGCTATATAAGCTTCTAACAAGGGTTTTGGCGAAGAACGATGTACCTGGTCTGGAGTATCACTCGTCTACTGTGGGACAACTTTTTAAAAGTGGTTTCAGAAGATTTGGCCTTGGGCAGGTAAGTTCCCACGTCCAGATTTTGGTTCAATGGGTCCATATATGCTTGATAACCAAACCTTCTTCTTTTTTTTCCGATTTTCAGGCAAAACCAAGTTTAGCCGACCAAAATATCATCCTGGTATTTGTCATTGGAGGAATCAATGGTGTCGAGGTATGCATTTCTCAGATTCTCTTCCCCGTATGTTAACATTTCGCATGAAAACTGGAAGCTCCTCGGGAAAAAATTAGTTATATTCACTTGCAAAAGTAACTTAACCCTGTTGTTTTTTATGTGTAATAAGGTTCGTGAAGCTCAAGAGGCATTATCCGAGAGTGGAAGGCCGGATATTGAATTGATTCTTGGAGGAACGACTCTCCTTACTCCCGACGACATGCTCGACTTACTACTGGGCAAGTTTAGTTACTTCTGATTGTTTAACCATTGACAGTGGCCAATAGGTGAGTCTCAAATATGTTTTGGTTAGCATTCAATTTACTCTCCGTGTCCCTGAATGCTTAACTGTGCTGAAACTTTCTACTTTATGTACGCGTTTGATGAATGTAAGATCAAAGACTTGAGATTGTACAAATTGGGGTTTTGAATTTATCTCAAAGAGGGTGGGATGGAATTTGGCATGGAGATTTCGGTGCTTTGAGATCAAATTGGTTTGAGGGGAAGAGAGGTGGAGGAGTGGAGGATGACTAACGGTCGTTGGAGTTGGGGCATGTGAGTAGAGAGTTGAGTGCAACTTAGGTTGGGTCAACCCGAATCTATCCATGTCCAATTAGATTTTAAACTTGATCGAGTGGGTCGTTATGAAGTAAAAAGCCCGCCCATGTCAATCCAAATCCTACTCAAATTCCATCTCGAATTCTCTCGTGCACATATTATTCACCCTGCTTCATATTATATAATATAAATATATATATAATGGAATTTTTTTTGTTGATCTTGATTTGAATGACTAATAATGGTGAGTTCAATTTCTTTGGATTGAAACTTTAGTATTCTCTTGTAGTTTTATCAACTTTGCATAATTGAAACATTAGAAGTGGTCTCCCACCCTGACACTTGGTTTAAACTTTTGCATGGATATGGATGCGTAAAATTGAATTTTAACTAATATATATTGACGTTATTTGGTACAAAATTTGAAAAAACTTACAAAATAAGGTGTTATAAGATTGAACTCAATAAAGTTAGATAAGCTTGAACACAACCCATATAAGTCCCAATTCAATTTACACCCGAACTTGAATAAACCTGCATGAACTTCAACCTAACCCTAACTCGAATTGTGAATGTTGAGTTAAAGTTGGGTTGACCATCTAACATGCTCGAGTTCCACCTTTAGAAGAGAGAGATAGTCTAATGGCTTGATATTACTTTAACAAAATTCTAAGACCCGTCAAATTTTAGACATAAAATTTAGATTTGACGGCTTATGTGGCACTTTGACATCTTTCAAAGTTTTACTCTTCACCTGATATATCAAATTGAATATTATTTTATTATATTATTCCTTTTCATACTTTATGTTTTATAATTTGAATTTGGTTACATTATTTTCTTTTCATAATTTCTCAGGTGTACACCATAATGAGTATCTGAATTAATACCCAAGGGATAAAATACCGAGGCTTATGAGCTGCAAAGTAATTTAAGCCCAGATTTAGTACTAAGGTGATTCTGAAGAAAAAAAATGAAAAAAAAGGGTATAACCAGCTTTTTTATGTTTGGTAAACATTCAACTTCAGTTTTTTTTTCTTCCTAGTTTTGGGTGAAAAAAAAGCGAAAAACACAAAGCTGCAAAACTCAGCTTTGAAAACTAGCTTTTTCACATCTGTTTTACATAAAAGTTTATCAAATACTATGATACTGCTTTTTTTTTCTTTTCAAAAGCACTTTTACAAAAAGTTTATCAAACACTTTGCTACTTTATTTCACAGTTGCTTATTCTCATAACACAATAGAACCAGTTTTTTTTTTCAAAGCACAATAATGCTAAACCAGCCCTAAATCAGCTCAATAAGTTTTGTACCTATATAACTTCAAGCCGTATTTTTTTCTTCTCTTCTTTTAAATTGGATTCGAAGCAAATTGAATTGATACAATATCGCTTAGCCTGTTCCTTTTGATTCAAATGCATTGCAAGATCCTAAAATCCATTTGTGACAAAGCTCAAGAAGAAGAAAATGAGAAATTACTGGCTGTAGAGAACGCCAAGCTTCCAAGATGTAGCGGTGAATTTGAATTTTCTCTGAACCAAGGAGCTATTTTCAGACCTGGGTTTGCGGTTTGCAGGCTGATGTTTGCGATTTAGTAATTAATCAAAATTTTCTTGACGCTGCTGTCAATTTTCACAACAAAGGTGAGGGTTGTCCGTAGATGTCATGTCACGTCAGATTTGCCTTTTCGATTGAAAAACATTGTTGCTGTCATTTTTTATGTTAAGATTTGGACAATTTGACATCTCATTTGGAGATGCTCTAAGAATGTTTTTGTCTGGTTATAAATTTCATTAATGTGCCAAACAAATTGATCTCAAATCTAGGTTAGGACAGTTCCTCAAAATCAGATTTTTGGACGAGCAAAATTTGAGAATTTTATCAAACAATTTAGGGATCGTTCGATAACAATTTTGTTTTCAGTTTTTATTTTTATTTTTATTTTTTTTGAAAACTGAAATTTTGTTTAGTAATTACTTTTAGTTTTCATAGAAAAAAAAACTCGATAAAGTAATTTTTAGTTTTCATTTTTTTAAAAACTTAAAATAGTTACCGAACAAGATTTCAGTTTTCAAAAAAGTGAAAAGTGAAAACTAAAAACTAAAAACTGAAAATGATTATCAAACAACAAACTTAGAGAGCTCATAACATTGACAAAAAGCTAAAATTTGGCGCTATACGAGCAACTCTAGTGTAGGAGCCCTCCCCCTAGACAATGCACTATTCAATCCACTTAGTGAACAGTAATTGCCTTAATGAACAGTGTATTCCCCTGGCAATAGCCTTTTTGCATCTCCACCCCTGCACTTGAATAGCCCTGGCAATTAGGTAACAAATAATTAATACAAACAAATAAATAATATGAAAATAGCTAACAAATAATTATAATGAAATTAGGTAACAAATAATTATAATGAAAGTAGCTAACAATTAAATAATACAACATAATAATTATAATGAAAATAGGTAACAAATAATTAATACAAACAAATAAATAATATGAAAATAGCTAACAAATAATTATAATGAAAGTAGCTAACAAATAATTATAATGAAAGTAGCTAACAATTAAATAATACAACATAATAATTACAATGAAAATAGGTAACAAATAATTAATACAAACAAATAAATAATATGAAAATAGCTAACAAATAATTATAATGAAAGTAGGTAACAAATAATTATAATGAAAGTAGCTAACAATTAATTATAATGAAAGTAGCTAACAATTAAATAATACAAACAAATAAATAATATATTGTTACCTAATCCGCTAAACTTTCCCCACTTCGAAGATTAGCACTAGGCGTCTCTTCACAAACTAAACGATATATTAAGTAATTTCCAACGACTGGACAGTGAATCTTTGGTTCTTTGCCCACCCATTTTCTCAATATAAATGGTATGAATAAGACTCCACATTTCTCGCAACTGCATCTCATTACCCGAAAGTGAATCATGAGTAATTTTAACCCAACTAGCACACAACGCAACATCTTCAAGAAGCGTCCAATTCGTACCTGCAGCAGTACTCATTTTGTTTTAAAAAAAATTTGGCTTCAAACTTTGAGAGAAAGATAGGAATGTGAGGAGAAATAGTTGAGAAAATATGGAATTGTGGTGTAAGGTAGATGTTAATGACAAGGTATTAATAGAAAAGTAAAAAAAAAAAAAAAACATTTACAGATTTTTTACAAATGTTTCAAATTTTTTATTCAACTAATTAATCTCTGCCGTTGGATTTAAAAAAAATTTGAATTCCAACACTCCAGATTGTGCCACGTGTCACAATGGTAACATTTCTGATTTTTTAAACTTTGTTTTCTTTTTTTTTTTAAATTTATAAAGGAGAATAATATCAACCGTTGATCTGAGATCCAACGGTTGATATTAAATAATTTTTTTTATTACCGTTGAAAATCGGACGGTGCAAATTAAAGATCCGTTGGGATCGAACGGACCGTGGGAAGTCACGTGGCTTCCCAACGGTAACAAACAGACTGAAAAGTTTTTTTTTTCTGAAAAGTTGTCGGGCGACGCGCCCCCACGCGCGAGTGGGGTGCACGCGCCTTACAGAAATAAAATAAAATAATGGCGTGACGTCAGTCTGGCGTCACATCCACTAGGGGGCTGGGTCAGTCAATTTTCCACGGGCCCGTCCCTCGGGCCTCCACCTTCACACGGGCTGCTGCACGCTGGAGCCGATCCACAGGGCCTCGGGCCCTTGTTTCTTGCCTGTCCCCCGAGCAAACTCCAACGGTGGAGTTGCTCTAAGCTCTACCAAGTGGGTACTTAGACATACAACTCTGAGTTTTTCCATGTATGAAAAACACTGTAAAATCTTATGAGGTTTCAAAACTGCATATGTTAAAATTCCATTAAAAAAATTGGGGTTGTTATAAACATTGTTTAAAGTGTGATTGTATAAATTCTAAATTAGATTTGATACTAGTTATTCTTTCCTATTAGGACTTGTATTCCTTGGAGGAGAAAGATTCTTCCCTCTCTTATTACTATATATAAAGGCACTGCATAGGAGGAATAACACATCCTCTACACAACCCTACAAACACCTCTCTCTAATCTTTCTCTGCTACCGCACCTCTCTTTCTCCCTATCAGATTAAAATAAGCCACAACACATTATCACCACGCTCCTACCGTTGCGCTTAGAAATTTGACGTGGAAGTTTTCTGCATCAAACCAGTTCATCAATATCATCAAGCAATCAGGTTCTTCCAAAACAACAATTTTTATCTAGATATTTTTGTAGCCTTGATAGCATGAACATTTACCATAATGCATGATCCAATTTTACGTTTTTCGAATTTTAGAGTCTACATAAATTGTGTATGCATTATATCCATAATTGTTAAATTATGTGAATTGACATTGTCATGAATTGCATCGAATACATGTCTATGCATTGAATTATATGTGAATATGCATAAAAATTGAATTATCTTATAATCTAAAATTGAAAAAAAATTAAAGAAACAAATTAAGGTTCTAGCACCATTGGCTTCGAGTCGCACTGTCGTGCACGATTGCCAACACCAGACCAACAGTCTATATCGGTTTGGTGAGCCCAACTCAATCCCAAGGCCACAAGCCCAGAGAATCCAAATAGTGCGTTTTGGCACCATCGTCCCTAACCCAAACCTTCGACCTGAAGATTAGACCTTCCCCATCGATTTTTTTGACGAAATCACGACCGTCAGTCGTGTGCTTGGGACGAAACTCGTCGTTTTCAACAACGATCTTCGACAATTCCAAAAGAATTTCTTGAGTTTTTTTCACGGGATTCACTCGAATCACTTCGATTCTCACATCACCGACGTTGAGGCTTTATCTTCGTCCCTAAAAACTTGGTTCTCCGATGAACCATGGCTTGCCTTGATCACAGAAAACCGTCTGAAGCGGTGCTGTTGACTATCTTCGGTGGATTCACACTGAAGGATTATTTTGAGAATACATGTTCATTTAAGCAACATCATTAGCATGCAATTAACAAATTAAAGGCGGAATCATGCTTGCATGTACTTAAAAACAAAACATCAACCATGAATGTTCAAAGCCTAGTAGTTTGGTGAATCAATAACAACTCAAAACAAAGTGAGTTGAAATTTATACCTTTGTAGATTCCTCTTTGCTTAAGCAAAGGCTAATCACCCAAAGAGAGGGCCTTCATTCCTTGCATCTTAGATTTATGGATTTGGATGGATGAAGAGGTTTCTCCAAGTTCCCAAAATTGGGAACCTCTAAGTCTCCACACCAAGGTTAGATGAAGAAGAAATGAGTGACCTTGAGGAAGTAAAATTGCTAGATATTTTCCTCAAGGTGGCCGGCCATTTTAGAGAGAAATGAGAGCTTGTGTTCTCTCCAATTTTCCCAAAAACAACCCTAAATGAATTTTGGCTATAAAGTCATATTTATACCTTAATTCATTTGAGTGGCAAACTTGTAAATAAGTCCAAGTTCACTACCCCTTCAAAGTGGCCGACCTTAGGATATTTATTGGAGTATTTGGGCCTTTGTAAATCATTATTCATTAAGTTGTCATACAACTTAAGTTAATGGACTTGACGTTCGAAGCCCATTGGGCCTTAAGGTCCAAAACTATCCCGAGGTCTTTAACGAACTTATTCATTTGATTAATTAACATATTAATTAATCCTTGCCATAAATAATTAAACTATTTAATTATTCTTACTCATCTCCGTTGAATCTTCAATCTCTACCTTACACGGTGTACGATCCATTAGGTTCCTTTTAGCGAGGCAGTGGGCGATTCAAACTCTTTCAAATCGATTGTGAATTTGAAACTTACTTTCAATTCTCCCTTTAGTGTTTACACACGTTTAGGGCTTCCACAAACCATGAGTGACACCTAGTAGCATATCATGGTTACCCAAGCTAATCAGAAGAGGTGAATAACCTATTCAGTTTAGGATTACAAATGCAATACGGTCATTCTCTAATACAATACTCTTGACCACATTGTTTGGTTTGATAGTTTATTCATGTCTACTATCCAATGCGTATCTTGCACTTATATGATTACCTTGAATGTGATCTGGAACGCATTCCAACATCTCACTCATACTCTGGCCAGAGATTCTTAATCATATCATAGAGTATTCTCCATCAACGGTTTAAAGGTTAGAGATCCCTTGTTGCGCATTCACTTGTCTCCATGACTAGATAGCTTGACCCCAACCATGCCGTGGACACTCCAAAGGAATGCCTTTTGACACGATCAAAGATCAAGGACCTAACCACAAGACAACTATGATGCCTCAGGTCAAAGGACTAATTTGCATTATCCTAACCATGAGTTCTCACGTGACATGAATATGAGAAATCGTCGTTGATCGTGTTCAGTGAACTCATTCTCTATTGAGCACCTACGTACTTGTCTTGGTGTCACTCACACCAATGACTCGAGACTAGTCACTCTCCCTGAGAGAAGACATAGCACGTACTGATCTTAACGGACTGTCAATGCCCAATTGGCAATCCTATGATCAGGAACGTTTAGGATGTGTCTACGAAAGAATGGTCTCATTAATCTAACTTCTTTTAGATTGCATTCTCCCAATCACATATTCCTTGGACTTTATCATTTAAGCATATAACATTTATATGAGACCGCTCAAACAATAATCTTTGCCCTTTATATTAAACTAGATTAGTTTAACATGTGAAATGTCCATAAAGTATCATCATATGATTGGTTTTAGGGCACATTTCCAACACACACACCCAGCGCCGCTAGGGTGGCCTATAGATCCAACCTTAGCCCTAGCAGGCCTCAATTTCCTTTGGTCTATATCGTACAACACCCTTCTTTTGAGTTTGCTTATGCTTATTGCCTTAACCCACATTTGGGCTTTGGTGATCATTGGCCCGAGAACCAGTTGAACCCTTTTGGGCTCCTGCCTTCTTCCATGCGCCACGCCACACATGATCACAACCTTTTGTTGGTGTATGTGTGCCCGCATTGGAACAAACCTCATATCTAGAATCTCGATGCCTAGGCCTATGTGTAACTACCCGCACCGGATCCATGCCCATCTGGGCCTTTGGTCTATTGGGTCTGCAACCCACATGTGTCTATTCCAGCCCATTTTTGGGCTAGACTTCATGGCCTCAAATTTACTCAGCCCACCCATGGGCTTTGGTTCATATTTTTTGGCCCCGAGTTTTAATTGTTTATTTTTTTAGACAATTTGAGTTTTATAACTTTTTCATACACAATTTAATTTTGGTTCAAAGTCTAAATAATTAATTACATTATAATTATTGACCCTGAAGATCTATTTGCATATTTATGCATATATGTATATATATATATATATATATATATATATATATATATATATATATTTGTGTTTGTTTGTAGGAACATATGAACTTAAAGTTCATAATTCTTTCAAAACCCGAAGTTTTTAGAAACATGTCTTTTTTGAAAATTTGAAGCTTTCCTTAAAACATCACTCATGAAAACCTGAAACTTTTTCATGTAACTTTAAACCAATATATGTCTAACTACATTCTTGTCTATTTATTTTGTGATAGAGATATGTCGAATTTGAACAAACTCGGCTTTACCGGTTTAGAGGTTTCCGGAAGAAACTATCTCAAGTTTAAGATGTGAAGCTCTACCTCATCGCAAATAATTTGCGCCCCGTCATTAAAGCTAAGACTGATGACCAGGTTGGCGAAGCTGAGAAAACAACTGTTATGATCTTCATCCGAAGACACATTTGTGATGCACTGCAAACTGATTACCTTGTTGATGAAGATCCACGAGCACTTTGGGTCGCTTTAGCCGATCGCTTCGATCACCAAAAGGACATCTTCTTGCCTGAAGTAAGACATGACTGACATCTTCTATGAATGAATATAATTATGAAGTTTGTCGAATCCAATCACTTCTCAACTTTTGTAACAAGACCTTGATCGAAGAAGATTTCTTGGAGAATACCTATTCGACCTTCTCTGCTACCAATATTGTCATGCAACAACAAAATAGGGTTCAAAAGTTCACTAAGTTTTTAGATTTGATATCTGTTTTACTTATCGTTGAAAAACATAATCAGTTGTTGATGAAAAACCATCAAGCTTGACCTATTGGGGCGACTGCTGTGCTTGAAGCACATCATAGCATAAACAAACGCCCAAAACGCCAACATAGGCATGGTAGTGGCCGCTAGAAGCCACCCCATCAAGGTCAACAAAGCCAAGGCCTATCTAAGGGAGGAAATCGAGCCCATAAGCATTCTAACCTTGCTCCCAAGGCCCCGATCTTCAAGAATAAGGGCAAAGCACCTGATACCATGGATGCGGATATGTGTTACCACTGTGGTTCAAAGGACCATTGGCCCTGTGTTTGTCGTGGTCCCCTAAAGGTTGTAGTTGAATATCATTCTCATGGGAAGAAGTTTGAATCAAACTTTATGCAAGTGGATGAACCGGATAGTACCAAGATGGAGGTTTCTAATTTTCAAAGGCCATTACCCCTATGGAAGATTAGAATCTTAGACATAAACTGTTTTTATTTGAACCTTAGACCACTAGGGCCGAATAAGTGGCTGAACCCCCCTTGTTTTTGGTTTAAGTTTGAACAATTTTCCTTTTATGCTTGGATTATTTGTTGGCGATTTGTTTTTGGATACTAAATTTTTTTAATTATCATCCTCGAATACTTAAATTATTTTGAACGGATATTTGCTTTTTAGAATTTTTATGCAAGTGACTGATTCAAATTAATTTTTAGTTTCAAGTGTGACTAGTGGAAAAGTTAGTTGTCTGGCAGATAATGCAACCACACACATCGGTTTGCATGAACGCATCTATTTCACTAACTTTATACCTAAGAATGTACCTTTAACAACCCTCTCAGGCCTATCCAACCTGATCGAAGGATACGGTAAGGCACGTATACAATGTTGTCCAATGGTACAATCGTGATCATTGATGAGGCACTTTATTCTCCATGTTTCGGAAGAACATTGTTGAGTTTCAAGGACATTCAAGACAATAATTACCATGTTGAAACCTAAGTAGAAAACGAAGTTGAATTTCTATGTATCACTTCCTACAAATATGACCAGAATCGTATTTTAGAGAAGATGGAGTGCATCTCGAGTAGTCTGTATACTACAACCATGCGCCCTATAGAGAGCTACTATGTGGCCGGCCCTACCTCAGGGACTAAGCATGAAATTACACTTTTGCATGATCGTTTAGGACACCATAGACGAACAACATTGTGTCATATCCTCAAATCTTCACACGGGCATCCATTAACCCGAAGTTTAGGTTCGATTTAAGGAATCGCATGTCCAACTTGCTATATGGGAAAACTTATTATTAAGCTTTCTCATGACAAAATTCTTTCGAATCCTCATATTTTTCTACAAAGAATTTAGGAGACATTTGTGGATCAATTCACCCTCTATGCAGACTATTTAGATGTTTTATGGTATTGGTTGGCGCTTCTACACATTGGTCACACGTGTGCTTATTGTCCACAAGGAAAGCTGCATTTTCCAGATTGTTGGCTCAAGTTATCAAGCTCAGGGCTCACCACCCTGATTATTCGATCAAATCTATTTCGATTAGATAATGCTAGAGAATTCACATCTAAAACTTTTGATGATTATTGCATGTCGGTCGAGGTTGAAGTTGAACATCATGTACCCCATGTTCACACCCAGAACGGCCTGGCAGAGGCATTCATTAAGAGCTTACAAATGATTGCTCGATCGCTGGTTATACGTACCAAGCTCTCGATCATTACTTGGGGCCATGCAATATTGCACGCAACCATGTTAGTCTGCCTGAGGCTTGTTGTGACCCAACCATATAACGCCCTTCAATTGGTTACCGTATATGAACCCGACATATCGCATCTATGTGTTTTTGGTTGTGCGGTCTATGTGCCTATTCCGCCGCCCTTATATACAAAAATGGGGCCTCAGCGAAGGATGAGAATTTATGTCGGATATGATTTTTCTTCAATTATTCATTACCTGTAACCTTTGATAGACGATTTTTTATCGCTCGTTTTGCAGATTATCACTTCTATAAAACAACTTTTCTGTCATTAGGGGGAGATAAGAAAGTCACCATTCCTGAAAAATGACACAAATTATCGTGGATGACTCCCACTTTGTCTCATTTAGATCCTGCGCCGCTCAGTCTGAAACCGAAGTGCAACACATATTAGATCTTTAGAGTGTAGCTCAAAGCATGCCAGATGCTTTTCACAGATTTAGCACGAGTGACAAGATCACATATTCCAGCTGCAAATGTGCCTATAAAGATGGATGTACCAAATGTATGACATACTTCCCTCCTGGAGGCCCGGGATGTCACTTTGGCCGATCTACGTACATTAGCAGCTAGCCAATCCTCTGCTCCTGGACAATAGCGTGGTATACCTCTTGGTTCAAAGGATTCACACCTTCGGTAGAAGAAACCCATGGCATAGTCTATTGAGCTTATCGTGAATCTGACTGTCGCCTACTCATTCTATCCAACTCATGAGGAAATTCTAGATTACATAAATGTTCTTGAAGAGACGAATCCACCTCCTAAGAATTGTGAGATTTCAGTCTATTATGTTAGTTTAGATGATGTCTAGTGTAGAAATGAGATAATAATCGACGATGCATTAACATATGTAGTAGCTACTGAGATTATGTTGTGCAATGACATTGAACTCTATTCCATTGATGAATGTCGACGTATAACTAATTGGTCAAACTGGAAACAAGCAATCCAAGTCAAACTCAATTCGTTTATGAAAGTAAGGTGTTTGGACCTGTAACTTCTACTCTTACGCATATAAAGCCCATTGGCTATAAGTGGGTTTTGTTCTGAAGCGTAATGAGAAGAACGAAATTATGCATTATAAAGCTTGTCCTGTTGCACAAGGCTTCTCATATCGCTGCTGGATCGACTGTGATGAAACTTATTCACTCATTATATATGGATGTGATTACTTTTTGGTACTTTATAAGTTTGGTAGTTTCTAAAAAATTGAGTATGCAGTTGATCCAGACCTCGAAGCACGCTCTCAATTCAGCTGAGGCGTTCACTATACGATTTGAAGTAATCCAGAAGAATGTGGTATAACCATTTGAGTGAGTAGTTAACTAGTTAGGGATATGTGAACAACGAACTATGCCCTTGCGTGTTCATTAGGAAGTCACATTTCGATTTTGCGATTGTTGCATTTTATGTCGACAACATGAACCTTATCGAAACTCCTAAATAGCTCGAGAAAACTACTGCGCACCTAAAGTTGAAATTTGAGATGAAAAATCTAAGAAAAACTTGATACTGTCTCAGTTTTGAGATAGAGCACCATTCGGATGGAATCTTAGTATATCAATTGAACTACACCCAGAAAGTGTTGTGCTGCTTTAACGAGGATAAAGTGAAGCATTCGAGTTCTTCTATGGTTGTATGATCGCTAGATGCAAAACGAAATCCTTTTCGCCCGAATGAGGATGATGAAGAGATTTTGGAACCTGAAGTTCCTTATCTAAGTGCGATGGACGCTTTATTGTACTTAGCTCAATGCACTAGACTCGACATCTCATTCACTGTTAATCTTTTGGCAAGATATAGTAGTGCACTAACACGCAAACACTAGACTGGTGTTAAAGAAGCTTTCCTTACCTTAAGGGTACTATGAATTTGGGCCTGTTCTATCCCTGCGAATCCTCGAGTGATGCCATAACCCCCTCGGTTCTTGAGTCGATTCCCGCCTTGTTGGTTATGCCGACGCAGGTCACTTATCTGACCACACAAAGCACCCCTTAAATGGGTTATGTCTTTACCGTTAGAGGCACCGCAATATCTTAGAGGTCAACTAAACATGCCTTTGTTGCCACTTTGTTTAACCATGCTGAAATACTTGCCTTAAACGAAGCTACTCGAGATTGCTTTTGGCAGAGACCAGTTGTGGGCCATATTCGAAGCTCTTGTACCCTGTCGTTGACGTCCCGATGACGATCTATGAAGATAATGCAGCATGCATTGAACAACTTAAGAAGGGTTACATCAAAGGAGACAACACCAAGCACATTGTGCCGAAGTTCTCTTTATCAAATCACTACCGAATACGACAATTCAGAAGCTTGTTCAAGGAATAGGTATGCGTAAACTTTCTGGGTTGTAACATTGTTAGTTCTCTTTGGAATTATGGCAAACTTTGAGGGAATATCCTAAAGTATACTTGCTTGATCTTAATGTACTATTTTTCCCTACGATTATGAGCATTTTTTCCACTGAGTTTTTGCTACCTAATGAGGTTTTGACAAGGCACCCACCTTAGGTTGATTTTCTCAAGCACTTTTCCTTAGACTAGGGGTTTTGTCCCTACTCGAGTTTTACCATAGCCATTGGAATTTTTGTGAGACTTAGTTCCATTTGCAAATTCCTTCTTTACTTTGAGACTAACGTGTTCCTAGAATCAGCGTCAACGAGTCGACTTCCTCAATTCTACGTGATGCCGAATCTACTTGAGTATTTGCACACTCAAGGGAGAGTGTTATGTTATAAACATTGTATTAAACTATGATTTTGTAAATCTTAGATTAAATTTGATACTGGTTATTCTTCTCTATTAAGATTTGTATTCCTTTGAGGAGAATAATTTTTCCCTCTATTTTATTATTTGAAAAAAACAAAAAAAACAGAAAAAATAAAATAATAATATATCTCAAAAAATAATAATGTTAGTTACTAACCACTCAGCGGGTTGGTTTTTTATTTTATTTTTATTTTTATTTTTTATTTTGGTTTCAGGTGTGATTTTCTTAGTTTATTTGAAAATTTAATGAGAGATGGCAATTTTGAGATTAAGAATGTTTCATTATTTTTGCTTCAATACATTCTTTACACAATCCTACAAACATATTCCCTACACAACCCTACAGACACATATCTCTCTAATGTCTCTTTGTACCTCACCGTCAGATTAAAATAAGCCACAACAAGAGTTGTTTTATTGGCATTTTTTTTAAATTTATAAATTTGACCTCAAAAATTAAAAGGAAAATTAATGAAAATGGCTTGAAAAGTTTTAGTTTTAATAAAAAACCATGTTATAAGTTTTGTTTAATAAAAAACCATGTTATAAGCTAAACGGAAGGGAAGGCCAGATTTCGGCCGGAAAGTTGGACAAACTTTAAACGCTTATAACTTTGTCAATATTCAACGAAATCGAGTGATTCAAAAACAAAAATCGTATTTCTCGAAGCGACGAAGAGAATGGTACCTTGCACGATGGCTAACTCGCCATGGTTTGGCCGTAAAACACCTCGAAAGCCTCGGAGGTCGCCCGAAACGGGGTAAGATTCAAAATGATATAACTTTGTGAATACTCAACGAAATCGAGTGATTTAAAAACGAAAATCGTAGTTCTCAAAGAGATGAAGAGAATAGTACCTTGCACGATGGCTAACTCGCCGTGATTTGGCTGGAAACGCCTCGAAAGCCTCGGAGGTCGCCGAAAACTGGGTAAGATTCAAATGGATAACTTCTTCAATACTCAACGAAATAGGGTGATTCAAAAAGGAAAGTTGTAGTACTGTTTCTGGAATTTAAAAATAAACTGTTTCTGGATTTTAAGTAACACTGTTTCTGTAATTTAAGTCACTGTTTATGGAATGTAAAAATAAATTATTTCTGGATTTTAAGTAACACTGTTTCTGTAATTTAAGTCACTGTTTATGGAATCTAAGTCACTGTTTATGGAATTTAAATCCCTGTTTATGGAATTTTAAGTCACTGTTTTTTGAATGTAAAAATAAACTGTCTCTGGATTTTAAGTAACACTGTTTCTGGAATCTAAATCACTGTTTCTGGAATCTAAGTCACTGTTTCTAGAATTTAAATCACTGTTTCTGAATTTTGGTTCTTTTCTTTCCATAAACAGTTAGTTTTCCAGAAACAATGACTTTTCCAGAAACAGTCACTTTTCCAGAAACAGTGAATAGTCACTTTTCCAGAAACAGTGAACATTCATTTTTCTAGAAACAGTCACTTTTCCAGAAACAATGAACAATCACTTTTTCAGAAACAGTCACTTTTCCAGAATTAGTGAACATTCATTTTTCCAGAAACAGTCACTTTTCTAGAAACAGTGAACAATCACTTTTCCAGAAATAGCCACTTAAACACCAAAGGGCTTGGTGTGGTTGCTGCTTGCTGGAGCTAAACGGAAGGGAAGGCCGGATTTCGGCCGGAAAGTTGGACAAACATTAAACGCTCATAACTTTGTCAATACTCAACGAAATTGAGTGATTCAAAAACAAAAATCGTAGTTCTCGAAGAGACGAATATAATGGTATCTTGCATGATGGCTAACTCGCCATGGTTTGGCTGGAAAATACCTCGAAATCCACGGAGGTCACCAGAAACTAGGTAAGATTCAAATGGACATAACTTCTTCAATACTCAACGAAATCGAGTGATTCAAAAATGAAAATCGTAGTTCTCGAAGAGACGAAGAGAATGGTATCTTGCACGATGGCTAACTTGCTGTTGTTTGGCCGAAAAATGCCTCGAAAGCCTCGGAGGTCGCTAGAAACTGGGTAAGATTCAAATGGATATAACTTCTTCAATACTTAACGAAATATGGTGATTCAAAAAGGAAAGTTGTAGTACTCAGTGATACGAAGAGGAAGAGGAGGAGGAGGAGGAGGAGGAGAATGAGGGCCAAAGGAGAGCCATGAGTGACTGGCTGGTGGTCGAGCTGTCTGTTGGTTTTGTGGGTTTTACTTTGTTCTGGGATGGTTTTTGGTTAAAAAAAGTTATAGGATGGTTTTTGGTTAAAATAAACTTAGTTCAAGCCCTTTTTATTAAAACTCCCAAAATTAAAGTGGGCGTACACCCCCTCAGTTTTTTTCTTCATATTTTTAAATAATTCAAAAAACTTGTTTTTTCATCTTTGAAAAAATCGGCGTTAATTCGAAGTGTATGTTATCAACATTTTTTACACGTGTCTCAATCTAGGCGGATGTCATTGATTCATAAACATCTTGTTAATCTTGAACGCTAGTTCATTCTTTTTATTTTATTTTATTGAAAAAGCGATATTATGTATATTAAGAGGAAAAAAGGTGGGTTTAGTCTTACAATGAGAATGAGCTAGCAATAATGTGGTTAAAACTTACATTTGAATGCTAGTCCATTCTTATTCCATCTTAGGTTGGAATCTTTTTTTTTCTTTTAGTACATTGAAATTTTTACACTAGGAGGAGGGGGAGTTTGACTCAGCCACACAATAGACAACCTAATTTGGTATCGAATTCGCTATTCAGGAGTTTAAACTTAAGACTTGTCACTTTTAAATAAAGAATAATACCACTAGACCACAGTACAGTGACTCTTATATTTGAATCATAAAAATAGAAAATTCGCCACTAAGTTTTTTTTTTTTTTTTTTTTTGGAAACTAATTCGCAACTAGTTTAGTTACTAAGTATGCCGTTATATAAAAATAAATAAATAAATGAAAAATGCAATTAACCATTTTTTGATTTTTGGGTTGTACTTACTAGTTACTGCTTACTAGTCCAAACTGAAAGCGGGGTACATTTTTCTGAAGAAAACGGTGCGTTGGCTTAAGGCTTAAACCTCGTAAACCCTTCCCATGGCCGCCCCGCTCGCCGTCACTGCCTCACAAACCCTCACTCCCGTCTCCACCCACCTCCATTTCTAAGCTACCACAGATCCCTAAGCTCCGAATCTGACCCAAACCCGAATCAGAACCCTCCGCAGCCTCCTAGACGCCAACCCGTGCCGGTCGAACCCGTTTCATACACTTTCAAACCCAAAGAGCAATTCCTACCCGATCTAGATGTGACTCCCCAAGCAGCACCAACATCACCGCCGCCTCCACAAAGCCCCAATGACTCGCCCAACTCATCGAGTCGGGACACTCGCACCACCTGGACCCGTGAAGAGGTGCGTTTCATCAGGGACGTTCCATCTATATCTCCGGTATCATACCCGGTGAAAGTTGCTCCCTTACTGGAAGATAGGGTCGCGGAGGAGAGCGGAGGTGGCGAAGGTGGCGAAGGCGGAGCTGAAAAGGATGTGGATGGCGTGAAGGACTTGGAGAGAGAGAAGAGGAGGATCGAGGCCAATGGTCGGATGAGGAGGAGGCTTTTTATGGTTCCTGAGGAGGAGGTGGTGGTTCCTTTTCCCGCGTTGATTAAGGTTGAGAATAAGGAGAGCAAATCTATTCTCGAGGTCATGGACGCATTTCGCCAAGTCAAGGTCAGTGTAACGTTTCCTCTCTCTCTGATAGACTGGTTGGTGTTTGGTTGCTGAGAAAATATGGGAAAGTTAGGAATTTAAGTTTTACTGTTTTGTTAGATAGTTTTGGATTTGGGTTATCAAATGACTTCTACTTAAACGAACTAATATACTGTTTATTTGGCTTGGTTGCAATGTGCTTTCATTCTCTGTTTTGATTTTGTTTCTCGGAGATTAAATGATAGTAATGTGTTTATTGGCAGAACAAAATGTAGGTTATTAATAAGCAAAATGAAGTCTATCTTTTTAAATTTATCTTACGAGCTGTGATTGTGATCGAGTTTTAAGACTAAGTTAAGTAGGAGCATATAGAGATCATGCTTGTCTTTTGTGTTCTTGCTCTTTTAATATAAGTTGGATGACCCCCTCCCCCCCCCCCCCCCCCCCCCCCCCCCCCCCCCCACAATCGCGCGCGCGCGAAAGGGCTTTGTTTTGTTATTGTTTACTTAGAAGTGTTATGTTTTATTTCAAAGTATTTCTCATTTCTAATCTCTTTTTCACATGGTTAGTTGTTTTACAGGCTAATGCCCAGTGCAAATTTGACGAAACTGTTGAAGCTCATGTACAATTGGGTATTGATGCGAAGCGAAATGTAATTTGTCAACTCATCTGAGTAAAATCTTCTCTTATCTCAAGCATATGTTTTTGTGTGTCAATATAGATATGTTGACTTGTACTTTCTATATGTGAATATATAATAGCAAGTCCTGAGTTTAGATTTTCAATTCATTTCACAACCCAACAAATCTAGATTTAAATGATTGCCCACATGTGTTTATAGCTAGTCGCGTTCGTTTTGAATAAGGTGAAATCACGTGTGTGAGTGAGTGTGAGATGGCTGTTGGGTATTAACTGTAGGGCAGAATTCTTGAAACGTTTAAAATTTGAAGGAATGACATAAAGGAAATATTAACAAATGTTTATAAAGGTTGGACCCAAGATGTTTCATTGGCATTTCAGGATTTGAATCAACTCAATGGTTTGGACTCCAGATGTTATTCTTTGAAAAAAGTTATTATGTGACTAAGCTGTAACCATTATTCATAAGTTCCTTGTATTTGTTGTTTGAAGAATTATCAATGCACACCTTCCATGCACCCAAATATGGTTAGCCTTGACTGAGAAATATTATCACTTTTTTTACTGTACTTTGTGAGCATAACGTTCCTCATTTTAGCGTATTAATTGCATGCTTTCAGTAGGGTTGTCATGGAATGCTTCTCAAAAGAGTGATAAAGAAGATATTGTTTCTGCTTTCTACTTTATGCTTCAGATTTCTTATGGCACAATTATTTTTAATATTCCAAACTCCTGTTTAAAAGATTCAATTTATATGGACTACCTGATTGAAGTGCAGGCGGTTCGTGGTAACATGACTTTGCCGCATGGTAGTGGGAAGGTAGTTATCTTTACTTTGGTAAATCAATCTTTCTCATCAACTTTCTAGTTGGTTACTGTATGATGTTATTTTTCAGGTTGTCAGGGTTGCTTTCTTTGCTGAAGGCTCAGATGCAGAAGAAGCTAGAGCTGCAGGAGCAGATATTGTTGGCGGTGTTGAACTGGTTGAGGAAATTGTAAGTAATGAGCTAACCGTTGTTGCTACTAAATAATATGCTGAAAAAGAAACTCCTGTCCACTAGATATACTATGCAATGATCTTACCATTCCAACTTTTTTGAGTTGTGGTTTTGCAAAAAAAAAAAAAAAAAAGAAAAGAAAAAAATTAGTTTGTATTTTAAATTTGTGTTTATATGGGTTTTTGTGAATCTTACATTGATTGAGTTCAAAGAAATCAAACAATTTATTATCTGCCTTTTATCATACAGGCAGTCATAAGCTCAATGTTGACAAGTGTTTTGCTACAAATGAAATGATTATGCGCCTGGCAAAGGTTTTTGAGTTGTAATTCTTTACTTGAGGGATTAGTCAACTTATTGTGTTTTTAATCAAAAGTGGAGGTTTGATGTTTAAGAGATTGCAAGAATTCTTAGAGAGCGTGGTTTGATGCCTGACCGTAAAGTGAGTTTATATTGTTGTAATTTTTATTCAGTTTGCTGATCTGTGGGAAAATTACTAATTTTTGTTATACTATGTATCGTATAGCTAGGTACTGTCACCAATGACATTACTGGAGCACTGCAGAAGGTAAGAAAAGGTCATATTGAGTATAGAATGGACAGAACATCAATTGTACATGTGGGACTTGGAAAGGTACCATGATTTCAAGCACAATGTTTTCATTTCTTCAGATGTTTGTTTGCTGGAGACATGGATATCACTTTCTTTCTTTCTTTTCAGGTGAGCTTCACAGAGGAGTATCTGCAAGAGAACATTGGTGCATTTATGAGTTCTCTTTTGCTGGCAAAGCCTACAGGTTTAAAAAAGTGTAAGAGGCACAAATTACTTCTGTGTTTCCTATATTGTTGTTTTTGGGCTAAACTAAGTAAAGGTGAAGTTTGATCTGAATGTTCACCTATAATTTTACACATTGGTTTTTTTTATCTGGCATCTGTGCAATTAGATACACCTCTCAGTACTGCTGAGGGTTGAGCCTTTTTAGCCATGTTGATTGCTGAACAATTTATGAAATATTTGGCTCTACTCAACTAGCAGTTCAGCTCGATTTTCTTGTTTCATAAATTAACCAAACTTGATAGTCAGTTCAGGTCCCAAAAAAGGAAAATCCTCATGCTTTTATAAGGCCACTCGAGGTGGCAGTATTATCTTATAGAATTCTATCGATTGTTTATTTTTTTTTTCAGATGAATGCTCTTATCCTGATCTATATTGGTGGCCTCTACCCTAATAATATAAGTTTGTGGCATACAATGATTGTCTATATTGGTGGCCTTTCCTCCAACTCCCTGATTTTTAGTTCACTTGCATGGTGCACTTCACCTATATATATCTCCACTTATAGGAGGATCACAGTGCACGTGTTAAAGGGTGTCGTGTTAGCTTTGATATATGTTGTTGATGACCTAAGTTGTTGAAAGCGCAATACTCTGCTAGGAGTTGTAAATGATCAATTTCCTTAAATGAAGTGCAGGTGCATGACTCTGCGTAATTGTGTTTTGTTAACTCTACTATGCATAACAAATCTTCGTGTTGCATTTGAGTCTTTGACCCACCTTCCTAGTTATGCGGTAAAATTTGTTCGTCACCCTTTGATCGCATGAAGCACCTTGGAGTATTATAGTTGTTTCTTTTAAGGCCAAGCTGAGAATGGCCTTATATCTGTTGCCCACCGCTGAGCCAGACCTGAGCTCAACTTTGTTCAGCTAGGTTAAGCCTCTGAGCCACTTGAATCCACATAAACTCCCTAGCCAATCTAGAAAATCTTAGAGCTTAGTTTGGCTTAGCTCAACTGTTAACCTATACATTCTGCACAAGCAATTGCAGTGTTAACTCCAGGGTACAGTTATGAATCTTGGTTAAATATCTAATTATAGCATATTCTGTGAAATCCTGGATGGAAGATAATTAGCTCAATGTGTTTGCTGTATATAATATTTTCCGTTCTGCCCACCTATGTATCATTCGGAAGAAAATTGAAGACATATTTAGGACACTGCAAATAATAGTTGTGGAAGGACGTCCATCTGTTTACTAGAATGTGCACTTTTAATGAATTGATGAGAGTTTTTGTTACAAGCTTTTCACCGAGTATCGGATTGGACATTTTCTTTAGCTTAAATACGTACCTTATATTCTTTTCACGTTTATTAAAATCATTCACAATTTTCATTTTCACAGCTTCCAAATATGCGGGGTATATTAACTCGTTCCATATATGTAGCACGGTGAGCCATTAACCCTTGTTTTTGTATACTTTAGTTAAATGCGGTCTTGTAAAATTGAAACTAATCCAGTCCATTAGTATGTGCAGATGGGTCCAGGATTCCCGGTTTCAATACAGTCATTGTCCAAAGCTGCAGATCGCTACAATAAAGTGCACCTCAAGGCTTTAGTGACGTGATTTGTTAACATCTCCAACCAAGCTCAAAGGTTCAGCATTTACTCTGTTAATCTTTTACTCTTTTAGGTAGCGACGGCTCTCCTGGTCTCTTTCGGAGCGGGATGTTGATTGACTAAATTGGAGTAGTAGATTGACGGGTTTCCGTGACCTAATCTCTTGTCTTGCTTATATCTGTAGGTCGTCCGAGTGTTTTTGCAAATGGCATTTCGCTCTACTGCTTCACATCATCACGATCTTCGTGTGTTCTCTGCAATGTTTTATTTATTTATTTATTTATTTATTTTTTTGAATTTTTCTCTTCGTCGTTTATTTGTATAAATTTTACCGTTGCAATCTTCTAAAAGGGAAAGGATCCTCGCCGGATCCCTTTCCTAGGGATCCTAGGGATCCCCTTATCTCAACCGTTTATCGTATATCGTGCGGTCAGAAATCATTAGATACTATTCATATTTAAATTTAAATTTAAAATTTTAAAATGATTTCAGACCGCACGATATACGATAAACGGGTGAGATCACGGGATCCCTAGGAAAGGGATCCGGCGAGGATCATTTCCCCTTCTAAAATAGATGGTCCGTGTGTGCGGCACATTATCGCAAATTCTCGATTTGGACGAGGATGTTCAGCATACTTATCTGTGTAAATGCAATAATGTTCTGTGACTACATGGAAAACGCGGAGGCGAGACGGGTCCTCACTCGTCACTACGAACTTGCCGCCTGACCCGTACTTGACCTGTTAAATTTAATGGGTAATACGAAACAATCCATTACCCGTTAAAAAAATATATATTTTACTTAAATAAATAATAAAATAAAAAATGTTAATACTAACTCTGTATTTATATACAGCGTTGTTGCTATATTAGCAAGGTTCTAACAATTGTTAGGCGCTAGTTGAGCGGCGGGCAAGAGCCTAGTGCTTAGGCGAATTTATGTAAATTTATTATATATATTATAAATAAGTGTCTATTTACATCTAATATATATATATATATATATATATATATATATATATATATATATATATATATGGATAATAAAATAATGATAAATTGCCCAAAATCGGGGCGGGGCTCCGCCGCCCAGCGCTTAGGCCAATTTTTAGAACATAGTATATTAGTATCTACATACCTAAACTTTAAAAGTCCAAAAGATAATGTAACCATCGTCAAAGTGTAAAGGATGCGATTACGAGTGTTGATATAATTTTTCACATTTTTGTACTTATATATATATATATATGCACACTATATTCGTTATATAAATTATATTATATCTATAATATGTACTATTGGGGTCAGATACGGAACGAATATGGATCGAGAACTCTCATAACTGAAACAATAATCGAATAATATTTCTGATTTTTCCCCAATCTGAAATATAACTGAATTTTCATCCCCAAATCCGTTCGATCAGGTGGTTATCTACGATTACCGAATTTAACGGTTTGAATTGTCATCCCTAATTGGAAGGACTAATACAAACTTTTAGATATATTATAAATTAGTAGAAAATATAATAATGTTTACAATTTTTTCTATAGGTGCCTAGATCGCTCAATGACAGCCGCAGAAGGGATGACGAAACTATGCATTCGTGTCGATAGACTTGGCATCTGAAGTGAAGCAGGCGCTGATGGCAGAGTTATCGATAGACTTGTCATTCGTGTCGTGTTTATCGTGTTCGTGTCATACTCGATATCTTAACAGGTCGTGTCGTGTAACACCCATTAAATTAAACAGGTAAAATGACCTGACCCGAAATCGACCTGATAATATTAACGAGTAATATTACCCGACTTGTTATCTGTTAAAAAAATAATATTTTAAACTAATAAATAATTAAATGAAAAACATAATACTAAATATACAGACCATATTATCACATTCAAAACATAAAAATGCATTTATCTTTTAAGTATTACACATTTACATACCCAAAATAGGAGCATAAAAATAAAAATAAAAACATTAGAACATTACAAAATATCAAATGTTCAAAAGATTTGCAAAATTAAGGGAGATATGTTTCAAGGTTTGAACCTTACACATTTTCTTACAATCAAACTCTTCAATTTTCATCAATCACCATGAGAAATGGTATTGAAACTTTGGCTTGATATATTATCTTCAAGAGTTATATTAATAATATTTTCAATGTGGCTTTCAATATTAGCACTCTCTTCTCATTTATCATACGACCATTGTTTAATTAAAGTTTTTAATAATTCTTTAATTAATCTAGAAGTGTTAAAAATAAAAATAAAAAATATATATATAAACGCTCGTAATGACAAATTTTATAACTTTTGTGAAGGGCTTAACTTTGAAATTCGCCACTATAATCACATAAATCATAAATCAAAATTTAACTGTTAATTGTTGTTTACATTCACTCTTCATTAATCGTTGATATTATATTCAGAGTTTTACCGTTAGTGAAAATATTGCTTGGTGTTCATAAAGTCTCAACAAACTATATAACATCAACTCATATTTCAATTAACCATAAATATCTGGACGTGATATTAAAGATCTGAGCCGTTCATTTTCCTACATCCCCCAGAAGATCATGTTTTCAAAAACGAAAATTTTAAAAAATAAATTCAATATGAAGAATAAAGCGTAAACAACAATTGACGGTTAAATATAAATTTAAGATTTATGGATTATAGTGTCGGATTTTGAAGTTGACCCCTTCACGAAAATTATAAAAATTGTCACTACAAGTGATTGTATATTTTTATTAACATTTCTTACACTTCTATAATAATTATTATTAATTTTACACTCAAATAAAAAATATCATTCATGGCGGTTTGGAGGGTTTTAAAAATCTAAACGATAATGTAAGTGTAACATTATCTATTTGTGGAGGAATGATGAATCACGAGTGTTTATATATTCTTTCATATTTTTCATACTTGTAGGCATGTCTTCTTGCCTATACTAATACTATACTTGTTGATTTTAATTTTGGACAACAACGTGTTAAGTAAAATTTATCTTATTAATGATAATAAGAAACTCTCATAATAAATATAAATAAATGAATAAAACTTAATTTTTTTTAACTTATATAGAATAATAATACAAAAAAATATATTTAATATAGACTATATCAATATATACTATATGACTATTGTATTTTATAATAATTTTTTAGTAATTAAACTTTAAAATTATAATTTATTTTTCTTAACTGGTTGAAACGGATTACTCACGTGTTACCTGCGTGTATACCCATTAAGAACCCTTTATTAACAGGTCACCCGATAATGACCCAATTAGTTATCATGTTGACCCGAAACCCGTTATTTTCATGTCGTGTCACCGTGTCATGTAAAAAATTACCCGGTCTAATTATCGATACACATGTTTTTTTTAGTTTAATATTTCTAATAATTTAATTATCCTAGATAATTACTTAATGTATTTGTATAACTAACACATTATTTTTATTTTTTATTTTTATTTCAAATCAACTTCGAGATCAACATGCAAGAGCCGGGTTTGTTAGACTACATAACCCGATTGTTAAATTATCGGTTTAGGGAGTGGAAGTACGAGTTGCACAACCCTTTGATAGTCATGAAACATATCCGCCCCTTGAATTTGAGCATTGGATGGACGAGTAGCACTAGCTCTGTGATTATTTTCATAATTTATAAATTATGGAAATGGACGTCTTTGGGGTGAAGCAGTTGAACGAGTGAAGTAGTTTCCCATCAAGAATAAATTTCTTTTCGATTTCAATATAATTGTATGAACATTGTGGTTTTATTGATGAAATAAATTTGTTTAATATAATGAGATTACTATAATAAAATTAATTAATTAAATGTAAACATGTTTTAATATATTTTTTAATAATAATTACACTTTGCCAAACAAATTAAATCTTCGGGTTAAGTTTTTAAAGTTATATATTTTTTGGTTTATAAAGCTTACCCGATGAATGTTTTGTTGGCAAAAATTTATAAGGTTCTATTTTTTTTTAAGAAATAGTAATTTTTACCCGAAGAAAATGTTTTGACGGGTCTCTTTGATTAGCGCAGGATTGTCCAATGAAAGTTTGTTGGGATAGGTGTAGTTGCGATGACCTTTGCCCGACGTATTTGTTTGGGTTAATATTTGAACATTGGGTTTAATTAAAAGAAGGCCCAAAATCGTCAATTGAAGGAGAGTTGCCCGAAGCCCAGCATGGAGACCAAAAGCCAATTAAAGCCTATTTAGCTAAGTATAAGCCATTTGCCTACCTATGGAAGTGACAAGTGATGGATACTAACCCATTATCAGCCAAAAAACACTTTCTGATGGTATTCAAGTAAAAAGAGCTGATGACTCACTACCCTCAGATTACTTTCGGGCAAAAGCACTACTGCAGTTGGGCTAATATGCCTATAAAAGGAGGAAATGGCCCCAAAGACAAGGACACTCAACCAATCAAACAAACAAACTTACAAACTTTGCTCTCAAGCCAGATTTGCAACCCAAAGCTGTAATCAGCCCAGATCTCTGATCTTTTAAGCGTAGCCCACCCAGAAAGTCCATCTTTCCTTAGTTTAAAGCCCTGCTACTCATGTAGTATCGATCCCCTTGTGTAAACTTGTTTATGACCCATTAATTTTCAAGCGTACAACCTTTATAAACTCAAAGAGAAGAATTTGCAAGAAGTTCAACCTTGATGGACAAGGTGAAATCTTGCCCGAAGCTCTTTGTTTGTTTTCTAAACTAGTAGATTTGTCATTTAGTATATTGTTCATCATGTATTCAAGTCATTTCCACTTCAATTCTACTTTGAGAGTTCCATTTGTGCTCAGATCTGGTTATCTTTATGGTTCTTCTTGCATTTAAAACCAATCAAGAACCAAACAAATGACTTAAAGGGTTCCGGACACCATTTCTTCAAGCATACAAGACCATGAACTAAAAGCCCTTGATCTCAAGGCAAGAAAGAACTTAATATGGACTTAACCCATCCATGACAATACTTTGATAACAAGAAGTCCGAGTAACTTGGGGCGCAAGAAACCGACTTAAACATACTTGTTCTACATCTACTATAATGAGATAGTAGTGGCATGCCTAAGCACTTAGTTAGTTTTGATTGTGAGCCTCAAGGCCTATACCTAAGGCCCCACAAAGGTACTTTTCAGAACTAACTTTGTCTTGTTCTTCCAGCGGACAAACGAGTAAGAGCCCGACCATCAAACATATTCAAACCAACGTGCCAATCTCCAGGAGAGCTGTGCCGATGACCCTCATCCATAGAGAAAATCTTCACCCGAAGATAGTTTTGGCAGGCCTAGTGAGACCACAGAAGTCCTGTATGCCAAGGAGAAGAAAAGGGCTGACTTTCAGCGGAGTACAAAATACGGGCCACCCCAAGATTTACTCAGATCAAACATGACGGATCAACTAGAAGATCTCCATTCCTTGCAAGAACCAGCCATTTCGGAAAGCCCGACTTCATCTGAGAAGTCAGAAGCAAAAATAACCAATTAGGACTTGCAAGCCACCATGGTACAAGTCTTGAGAAGTATGGAGAAAATCTCGTTGGAAACCAGGGGAAAAGTCAGCAAACTTTGTTCCTTAATAGGAAGTTTGCAAAGGAGGCTGGATTTGGAGTTTTCTACCTCGAGGGGTGGTCACAAGGATGCGTTGAGATAACTGTGCCCTGTGAAGGAACCTATTGTTCTCCTATTTCCTTTACTAAAAGAAGAAAATGATAGGGGAAAGGAGAAAGAAGGACTGGAGATCAATCAGCCAGTTCTGGAGAAGATCTCAGAAGCAGAGTTGCCCGACCTCCTATTATTCTCACTAGATGGTAGAAGGCAAGGTGGGCAAGACATGCAGAAGTATGGAATGCCCCAGATAATTGGAGAGTCCAGAGGGAAGAGTGAATCCACCACTGTGGACAAACCTCTCATTTATAGGCCACCACCATTGGCCAGTAAGGGAGGAGGGCCTAAAAGAAGGAGGCTTAAACCAAGAAAAGAGACTGCCTCCAGCAACAATCGTAACCTCCTTATACCTACTTGACAGTGCTGCTAACCAGCAACCCAGGGAGAATTTGGCTGAGTTGAGAATGATGGTAGTCCAGAATAGCTCAATCGCCGGCTCGCCTGCTGTTCAGAGTCACTTACCAGAAGCCTTACCCTGAGTACATTGATGAACATAACTCATTTCCCCTTAACTTCAAGATAGGCATTGTCAACATTTAGTAGAGAAGATGGCAGTGTGTCCTCGATGGATCACATTTTCAAGTTTTTCAACCATTGTGTGGCATTCGACGACAATCCCAATTACAAGTTGAGATTGTTTGGGAACTCATTGATCGGTCTAGCATCCCAGTGGTACTCTCTGTCACCTCCTAATTCTATTGTAAATTGGGGGCAAATAGAGATGGCTTTTCACGAGCAGTTCTATATGGTGGAGCCTGAGATGTCCATTAATGACTTGGTGGAGTTGAAGTAGTATGAGCATGAGTCCACAGAGAACTTCAGGATGAGGTTTAGAAGGGCATGGATGAGGTGTCAGTTCCTCATTACCATGCCCAGCTCATATTTATTGCTCAAAGGGTGTTGAGATTGCCGTTAAGAAAGAAATTTTATGATGTGCAGTTTAATGAATTACAAGAATTGGTGATCGCTGCCACAAAATATAAGAAGCTGTTGTTGGAAGAATAACAAGTGAAGCACTTTTCCAAGGCTTCTTCTTTCTATAAGAACAAAGCTACAATTCACCATGTAGAGTTTGAAAGAGCTGAGCTGGAGCAAGCTGAGGGCCATGGAAGAGAGGGAATAGATATATGTGTTGCAAAAATGACTACTCATTTCAAGCTTTTAATAGTGAAGAGGTTTGTCCAGCTAGTTAAAGACCAGAAGGTGGTAATGAACGATGAGGGATTTGTCTCTATGAAGCATCCCAAATATCAGAGCTACTCATTTGATTTGACCAAGGCTGCTGAGATCTATGAAGAGTTGGTGCGGGTAAGAATGATTGTGCCCGACAGCACCAAGAAGTTACCTAAACAAGAGAAGTCGAGAAAGAAGAAGTATTGCAAGTTGCATAACACATTCAACCACTCCATAGCCAACTGTGTCCAGTTCGGAGACTGGTTACAAGATCTCATTGTCAAAGGAAAACTGCTACTAGAGAAACCCTCGGCTAACATGATGATTCACACAAACCCTTTCCCCGAGGCCCTAATTAACATGATCAACTTAACTTGGGCAGAGAAATGAAATGGAAAAACTACTTGGGAAGTAGAGGCTGAAAGGCAACCATATGACAGACTCATAGAATAAGCTATCAAGTTGCCCAAAAGGCCTAAAGCAACCATAATCAAAGGAATGGTGTTGTGCAGTAAATGTCAGTTGATCGGATAATATTTATACATATTTTTATATCAAATTCACTCGTCTTTTCTTAGTTAGTTCGTTATACTTTGAGCTAATTTTGTTATTTTTATGTTTTTATAAGATTTATCTAGTTAAGAAAAATATATATATATATATATATTATTTTATATATATATATATATTATATTTATATTTATATGTTTATTTATATTTATATATATTTTTATATATATTAATATAATTTGTTGTGTTTTGATGGCAGTGCTTTCGGTGGAGCACTAAGAAAACAGAAGGCATCCAAGGATACCGAGAAATGATGAAAGGTGAGCTGCCATTCTTTTGCAGCCAATAAAAAAATCACGGAGAGAGGGCAGTCAGCCCAGGGAGGAAGAAAACAGTAAAGAAGAGCAAATTGAAAGTGCTACAAAGAGCCCAGCGTGAGGGAGCTCCTCGTGGGGGAGCCTCGGGAACGATAATAAGGCAGTCAAGCTGCCAGAACCGAAAGGGGGAGAAAGTCTCGGTAGAGAAGGTGGAGGCGCCTCGGGGCTGCTTAGTCTGGGAGAGGTCCTCGGGGGGATTTTTTCTGGGGGCTGCCAGAAAGTCAATTAACAGGGGAGACAAGGATCAAAGCTGCCCTCGGCAGCACGTCAGAAAGCAGGAAGGCAGCCTTGTTGATAAGCTGCCACGCAGAAGCTTGGAGAAAAGACTTTGAGGCAGCGTTGAAATAGGAAGGATTGGGGGGCGCCATCTGGCGACTGGAGAAAACGTGAAGCTGAGCTCGCGGGAAGAAAAGGCTGCAAGGCAGCAATCAGAAGCACGGGCAGAGGTGACGCAAGGCAGTGCACAGCAAGTGCACAGAGAATACTTACCATTCCTATTTTGGTTTAATCTCTCCAAACTCTCGTTTTTAATTTCTGTTTTAATTTATGAATAATGTGTAATTAATTTATATTGGCTAGAGGTTAATTCGAAACCATGATTATATTTGTAATTTAATTTGATTTACTCCAGTTATGAATGTATAAATGTTTGGATGTGGTTTACTTTTCTGTGTTGATTAAAAACTTGTCTATGTATGTGGGTTAAGGGTCGATACTTAATTTGCATGCTTAGACTTGATGCTAGAATATAAGTGAATTTCACCTAATCGTTATGAACTTATATTCATGAGTAGTAAAAATCGCTAGTCACGATTGTGTTTAGTAAACCCTAGGTTGGATTAACATGCGTATTCCATAGTTATGAAAGCCTAGTCGATGTTTATGATTTCCATTGAATTTAATGATCTTTGATATGTCTCTCTATCATGCGTATTCCATAGTTAGGGAACTTGATAAGAATAATTTGGTTGTGATGCGTATTCCGTCCAATTCAATGAATCTAGGGAAATCTGAAAGTTAATTTAAGCGGACCTAATTAATTTGGAACATTGTCATTCATTCGTTTGTTGAATTCATAACTGGGAATCAATTTAGGTTGCAATTGTGTCATGTGTGGAGAAAAATCCTCTAGCCAATCCGTCGTCTATCCGTTCACTTTTAATTTTATGTTTTTGTCAATTCTGTAATTTATTTAAGTTTAATTTCAATTTCATCAAAAAATCAATCCCCCCATTATTATAATATTATTATTTAGTTACTTTTTATTATTTTAAATCTTTTAATTTAATTTCCGTCTAATTATTTTCCTAGTTTTTATTTTAAATTGTTTTTATTATTTTGAGTCATTTTAAGTGTGTTTCGAGTTTTAGCCTAGTTTTGTATTTTTGAGTCTTTTGATTTATTTTAGTTTATTTGTTAGTTTTATTTTAAGTTTTTCTAGTTAAGTGTTTTTATTTTAGTTTAGTATTTTAAATTTTGTTTTTTTACGTTTTTAAATTAATTTTAGAGTGATTAGCAATCCCTCCTAATCCCCGGCAACGGCGCCAAAATTTGATGCGAGAATTAACTCGACACAAATTAACCCTCTTTTTGACAGTTGTAGTAAAGATGTAAGTAGGGTATCATTTTCTCCAATTTTAATTTTCATTTTATTTTATACTAACATGTCTCTAATTTTGATGATTCAGGCACCCAACTTAGAATTCAGACCATTGCCGAATCATTTCAAATATCACCTCCCGTTAAAAGATAAATTTCATGCTTTGGAGCCGAGGGGAGGATAAGGAAAGATTCGTCCGGCTAAAGACGTTAAAGCAAGCGCTTCTTGGAAGGCAACCCAAGCAACCAGATTTGCTTTTCTTAACCCTTCTTTTTATTGCCTTTACTTTCATTTTTGTTTTGTTTCGTTAGTTGTTTTATTTGGTTGATTTTTATTTAGTTTGTGTTTAAATAAATTTATGGCTATGTTTATTTTAAGTACGGTTAAATAAAGTCTTTTTGCATTAATTTACATATTTTGATTTACATATTTTATTTTGCTTAAAATAAACCTAAAAAAAAAAAAAAAAATTTACAATAATACGAAAAACTAATAGTGTTCATTGGTTTTGGTTAGGTGGCGCCCCAGAGGTCGACGGAGCTCCGGGAAGACGAAGAGCCAGAGTTGGAATCTCCGGAGCCGGAATGCTTGGTGCAACTCCCGAGGACGAAGGCAACATAAACCTCGGGAGTAGCGCCATGAACCTTTCATGATCGCTCTGAATCCGACCGTCCGACTCCTGCAGCTGGTCCAGCTTCCTCTTCATGCTGGTCGAGTAACTAGTTGCAAGCATGTGCAACTCCTTGTTCTCTTGCCTGAGTCCTCTGACTTCTTGCCGAAGACTGGCCACCTCCGCCATCAGCGACTCCACCTGACGAGATCTTGCAAGCAGGCGCTGGCCCATGTTCGAAACTGAGCCTGCACTTTGGACGCTGAGGGCAAGAGATTCCTGAACGGCCAGCTCGTCCGACCGCCTAGATAGCATCCTATTGTCCCTTGGAGTGAGCAGATTTCTGGCAATCACCGTAGCGGTGATTTCATTCCTCATCATTGTGTCCCCGACTGTAAGAGGACCATTGGGGGATATGAAGGATGGATTCCAAATGTTGTTCGGAGAAGACGAGTCATCGTCTTCCCCGACATTCAAGTTAAGGCGACGGTCGGAAGGGCAAGACATTTTTAGAGGGGGTTGAGGAAGAAAAGAGTTCGGAAAAATTAAGATTGCTGAAGCGGAAGAAGAGAGCGGAAGGAGTAAGATTAAGAAGTGCAGAAGAGAGTGTTTACAGAGGAGAGTGTTTGAGGAAGGGAGTTCAAGTGTGATGTGAAGCAGAATTAGTGCCTCTATAAAAAGAAGAAAATGAAGAGCGCCCGCTCCTCAGAGATCAAAGAGCGCTCCTCGGAGGTTGAAGACGCGTCCTCACGCAATTCGGAAAAGCTGGACGCTCCTTTCTCAAAAGAGCCGTTTCTTTTCTCAAAAGCTGGGCTTGACTCAGCAATCACGTGGCATCACGAGGGCTCAGTTTTTCCAGTTTGTCGTGACTCATCACGTGCAGCGTGGAGCGTTGCGAAAACCATGAGCCGCACCCGGTTTTGAACCCCGGTTTTCAAAAGATCATCATTCCAATTTGTCGTCACTCGTCGCATGCGCAGTCAGCTTCGCGGAAATTACGGACGCGTTGTCAGAAAGCGCGTAACGGGCACTGTTCATCCATCCACCGGCTGCCGACAAATAGTGAGGGAATAGTTCCGGTTGAGGAAGAAAAATTTCTATAAGTCTCGACCTTCGCCTTCCACATCAAAGGCACACCTTCACACCCTCTCAACCTCTCTTCCTCTCCACCTCTCAACCTCTTTTCATCTCCGATAATGTTTTCCCAAAGAAAGCTTTCGAGTTACTCAGTGTTCTTCATCCCTTGGATCACCCCAGAAAACAAATCTTCCAGAGCAAAAGTATTTCATATTAAAAAGGTTAAAAGCAAAAGTATCTCATATTACGCTTTATCCTCACTTTCATCTGAAGAACATGGAGAAAGTGAGATCCTGATTGCTTACCTAGTCTTGCTCTCGAGTACTCATCTCAGACCCCTCCCAACCCACTTCAAAAATAAATCTGTGTTGAGGTACTTCTTCAAAAACAAAAGTACCTCACAGACGAAGCAGGAGGAGTCTGAGGTGCACCCAAGAGCAGATGAGTCTGGGTTGATCCAAGAGTTCAAGAAGATGCCACACCTGCGTGGAGACCGGACTACTTGAAGCATGTGGAGACAACGTGCTGATTCATCCTCAACTAAGCTGAGGAGCACCTGGAAGAAGGAGGCCCATCCAGTTCAAGATGAAAGCTGTGGAAAATCAACAATCATGACCAATGATCGCCTATTAGTTCTTTTCGTTATCTTTTATTATCATTTTCAATTTTCGTTTACTTTATTTTCTATTTTTTCTTGCGTGCTTAACTGTTTATTTCTGTTCTTTGCAGGAACGTTTGGTTATTTTCTCCCTTGAAGTTGATTACAAAATTTACGCTTGGGGGTCATCGCTTGGTTTTCTGCAAATTAGAGAAGTTTTCAGTCCCTTTTCTTTATTTTGTTTCGTATTGTTTATTCTTTTTATTTTTATTTGCATATTTTTGTTTTATGACATTGGGGACAATGTCTAGTTTAAGTGTGGGGGTATCAAGTATAAAAAATGACCAAATTGGAAATTTTTGTACCTTCGACTTTGAACTGGTTTCATTTGTTTCCATGTTATTGCTTTTTGTTTTCTTAATTAGCTTTGTGTTTTACTTAAAAAAAAATCCAAAAATATTGTCTTGTTTTCCTTATGGTTTTAAATTAGATTTTTATTAGTTTCCCGACCCAATGATATAACAGGATTAAATTTGAACCATGATTATCAAGAACTTAGTTAACATGTGTTATGTGAAATTCCTTATTCTCTTGTTAGTATTGTACATGTTTGATCGTCTTTGAAAAACCAATTGCACATAGCCTTGTTGATGTGAAACTAAAGCATGACTTAAAGCTTCATATGTGAATTTAGTGACCATATACATCATATGTGAGTTTTTGAGCCTATTGAAAGTGTGTGCATTTTTCATACACTCCTATTCTTTCATGTGTGATGAACTTATGTGAGATGCATCTCTAGAACTTGCGTAACGATCTTTCGAAATATTTGTCATTGATTGCATGAACTTGAAAATGATAGAGGCATTAGGTTTACCACCATGGCCCAAATAAGCATGTTTTCCCAAAGTTCAGTTATGATATCATTAGATTGCCAATTTGAGCCGTTTTGTTGAGCCTTTTTATTTCTTATCACCAGATATGTCTATCCTTACACCTCAAGCATGTTTCCTTACCCTTTCCAAGCGAGCAATTTGAGACTGTCTTTTGAGAAATGTTTGTGAAGTACTTGGAAGGTTTGGCAAAAGAATAAGTGTGGGGGTATTTCATGTTTGTATTATTTAAAAAAAAAAAAAAAAAAGAGAAAAGAGAAGAAAATAAAAAAAAAAAAAAAAAAGTTTCTAAAGTTCAGTTTAAGGGTGTGATGGGAGGTGTTAGAAGAATCGTTGGAGAACTTGAGTTCTTATAAATCTCAACTTAAAGAATTGCTTGCAATGTAGCTTGGAACTTGTGTTTTCCTATTCTTTCGTTTCAATAGCCTTATCCCTAAGCCTCATTACATCCAATAAAAGTCCTCTTGATTTAAGTTTTGCAATTATGACTGTGGAGAAGTGATCTTTATGCAAGCTTATGGTAGATCTTTCACATTTGTTTCTTTGAGCGAAACACATTAAAACTAAACACATGTGTGGCTGAGTGCATATTCTGTGAGAAGGTTGCTGGTTTGCATATGGTGATTTTAAAAATAAAAACTTGAAATTGCATTAGCATGGCTATCTCACACACTACCCTTCAAGGATGATTTAAAGATTACTGCTAATATTTGAATAAGGAGGATGAACTTGGATTAGTTTGTTTGGTGTTAGCTATGGTTCTTGCTGATTTATGTTCTCAAATAAAAAATTCTATGAGGGTAAAATAGGGGAAAACAAATGTTTTTCATGTTATTACTTTTTCTGTTTCTTTGTTTTGCTCGAGGACTAGCAAAAGCTAAGTGTGGGGGTATTTGATCGGATAATATTTATACATATTTTTATATCAAATTCACTCGTCTTTTCTTAGTTAGTTCGTTATACTTTGAGCTAATTTTGTTATTTTTATGTTTTTATAAGATTTATCTAGTTAAGAAAAATATATATATATATATATATATTATTTTATATATATATATATATATTATATTTATATTTATATGTTTATTTATATTTATATATATTTTTATATATATTAATATAATTTGTTGTGTTTTGATGGCAGTGCTTTCGGTGGAGCACTAAGAAAACAGAAGGCATCCAAGGATACCGAGAAATGATGAAAGGTGAGCTGCCATTCTTTTGCAGCCAATAAAAAAATCACGGAGAGAGGGCAGTCAGCCCAGGGAGGAAGAAAACAGTAAAGAAGAGCAAATTGAAAGTGCTACAAAGAGCCCAGCGTGAGGGAGCTCCTCGTGGGGGAGCCTCGGGAACGATAATAAGGCAGTCAAGCTGCCAGAACCGAAAGGGGGAGAAAGTCTCGGTAGAGAAGGTGGAGGCGCCTCGGGGCTGCTTAGTCTGGGAGAGGTCCTCGGGGGGATTTTTTCTGGGGGCTGCCAGAAAGTCAATTAACAGGGGAGACAAGGATCAAAGCTGCCCTCGGCAGCACGTCAGAAAGCAGGAAGGCAGCCTTGTTGATAAGCTGCCACGCAGAAGCTTGGAGAAAAGACTTTGAGGCAGCGTTGAAATAGGAAGGATTGGGGGGCGCCATCTGGCGACTGGAGAAAACGTGAAGCTGAGCTCGCGGGAAGAAAAGGCTGCAAGGCAGCAATCAGAAGCACGGACAGAGGTGACGCAAGGCAGTGCACAGCAAGTGCACAGAGAATACTTACCATTCCTATTTTGGTTTAATCTCTCCAAACTCTCGTTTTTAATTTCTGTTTTAATTTATGAATAATGTGTAATTAATTTATATTGGCTAGAGGTTAATTCGAAACCATGATTATATTTGTAATTTAATTTGATTTACTCCAGTTATGAATGTATAAATGTTTGGATGTGGTTTACTTTTCTGTGTTGATTAAAAACTTGTCTATGTATGTGGGTTAAGGGTCGATACTTAATTTGCATGCTTAGACTTGATGCTAGAATATAAGTGAATTTCACCTAATCGTTATGAACTTATATTCATGAGTAGTAAAAATCGCTAGTCACGATTGTGTTTAGTAAACCCTAGGTTGGATTAACATGCGTATTCCATAGTTATGAAAGCCTAGTCGATGTTTATGATTTCCATTGAATTTAATGATCTTTGATATGTCTCTCTATCATGCGTATTCCATAGTTAGGGAACTTGATAAGAATAATTTGGTTGTGATGCGTATTCCGTCCAATTCAATGAATCTAGGGAAATCTGAAAGTTAATTTAAGCGGACCTAATTAATTTGGAACATTGTCATTCATTCGTTTGTTGAATTCATAACTGGGAATCAATTTAGGTTGCAATTGTGTCATGTGTGGAGAAAAATCCTCTAGCCAATCCGTCGTCTATCCGTTCACTTTTAATTTTATGTTTTTGTCAATTCTGTAATTTATTTAAGTTTAATTTCAATTTCATCAAAAAATCAATCCCCCCATTATTATAATATTATTATTTAGTTACTTTTTATTATTTTTAATCTTTTAATTTAATTTCCGTCTAATTATTTTCCTAGTTTTTATTTTAAATTGTTTTTATTATTTTGAGTCATTTTAAGTGTGTTTCGAGTTTTAGCCTAGTTTTGTATTTTTGAGTCTTTTGATTTATTTTAGTTTATTTGTTAGTTTTATTTTAAGTTTTTCTAGTTAAGTGTTTTTATTTTAGTTTAGTATTTTAAATTTTGTTTTTTTACGTTTTTAAATTAATTTTAGAGTGATTAGCAATCCCTCCTAATCCCCGGCCTAGAACGATACCCTACTTACATCTTTACTACAACTGTCAAAAAGAGGGTTAATTTGTGTCGAGTTAATTCTCGCATCATCAGTGTGAATGAAAACTAGACGTGTCAGCGTCATGAGCAATAATTGATTAGGAGTGATCAAAAGAAGAGAGAAAGAAGAGCTACATGCATGTATAAGTGTCATGCGGGTAGCTAAAAGAGAAACATCCAGGAATGTTTTCCAGAGATTAGGGGGAGATTCCCAACCAAAAGGGTTGTCAAAGGTTTTTAGAAACGACGAAGACTTTGAAGAAGTAGAAGACAAGGAAGCTAAGACACCAAGGTGGGTGAAAGTAAAACCTCCCCAACCAAGTTATGGCAAGGGAGACGTCAGAAAAAAATGAGAGAACTGTGAATCCAGTTACAAAAAAGAATCATGCCTGACTCAAGCGAAAATGGCATGTGGTTGGAAAGGATAAGAGGTCTGTTAAAGAAATGGGACCTTTTATGATTAGGAGGGTCTAAAGGCAACACAAGGCCCACATGAACTCCCTAAAAACCCCTACTACGTTTGAAACTTCTAAGAATGTGAAGTTTGAGAAGGTACCTTGTGGAGGCAGGAACCAATTTAATTAGAGAAAGATGAAGGAAGTAGAGAAACCCAATAGCAAGACCGAAGGCGAAGGATACCATGTGTCATAGAACCCCTATCCTGGGAAGTACCGAATCATGAGGAGGGCTTAAGAGGACATGGTGATGATCTCAACACCAATATAGAGCCTGAAGCCAATTTGTTTTGGAACCATCTCACCCAAGGGAAGAATGCCCTTACCTTTGTTAGTTGATACTCTTTGTGAGGTCCCAGAACAAATGCCAAACCTTGGTATGGCTTAGGAGGAAAGGTTGCCCGAATTGATGCTGCCGGAAGAAGCACAAGTCTAGTTAGACGAATTTCTGTGCCAAATTGGGAGCAAGAACTTAGACCCAGCAACTTCTATGTAAACATGGCATATGTTTTATCAGCCATGTTCTGTGCCGAACCTGATTAGCCCACCACAATGGAGGGTGACTATTTGGTAACAGAACCAATGATGATGCATGTCAGTGTTGAATAAGCAAGGAAGGGAAAGTTAGGCAGAATTGAGTTACTCGAGGCCTCTAAAAACAAGCCCGAGAGAGTCTATTCAGCCGTCCAAACATGACCTTAGCCAAGCATCTCAAACTTATTTATTTAATTGCTCATCTGGAGGGAGTATCCTTCAAGAAAGTTCTGATTGATGGAGAGGTTGTAGTTAATGTGTTGCCATAAAAGCAGATGAAGAAGGTATGTAGATATGAAAAGAATCTCATCCCTACAGACCTAACGGTGTCTAGCTTCTCTGGAGCCATCACCAGGACCCGTGGAATATTACCTTTGGAGGTTGATTTGGGGTCCAAGCAGATCATGCTGGCTTTTTTCGTGGTGGATTGTACTTCCACTTATGGAGCCTAACTTGGGAGGGATTGGATCCACCAGAGCCTTTCCGTGCCCCTTACCTTACATCAACATGTGGCAGTTTACCATGAGGAAGGAGCCACATAACCAAAATTTTGGGAAATGGTGGAGGCCGAATCATAGCCATTCTTTCCCATAGCCTATGTAGCAGAAGCTAATTTCTACAATCCCAATGTTGGGATTCTCCAATGTTTAGGAGCTGATGAGAATGGCCGCCCAACTAAGGTTGTTCCTCACAAAGGAAGAGTGGGAAATACCCTATATTGTCCCAGCACCCCAACACCAATAATGTCAAAATAACGGAGGAATGACCAAGTCATTACAGTCAGGTCCTTAATTAAGAGACTGTTGGTGTATGGAAGAGAGAGAAAACAAGAACGGGAAAGCTCGACAAGAGAATAAGAGGAATGGCAGCAAGTAACTTTGAGTAGCCATAAAAGAGAAGAAGAAGAGTTTTTTGGGAGAGAATTAGAAGTAGTCATACAAATGGCTGAGTGCATATATGACCTAGATGGGCCAGAAGACTTGCCCAAGAGTCCGGAGTTGGTTGAATTTTTGTACGCAGAACCAGATAAGCTACCACTAGAGGTATAAGACCCTTTGGAGACCATCAATTTAGGGACTGAAGAGGATCCAAGGCCTATACAGATCAGTGGCTTGTTGGAGATTGATGATCGAGCAAGAATTGTCAACCTTCTGCACGAATATAAAGATTGTTTTGCTTGGCACTATACGGAAATGCCAAGTTTAGATTCAACCTTGGTAGAACATATAATGCCTATCAATGAGGGATATAAACTTGTCAAGCAAGCGCCACGGAGGATGTCAAAAGAAATTGAAGAAAAGGTTAAAGAAGAAATTGAGAGGCTAGTGAAGGCTGGATTTATTAGGCCTGCCAAATATGTGGAGTGGTTGGCCAACATTGTGCCTGTATTAAAAGTCATAACAAAAGTATTATGATGTTATGTTGATTATAGAAACATTAATGGTGCTACGCCTAAAGATGAATACCCTATGCCCATGAGTGACCTATCTATAGATGCAGTTGCAAAGCATAAAGTCTTATCTTTTATGGATGGAAATGCTGGTTATAATCAGATAAAAATGGCTAAAGAAGATATACATAAAACAGCTTTTAGGTGCCCGGGGCATGTTGGGGCATATGAATACTTAGTCATGCCATTTGGGCTTAAGAATGTCGGTGCAACCTATCAAAATGTGATGAATGCCATTTTTCATGATTTAATTGGCCATAGCATGAAAGTATATATTGATGACATTGTATGAAAGTATATATTGATGATATTGTGGTCAAGTCTAAAACAGAGGAGCAACACTTGGTATACCTCAGGCAAGCCTTGACAAGAATGAGGATCCATAAATTAAATATGAATCCAAAGAAGTGTGCTTTTAGGGTGAGAGCAGGCAACTTTTTGGGATTCCTTGTTCATTAAAGAGGTGTAGAAGTTGACAAGAGCAAAGCTCATGTAATAATGGAGACACCTCCGCCCACCAATAAAGTACAATTGCAAAGGCTGCTAGGCAAAATCAACTTATTAAGGAGATTCATTGCTAACCTAGTGGGCAAGATTCAGTCGTTAACTCCTCTTTTAAAATTGAAAGATAAATAAGAATTTGAGTGGGGGCCACTGCATCTAGAGGCTTTCGATAGGATAAAAGCTTACTTTATTTCTCCACTAGTCCTCATGCCACCATATAGGGGAAAGCCTTTGAAACTTTACATTTCTGCCTCAGAGAAATCAATGGGAAGCTCACTAGCTCAAAATAATGAAGGCGAGAAGGAGTAAGTAATATATTACCTTAGTAGAATCCTTACTGAGGTAGAAACTGGATATACCCAGTGGAAAGGTTGTGCTTAGCTCTGTACTTCACTGCCAGCAAGCATTACATGTTGCTTTGTCATATTCACATTATCGCCAACATAGATGTGATCAAATAATGCTGTCAAAAGCAATGTACCTCAAATGGTGGTCAAAGGACAAGTAATAATAGATTTCTTGGCTGAGCATCAAGACTCTCCATATGAGATTGTTAACATCCCAAGAACTCTGGAAGTGGCCAGTATGAGGATCCCACTAGGTAAGATTTTCTCGGGCAAGGAAAAGTGGATCCAGCGACAGATGACAAGAATAACTAGCCTCTGGATTACTCCTTGAAGACTATATTTTGATGGTTCTTGCACTCAGAATACTCTTTGGATTGGTGTTTTCATCGTTGATCCCAAAGGTATTCATCATTTTTATTCATTCCTCATGGATTATCAAGAAACTACCAACAATCGGATAGAATACGAGGCATTGATAATTAGCATAGAAATCCTGATGGAGTTGGAGGCAACTGAGGCTGAGGTGTTTGGTGATTCAAAGTTGGTGATCAATCAGTTAAATGGAGAATATAAATGCAGACACATTACCATGGCTGGTTATTACTTGGCGGCCATGCAATTATTGTGTTATTGGGGCACTGAAATATCAATCAGTCATATCCCCATGGAATCAAATGCAATGGCTGATGAAATGGCGCAATTAGCTTCTAGAGCACAAGTCCAAGAAAGAAAATTTGAAATTGAAGTGGAAATGCAAGAGAGGAATCTCCCCTCTATCTTTGATAAAGGATTCAGCCTGGATGTAATGACTAAAGAGCTCAAGATGGAAGACTGGGGATCACCCATCACTCAGTACTTGATAGATCATTCTTTCCACACAAGCAAAAAGAATAGGCAACAAGAAACTAGGTATGTTATGTGGGAAGAAAACTTGTTAAGGAAAACTCCAAATGGATTATTGTTAAAATGCTTAGGCCAAGAAGAATCTATGAGAGTAATGGCCGAAGTACATGAAGGAATATATGGGGCTCATCAAGCTGAAACAAAGATGAGGTGGTTGATTATGAGGGACTGTTAGTTTTGGCCCCACATGGAAAAAGACTGCAAATCTTATGCCCGAGGATACGAGGAATGTCAATGGCACGGACCTCTCCAACATATGCCCTCGGTACCCTTGAACTTAGTGGTCAAGCCTTCACCTTTTAGAGGATGGGCAATAAATTTTATCGGGGAGATCTACCAAGCTTCTAGCAAAAAACATACGTTCATAATAGTGGCAACATATTACTTCACCAAGTGGGTAGAAGCCTCAGCTGTGAAGACTATCACCTCAACGACTGTTAAAAAGTTCATTGAAACCAAGATCTTGCACAAAAATGGGGTAACCGAGACCATTGTTAGTAACCACGGGCCATCTTTTATTTCAAAGAAGGTTGAAGAATTTGCAAGTAGATTCAAAATAAGGATGAATCGATCTAGTCCTTACTACCCTCAACTGACTGGTCAAGCTGAAGCTAGTAACAAGGTCTTGGTAAATATTATCAAAAGAATGGTGGCCGATAATCCAGAAAAGTGGCACGAGAAGTTGGGAGACACCTTATGGGCTTATAGGACTTCCATGAGGGCAAGAACTGGAACTATTCCTTATGCTCTAACCTTCGGGCAAGACGCTGTGCTTCCTATGGAGATTAATGTGAGTTATGTTAGCATTCATAATCAATTTGGGTTACATATTGATGAGTACGTTGAAGCTATGTGTCAAGGAATTGAAGACCTAGATATAGCCCGAATTAAAGCGTTAAACAAAATTCAAGAAGGGAAAAGAGCCGTTGCACAAGCGTATAACAAAAAGGTGAAGTTAAAGACCTAGTTTGGAAGGCAATGTTGCCTTTGGGAGCTCAAGTTAGAGGCTTCGGGAAGTGAAGCCCTAATTGGGAAAGACCTTTCATTATTCATCAAGCATTGGATAAGGGAGGGTATTACTTGGCCGATTTAGAAGAAAACTCACAACGACATCCAGTTAATGCTAAGTTTTAAAAGAAATATCATCTGACCTTGTGGGATGTTAGGGATTGTTATATTGAAGGAGTTTAAGAATTTTGAAGGGCCTGAAGTTAGTTTATATCTTCATCACAGCTGTTTTGCAGAAATGGAAGTACAAGCTAAAGATAAATTAAAGAAGCCATTTTCATTTCATTGAATGATGAGATTACAAGAGAATTAGCTCAAAAGTTTTACATCCTTAGCTAAGGGCAGTTATCCTAGAATAGTGTGCATACATGATAATGATGAGTTTATCCTAGAGGGGTGTCTATAAGGCTACATAGGTCCACTGAAGTCTCTCTGCGTCTAAACTCAAAAGATGCATGTGATAATCTTGAAGTTGTTGGAACTCTAAAGAATGCCCTAAGGACTTCAACTTTATTCTGATTTGCCCGAACTCTTTGTTAAAGCTCTGGCGACAAGATGATGGCCATTAGTGCTTCCATGAGTGAACTCGACATTCAAATCAATGAGGAGCTGATGGATGCTTTGGCACTTAAGGAGTAGAAGGCTTTGGTTAGGGTAGTTGATCCCAAAACATACACGTATGATGATGAAGTGATCAAGAAAGCAGAAACTATGGTTCGCCTTGGGTATGTTACTTTATGCAGGTATTGAAACTTGAGATATCAATGCAGGTCCCAAGAAGTGCACTCATCCCTCCTCAAAGAAGAGGTTAATATGCAAGCCAGCCCAAGGATGATGAGGGCTATAGAGCAAGTAACGCATGGTGGAGATCCTCTTACCTATCTCGCAAGAGGATCGAGCTCGAACAAGTTTGGGTACCATGGAAAATTGAGAACAATGGGGTATTAAGAAAAACTTTGAAGACTCAAGAGACTCTGCCTGGTTAGTACTTAGCCAGGCCGTGGAACTAAAAAGCACTCTCGGATGAAAAAAATATATTATGAAGGGCTCTTTCAATCCTTATTTTTTCTGGAGGTGCTGAGGACTTTGGGGATTTTCGAAAGTGTGAGATGGCTAAAATGTTTGGCCAAAGAATGTGAGTAGGGATTGCATAAATAGGCAGCTTCGTAACGTTGGAATTCATGGGGTAGTGCAACAGTTTTTGCTAATTAACAGCCGTGTTAAATGGTGCGAGTCCCAAAGGAAGGCGTGCAATGGCTATTTAATCATTATTAGTGTCTTGGGCTGCAAAACTCAACAATGATTAAAGGGGGCATTGTTTGGGTTAATATTTAAACATTGGGTTTAAGTAAAAGAAGGCCCATAATCGTCAATTGAAGGAGAGTTGCCCAAAGCCCAGCATGGAGCCCAAAAGCCAATTAAAGCCTTTTCAGCCAAGTATAAGCCACTTACCTACCTATGGAAGTGACAAGTGATGGAGACTAACCCACTATCAGCCACAAAGCACTTTCTAATGGCATTCAAGTAAAAAGAGCTGATGACTCATTACCCTCATATTGCTTTCGGGCAAAAGCACAACTACTGCAGTCGAGCAAATCTGCTTATAAAAGGAGGAAGTGGCCCCAATGATAAGGACACTTAACCAATCAAACAAACAAACTTACAAACTCTGCTACTCCTATAATATTGATCCCCTTGTGTAAACTTGTTTACCACCCATTACTTTTCAAGATACAACCTGTGTAAACTCAAAGAGAAGTGTTTGCAAGAAATTCAACCTTGCTGGATTAGGTGAAATCTTGCCTGAAGCTCTTTGTTTGTTTTCTAAACTAGTAGATCTATCATTTAGTATATTGTTTAGCATGTATTCAAGTCATTTCCACTCGAGTTCTACTTTGAGAGTTCCATTTGTGCTCAGATCAGGTTATCTTTATGGATCTTCTTGCATTTAAAACCAATCTGGAACCAAACAAATGATTTAAAGGGTTTTGGACACCTTCCTTCAAGCATACAAGACCATGAACTGAAAGTCCTTGATCTCAAGGCAAGAAAGAACTTAATATGGACTTAATCCATCCATGACAATCCTTTGATAATAAGAAGTCCGAGTAAATTAGGGCACAAGAAACCGACTTAAACACACTTGTTCTACGTCTACTATAATGAGATAGTAGTGGCACGCCTAAGCATTTGGTTAGTTTTGATTGTGAGCCTCAAGGCCTATACCTAAGGCCCCACAAAGGCACCTTTTAGAACTAACTCTGTCTTGTTCTTGCAGCGGACAACCAAGCAAGAGCCCGACCATCAAACACATTCAAACCAACGTGCCAATTCCCAGGGGAGCTGTGCCGAGGTGCTGAGGACCCTCCTCCATGGAGAAAATCTTCGCCTGAACAGTATCTTTCTCATCCAAAATTTTAGGCGACGAACTCTTGCTTTAGAAGACGAATTTTATTCATCGTAGTAAGAGGTTTTTTTTTATTTTTTTAATTTTTTTTTGTACTGGCGGTCTAACTTGGTGAAGCCTAACTCATTCACGGCGGAACTTGACGAGGGTTTAAACGAATATAATCCCTTGAAATCTCAAGACTCAAGGTTGGAGCTTTAGTATGAACAATGATTTTTTGGGCCGTCAAAGGATTTAGTCAATCATTCTGCTTTCTTGATCATTACACTATATATCAACTTAATGAAAACGAAAGCAGAAAACCAAATTATCGTTCAGAAAAAAGGGAAATTATCAACTGGCTCAAGCTCAGCACGGGAGTAGTTGAGTTGAACACAAGGAAAAGAAAACCATCCTTTCCTCCCACTTGGAGTTCATTTTTGTCAATGTGCATGGGGCAAAATCGACTTCATTCAAACTATTACAAAATGGATATATGCATGCCTCTCTTGACTTTTTCTCTTCCTCTAGCTATTTTTAGAAAAGAGAGGACATGCACGCAATATTTATTAATTACATTCTAGATATATTTGTGACTATGACATATACTGAAGTTGATCAAATTCAAACACAAAACAGTATTTTATAATAAGTTGTTCAAAAACAAAACAGCATTCTATAATTATTCAACAAAAAAGTCACCTATACGAATTTGTATATCTAATTAAATTTTTTTTTTAATTGTATTATCAAAGTCATATCGGGCAACGTTCATGAAGGTATCATAATGTTATGGTATACAAGGAGAAATGATAATCACACACCCTCTCCTACTCACTTATGTTAAATCTTGTTCGTTGTTTCCATTTAATTATTCAATCTGACGGTCAAATATAAAGACATGTGTGTAACAGAGAAAAAATATGTGTAGTTGTCATTTCTCTTTTATACTTTAATAACATAGGAGTGCAGTATGAAACATTTTGAAATGCCAATATAAGTTCTTATTACTTAGGGCTTGTTTGGTATATATAACTGGATTAGAATGGATAAGACACTATTTTTAAGGTATGTTTAAAGAAGAAATAAAAAATTGTGACCAACTTAGAGGTAGGAGATGAACTCAAGAAGAAACTTATCCATTCCAACCCTCATCAAAATATATGGATTAAATGTTCATGCCTAATCATCTTTTAATCTCTCCAAATAAAAAATCATACGCTTCTATCTTCAACATGCCTTGAATTTGGAGAAGTCAATTCCAATTTAATCCTTTGTACCAAACAAACCCATAATTATTGAACAATATTGTTTATTTATTTTTTATAAAAAAAGTACCGTGTTTAAGTAGGTGTCAACTTCAAATCTTGTATTTGATCATGTTCAATGAAATTCACTGTTTTCCAAACAAATTTAATAGTAATAACAATAGGTATCAACTTGAGAATAAGTGACCATGGGCACGGTAAGTGCCTCTACAGAAACGGATTTAATCCATGAGGCAGCAACTTCGTGTCTCATAATAATTAAGCTACCTAGAGAAGAGAAGCACTGAATTTTAAGCATGATATTGATGAACAGTACTTGACTACTCAAAGAAAAGTAGGAACTCCTACTCAAAGTTTTAAGCGTTTTAATAACAGAGTTTTGTGCTTATGGTCAGAACTGTTCATACTATGAATAACACTATAAATATCATCTCTGCAAAATATAAATTAAAATTAAGGTCATTTAGCCAGTCTATTCTAGCAATTACATAGACGGTTCATAATGTTTTTACTAATACCGTTCATTTGTTTTTAAACAGTTTGATGACTAAGTGACTTTAGTTTTATTTGACTTTTTCCAGATGCAATATTTATAGGGTGATTTATAATATGAACGGTTCTAATTATAAACACGAAGTCTATAAATTGACTACAAACAATTTTAAAATTTTTTTAGTAGAAGTTCCTACTTATTTTTTAGTAGTCAAGTATTGTTGGATATTGATATCTATTGGTGGGTCAATATTTGGTTTATCCTATTTTGCTTGCTCGTTGCCAAAATGGCTGTCATCCATTTGCCAATTTAATAAAAAAAGTCATACATTTCTGCTTAACAAAAAAAAAAAAATTTAACGAAAAGCTCTAGCTACTGTTTACTTTAACGAAAAATCACATTTTTACACTAAAAAGTCAATCTTGATACTATTTACTTTAACATTTATTTTGTCCTTATTGTCAAAACTCAAAGTTTTCAAAACTTTTTCATTAGTTTTCCTAAAAAAAAAAGTGTCTCTATTTTCCATAAAAAAATAAAAATTAGAAAAAAATAAAAAAGTCTCTTCAAAATATATAGAAGGTAAACATTGAGTCCTAATGATTATTTAATCATTGTAGTACGGGAATCTTTGCTTTTTGTCTTCGTGTTTTACATGCATTTGGATCATCGGTGTAAAGAAGTCAACCTGCTTTATTGGTCGGATGCTTTCTATTTTGTATTGGAGCTAGCTCGATGCTGTTCCTCCATACCCCAGCAAGTAAACGCGTTAATCAAGCAGCAAAGTTTGAATTTCCAACTTCACCAGAAACGAAAGGCCTCTCTCTCATGTATGCAATGCACAATATCTTACTCTATATATAGAGTGCGCCCTCAAACCGCCTTCTTACACCGCAAAGCAAGCTGCTTCATATATTCAGCTCTAATATTGAAGCTCATATCATATTATATAATGGCCTCTCTATCTCATTTCCTCATCATTACGGCACTCTTCATCGTCCCTTTCTTTAGCTGTTGTGTCAATGCACAGCTCTCGGCCAATTTTTATGCAAGAACTTGCCCAACTCTTCCAACCATCGTTCGCAATGCTATGGGGCAAGCTGTTTCTAGGGAGGGTCGGATGGCTGCCTCTATCCTTCGTTTATTCTTCCACGACTGCTTCGTGAATGTGAGAATACATAGTACAAAAATATTTTCTTGTCACACAACGTATATATGATGATTAATTACAGGACTCATATTTAGCTATATGCAGTTTAATTTGATTCACGACTTTCTGATTGTGCCTGTTAATTGTAGGGTTGCGACGCTTCCATACTGTTGGACGACACGGCCACCTTCACAGGCGAAAAGAATGCATTCCCAAACCGGAACTCAGCTAGGGGCTTTGAAGTCATTGACACCATTAAAACTCGAGTTGAAGCTGCTTGTAATGCTACTGTATCATGTGCAGATATTTTAGCACTTGCAGCAAGAGACGGTGTTGTCTTGGTTAGCAACTGCAACGATTCTAATTTTGCATGCTTTCTTTTGCAGAAATTAGCCATATTTAGTTTTCTATTGCTATTCTACAAACTATTTTTCCCTACAAAACATATAAAAACCCTTATGAAGTATTACTTAAGCTATGTACTTTCATTGTATATGTGTGTATATATACATATATATATATATAAACAACTATATATAGTAATACTCGATCTACCCATATCAATTATCAAATAGACCAATTAAGACTTTATGCTTAATATGGTATATAAATCACAATATTAGTTTAACCACAACTGATACAATCAATTTTAACTTATGGCTTTTACCGAAAAATAAAAAATAAAAAATAAAAAACTTATGACTACATTGCAAGTGAATGCTAATTAGCTAAAACAGTGTAACTTGATAAAGAAGAGTAACTCATCTTAAATATTTTATTTATTTATATATTTATTTTTGAAGAAGAAGAGTAACTTGATAAAAAAAAAAAAAAGGTTAATGATTCTTGAAAATTATTTAATTTTTTTCTCTCTTTTTGAACGAGTGTAGAACTTTCAACCATGGCCCCAACTTTCTGGCTTTTAGTCTGATATTGCTGCAACTCGTCATGCATGGGGACAAATTAACCAGCTGCTACGTACATTTAATTTTTTTTTCAGATAGTCAATGATTGAACCCCCATTTTTGCATGGATATAATGCACTCCACATCGTTATCAGATATTGATCACGTGATAATATTGACATGAGAAATTGTCTTTTGTTTCTGTGTGCAGCTTGGAGGAACCTCATGGACAGTAGCCCTAGGCCGAAGAGACGCCAGAACCGCAAGCCAAACTGACGCCAACAACCAGCTCCCCTCCCCATTCGCCAACCTCGCAACCCTAATCTCAAACTTTGCAGCTAAAGGTTTAACCGCCACAGACATGACCGTGCTCTCTGGTGGCCACACATTAGGCCAGTCTCAGTGTTCATCCTTCAAAACCCGCATATACAACGAGACCAACATCGACCCTGCCTTTGCGACTACTCGTAAGCGTACTTGTCCAGCTTCCGGTGGCGATACGAATCTAGCTCCTTTCGATATAACTCCGAATCGCTTTGATAATGAATACTACAAGGCCCTTGTGGCTCGCCGTGGTCTTCTCCATTCGGACCAGGAACTCTTCAATGGTGGGAGTCAGGATGCCTTGGTTAGAACTTATAGCAACAACGTTGCGGCTTTTACAAGAGATTTTGCTGCAGCCATGGTGAAGATGAGCGCTATTAGTCCTCTAACAGGGACAAATGGAGAGATCAGGAAAAATTGCAGGCTAGTCAACTAAGTTTTTGAGATTTACTGTAATACGGTGATATTTATATAATGGGGTGTGCTATCCACACACCCCTTTTTACTTCTCACACACCCCTATTAATTTCTGTGCGTTAGATCTTATTCAATTCATCCAATCCGACGGTCAAAATGTAAAAAGGTGTGGGAGAAGTAAAAAATGGTGTGTGGATATCACACCCCTCATATAATTTACCTAGAAATATGAACAAGTATGGGGTATGTAGCTAGGAAGTGGGCAAGAAAGTGCGGTTAACCAAATTAATCTGTGATAAAGTTAATTTCATGCGCACTGAAGAAGTATTGCAATGAAAGCATTATTATTATTATTATTTATCCAGAAAGCATTATATATTATAGAAAACTTTATTTGTGTTAATAGTGTATTGTTCAGAGAATTTGGAATTTGCAACTTGGCATGCTAATATGCAACAACAATGTCCAGGTCAAGGCGTGGAAGCTCATCCTTTTTTATTTATTTATTTTAGAGTGCATTTTTGCTCACCTCTAAAGTGAGGATTATGCTTATATTCTCATTGATTGTTGTTAGATTAGTTTAAATTTCGAAATTCATGTCTTAAATCAACTAGATCAAACTAATTTAACCGCAATTAATGAGGGATTGAGCATCCCCGCCACTTTTGGGAGTGAGCAAATCCAACAGAGCAAAGGCCCTGCCAATGAGCCCAACATCGAACGCTACGCATGAAGAGCATGCAACTAATTCTAACAGCCACAAACAACGGAAGAACCATTGTGGTTGTGGAAATGGGAGGCAATCCTAGCCACGAGCTCAAGGTCAACAGAGCAAAGGCCTTGCCAAGGGATGAAATTCGACCCATAAGAGCAATGCCCTCGCCCCTAAGGCCCCTAACTTCAAGAACAAAGGAAAAGATATCGTTCAATCAGATTCTACTGAATTGGACATGTGCTATTGCTGTGGATCAAGGGAACATTGGTCACGCGTATGCCGAGCTAATCTTGAGGTCATTGCGAAGTATCATTCCCATCGGGAGACTAACTTTGCACATGTGGAAAATTCCCACTACCACCATGGAGATTTCAAATTTTCAGGAGGCATCCGCTCTTATGGAAGAATAAGTTTATTTTTTGAGACAAGTTTGAGAGGGATTCCCCCTAGTGGCCAAAAACCCTCTCCCCTCCCCAAGAGGCCCTCTATTCTCCTCGTTCCGGAAGAATGTTGTTGAGCTTTAGAGATATTTGGTTAATAAAATCATATTGAAACTACTAGAGAGAATGGTTCGAAATTTCTTTGTATGACTTCTTATGAATATGGCAAGAAGCATATTCACGAGAAGCTGGAACATCTTCTGAGTGGGTTGTACATAACAACCATTCGAGCCATTGAGACCTATCATGTGGCCGGCCTTGTGTCTGACTTCCTGAGCACTTTGTTGTTTTGGCATGACTATTTAGGACATCCAGGACGAGATATAATGTGACGTATCCTCAAAGTATCACACATGCATCCTCTTAACTCGAAGTTTGTACTCTTATCTTGGACATCTGTCTTGCAAAGCATGCTCACTAGGGAAGTTGATTACTCAATCCTCTACTACAAAGATCATTCATAACCCTTCTAAGTTTCTTTAGAGGATTCAAGGGGATATTTGTGGACATATCCAACCAACATGTGGACCTTCAGATACTTTATGGTGTTGGTTAATATATCGACATGTTGGTCACATATCTACTTATTGTCCACATGCAATGCTGCCTCTGCGAAACTAATACCCCAAATCATTAAATTTAGGACTCACCACCCTGATTATCCGATTACGTCGATTCAAATGGTGATGAGTCGATTTCATATTATATATTTTACCTTATTCTTAGTATATTTTAGTAATTATTTTGGTAGAATTTTAATACTTTGCTTTATATTCTCAACATAGGACATTCGACTTCTTCCGAAGCGAAACGTGAATAAACAAATGAATTTTGTAGTAATTCAAATTGGAGGACATTCGTGTGTTCGTTAGCTTGTTTGGCAATTTCTACCAAGCGGTTTTTTTCTGGCGATTAAATAAAGGAGCCGTGCGCGTTGCTGAAAAGTGACGTTTTTGGGCTTAATTGCGATGTTTGGAGCCCAAGATGACCTCTGATGGGTTTGTGGCGTTTTAGAGAAGTGTTTAGAATATTCCAAATTTTTTATCCAGCTATGCATTTAAAATGTGGTTGTGCAGATTTTGAGCTGATTGTCCTATTCAATTTAGGATTATGTTACCTAATTTATTTTAATTTATTTGGTGTCCTAGTTTTATTCTAAGTTCTTTTCTAGGAAGGATTGGATTTTCTATGTCATATAAATAAGCCTTTTGGTCGGTCCTAGTTCTTCTTCTTTTACGCGATATGGGAGAGAGGAATTTGGCAAAAGTTTAGAGATTTTCAGACTTTATTCTACAAGGTGTTTTCACTCTTTTCCTATTTTAATAAAACATTTTTTATTTTAATTATGAATATGCATAACTAACTTTTTTTGGCTAGGACGAGGCCATGAGCCTTAACATGAATATGTAGTAGTCTTTATCTAATTGCTTATGATATTATACAAGCATACGTTCTATCTTGAATGCCGCAAGTAGAATTACACTAGGAAAACCTAACCTTCAAAGTTGCATGGATAATTCATAAGTAATTAATAAATCTACATAGGATTGTTAAGGGGACATCGAAACCCTAGTGCCTTTCCAAATTTATTTCTCAAAACCTTTTCTTTTTATCTAATTTCTTCTTAATTGGTTACCAGTTGTTTTTCCTAAATTTGTTTTCTTAAATTTGTTTTTATTATATTTAAATTCAAAATTAAATAGGGCTGGGCACAGGACCGGCCAGACCCAATTTTGAAAGGACCGGACTGGAATTGGGTGTAAAAGAAACAGGTCGGAGCAAGTTGGACAAGGTTTTTTATTTTTTATTTTTATTTTTATTTTTTTACACCCATTTTCCAAATCACCAAGAAAACGAAAACAATTCAAGCTTCAAGTTTTCTCAGAGAATCCCAGAGTAACATTAATAAAAGAAGAAAACTTAGCCTGCAACTCTCTAACCAGCCGGGAAATGTACTGATCTGTCACAACTACTAAATCCTTTTCAACTTTTTGCAGGATCTCCTTTTTTTTTGTGTTTACTGATTCTGTTCAAGTTTAAATTCCACAACAACAACATTTCAATGATGATATAAATAAAATTATTAAAAATAGAAAAAAAAAATAAACCAGAAACCAGAATCCAAAACCCAAAAAATAGAAACAAAATTTGAAGCAAAAGATCGCAGCTTTCTTACCTGTGAACCTGAAAGATGACCTTTTTGTTGTTAATGGTGATATCACAACTTCTTTTACGAACAAAATAGGAAAAAACCCACATCGTAAAAACCTTCGAATCACTCTCAGAGCTGCAAATTGGTGAAGTTTAAATTAAGGATTGCGAGATTGTTAAGGTAATCCGAATGCTTGGAGAAGGCGTCTTTCATGGAGGAAGTTTCAACGGCGATGGTGGTGTTCACAAGAGGACTCGACTCGAGTGGGAGAGGGGAGCGACGACTCTGATCCAGGAGAAGATGAGGTAGAGTATCACCTATGAAGGCCGCCGTGGCTTCAACGAAAGGAGGAGTGAGCGGCGGTGTAGGCGCTGAGGAAGCGAGGGGAGGCAAAAGTCCATCTTGAGAGAGGATGGATCCTGGAAAATTCGACAGAGGAGGGGAGAGTCAGTGACTAAGTGAAAGAATGGTAGAGATGTAATCTTCATATATGGACGGTGGAAACGATCCAGGTCCGAGTACCCTGTTTTTCAAAAATTTAGACCCGCCCCGGCCCGCCAATTACATGGACCCACCCTGACCCGCCCTGTTTTGAGTTTACAAAACTTGTACCTGCCTCGAACCGGCTAGACTCGGCTCGCCCCGCGGTTCCTAGACCTGTTTGCCCACCTTTACTTTCAAATTTTTGTTTTCAAATAATTTACTAAGATTTTGGTTTTGCATAAATTGTTTTAAATAATCCATGGGGGAATGACTTTGCATGAGCATTTTTACTACAATTACTTAGTTCTCTTGCAAGTATTTTGTATGATTTTAACCCTTTTTGCGCAGGTACTAAAAATCTTGTCAAGAAATTGGTGTCGCTGTTGGAGATTGTTTTTAAACAATTTGTGCTAATCATAATTTTTTGTTAAATATTGTTGTCTAAAAAAAATTAATTTTCATTTATTGATGTGGAAGCTAGTACTTTGACACTAAGGGTTCAAGATCAATCAATAGTTTTCAGTTTGTTTGAAGCAGCTAGAAAGCTAGCAAAATAGCTTGATTGTATATGTATTGATGTTCTAGATGGGTTTGTTCATGCAAATTTTGTGGCTCATTCAATAGAGGATCCACCGTAGTAGATTTTATATGGGGATTTTGATGCAGAAATAAATTATGAAGAGGTCATGGAAGTTATTCAAGCTTTAGACTGTAACATTTTTGCCTAAATGGAGACATGTTTACGAAGTTTAGGAGAGCCCAAACAGCCACTAACACTATGTTTGGATGAAGAAATTGAAGATTATTAAGAAATTTTAAAATGATGAAAATTAAAATGACAGAATTTTATTTTCTAGAATTTGTGAATTTTCTTGTTTGGTTAACCTAAAAGAACAATGATATTGAATATTGAATTTGTTATTTTTAAACTCTTAATCATAGAAGTTGAGAAATGACACCTATTTACATAGAATTTAAATTTGGGAATTGGAGGTCCCAAATTTCAAGTTTTTTTTTTCCACGAGGACATTCTAAATTACTATGGTTATGAATCCAAACAAGGGAATTAGTGCATATCAATTTATAAATTCTAACTTGTATACAAATTCTAAGTTTATTTCCCTCATCCAATTGTAAAACTGTCCAAAATTCAGCCACCCAAATTGGAGCTAAAGCCTTTGCCCGAACACTTGAAATAAGCACGTTTATGGCTGACTAGACGTTGCCAGTTATAGTTATTGTAGATTTAACACATTCTGAAGAGGTAAAATTGCTTAAGTGTTGAGAAAATATCAAGATACATTGAGGAGGACTATTGTAGATATAAAGGGAATTAACCCAGCCATTTGTATGCACAAAATTCTAATGAAGAAGGTGTAGAACCCACAGTTGATGCTCAAAGACGCCTTAACCCAATCACGAAAGATGTGGTTCAAGCCGAAGTAATGAAACGACTTGATGCTGGTATGATGTATCCAATTTCAGATAGCCAATGGGTGAGTCCTACATAGGTTATACCTAAGCGTACTGAAATTACAGTGGTAAAGAATGATAACAACGAGTTGGTTCTAACATGTTTGACTACTGATTGGTGCATGTGTGTTGATTATAGGAAGCCCAATTTAGGTACAAGAAAAGATTATTTTCCTTTACTTTTTACTGATCAAATATTGGAGAGATTGTTGGTCGAGCTTTCTACTGTTTCTTAGATGGTTATTCAGGGTACAATCAGATTCCAATTGCACCTGAAGATCAAGAGAAGATAACTTTTACTTGTCCTTTTGGAACATTTGCTTATCGACGGTTGCCATTTGGGTTATGTAATGCACCAACCACTTTTTAATGTTGTATGATGAGTATTTTCTCTTGTTTGGTTGAGCAGATTATGGAAGTATTTATGGATGATTTTTTAATATTTGGGGATTTGTTTGATTAATGTCTTTGGTACTTCAATGATGTCAAGAGACAAATTTGATTTTGAAGTGGGAGAATTGTCACTTCATGGTTAAGCAAGGTATTGTTCTAGGTCACTTGGTTTCAAGCGAGGGAATTGAGGTTGATAAGACTAAGATTGATGTTATTGTCAAATTGCCACCTCCCACTACGGTAAAGAGTGTGAGATCATTTCATGGGCATGCCGGCTTTTACCGACGGTTCATCAAGGATTTCTCCAAGATTAGCCAACATTTGTGTAATTTATTGGCTAAGGATGCAACTTTTAATTTTGATAAGGATTGTTTGGAGGCATTTAACATGTTGAAGATACTCCTGACTTCGTCCCCTATTATTCCAGCTCAGGACTGAAGCTTACTGCTTAGAATGCATTAGATTATGCAATTGGGGCAATTCTTGGATAACAAAAAGACAGTCTCCCCCAGGTCATTTATTTTGCCAACAGAACTCTTAATGATGCACATTTGAACTATGCAACCACTTAAGAAAGAATTGTTGGCAATTATTTTTGCATTGAAAATTTTTTGTTCTTATTTAATTGGGGCTAAGGTAATTGTCTACACAGATTATGCTCCATTAAAGTATTTATTACCTAAGAAGGAAGCTAAACCTTGGCTTATTCATTGGATTCTCTTACTACAAGAGTTTAATTTGGAAATTCGGGACAAAAAGGGCTGTGAAAACGTGGTGGCTGATCATTTATCAAGATTAATTAATCTTGCTACTGGAGAAGATGACACATTACGTTTAAATGAAAGTTTTCATGATGAACAGTTGCTGGCCATCCAGCACAGTACACCATGATTTGTTGATTTGGTTAATTATTTGGCTAAGGGAGTTATTCATCCATATTTTAGTTATCAGCATAAAAAGAAATTTTTGGCAAATGCAAAGTTTTATTTTTGGGATGAGCCTTATCTATACAAGTATTGCCCATATCAGGTTATTCGCAGATGTTTTCCAGAAGAGGAACATGACAACGTTTTAAAGTTTGCACATCATTATGCTTGTGGTGGACATTTTGGACCTAAAAGGACAACATCTAAAATTTTGCAAAGTGAGTTGTTTTGGCCTTCTTGTTTTAAGGATGCTAATATTTGGTGTAAATCTTGTGATCGCTGTCAAAGAGTGGGACATCAGTCTTAAAAGAAATGAGATGCCACAACATGGTCTTTTGGTTGTTGAATTATTTGATGTTTGGGCATTGATTTTATGGGACCATTCCCATCATCACATGGCAATCAATATATTTTAGTGGCTGTAGAGTATGTTTATAAATGGGTCGAGGCTATTATAGCACCAACCAATCGAGGATCAGTGGTCTTACAATTCATCCAAGGGGTCTTTTTTCCACGGTTTGGTATCCCACAAGTTATACTTAGTGATGGGGGTATGCATTTTCTAAACAAATGATTTTCTACATTACTTGCAAAATATGGGATTACCCATCGTGTTGCAACCGCATATCATCCACAAACATCAGGCTAAGTTGAAGTTTCAAATAGAGAAATCAAATGTATTTTAGAGAAAATAATCAACTCCACTCGCAAAGATTGGAGTTTGAAATTAGGCGATGCACTTTGGGCATACAGAACAACATTTAAAACTTCGATTGGGATGTCCCCGTTTCGGCTCGAGTATAACAAAGCTTGTAATTTATTTACGATTGGGATGTCCCCGTTTCGGCTATTAAGGAGTTAAATTTTATTTACGATTCAGCAGAAGAAAAACATAAGCTGCAACTCAATGAGGTTGAGGAAATTCGTAATGAGGATTAAGAAAATGCACGCATATACAAAGATAAAAAAAAGCATTTCATGACAGTCAAATTCTCAGGAATGAGTTTTTGCTAGGGCAGAAAACGTTATTATTTAATTCAAGGCTAAGGTTATTTCTAGGAAAACTCAAATGTGAGAAAAATTCAAAACAAGAAAGAAGAAGAAAAAAATAGTTCTATTTGAAGTTAGTATGTGTGAGATAAAAAGTCAAGTGGTAAGGGTTTTAGTTGAGTCTCTTTAACCATGTTGGTTCACTTTACACCAAAGTAAGTTCATGAATTCTTTTCTAATTGATTCTAAATGGCTTAGACTTTGTAGTGGGATTGGTCAGAACTTTTGGAAAGATGTTCTGATTTTTTATGTTTTCTATGGATTGCAACTTGAATGTGAAGTTTTTTGCGTTTTAGTTTGTTAGTTTTTCTTTTACTTTCTAGTTTTGTTTTGCTTGAGGGCAAGCAAAAAGTAAAGTTTGGGGGTAGTTTGATGAGTCGATTTCATATTATATAATTTACCTTATTCTTAGTACATTTTGGTATAATTTTGATACTTTGCTTTATATTCTCAACATAGGACATTCAACTTCTTCTGGAGCGAAACGTGACCAAACGGATTAATTTTGGAGTAATTCAAATGGGAGGACGTTCATGTGTTTCGTAGATTATTTGTGTTAAAATTTCAGCAATTTCTACTAAGCGGTTATTTTCTGGAAATTAAATAAAAGAGCGTGCGCGTTGCTGGAAAGTGACGTTTTTAGGCTTAATTTAGATTTTTGGAGCCCAAAATGACATGTGATAGGTTCATGGCTTTCTAGAAAAGTGTTTAGAATATTCCAAACTTTAAATCCAGCTATTTTGGGCCATTTTTGGAGCAGATATGTGTCTAAAACGTGGCTGTGCTGATTTTGGGCTGATTATCCTAGTCAATGTAGGATTATGTTACCTAGTTTATTTTAATTTATTTGGTTTCCTCATTTTATTCTAAGTTCTTTTTCTAGGAAGGATTGGATTTTCTAAGTAATATAAATAAGCCTTTTGGTCGGCCCTAGTTCTTCTTCTTATACGCGATATTGGAGAGATGAATTTGCATCAAGTATGATTCTCTTTTTTATGAGACTTGTATTACAAAAGTGGAAAAGATTGAGATAACTAAGAAGGTTCCTAAGTTATAGAAAGAAAACAAGTCGCTTCATCTAGTTAGAACTGAACTGGATGAAAAAATTGGTTATCTTGAGGCTTATGTTAAGGAGCTAAATGAGAAGGCTTCTAATTGCAATGACAAAGTTGAAAAGGATGATGTTATTACTACTCTTGAAGCTCAGGTTCAAAACTTGCTAGAATCTCAAGATAACTGGATGAATCAAATTCATGCATTAAAGGCAAATAATGTAATGTATCATAAGGCCAACAAGAAACAACTACTTGAACTGCATAAGGAAAATCATAAGGTTATTCATCTCACTATTGGGGCTGAAAAAAATTGACAAGATGCTGAGTATTGGGAAACTTATGTAGAAAGTGGTTTAAGTGTAACGATCCAAAAATTAATTCGGAAGCTAGAACCAGTGATAGGCCAAAATAAAGTCGTCGTTAATCTTTACATTATTAACCAAAATAAATTTATTTCCTTGAAAATTATTCACCAAAGTTAATTTCAGTTATTTTATGGCTGCATCTAACCTTCTCGTTAGATTAACTATGTACCCTATGAAGGGATCAAACCATTCATAGTTCATCATCAATTAAACTATTTTCTAAAATATTCAAATGGCGAATATGTTCAATACTAGATTCAAACAATCAAATCACATCAAACAGATAATGTATAAAAAATTCAAAATATTGAAATTAGTGTAAAAAGGTAGCATCGGCCCACTGGCCATGCGACAACGCAGGTGATGGTTTCTGGCGAATGGAAACCTAATTTTCCGATTAATTCCAAAAACTACTAAATTTTACAGACATGTAGAGCACAAAAAAGGGAAACATTTTCATACCTAGGCCAAAGTCCAATTTGGTTGGGAAGTAGCCTAAAAACACCTCAGTCCGCCGAAAAACCCAAAAAATGGGTATTCTTCGAATCGCTGCTAAATCTAACTCCAACACCTCAATCAACACATGGACCTTTGATAGGAGCATATTTATGCGACTTAGTTAGCTTGTTTCATGGCATTTATGTTGTTAGTTCTTAGTTATTTTAGTATTTTAAGCTATTTTCTTGTGTTTATAGGTCCAATAGGCTAAGGTGGCAAGGAAGTGCATTTTGGAGCAGTTTTGGGCATTGGATGGATAACACATGCTTGGAGCCAAGTGGATGGACAAAATTAAAGACCCAAAGAGGCTAGGAATGAGTTAAGAGATGAATGGAAGACAAATGGAGTCAATGAGCTCAGAAAAGAAATAAGGAATGTCAAACCAAGTTTCCTTATTTGGCTTAAACCTTTCGTAATCCTAATTCACCTAAGTTCTAGCTACAAAAGGGTTTCCAAACACATGTTAGGACACCTAATTACTTGTTCTAGAAGTCTTAAGCATTCCTTAAAAAAGCTTGCCGCACAACCCTTGTATCTCCATCTTTTTTGCCGCACAAGGGGGATCCTCTCATTTCCTATTTTGTGCTTTAAACCACATTCCCTTTTCTTTACAACCCAACCACACCTTCCTTTCCTTTTTCCTATTAATTTTTGACATCTAAGTACATTCCCTTTTCTCCACAAGTCTTGTCGCACCAAATCTGCAAGGAATCCTTCCTTGCCGTGCAAGGAAGTCACTTACCCTTTTATTTCAAGACTTTGCCGCATATTCCTTACCCTTTTTCTCTTGGGATTCTGATTTGTTACCCTTTTCTTAGAGGATTTGGAGTCTTAAACTTTTCCTGCATTCAAAACCGTGTACCTTATGCCTATAAATACTTTGTGCCGCACCCTTTACACATCTCTACACATTCTCTTCTTTTCTCTCCATCCATTCCATCCTCTTATCTACCTATCCATCCTCTACCACCCTCTCTACATTTTGCCGCACACATCCCTTCCATATTCTCTAAACTCTTCCACTCTATGCCGCAACCCTTAACCATTCTCAACCTTACACTCTTTCAACCATTCTTCCATATAAATAACCACCCAAAACCTTCATCCAACCCTTGTGCCACAGCAAAGAAGAATGAGGAAGGACCTTGGACATGCTTGCCATTCAAGTTTGGCTTGTTGGAGTGTTTTAGGTGTTTTCTTTCTTTTGTTTTCAATGTATAAGTTTGTTTATCTTTGTTTTGCAAACATGATGAGCTAAATTCCTTTTAGCTAGAGGGAGATTCAATACCATGGCCATATTTGCACTATGAATTTATTACCTTCAGTTGTGATTTCATAAATTGTGAATGCAATTTGCTTAACTGTTTAATTGATAACTTATTCTAGTATGTTGATTAAATATGCATACTTAGTTTGCATGCATGAATCCGATGCTAGAAAATAAGGGAGTTTCACCTAATCGTTATGAACTTATATTCACAAGTAGTGGAGGTCACTAGTCACAATCGCGTTAAGTGAATTCCTGGTAAGAGTATCATGCAGTTCATAGTTACGAATGCCTTGTCAATGCTTAAGATTTCCATAGAACGTAATGATCTTTGATATGTATCTCTATTATGCAGTTCATGTAGGGAACTATTGAAGAATAATTTGGTTGTCGATGCGTTGTCCGTCCAATTCAATGAATTTAGGGAAATCTAATGGTTAATTTGTGCAGTTCACGGTTAACTTGGGGCATTGAGGTTCATAGTTTATCGAAATTGTAACTGAAAATCAATTCTATGTTGCATATGTGTTATGTGTGGAGAAAAACCCTCTAGCTAGCCTATCACCCATCAATTCACCTTAATTTTATGTCTTTGTCAATTCTGCAAGTTGTTTAGTTTTAGTTTTAATTTTCATGCAAAACAAACCCCCACTTTTTAAGTTGTGTTAATTGAGTTAGAATCTGTCCAAATTTGTGTCTAGTTAGTCCTTTGAGTTTATTTTTGTCCAAATCATTCCCTAGTGTCTAGTTTGAGTCAATTTGATTGTTTTGAGCTATTTTGAGTCACTCTAGTTTGTTTTGAGGTATTAGAGCCTAGTCTTTTGTTTTTGAGTCTTGTTTAGTGTTTTTAAGTCAGTTTAGAGTAGATTAGCAATCCCTCATAATTCTCGGCCTAGAATGGTTCCTACTTGCATCTTTACTACAACTGTCAACAAGAGGGTTTAATTTGAGTGCTAGTTTATATAACATCATATTTATGCGACTTAGTTAGCTTGTTTCCTTGCCTTTATGTTGTTAGTTCTTAGTTATATTAGTATTTTAAGCTATTTTCGTGTGTCTGTTGGTCCAAAGGGTTAAGGTAGCAAGGAAGTGCATTTTGGGGCATTTTGGATCGGTTTTGGGCATTGGATGGATAGCACATGCTTAGAGCGAAGTGGATGGACGAAATTGAAGACCAAAGGAGGCTAGGAATGAGTAAAGTGATGAAGGAAATGAATTGAAGACAAATGAAGTCAATGAGCTCAGAAAAGAAAGAAGAATTGTAAACCAAAGTTTCCTAATTTGGTCCTAAACCTTTCCTAATCTTGATTCACTTAAGTTCCAGCTGCAAAGGAGTTTCCAAAACATATTAAGACACTTAATTACTTGTTCTAGAAGTCCTAAACCTGCCCTAAATTCCGTGCTGCACCATCCCTTGTGTTTTCTCTTCCTTGCCGCACAAGGGGGACCATTCCCTTTCCTATTTTTTGCCTTAAACCACTTTCCCCTTCTTTAAAACACCCTTGCCACATATCCCTTGCCCTTTTCCTCTTGGATTCTGATTTTTATTCACTTACCTATTCTTTGCAGCACCTTACTTACCTATTTCTTATTAATATCTGATTCTTTACTTATTCTATTTTATTGTGGGACAAATTAGCTAAGTTCTAAACCTTCCCTAATCCTTGCCAAGTTCCCTAGCTTATTTAAACCCTTTTGCCGCACCCTTTACAGGCTTTCTACACATTCTCTGCCGCATTCCCCTATCCATTCCATCCATCTATCTACCTATACACCATTTACCACCAAAACCACCCAATCTATACACGCAAAACCCTTGTGCCGCAGCAAAGAAGGAAAGGGAAAGACCTTGGACGTGCTTACTATTCAAGTTTGGATTGCTGGAGCGTTTTAGGTGTTCTCTTTCTTTTGTTTTCAATGTATAAGTTTTATTATCTTTGTTTTACGAACATGAGGAGCTAAATTCTTTTTGGCTAAGGGGATATTCAATACCATGAACATATTTGCAATATGAATTGATTACCTTTAGTTGTGATTTCATAAATTGTGAATGCAATTTGCTTAACTATTTGATTGATAACTTATTCTTATATGTTGATTAAGGATGCATACTTAGTTTGCATGCATGAATCTGATGCTAGAATATAAAGGAGTTTCACCTAATCGTTATGAACTTATATTCACAAGTAATGGAGGTTGCTAGTTACAATCGCGTTAAGTGAGATCCTGGCAGAAGTATCATGCAGTTCATAGTTACGAATGCCTTGTCAATGCTTATGATTTCCATAGAACATAATGATCTTTGATATGTATCTCTATTATGCAGTTCATGTAAGGAACTATTAAAGAATAATTTGGTTGGTAATGCGTTGTCCGTCCAATTCAATGAATTTAGGAAAATCTTATGCTTAATTTGTGCAGTTCACGGTTAACTTGGGGCATTGAGGTTCATGGTTTATCGAAATTATAATTGGAAATCAATTCTATGTTGCATATGTGCCATGTGTGGAGAAAAACCCTCTAGCTAGCCTATCACCCATCAATTCACCTTAATTTTATGTCTTTGTCAATTTTGCAAGTTGTTTAGTTTTAGTTTTAATTTTCGTGCAAAACAAACCCCCCCCCCCCCAATTGTTAAGTTGTGTTAGTTGAGTTAGAATTTGTCCAAATTTGTGCTCTTGAGGTTGAGGGAAATCTATTGGTGGTGGTGGACAAAAATAGTTGTCGGAATCGCCAAAAAAAAAAGAGAAATTTCACCATATGGCACTTTATGGCTTCAACTTGGAAAATGGGTGATAAAATGGGAAATCTAATAACACCAAGATGTTGGGCTCGTTGAGATCTTCCAATGGACACCAAGATCACCCAAAACAGAGGTTGGATGAGGGAGATGCGTCCGCGTCAAAATTGATAGTTCGTGGGACAACAAATGGGTCAAAACGACCCAACTCGAGTCTCCTCCCCTAATTCCTTGCTCCTGTAGGATTTTTTGAAAAAAGGGTTGGAAAAAATTACCAAAGTGCCCCTAAACTTAAGAGCATTTAACTTCTTCAGTGTAACTTGGTTCAAGCATGGTTTTCGCCTACGTGCTTGTGGGATTGAACTATATTCAAATATGCCAAGAAATACAACAAGGCATATAAGGATAAAATTCATCCTCATATAATTATGTTTAGCTAACTAGAGACATTTTCATCTTTTTCCTTTATCAAACAAATATATGTTGTAAACATAAATGTGTCATAACTACGGATATGACTACAAAATACTTAATTTACTGTTAAAATCCAGAAACAAGATTTTACATTTCTCCCACTTGAATTTCATAACCATAAATCGATTTATTTCCCGATTTCCTCCACATATTCTAAATCGTGGATATTTAATTCATATATCTAAAACTTTTCAGGGTATTACATCAAGTTCTTTGCCTATCAAAACAAAATTTGTGAAAGAATCTAGACTTGTATCTCAGAATGTCGAACCAAGTCCAAAGGAAAAACTTGTTCCTACGTATCATCACTGTGGTGAAGTTGGGCATATTCGTCTAAAATGTAGAAAATTGTACTTTGAAAAGACCAATTTGTTGAAGGATCAGGTGGATCGTCTGGTCGTCGAAGTCAACAGAATTGCTCAGCTTGTTCATTTTTCTTCATTTGGAAATATTAAACAAAGTTTGAAGTGGGTGTAGAAGGACTCAAACAGGTTCTTTGTTGTTCTAAATGTTTTATTTGCTACCAAACCAAATGTGTGATAATTTGATAGTGGGTGTTCTCGTCACATGACTAGAGACAAGGATGCTTTCTCATCGCTTACCCTTTATGTTAGTGGTAGAGTTGTGTTTGGTCATGGAGACAAGTCTCAGATCACAGGGAAAGGTGATGTCAAAATCCCTAGATTACCTAAGCTTGAAAATGTTAGTTATGTAGATGGGTTGAAGTCAAACCTCATTAGCATTAGCAAGTTATGTGATGATGTGGCTGACGAAGTGTGTTTCTCAAAAAGAGGGTGTCGGATTGCAAATGAGCACGAAAAAAAATTGCTTGTTCTCCAGAGATATGGTGACAATTGCTACATTTGATGTTTTTAAAGTTGCCAAGTACTCCAAGTGCCACAAAGTCATTGATGAAGCTAGTATTATGTGGCATAAGAGACTTGGGCATGTGAACTTCAAAGACCTCAAAAAGTTGTCCAAACATGAAAAGACCCACTTTGAACTGATAATGACATCACTGTGTACAAAGTAATCTTGAATGAATCTTTAGATTCACTTGGGTATGCTTTTAAAGGGACAAATCAGAGACCTTTTAACAGTTTCTCACTGTGTACAAAGTAAAGTTGAATGAATCTCTATCTAGCTATCCTACTTTAGTTAAAATCAGAACTGATTATGGAATCGAATTTGAGAAGACTTACTTTGATGATTTCTGTTTAACCAATGACATCAAGCATGAGTTTTCGGCTCCAATCACCCCTAAAAAAAGGAGTGGAAAGGAAAAATTGTGTTTTGATTAGGATGACTAAGGTGCTACTTAACAACAAAAACATGGCAAAGTACTTTTGGGCTGAGGCAATAAACATGGCTTGCTACATCTCAAATTGTGTGTTCCTCAGACCTAGCATTAATGTGACTCCTTATGAACTCTGGACGGGTAACCAGCCAATGGTAAAGTATTTCAAAGTCTTTGGGAATGTATGCTACATTCTAAGTGATTGAGAACATCTTGCAAAGTTTGATACTAAGATTGATGCAGGAATCTTCTTGGGGTACTCTAACACAAGTCTAGTCTGTAGAGTTTATAATCTGAGGACAAAGACCATCTTGGATCCATAAATGTAAAGATTGATGACACTAATGTCCCTCCCCATTTGGCAATTGAAAATGACGATGTGCTATTTCCCTATTCTAAGGATAATGGTAATGCTTCTCGTGAGTCAAGTGTGGTGTCAGAAAGTGACAATGAGAGTGAATCAAGCACTGATCAAGACTCTCGTGTCCTATTCAAAGACAAACCATAGTGGGCCAGATGTCATCGTGATAAGGAAATTGTAGGTCTAATTGACAAAGGGGTTAGAACTTGAAGACGAATAGCTGGTGAAGTTACAAATTTTTGTTGTCTCCTAGATTGAGCCTAAGAATATCAAAGATGCTTTAATTAATGATGAATAGATATTCGCTATGCTGGAAGGGCTAAATTAGTTTGAGAAGAATGAAGTCTGGTCTCTTGTTGGTCGTCCATTGAACATGTCATTAGGACAAAATGGATTTAGAAGAACAATTCTGATGAGTCCGGGAATGTAATCAGAAATAAGGCTAGGCTTATTGCTCAATGATACTTTTAACTTAAAGGTATTGGTTTTGATGATACATTAGCTCATTTTGCTCGTCTTGAATCAGTCAGACTTTTATGTGCTATTGCATGCCATTTAAAGTTCAAACTTTTTCAAATGGATGTTAAAACCGCATTTCTTAATGGATATCTTAATGATGAGGTCTACGTGGAACAACCAAAAAGCTTTGAGGATCCTCACAAGCCAGATGAGGTATATAAACTGAGAAAGTCTCTCTACGGTCTCAAACAAGTCCCACATGCTTGGTATGACAGGTTGTCGTCTCATCTTCTTACTTATGGTTATACTGATGGTTCTGTTGATAAAACCTTGTTTGTTAAGAAGGTTAAATCGCATTTTGTGATTGCTCAAGTATATGTGGATGACATAGTTGTTGAATCTACTTTTGATTCTCTTGTGAAACAATTTATTGATATGATGACAAGTGAATTTGAGATGAATTTGGTTGGTGAATTAAACTACTTCCTTGGACTTCAAGTGAAACAAGAAAAGGATGGCATCGTCACCTCTCAAACAAAGTAAGCTCAGAATTTGGTGAAAAAGTTTGGTCTAGCGGGGTCAAAAGCTGTTATATCTCCCATGAGCACTTGTGCCAAAATTCACAAGGACTCAAGTGGTAAGGATGTTGATTAGACTTTGTATAGAAGCATTATTGGAAGCTTACTCTACCTAACTGCTAGTCGACCAACATCACATTTGCTGTTGAGGTGTGTGCACAATTTCAAAGTTGTCCCAAAGAGTCTCACTTATAAGTAGTCAAGAAGGTCATCAAGTATGTAAGTGGAACCATTGATTATGGACTTCAATATACTCATGACACCAACACAAACTTGGTTGGGTACAGTGGCGCTGATTAGGCTGGGTGCACTGACGATCAAAAGAGTACCTCAGAGGGAACTTTCTATGTTAGGAACAAATTGGTTGATTGGCATAACAAGAAACAAAATTATGTCTCTTTATCTACTGCTGAGGCAGAATATGTGGCTGCAAGGAGCTGTTGCACTCAACTAATATGGATGAAACAAATGCTCATTGACTACGGTATATCTCAATCCACCTTTCTTGTTTATTATGATAACATGAGTGCAATTGATATTTCTAAGAACCTTGTCCGACATTCGAGAACCAAACACATTGACATTAGGCATCACTTTATTAAAGATCTAGTGGAAGCTAAGATTCTTATGCTAAACTTTGTGCCAACTGAAAAACAACTTGTTGACATATTCATGATATGCTTATCTTAATTGTCTTGTTAGCAAGCTCATCAGATACTTATGTTATATGCTTATCTTAACTGTCATACATTCATGATATTTTTGGGATTATCTTTGGTTAATTATTCATTGTGATGTCAAAGGTTTTCCCTATTATATTGACGGCCTCTGAAAAATAATTTTTTCAATCATCCAAATCTAGTGGTGTTCTTGAATTTAATGTTGCTTGGTCGTAATTGATTTGTAGTGACTTTACTTACTCTATAATCTGGACCATGTACCAATTCTTTCTTCTTTTTTTTTTTTTTTGTCCTCTTCCCAAATCAAAACAAAAAAAATTCAAATGTGATAGTGTTTTATGAAAGGTGGTGTCTTCAAAAGAAAGTATATATATATTATCAAATGGGAAAATCCCATCTTTTTGGCCTTCCATGCAATGTCATGAGTAGTGCTTCAAGATTGCCCTCCGTAGGTCATGTATCAAGTTCTCTTAAATATCAATGATGATTCATCAATATTTCACCTTCATTCAAATGACCTTGGCATTTCTCAAACACTCAAAGTACCTCACTAAAGTTAAAGTGTTCCTTCAAGGCTTATGCCTTCCTTTTTTGCGAGTCTTGTCCATTGTCCATATTATGTGGGAAGTGTTGTCTCTTACAGTCAATGGATTATTAAAATCTTGATTATCCTTGAAAATCCTTTTGAGATTAAATGCTTGGTTCTATGATTTTAAAATGGCTATCCAAAATCTTTTTTCCCATACCTTGACACATCACTACAGGATTATGAGTTTGTGTTAATCTCATCATTAATGTTTGTGTATGCCTTTGAAGATTTGTTTATTGAGAACTGCATTGCACGTGTGGTTTTTGTACTCTTCAAATTACATATCTTTTAGAGGCATATATATTCAAGCTACATCGTAGTTCATTCTCATCTAGTCGTTATGTTGTTGGTTGTCTATTGGTGCAAAGATTTAAATGCTATCTTGATCTCTATCATCTTAATGAGCTGTCTTCAGTTGGTTAGGTACATTTGTCTCTGCCTATGCTCAAATTTATGTTTTAGTGGTCATCTATTTCTTCTGTTGAGTCACTGTCCCTCATCAGATAAATGAAGTTATGATTTGGAATTATGGGGGAGTGTGTTTTCATGAAGTTCAATTTCATTGCATGCATTCTTTAGGGGAGTTTCCATTATAGGGGAGTTCAATCACAACGCATGCATCTTTTCGTGCTTACTTGTTGCTACACTTTGCTTGGGCATATCCATCTGGTTTAGTGCATATTCTTTATTTGTTTTGCTATTGTTGTTCTTGGCATGTGTATTTGCAACGAATTTGATTGTTCTGTGTGATTTTTCACCATTTCTTTGTCTTAACATGACAAAATGGGGGAGAAAAAAATTTCGTTGTGCTTCATATCTTGCAAAGTCTTTTACCCATGATAAATTTCACTTTTTCTTGTCAAGAATTGTTCTTTTGCAGGAGTTGTTACTTGGTTTTCTTCTATTGATTGATGTTCTCTTGAGAGTGGGTTTTGAGTGAAATTAGTTACATGCTTGGGATATTTTGTCAAGGAAAACCAAAAGGGGAGATTGTAAAGTCTAGTCTTAGTGTTTTACTTTCCTTGTCAAATATTGTAATTGAACCATCACACATGCTCAATCTAGCTTTAGAATATACTCAAACTATGGGCTGTTGTTGCTGGAGTAAATGTTCAAGAAGTGGCACATTTCAACTTAAATGTTTGTTTATGCATGTGCATTTCATATCTTTATTTGTGTTAAATTCTATCTAGTTTGATTATCTAGCCAATTTAGGATGCTGACTTTCATCTGTCTGGGCACACAAATTAAGGCAGCCCACATGGGCTGACTGACCCCTTTCTGATGGTAGTCAGTTTCTAGCCATTGATCTAGCTAGATCTCTTTTGCAGCTGACAAGTGTCCTTGAGACAAGTTGGCTGGTGGAAATTCTTATTTCCTTAGGGTATATTTTCTTCTAGAGTTTTAGATTGTTCTTTGGGGCTTTAGAACTTAGTTGTAGAGAGAGAAAGGGTTGCTTTAAGGCTTTAAAGCTTGCATCTTCTCCATTTATGAACCTTAATTGTTAAACCTTCCTCATGCATTAAACACCTAATCATTGTCTATTAGGGTTGCATTGTTTTTAAAGTTTTGCATTTATGTCTTAGTTTGGTTTTAAGCTTTAGACCAAGCTTTTGGATTCAAGTTAGATTCTTCCTTCAACAGTTTGACTGGAGAATATGACTGGTCATTTGAATCTAGATTTCATATACACATCATAATATTATATCATAATATTGATCATGCTGATCTCGATGCCACAAGGTGTTGAGCTTAAGATAAGCTGCCACTTCGCGAAGACCGAATGAGTCTGTCTCGTGTAAGGCAAGGTTGCACAAAGGTAAAGCTACTCCTTAGATAAGGTTCTAGGAATTGAGCTTTGTGTGGATCTTTGTATGACCTTTGTTAATGGATTGTACTCAATGGACAATCCCTAGTTGTTTAACCCAGAGGTGAGTTTTTCTAGCCAAAAATATCTTGTGTTCCAGTTATGCTTATTATGTCACACATCCCCACATACATATACATGGTACATAAATATGTTGAACATGTAAATGGTATGTGCTCATTGTCATGCTTACTTAACACATTAATAACTTGTAACAAACTACAACCTTGCTGACTAAGATAGCTTCTGGGTACTACAATTAGTTTTTGAATCGTAGATTTATTGATTAACAAATCTATCTTAGTTGACTAGCGGGCTTGACTAGTCAATTTAGTTGATTGTAATTTTTATATACAGGTTATTCCACTTGGTACCAATTTAAATATTCCAAGGAATATTCTGGAGAATATTTTAGGGAATATTCCATCTGAGCCGGGCCAACGGATCGGTCAATGAGTTGGATTCGGCTTTTGGTTTAGGTTGGTCAGATCTAGTTTTTGGGTTGGTCCGCGTTGAATCTGGTTTTTGGGTTGGGCTGGGTCAAATTCGGTTTTAAACTGTGTTATGGGTTGTTGGGTCAGGTCAACCCAGTCCACCGGAAAACGCATTGAAATTTGGGTTTATATGCCAGAAAATTAGGCAATCTTCAAATGGCCATATCTTTCTCATGCCTCAACTAAATTTGACCCATAATATATCAAAATGAAGATAGGGAAGTGTAGAACAAGTGGTCCGAGATGGCTAGAAAACGCCTGCAAAGTCACGAAGGTCGCTGGAAACTAGGTAAGATTCAAATGGTTATAACTTTTTCCACACTCAATGAAATTGGGTGATTCAAAAAATGAAAATCATACCTCTCAACGAGACGAAGAGAATCATACCTTTTTGACAGCTAGCTCATCATGGATTGGTCGAAAAATGCCCCGAAAATCACGGCATGCATGGGAGTTCGTGAACGGGGCTCCGTAGTTCGAATTTCAAGATACCAAGACTATGGTTAAGTTCGTATTGACAAGATAAAGACAATGGTGATATCGAAAACGTGATTCAATGATGATTTTGGGATATAGGTTATGGGTGTGGCACGGTGAAGAGGGAGAAGATAGATGAAAGTGAGACTGAGAAAGTTTGAGAGTCCCCACAGGGGAAAAAGGAAAAAAAAAAGGTATGGGCCCCCCAAGGCACAGAAAAATCCTAAAAAATAATATAAAAATAATATGATATAATAATAAAATAACAAAATAATTAAAATAGTAATTTTACAAAAATATCTTTCCAATTTGTAGTTTCGTAAAATCTTCGTCGTAACTCCAAATTTGATTCTGCTTGAGCCAACGCGTTCATAACAATGAGTACTATAAGGATACACTAACATAATGGGTTATGCGGGTCAGTGAAAGTCAACGATTTTGTCTCAAAGGACATTTTCATAAAAACACACATTCAAAATTATAAAAATTGAAAAATTAAGGACGGGTTGTTACAATCTACCGTCGTTAAGAAAATTTTGTCTCGAAATTTGCAATAACTTGCTATACATAATCACTCAAAGGGAGGAAGAAAATGTATAAAGAAGAAATCAAGTTAGAATGGTTGCATAAAAGAAAATGTTATTCCGTCGCGATCAGATTGCAATGATTCCTCTTTCATGCTCCCAAGCTTATACCTTCTTTCTCCTTTAATAAAATAGTATAGTATAATACCTTTATAAAAATATATAGTCGAAAATATATATAATGACATAAGGTCAAAAATATGTACATATAAAAAGAGAACGTCAAAAAAGAAAAAGAAAAAAAAAGAAAAATATAATGACGTAGAATTCAAATACTTGTACTAAATTTAAAACCAAAAGTGGAAATGACTCCCCCGAACATTTGTAATGTCAAAAAAATATATATAAATATAATAATGTAATTTAAAATACTTGCACTGAAAATGAAAATGGGTCTAGCTTAAGCATTCCTAAGGTCAAGTACTCTGAGAATGTATATGTCTTTGAGTTGAGTCCAAACCATAACTAATTAGTAACTACTACCATAGACAGCTTATTTGTCTACTTACTTAACAAACCCAACAAATAAGCCATTGGTATTACAGTCTATAGCATGTGGAGCCTAAAATAATCCCAAATATTTTGGAGGCGACATGTGAACTTTTGCCCAAGAAAGACAAGATTGCCCTTATTAAATGGGCAGGCTTCTGAGATACTCCCACGCGCAGCTCACACCACTGAAGGTCCCTACAGTTGAATACGACTGCCCACGGCTCACCTATCCTTGGCATGGAAAATTTTGATAAGGGTTAACTACCCAAATCCTATATTTAATACATTCCTAATTGAAGATTGACTCAATTCAAGTAAGTAATCCCTATTTAAATCAATTAGGGATAATTACTCCATTATCTCAAGATATTATTTCCTATTTAATATCTTGCGAATATTCCTCCATAACCTTGGCCAATAAGATGCCGCCATGTGTAAGGTAAAACCTTAGCACCATGGCCGGCCACTCCTCTATATATACCCCATATTCTACTAAATTTTGGTAAGCTTGTCCTACCCCTAAAACCTCTAAACACTTTACTCTTCTCAGAGAAACTAACTTAGGCATTGGAGATCCATTGGCCTAACCTACCCCTACCTCATGGGCGCATGAGGCTTAGATCCTTGATCAAATGTGTTGATTGTTTGTAGGTGCATTTTCGTCAAAGCTAGAGACGGCAAAAATTTGCATCGACACATCCCTTAATGCCGACAACTCACTCTTGTCTTGCTAAGCAAGTAATAAATTCTCGAGGGTACAAAAATAACATTTTTCCCCTCATTGTGAAAATTTGCATAAATCGTCCGATTTACACCTTGATCGCACTGACACACAACTCTACAAGGTGACAACGTCAGGAGCACACATTTTCCTATATCATAATCTCAATCCTTTGAATACTAGTTCGCCATACTCTTCAGTCTATCTTGTGCTGCCCACAAATCTCCGTACAATGCTTCCAGTGGTGCCATACCCTAAACCGGAATGATTAATGTCGTTGTAGGAAAACTCAAAGGGAGATATGTGTCTGTATCAACCTTGTTAAAATTGTAGAACATATGAACACAATAAGTTCTCCTAGGTCTGGATAGTTTGTTCAGACTGGCCATCAGTATGAGGATGAAATGTGGCACCAGACAATAACTTAGTGCCCATGACCTTCAAGAAGGCTTCCAAGACTTGAAAATGAAACGCACATCCTGATGAGATACAATAGTGATGAGCACACAAAGTAATCAAATAATGTAGTTCACACATGCCTCAGCGAGCCAATCCATTGTGGATTCCTCACAGATTTAGCGAAAAACCGAATCGAGAAAGCTAAAAGAACACTCAAGAGTTTAAGGATCAAAACAAGTCTACAATCTAGAGTACAAGATAACTAGATTGAATTTATATCTCATATACATGTAGGTACCTAACTTGGTTATGTGGTAGTAATTTGAAATGGTTGAGCGTTAACTGAACTTGAACAATAACTAATGAAAACTTACAAACAGGAACCTAGGCTTTCCCCAAACTAATACTCACAACAACTCACTACAATGGTAACTCCAGGAATATTTAATCACATTTGGTAAAGATTTGCTTAATAAGGTGTTGATTGGGTGATTGCAAGACTGATGATCTTAACTAAAAACTTTGACATCTTAATGGTTCTCATAGACAGTCTGTCTACTTCAAAAATGATATGAAGAGCAGTAGGGTAACCCAAGATTGATAAACACACCTTTTAGGACCAAGAGGTGAATCTAGGATAAAAAAATAGAGCTGATGTGGACCAAAACGTCAAAGAGTTTAAAAAATTTCAGGAATGAAGAGTTTGCCAAAATGTTCAAAGTATAGTCCTCACGGATTGATAAATAGTACGCTAAGTGAGTTGGTTGATAAACACTGAATCATCACCATAGTCTCCACGAATAGGTGTCATTATGTTTTCCAGCCAGGATGATAGCTGTTGACTCTAGGTCATAGATAGGATGGTTCACATCATGTGGTCCCAACCATCGAAAAGCATAAGCGTTACACAATTATGCTGCATCAGCGCGCAGCTACACATTCTATAAAACATCACCGTAGATTTCATAATTGATCAACGTCATCAAAGAGTGTAAGAACAATGGTCGAGTGAGAAAAAAATTCAATTGTCAGGTTCACATTCAACATCTCGAACAAAACTGAATTGTTTCCTAGCCAAAGAAATAGGAATATGGCTACGATCAAAGAATCATTAACAACTGCCGATAGAAATTGACAAGACTAATGATATTTGGTAATTTACTACACTTGTGAGGATTTTTTATTTCCAATGGTCGCAACCTTGGATTTGGTAAGAATATCTTTTGCTACGCTCACGTCTCCCAAGAAAGGTATGTAATCTAAGCAAGGTCGACATTTGAGAAATTTGGTATAAAGTTGGTTGTTGATGTTTAGTAAATTGACCTCATTGTTAGAATAGGTAAGAAGGTTATCGGTAAGATGATCATAAATTCGTCAGGATATGGGTGGAATACTTGATCTGTTAGGTTTATAAACGTTGTTGGAATATTCGTCAACTCGTTAAGAAATAATGCAATCACTGAAAATGCCTTCTGAGGGTCCACATGAATTGCCTCAGTGAAAACAACAAGCCCAAGAAAGGTGATTCGATCTACCCAAACTGACACTTGCTAAACTTCGCTTACTACTGGTGATTCCTTACTTTCTCCATATAGGTATAGCTCTGCTCAACATTCCTAGGGAACGCAAGTCGTAGAGTATCATCATCGTGTCAAATATTTAGCTAGTCTTATCCAAACTTCATCCCACTAAGATTTTTCTATTTCACTTCATTTCTATATAGATCCGACTCTGCACACCATTCCTAGGGAACGCATGATGCAGAGCATCGTATATGAATATTTTGTATATGAATATTCTATGTAGATCCAACTCTACCTACCATTCTATGTCAGATCTTCAGCTAGTTATAACTTCACATTCGTAAATCCATCATGTATCGTAAAGTGTAAAAAGTCATGGTTCGTAAATCTTTCGTAAATGTAAATTCAATAAATCATGAAATGTAAAATCAGGAAACCATGCATTTAGCGAATGCAAGCCTAGCATTTAATAAAAATCATATAATTTAAGAAGGGGTCTACTCACAGATACTCCGTCCCTGAAGAGCCGTGCAAATTAGAGAGGATGGGGTCACCATTAACAAACGCACCTAAGCACATAAAAGGGAACAATAAGTAAAACCCTAGTAAAATGATTGAATTTGGGAAAGCGAAGCGCTGATATGGAATTAGAGTGTCGAATTACCCTAAGAAAGGTCTCGAGATATTTTTGTAAAAAGTCAACCAAAATGTCGAGCCGGTCAGGCCATCTCTAACCGAGGGCTGGCCAGAGGGCTCGTTTTAGCCCTCTGGCCCTCCAAGCTATTTTTTTTTTTAAGGAACAGTATAGGGCCATATTTGCCTCCATCTCCAAACAAGGGCCAAAGGGCCATAAGGCTCATTTTAGGCATATCACAAAAAACCGTCTCCAACTGAGGGCAAAATGGCATAGGGCCAAATATAATTTATTATTTAAATTTAAAAACTACAACCTAAATTCAAATTCAATGACTAAGTGACGTCAGCTAGCCATTGATAGCTGGCATCAACTAGCTGTTGGATTTGAATTTTTTTTGCTATAAATAGGGTGGATATTGGGCTATAATTCACACAACTTTGAACTCAATCTCTTTCAATTATAGTTTGCAATGAACTCCAACTTTGGATCCTCTTCAGATTCCAACTGGGGGTCCTCATCCAATTCCAAATTGGAAGAAAAATGGGCACAAATGAGATGAGAAGATGAAGAGTCTGAAGAAGAAGTTCAAGTAAAACACAACAAACAAAACAGAGCAGTTGCCGTAGCTATGGCCATGATGTGTCAGCCAACTGAGGAACAACCTTAATAGAGTGGTTCTGTTGATGGTTGTTCTTACAAACAAAGAAATAGAACGATGACGCATGCCAATCTGATGAACAACTACTTCAACCCCAACTTGGTGTACACAAAAGAGGATTTCAGACGTCGCTTCCGAATGAAGCGTTACTATTGCACTTCGAATGATAGCCTATGGCTCCCCAGCTGATTCGAAACAAGACAGAGCAGAGCGCTCTGATTTCTCACCTCATCAGAAGGTTACTATTGCACTTCGAATGATAGCCTATGGCTCCCCAGCTGATTCGATGGATGAAAGTCATGGTATGTCTGAGTCTACATGCCTTGATACTCTTAAATAATTTTGTGACACAATTGTTCAGGTTTACAAAGACGAGTACCTCCACGAGCCAAATCAAGAAGATCTGAATTGGCTCATTCGCATAGCTAAAGACCATGGGTTTCCGGGCATGATAAGGTCATTAGACAGCATGCATTGGGATTGGAAGAACTGTCCCATTAGATGACAATGAGGCTTTAGCAGAAGGTCGAGAAAGCCAACTATTGTGTTAAAGGCGGTTGCCTCATATGTCACATGGATCTGGCATGCTTTCTTTGGAGTCTTTGGATCCCAAAATGACATTACAGTTCTTGGGCATTCACTTTTCTTCAATCACCTGAAGGAAGGTAAAGCACCTCAACTTGACTACTACATCAACGACCATCAATACAATATGGGGTTTTATTTGGCATATGGCATCTACCCAAAGTGGGTGACACTTGTCCAAGCAATTCCAAACCCTAGGAATGACACGAAAAAGTTTTTTACCTTACACCAAGAGGCATACTGAAAAGATGTTGAGAGAGCTTCTGGTATTCTACAAACACTGTGGAAGATCATCAGCAAACTGGCAAGAGGGTGGAGTCAAGAAAATTTGGACTCCATCATGATGTCTTGCATCATATTACACAATATGATAGTGGAGGATGAGCGAGATGGGTATATTGATGGAGAGTCCGATGACGACCAAGAAGATCCAAATAAATCAAGAAAGGCTCGTGCAAAAATATATAATAGGCCTAATTTTCCTTTCAATCCAAGAACTGGTACTATCTCTATAAATGAGTACACGAGGTGCTATAGAATGATACGTTCTCGTGCCACAAACAAGTACCTACAACAGGATCTTGTTGCACATCTTTGGGCCAAAAAATCATAGAGTAGGCGTTTAAGTTTTATGATGTTAAATGTTTTTAAAAATGTTGTTTAAGTGACACACCCCGACCTAAATCAATGCATGCTGGTCGTCACGTGAGCGTGACGTAACCATGTGCACAGTGCGAAAGCAAGAATAATAAGGAGAATATGAACGAATTAAAACCAAATGACTAGCAATCCAAGCTAAGGTAACGTGCTAGTGTGAGAATTTATAGTGCTTTTACAAAACTAGAGAATAATTAGTCTAATGCAGTCAGTAAGTAATAAGTTCAAATAACACCAAAGGGTGTCCTACATAATGAGTAGTCTGTCAGAACTGCCGGACAGTCCTTGTTAGCCACCAACGACAAAAGCTAGCTAGAACCTGGAGGGGCGAAAAATAAAAGCGTGAGTGGGCAAAAACAAATCTTTCCAAAATCATTCATTTCTCAAAAGTTATAACCCCTCTCGGTAAAACCTATATAATTTCCCAGAAATAAAGTATATAATCATATACATATATATATATATATATATATATATATATATATATATATATATATATATATATATATATCTCAAAATCCTACCATGAAAACATATATGCCATGCCAAAGTATCACAACTGATTGCCAATCGTATCTCAGTTAGTATGCATGAATGCCAAGTATCATATCAGCCCTCGGCTGAATCTTTAGCTCATACTCAATCTCATCATATCATATAGCTCATAATCAACTCAATCATATCATGTATCCTGCACAAAAATCAATACCACCTCTAGTGGTCTGCACAACATAACTGAATATATAATAGATATGCTCTAGTGCTACGATCACGTGAAAACTGTGCGAATAATCGCGGGTCACCTACGAGTCGAACCTACTTATAGTGGTCTATACAACAGGACTGTGCACCTAACTTGGATCCAAGGCGAGCATACGGTGCGGGAGGTGAACATCATGTGAAAGACTGTGCCCTAACTCCGGGCGAGAGCACTAATATCAATGTGTTGGTTTATGAGCTCTCATCACATCATATAACATCATTCTCATCATTCTCAATATATAACTTACCTGATACTTACCTGTGCGTCCACAACACCAATAATAAATATATGCAACAATGAATGCATAATAAAATAGGCAGATACTTTGCATGACGTTTCAAATCACATAATCATTCAAATTCATTTTCTAGGAAAAACAATAAGTATATAGGTATATACGGAAAACCAAAAGCCCACTCACTAGTAAGTAGTCGGGTCGTACCACGCCTAGCCTGGCTACGCTCATCATCCGGATAGGTCTCGCCTATATGAGAAGTAACTGAAATAACGTTATTTAAGCACATAAACGGAACTTTAGAAATAACTTTTCATACATAGCCCAATTTTAGTATTTGAATATACCATCGTGATCTACACAACCTCATGAACACCCAGATATTTTTAAAATAATTTTTCAGTGCCCACGCGCCGACGAGTGCACGGCAAGACACGTCGGCCACGTGCCGGGCACGTGTAACGGAACAACAATGGCGCTAGGAATATTCCGTCAACTTCTAACGGAAACTGTCAACTTTAACTGACAACGTTGGAATATTCCGTTAGACTTGACATAATATTCTGTCGTCTTCAACTTCAAACCTCCGGCGACCGTCGTCGGTGTTGGAAAAACTACAAATTTTAAAACCATGATATATCCGTTAATTCTCAACCATTTTTCACGATCTTTGTACCAAAATAAAGCACACAAAGAATAGAACAAGTTTATACCTCTTTCAAGCCTAAAAAACCACGGGATCTCACCGAGAAATTTCGAGAAAAACCGGCCAAGCTTCGATCTCTCGATTCTGACGTCCAAAACCACCCAATGAACTTCTCCGAGCCTCTAAAGGACCTACCAAAGCTCTCTGTGAGCTTAGAATTCTAAAACAACACAACATATTATGATTGCATGAATAGTAACCAAATCGGAGCTTGGGTTTTTCATGTGAAATCGAAAGTATTTTTACCTGAAAATGGTACCAATGAGTTCGTATAAATGAGATGAACACAATGGGACCAAGCACGAGCTCAATCTGTGAAGTTTGCAAGGGTTTTAAGGTTCGTTCGTACAAAAATGGAAGAGAGAGAGTGAAAGTCTGCAAGAAAAATAAATAGTACACGGGAGTGAGAGAGAGTGTGTGTGTATGTGGTCCAAAGCTAGCCACCCAATCGCAACTAGGAAAAGTCTTAGTTCCCATTGGTCCCAATAATTTAGGATAATACACAATTGGACCAAACCTTAGCTTAAAATGCAAATGTACACCCAACGCTCAAGGGTAAACATGTCAATTCACATCAATGATACCAAATTTTCGAGACGGACTGTCACGTTAAGTTTCATGTTGTTAAATAATTTTTTTATGTTGTATAATTTTTATGTTGGTTAATATTATTTAATGTTGTTTCAAATTGTTTAATGTTGTTACATGTTACTTAATTTAATTTAATGTTGTATAACGGCTTAGGAAGTTATAGGAAAAAAAATTAGAATTAAAAAAAATATGAACCAAATTTTGTAAAATAGAAGTTATAGGAAAAAAAAGGAAATAAATTTTGTAAAATAGAAGTTATTGGAAGTTATAGAAAAAAAAAGAATTTAAAAATAGAAGTTATGGGAAGTTATAGAAGAAAAAAAATAGAAGTTATAGGAAGTCATAGAAGAAAAAAAATAGAAGTTATAGGGAAAAAAATAGGAAACAAATTTTGTAAAATAGAAGTTATAGAAAAACATAGAATTTAAAAATAGAAGTTATAGGAAAATTTTTGTAAATAAAAATGTAAAAAAAATTCAAAATTAACGGCTAGCTGACGTCAGCTAGTCATTGGATTCAATTTTTTGTTTGAGCATTCCTGTCAAATATAACCGATAGGATTGATGGAATTTCTGGCCAGCCCCATGCTGGCTGGCTGTTACATGTGACCAACCCTTTGGCCCTTTAGTCCTTTCAGATTCCGTGGAGCTCACGAGCCCTCTGACCTGACCCTCAATTGGAGACGATTTTCAGCCCTCTGGACCTTTCCGTTGGAGATGGCCTCAACTATGTTAAAACTTTGAAATTTCACTAAATGGATGTTAAAAATAGATTTGGGGCACCAAAATTAGTCTATGTGGGTTCTCGAGAAAATTTCATAAAAGTCAACTCAGGGAATATAAGTCGAGTTAACAGATCGATGAACAAGTTGGTCAGTAGGGTCGGGTCAACGGGTTGGATTCGATTTTTGGGTTAGGCTGGGTTGGGTCTGATTTTTTAGTTGGTTCGATTAGAATTCGATTTTTGGGTTGGGACGGGTCAGATCCAGTTTTGATTTGGGTTTTGGGTTATTGGGTCCAGTCGACCGAGTCCATTGGAAAACCCACCGAAATTTGGGTTTAATGGCTTGAAAATTGGGCAATCTTCAAATGACTATATCTCTCTCATTTCTCAATTAAATTTGACCCATAATATATCAAAAAGAAGATAGGAAGTGTAGAACAATGTTACACTAAGAGCCATCATGGAACATATTCAAAGTACTAGCGGTCTTTCTACTATCATTGACATTCCTACAACAATCTTTGAAGACAAAAGCTGCTGTATCGACCAACTAAAGAAAAGATACATTAAGAGAGACAACACCAAGCATATTATGCTGAAGTTTTTTTATTCTCATCAGCAACAACAACATTTGAACATTGAAGTCAAGTAAATCCATTCCCAAGACAACTTGACCAATCTTTTCATGAAGTCATGGCCTAAGTCTATTTTTCAGAAACTCGTCCAAGGAGCCGGTATGCTAAACTTATGATTTGAATAACTTATAGTTCTCTTATTTGGAAGTTTTGTCAAACTTAAGGGGAGTATCTAGAAATATACTTGTTGCATTTTTCCCACAGGGTTTTTGCTACCTAACGAGGTTTTGATGAGGTACCCATCCTAGGCAGGTCATACCTGTATGAGGTTTACTACTTTTTGTCCCGTATTACGTTTTTTTTTTACATTATGCATACTTCTCACATTTCTCCTCAGTTTATGGGCTTTTCACCTACTTTTAGGTTTTACCATAGCAAGGTTTTGTGAGTTTTACTAGCCATGCATGCATTTATTAATTTGAGACTTGTATTTGCCTTTTGTGTCGACGACTTCATTAACTGATTTACTTCATTTGCTAAAGACCTTATGCGATTTTTGTTTTAGTATTTACACACTCAAGGGGAAATGTTGCTGTCCCATTAGATTAGGAATGTGATTACGTAAATCCTATCATATCTTGGGATATCCTTATGAGATTCTGCCATATCTTTTAGATCAGACATTATCCTATTAGAGTTATAATCTTATTGGGGTATGGAATTTACCTTCACCACTACTATCAATAAAGGTATAATGGCGTAAGATAACATACACCTCACAATTACACACTCTCTTTCTCTCTTTTCTTTCCTTACCTCCGCACCCCCTCTCTTTGTCCTTTAAATTGTTCAATTAAATTAGACTTACAACAACTTGAATGTTATTGCATTACATTATTAAGTATTAACGTTCAAATTATGTGGTACCAATACCATTTTTGTATTAAAAGTAAAAAGAATTTATTCGATTTTGCCCAAAAAAATAAGAGATTTCGATTTAAAGACTGTGTGGACATTCATATGCTCAAACCAATTGACAATTATGGTAATAAGTTGCCTTATCATGTTAAACCGACAATTTATTGACTCAATTTTAAATCTCAGTGTTGAATGAAAATTTTTAGAGATAATCTTGACGAAAATAAAGAAAATGAAAGCTTGGGATAATAATGTTTTATGCAGTTAGTTGATTAAGAACATTCATTTTTGTATTCGAAGTCTCATGTTCTAATCCACTTAGGGGGTGTTTGTTTGACACTCTTAGTTGGGACTGGACTAGACTACACTAATTGATAGTGTAGTCTGATGCTTGGTATGGACAAGGATTAGGTTTAATGGGATTAGATCTGACTAGCATGGATTAAACCCCTCGCTAGTAGTTCTTAGCGAAGCACCCTAAAAACGCCCGGATTCGTAAGACCTCATGCGCTCCTGCGAGAGAGAACCTCGCTCATCTTGCGAAAGAGTGTCGTCGACGGCCTCCTCCCTCGTTGTCGTCCTCCTCATCCTCATCTCTGCATCCTACTCGCCGTCAGCTGCATCCTGTTCGCCCTCATCTGCTCCTCTTGTCTGGTAAACTTCGAATCCGACATTATTTCTTCGATTTGTTCTGCATATCGTGATATTACTAGGCCTTATTTGATTTAGGTGTTTTGGGTTTGAGAAATTTTCAATAATAGACCTCTGCACTTGAACAAGTTAGGGTTTTGATTTTTAGGGTCAAATTGAGATTAGAATTTTGGGTTTTCAGATTTTATGCCATTTTCAGTCCCAAAATGATGATAATCATCACAAAAATTTAGGTCTAGTTTCAACAGATTTTGGTATCAGGTTGGACTAGAGTTTTTGGATTTTGGTATCAGGTTTGAGAAATGAGTTGAGTTGCATCCTATATATTATATAGTTTTCCTTCTTTCTGTGCCTTTTTTCGATTTCTTTGATAATGAGATGAGTTGCATCCTATATGGGCATGCACCAGTGCTTTCGCTTTCGGGCAAACTAAGTATACAACAAGCCAACGGTTGTGGAAAGATTGGCTGCTACTTATAATACTTATTCATGATTTGAACTATCAGCTGCCAAATCTAGCCAAAACTTACTGCAACGGTGTGTATGTATATGTTTTTGAACATATACTTATTCATGTTTTTTACCACCACAAACAGCTACTTTCAATTCACCCAACCCCAACTTTCTTCTTTATCTCCATGTTATATTTTAGGTTTTTTAAAATGATATAGTTCTTGTTTTTGCTCACATTTAGAATTTTTTTGGGGGTGGAAAATGCATGATAATATAAACTAGGTAAACTTACACAGTTTATATTGGAAAGAAAAGATTGGGGGTATGAATACTATGTATGTGGAAAGGAAATGCTTGTGGTCGCTTATACCTTTTTGGAAAATCAGTGTGATCTTTGGCAGGGCTTTTTGGCAAAAGGAAAGGTCATATTAGTTTATGGTATGCAAAAGTGGCAGTTTTGAATGCTTTCTGTGCTCCCTTCCCATATTTGGGGTGCTGGCACAGAAAAATAAAACATTATGGACATAGTAGTTGGAGGAAGAAAGAGTTCAATTATAAAACAGCATTTTCTTGTAGGATTAAGGAGTTGAACGACAATGAATTTGGCTTATATCCAATACATTGATTTTTGAACAAGGCATAAAATCTTTTGTCTCTTCATTAACTTACATAGAATAAACCCTCAATTATTCTCATCTTTGACTCTTTAGTGAGTAGGTATACACATCATTCCCGTAATCACTCATCTTATGAGCAATATGTTCATGATGGATAGTTGTAAGAATAATGTTTTTAAGATCTCTCTCTCTCTCTCTCTCTCTCTCTCTCTCTCTCTCACTCTCTCTGGTTCTTTTGAATTTGAGACTAATGTTTGTAAGATGCTTTTTATGTGTCTGAATTTTTTCCATCTATTTTTTTATTTTTTATTTATTTATGGAATCTTGGTTTATTGAAAGGTGTTGAATTTCAGAATCTAAGTTGAGTTTTTGCAGGTTGTATAATGCGATTTAGGTAAGGTTTACGTGTTAGAGTCTGTCAACCTGTTAAATTTTATGTCAGGCAAGTGGGAACCTGGGGATCTTGATTCCATGTGTTAAATTTTAAATGGTTTATCAGCGATGGCCTACGAATAATGTTTGATATGCCTAATTATGTTCTCTTACATGAGGTAACATGTTGCCTTACATGATGTGTGATGTCTTCTTCGTTCTACCTTCTCAGTCTTAGTCATAATGTTTGAGATGCCTAATTTTGTAGTGCACTTGTAAAAAATGCATGAGTTTTATGGGAATTAGATTTTCATATGTTGGCTAGGAAGGCATGCATGGTAGTTTGAAAGGTGATGTACCAAACAATATGTAAGCAAGGATGAAGATGTCAGGATTGGTTGAAATCAATTTTGACCATTAAATATAGGTTGGACAGCTTGGAATCAACATTTGGAGGTTGAGTTGGTTGAATTTGAACATTTGACAGCCTTGCACTTGTAATTATTATGAGTAATGATAACATAGAGTGAGATGTATGTGATTAATGAAAGATAAGATTGTGAATCTTGCATGCAGTGGTAGGGCAACATTATGGAAATCAAGAGCAAGATTATGGAAATCATCATGTATTTTCTTGACTTTTATTGCAAGCTCTTTGCAGCTTATAGGGCAACATTCTATAAGAGGAATCCCATTTAGTAATTACTTCTTCCTAACTTTTCTTCTTGTGTAATGTCTCATAAACTTTTGTTCTTGTGTAATCTAAGGCAACATTCTGATATCTTGAGTGATTCAACACACCCTTTCTGACGCCGTTTTATCGTCTTCTCCAAGCTTTTTCTTTTGCATATTGTTAATAGAGGATGTTGTATAATTAGTAGTATATATATGTATATATGCTCTTAATTAGACAAAACAAAAGTTCCATACACATGATTATTGTTATTACTAGCTTATGAATGCATAAATTGTTCATGATCTCTTCCTTTTGCATATTGTTACTAGTTTTCTTCAAACTAGGTGGAGCAAGCCAATTTACGTGCTAGGAATCCAAATGTAGCAATGATCAATACGCAGCTATCCATTTGTCATTGTGCCTCGGATCATTGTAGTTTTGGGATTGAGTGCAATTGTCATGGTATGGACTGAAATTGGTTTATACATACAAGAGCAATTCCAAGTAATTATTTCACAATTGAGTAAAAAACTGAACTTGTCAGACATCAATTTTCATTCTACTCAAATACAAGTATAAACCAGCACCTTTAACTTTAAACTACAACTTTAAACCAAAGGTGAATAATTAAGAAAAGCATCCTGAACTTTATCGATTGTTGGGAGAAAACTTTGTTATATTCATATTTGGAACAATGCTACTCTTGAATTATGTATGTTTCTTTCATTGGCAAGAAATTTGGTTTTTATATTTTTATTGAGTCCCACTCTAATCCAATACTATTAATTTTAATAATTTTAATAATATCTTTAATATAAAAAGTAATTAAAATAGAACAATAATGTAGTCCTAGTTTGAGCAAACATCAAACTGGTGACTGTACTATTTTCATTATCCTACTTCTTAGTCTGACACTGCACCAAATGCTTCACTAAGCTAGTAGAGCTTAATTTAGTCTAAGCCAGTTCAGCTTAGTCCCTACGGCTAGTCCAGTTCATGACAGTTCGGTGAAACAAACGCACCCTTAATTTATATCTTATTATAAGAAAATGACACTGATGGGGAAAATGAGACTTTCCTTTCTTTCCAGTAGTAAAAGAGTGTGAGAGAGAAAAGGGGTGCGTGTGGGGGATGGTGAGTGTGTGAGAGACTCGCGGTCTCACATCACATGGCCTCTGTGGGTTTGGGGCCAAAGTATCAACAATCAGAGGCACAGCCACAGCGACAGCCAGACCATAATGAGCCACTAAACCACGTGACTCGCCGAGCCCCCCAAATGGATTTTGACAAGGTACTCTCTCTCTCTCTCCTCTCTCTCTCTCTCATTTCTCAGCCACCTCTTCGAGCTCTGCTCTCTTAGAGGTTTGCTTCATCTACGTAAAGGTAGGTATTGGTGCTCAGATCGCCTTTGATCCACCTCAACTCTTCACTTTCATTACTAATTCTAATCGATCTGCAACTTTCTGTGCCTTTGGAGGTCTTACTCACCTCGCCGGAGCTTCCCTCCGGCCAGATTTTGTGTTTTTTTCTCAATTTTTTTTGTTTTATTTTGTATTTCCTCTATTATTTTTTCAGGTATAATAAATGTTTGTAAAATTTTGTTTCCGAGAAGATACTTTAGGAAAATTAGGAGAAACAATTATAGAAAATGTGGGACTGGGTTAAATTATATTTGCGTTTATAAGCTGTTTGGTTAATTAATATGGAAATAAAAGTTTAGAGGAGCTGAATTTAGAAGTTCTGATTGCTCTAACTTTCTCACTCAGCAGCTAATTTGAGCAATTGGGGTGTGTCGTTTTTTAATTGTTTCCTTTTGTTCATATTCATATTTTAAGTTTGACTACGGTGTGCTTTTGCTCCTCGGCTCGGTTTCTTTGGATCGAATGCTTGTTCTGGTACTCATCTGTTGGTCTTTGGAGGCTTTGTTAATCTGGTTCTCTTTTTGGGTTTTCTAGTTTTTTTTAACAATGTTGTTATTTTTGCCAACTTTTTGTGCTTTTTCTTTCCTAGAGGTGGATTGTTATTCAGAGTATTCTAGTTTGCTTCAGGAAGCTGATGTTCTTTGATTCTTTTAAATGCAAGTTTTATAGAATGTGATGCTTTCTTGTAAACTGGGTCACCTTGTTTTGCTAAGTATTTTTTGACATCTGTTTGCGGCAGTTATGTTTGTTTTGTTGAGTCACTTTTAAACTTGTATGTATGTATGTATTAAATACTGTTACCATCAATGCGTTCAACATTTTTGTTGCTTAAAATGGTTGTTAAGCGTACATTAGTTTCTCACTTTGTGTAGTACATAGGTTTCAAAGCATAATTTGTTTCCCCGATTCTCGTTAATATAGAGGGGTATGCATGCTTTTGTAACTTCACCAGACACATAATGTACTGCATCATATATACAATCATACAAAACAGCATGGTATATATATAGAAATTTGTAAATTTATGCGATCATTTCTGGAAGGTACTTATTAACGAAGAGTGTTAAGTTTTAGAATTGGTATAAGAACAGAAAGGCATTGTCGATATGTTCATATGGATTATTTTAGGGGTATTTTGGGGCATCTCCTGTAAGAGGCCTACTGGTTTCAATTACATTTAGGCAGGGTGAATCCTTAGCAATCACCAGCTTGCCAGTCATACTTTTTCAAAGCAAGCCTGAAGTTTGTACTTGTATTTGAAATTTTTGTTTCTGTAAATTGCAGGAAATGTCGACTCGTGTTGTCGAGGGAAATGATGCAATCACTGGTCACATCATTTCAACAACAATAGGTGGTAAAAATGGTGAACCAAAACGGGTTAGTACTGGTTCTTTCTTCCATCCTTTACCTCATTTGATCCATCTGATGGCTACAACTTTGATCAAACTCCTTCATCCTGTTTAATACCTTTTATAGCACAAAAATCTGTGCACTTTTGTCATTCATAATTGATGCATGGCACAACAGACAGAAACGAATTAAAATGATAAAAAATTGATATATAGGGTCCACTATCTCCTAGTGTGAGGAAATACCTGAAAACTCCAAAACCCCGTCTCTAGCACCAGCCTACAATGTAGACAACTAGAAGAACAAAGCAGAACAATCTCACAAAGAGAAAGGCATAAAACTGAAATAGAGAAACACTTATTTTCAATCATCAAAAGTGTCCAACTTTTCATCTTGCAGAAAGAAATGGTTTTTATAACCATTTTGTAACTTACATTCAGAAATTGAAAGAGCAATAAACATAAAAACACTTAAAACTGAAAACTACATAAACAAAGTAATCCAATCAGCCAAAAAACGTCCAAAACGTCCTGGCTATTATTAGGAGCTACTAGTGGCTGTTATTAAGTTCTTCTGATTGGTTATAGTCATTTATTTTCTTCCAATAATTCAATAAATGCACTGGCGAATTGATCTACATCATCCTCTCCGGGTTGGAGAGAATTCGCCCTCGAATTTGCATTTCCAGTATCATCGATGTCCCCTCTGTATGGAATGAGGTGTTTCACATTGAACACATCGAATATGGCTTGGTAACTTGGTGGCACGATTGAAACAATCAAACTTGGTAATCCAAGAAGTCTGTACACTCTACAAAAGAATAGCTTAGCTTAGCAACTTCTGAAGCATCCGTTGTCTTCTTGCTGGCAATAAGGTAAGTCATTTTGGAAAATTGATCCCCCACAACAAAAATTGAGTCTACACTATGCTGAGTACGGGGCAAACCCAAAACAAAATCCATGCTCATGTCCACCCATGGTTGTAATGGAATGGGTAATGACATGTACAAAGCATCGTTCGTTGCCTTGCCCTTAGAAACTTGACAGAATCGACATTGTTCCACAAAACAATCTACCTCTTTTCGCATGGCAGGCCATAAATTAGAAAGAAAAAAAACACTAGTGTAAAGGTTTTGTCCCTTCCAACACAATCGCCACTATGTAACTCTTGTATGATCTACAACCTCAAACTAGACTCATGTATACAAAGTTGATTTTCTTTAAAGAGAAACCCATCAGGGAACACATAATCTGTTCTTCTCAAATAAACTTGTCCCAGGGTTTTGTTTGGTCTTCCTCTGTCTTTTGGATACCCAGCAAGTGCTTGCCACAATAGCCAATTAAGAATAAAAAATTCAGCATGCATCAACATATCCAAATAGTACAAAATTCCAAATAATTTCATTCTTCTCCACTTTGTCATGTTTCATTTGGAATTTAATCTTTTCTTGATGACATAAATTGCATTTGAGGGCACATACAATTTCCAGCAAACATCTTGATATTTTAGACTTTAAAACTGTAGACATAATTAAAACAATGTGAAAAATTTCTTTTCTCCAAGTAAAATTTTGTAGCGTGACAAGCAAAGAACGATTCCCAAACATAATCATAAAAGTTATAGAAATGTAGAATAGATTTTACTGCAAGTACCTCAACCATTAAACCCAAATCTTCATCACCATTGCATTCATCAGAATCAGGGTAGAATCCCAATCAGCAACACAATGAGTTTCGATTTGCAGAGTAAATTGAATTTCATTGGCCACTTTAATCACAAGCATGTAATCTTCATCATACGAATTCCAATCAACTAAATTATCGATTTTGTAAAAACCTAACAACAGCAACATGATAACCCAAGAATCGATTAGGGCTCTGGTACCAACTGATGCAGGGCGCAGCAGGTAGAAACGAATTAAAATGATAGAAAATTTGATATATAGGGTTCACTGTCTCCTAGTGCGAGGAGAGACCTGAAAACCCCAAAACCCCATCTCTAGTACCAGCCAACAACGTAGACAACTAGAAGAACAAAGCAGAACAATCTTACAAAGAGAAAGGCACAAAACTGAAACAGAGAAACACTGTTGAGTATTTTCAATAATAAAAAACCTCCAACTCTTCATCTTACAAAAAAATGGTTTTTATAACCATTTTGTAACTTACATTCAGAAATTAAAAAGGCAATAAACATAAAAACACTTAAAACTGAAAACTACATAAATAATGTAATCCAATCAGCCAAAAAAAATCCAAAACGCCATGGCTATTATTAGGAGCTACTGATGGCTGTTATTAAGTTCTTCTGATTGGTTATAATCATTCATTTTATCCTAATGATTCAATAAATGCACTGGCGAACTGATCTGCATCAATAATCAATTATTACTTGACTTGATATACAAAGTTCTAACAGTTGAGGTCCTTTACCTATGACATTGATAGATAATTTATGAAGAATTATTCAGCTTCCACTTATTTATGTATTCTGAAGTGTTCCTTTTGTTGTTGATTGCAGACAATCAGTTACATGGCAGAGCGTGTTGTAGGTATTAGATCATTTGGAATTGTTTTTCAGGTATATATTTTACTCTAATGACAGCTAAGTGTTCTCGCATTCTTTCTTTCCATTATTGAGTCTTTGGTGATGTTTTTAATTCAGGCTAAATGCATTGAAACTGGAGAAACGGTGGCCATAAAGAAGGTCTTACAAGACAGGAAGTATAAAAATCGTGAGTTGCAGTTGATGCGCTTGATGGATCACCCAAATGTTGTTTCACTGAAGCATTGTTTCTTCTCTGCAACGGCTAAAGATGAGCTTTTCTTGAATTTGGTTATGGAATATGTACCCGAGACTATGTACAGGGTTCTGAAGCACTACAGTAATATGAACCAAAGGATGCCACTCTTCTATGTGAAACTTTATACATATCAAGTATGGATCATTGATAGTTATCGTTTTTTTCGTATTAACTTTTTTTATGTTGATAATCATTTGTATTGACCTATGCCCTTGTAATTAATGGAAAACCATCATTTTCAGATTTTTAGGGGCCTGGCATATATCCATGCTGTTCCTGGGGTATGCCATAGAGATGTGAAGCCTCAAAATCTTTTTGGTACGTGTTCTTTGTTTATTTTTTTCTTTAATTGCCCAGTGTGAGTTAGATTGTTTATGTTATTTTCACATACACTCGGCAAGTTGATCCCCTCACGCACCAAGTTAAGCTTTGTGACTATGGAAGTGCAAAAGTTCTGGTATGGTGTCATCTTCACTATTTTCCCATAGTTCTGCTAATCTGAGTATAAGACTGGCTATACATCAATCATCTATTTATCCGGAGGCTTCATGTTAATGCAGTTGGGAAGTTAGTAACAAAATCAGTTTCCTTGAATAATTTCTGTTTTAATGATTTTCTTTGTAATCATGTCAAGAGGGAAGCAAACATATCATACATATGTTCTCGTTACTATCGGGCTCCTGAACTCATCTTTGGTACGACAGAATATACAACATCCATTGACATCTGGTCAGCTGGTTGTGTCCTTGCTGAGCTCCTTCTAGACCAGGTTATCTACTTCTTTGGGAGTAAAGTTCTTATTCTTGGTCCTAAGTTAACTTTTGGGTGAAACTGTTTGTAAGTTTTGACTTATAAACAATTTCAAACTGTTATACAGCCACTATTTCCAGGAGAAAATGCAGTGGACCAACTTGTAGAGATTATCAAGGTCGTGTTTCATTATCTTTGTTGAATTAGATGGATCATCCAAGTGTGTTCTTACTATTTATGTGTCTTCTTGCAGGTTCTTGGCACTCCAACTAGAGAAGAGATTAGATGCATGAATCCAAATTACACTGATTTTAGGTTCCCTCAGATTAAAGCTCATCCTTGGCATAAGGTATGAATTTAGATAACCCTTCAAATAAGTTGATTGTTAAGGCGGTGCTTGTAGAGAAGGATGTTAGCACGCTGTGTATACATACGCATACATGTCTCTATGTTCTGGACATGGTGAAACCTTTTGTTCAAAATTTGAGTTAGGTATTTTGTTAGCCTTTATTGTCTGGTAGCATAGGGTGCTGGGAGGGTTATGTAAGCTAAATTGGTTTTGGGCGTATGGTGTTTGCTGTACTTTGGCTGGTTTAGCGGGAATGAAATAGAAGAATCTTTGATATTTGTGAAGGAGTGAGTGTAGAGAAACTATGGGAAATATTCGTTTATGGTCCTCTCTTTCGGATTTGGTTGTGATGGAATTCAAGGAGCTTTTGTTTCGTTCTATTTTTTATTCATTTAATTTTAATTGGAAGGCGGTGGTGAGTTAATGTTAAAGTTGATTGTTTCTTGGGTCTGTAGTATGGTAGCAGTTGTCTTCGTTAGCTATCATGAGTGGCCTTAATTTTTCTTTTTGGTAAATGAGTTTTTAGTTTCATCTCTGTCGCTGTGGAGTGCTTCTCCACAAAATGCAATTTCTTTAAGTACAATTTTGTTTCTGTGGTTCTTTCCTTTTATTTTTTGAACATATTATCGTTCTTGAATTGTCCATATTTACCTGTGCTAACTAAAAATTATTAATTATAACAGACTCTGGGGATTTAATTACTGTTATCTGTGCGGTTATTTTCGTTTTGCATCAATCCTATAGTTATGCATCTGTGACATGCTCCTCTATTCAGGTTTTCCACAAGAGAATGCCTCCCGAAGCAATTGACCTTGCTTCACGACTTCTTCAATATTCACCGAGTCTACGCTGCACTGCGGTGAGTTGGACTTCTATCCACATGGAGTTCCACTGTTTCAAAGCCAAGATATCATGCTTTGTGATGTGATTAAAATAGGATTTGAAAAGAGTTCCCTCGGTTTTGGCAGCTTCCATTTATGGGCTGAGTTGCAACTTTTGCACTTGGCTATTGGAATTGAATAATTTGTCAGTCGATTTTGAGTTGTTTCACTTCACGACATGTTCTAATATCTGAATTTTCACTGATCGTCCAATTACAGCTAGAGGTATGCACGCATCCTTTCTTTGACGATCTCCGTGAGCCCAATGCTTGCCTACCAAATGGTCGCTCGTTGCCCTCACTTTTCAACTTCAAACAAGAAGTGAGTTTCAGATTCATTTACTTTTACCTGTTAACGAAATGATGAAATATAGAAATATGTTATTGTCAACTATATATATTCGTTGCTTGTTCATCGTGGTACCTTGCCCAGAAAACAATTCCACCGATTCAGATATTCTAGGCCTTTCAGCACTTGAACGTGCATGTCTGGTTGAATCAGTCCTGAATATATGAAATTTCTTCAAATTTTCTCCCTAGGTTTAGTTGGGTTGCATAATCTGGAAGAATTGAGTAGGGCCTTTAAGTGGTTGGAAATTCGTGAGGCACAAACTCTATGAACATGACATATATATTTTGTCTTGTCCCTTCATTACTATCCACAAGTTCAAATGAAAATTTTCTTAGCAATCACATTTTCTACTCTACTCTTGCAAGTTTTAATTGACTCGTGCCTTCCACCGTGCTCCAAAATTGACTTGCAGTTAAACGGAGTATCACCTGAATTGATCAAGAGGCTCATACCAGAGCATGTGCGGCAGCAGGTTGGACTTGGATTCCCACAACCAGTCAGAAGTTAAACGTAGAGTGATGGAACAAGGAATTATCTTTTGTACTAGTGGACGGATGTGAAGCAAAAGAGGGCCTCTTTATGGTCTATATATAACTGAGCATTTTGGCCTAATCTTCTATCCACGCCTTCCAAAGATGTATACATACAATGGCTCTCCGGCTTAACCTGGAAGTCGTCGATCATATCTACCGTCATTTTAGCCTAAACACGCCGTCTTCTTGCGTCTGTACATCATTTTGATTGTAAGGATTCCAAAAAGCCAAAAGTACAAGGTAATGTTATCCAAATCTAGCTAGTAGGGGCTGTAAAAAGTCCAGCAGGAGCCCGAGGGGCGAAATTGTAGAGAGGCATGTGTTTTACTTTTATTATCTGTGTTGTTTCACTATCTGGCTGCGGTATCGTCACAAAATATATCGTTACTATTGATTACTGTCTCCTCCAACACTGCAGTTGTGGATAATTTCAAATCTATGTTGTTTGACAGCCAGAGCTTTGAGCTTCATCATGTAATTGAATATTCTTGCTTGGTATTTTTCTACTCGGTTATTTTTCCTTGAGGACGTAATAATACTCCGAAAACTTTGATTTTTATTTCTTACTTAAGGCAAAACCAAGCAACAAATTTGCCTTCCAAGGTTTGTATAATATATTTAAAATAAAAGTAAATAAGTGAGCAAAAACTGCAACGATTTGAACCTAAACGGGAACGTAAATCTAATGTGGACAATTTGAACCGTTTATATTTCAGGTACTCTTTCAAAGGTAAAGCCTGCGAAACTTCAATTTCAAAATTGTTTGGTCACCTAAAATGGCCAAGAAAAGGGGTTCATGATTTATGACACACCCTGATCCAGAATGTCCACTAGGACTACGAATCTAGTTGTGCTGGAAAACACCTGGAAGGTGACAAAGCCATAAAGTGTAGTGATGTGGAAAATATGAATAAATTTAAACCTAATAGGGCCTAAATATCAGAGTGTGCTAGTGAGCGGGAGCGAAGCCATCTCACACGTGACGACAGAGCATAAGTGAAGTACAATAGAGCAGGTAAGAATTATACCCCAAGAAGTAGACACCAATCCTGAGACTTGTCAAGAATCCTCGTTGATACGAACCTCATCAGCTAAACCTGGAGGGGCACAAAACAGAAATGTGAGTAGACAATAAAACTTCGAAAACATCTTTCTTTTTAGCAATAAAATAACCCCTCATTGAAATCCGTATAATTCCTCAGAGAATACCAATACTTAGGTTTATAACAATCATGCTAAAGAATGAAAACCCCAAAACATACCATGTAAGTAAGATGAAATAAATCGATATAAATAAATGTTAGTCGTAGTCACCTATAGTGACCTGTACGACTTATCCATATCTCATCAATCATATAACATCAATTGAGTGCTAGCACATATCTCACCAATCACATCACATCAATCAGGTGCTAGCATGTGAGTCAGAGTCATTTATAGTGACCTGTACGACTCACCCACATCTCATCAATCATATCACTTCAATCTAGTGCTAACCCATATCTCATCAATCATATCACATCAATCAAGTGCTAGCACATATTTCATCAATCATATCAATCAATCAGGTGCTAGTACGTGAGTCGGAGTCACCTATAGTGACCTATACGACTCACCCACATCTCATCAATCATATCACATCAATCATGTGTTATCCCATATATTTCATCAATCATATCACATCAATCAAGTGCTAGCACATATCTCATCAATCATATTGATCGGATCATATTTATATATATTTTTATATCAAATTCACTCGTCTTTTCTTAGTTAGTTCGTTATATTTTGAGCTATTTACGTTGATTTTGTGTTTTAAGAATTTATCTAGAAAAGAAAATAAAAATAGAATAAGTGAAGTGTTAAGTATTAATTTCATCTAAACTATCTTGTCTGTTGAATTATACTTATCATTTAGAAAATAATATATATATATATATATATATATATATATATATATTTATTTATATATATATATATTTATTCATTTATATATTTAAATTTAATGTATGTTGTGTGTGTATGGCAGCTCGGTGGGGTAATAAACAAAGTCAAAAGCAGAAAATGATGAGACTTGAAAGAGAGTGGAAGGCTGGCATGTGCAAGGGGGAATAATAAGAATAAAGAGAGATGTTGTCGGTGGAATAAAAAAGGACCGAGGCAAGGCTATAATAGAGGGAGCCAATAAGAAAGAAAGGGGAGCTCCTCGGAGGAGGAATAAAACAGTCCAAAATGGGGGAAAGCTGCCTTCCAGGCAGCTGGAAGAGAAAAGCCGAGAGGAGCTGCAAGGCAGCCAGAGAAACAAAAGAAAAAGGATAAAAAAAAGAAGCGAAGGCAGCGTTGAGGAGCTTCGAAGGGAGGACCTTGGGAGAAGGCCTGAAGCTTAATAGGAAGCCTCGGGGCTGTGCACAGAGGCGCACAAAACTGGGCAGCTTGCTAGCCTTGGAAAAGCAGCGAGCTCACGGGGAGTCTTGCGAAAGCAGGGAGAGGCGCTGCCCTCTGGCAGCAAGGCACACGGTGCAAAAAGCCAGCGCCACCAAGGCACACGGTGCACATAAAACATAAGTGCACAGAAGCCTTGGCACTCTCCTAATTTGGTTTAATCCCCCAAACTCATATGTTACTTCTGTTTTTAATTTATAAATAATGTGTAATTAATTAGTTTTGGCTAGAGGTTAATTCAAAGTCATGATTATATTTGTAATTTGAATTGGTAACTTCAGTTGTGATTTCTGAGTTGTGATTTAATTTGCTTAACTGCTTGATTAATAACTTATTTATGTTTGTCGATTAAGAATGCATACTTAATTTACATGCATGAATTTGATGCTAGAATATAAGTGAATTTCACCTAATCGTTATAAACTTATATTCATGAGTAGTGAAGGTTGCTAGTCACAATTGCATTAAGTAAATTCTTGGCATAAGTTTCATGCAATTCATAGTAATAAGTGCCTCGTCAATGCTTATAGTTTTCATAGAACTTAATGATTCTCGCTTGTATCTCTATTATGCAATTCATGTAGGGAACTTGTGGGGAATGTTTTGGGTTGTCGTATGCAATCATCCAATCCATTAACTTAAGGAAAATCTGAGAATTAATCTATGCAATTCATGGTTAATTTGGGGCGTTGAGAATTCATAATTTATTGAAAGAACAACTGAAAATCAATTTAGGTTGCATATGTGTCATGTGTGGAGAAGAAACCCTCTAGCCAATCCGTCGCCTATCCGTTTACTTTAATTTTATGTTTTTGTCAATTTGTAATTTATTTAAGTTTAATTTACTTCGTCAAAACCAAATCAATCCCCCCCCCCCCATTATTAAAATATTATTATTTAGTTAATTTTTATTATTTTTAATCTTTTAATTTAAATTCCGTCCAATTAATTTCCTAGTGTCTAGATTGAGTTAAATTTGATTGTTTTTATTATTTTGAGTCATTTTAAGTGTGTTTCGAGTTTTTAGCTTAGTTTGTGTTTTCTAGAGTCTTGAGTTGTTTTGAGTCTTTTCATTTGTTTTAGTTTATTTGTTAGTTTTATTTTGAGTTATTCTAGTTTAGTGTTTTAAACTTTGTTTTTACGTTTTTAAATTAAATTTAGAGTAGATTAGCAATCCCTCCTAATCCCCGGCCTAGAACGATACCCTACTTACATCTATACTACATCTGTCAAAAAGAGGGTTAAATGTGTGTTAGTTTATTTTCGCATCACATATCAATCAATCAGGTGCTAGCACGTGAGTCGGAGTCACCTATAGTGACCTATACGACTCACCCACATCTCATCAATCATATCACATCAATCATTTGTTAGCTCATATCTCATCAATCATATCACATCAATCAAGTGCTAGCACATATCTCATCAATCATATCAATCAATCAAGTGCTAGCACGTGAGTCGGAGTCACCTATAGTGACCTATACGACTTACCCACATCTCATCAATCATGTGCTAGCCCATATCTCATCAATCATATCACATCAATCAAGTGCTAGCACATATCTCATCAATCATATCAATCAAGTCCTGCACACGAGTCGGAACCACCTAAAGTGGTCTGTACGACAGGCTGGGTGTAAATAAATACGTTCAAGTGCTACGATCAAGTGAAGGCTATGCGAAGTATCGCAAGTCACCTACGAGTCGGAACCACCTATAGTGATTTGCACGACAGGCTGGCACCTACCTTGGAATCCAAGGTGAGCGCAAGGTGCGGGAGGTGAATGATCACATGAAGGCTGGCCCTGGCCACGGGCGGAGCACTAATACCGGGGTGCAGGACAATGAATTCTACTTAAATCCATTCGTCACTAATTACCTTTCAATCATACTAACACTATAAACTCACCTGAACGTACCTTAATCTCAGCATTGTTGTGCCACGCTGTGCAAACTGTATTAAATCACATACTAAAATATAAACTAATTAAGACATAGCACTTATAAAATGTAATACCACAATTTCTCATTTCATTGTACAAAGATTTATAGTCCACATGCCAACACCAATTCATAAAACTAAAACATACCTTTTTACCAATTTCCTTCACATTATTCAATTCTCAAACAATGCTTTTGCCTTAATTATTATATGGCTGCATCTAACATCTCGTTAGACTGCCTACGTACCCTAAACAGGGATTAAGCCATTCGTAGTTCACAATAATTATTTATAGGTAATACGTATATGGATACATCACGATATAATTTAAACTTAACCATCTCGTAGTATTTATAACCTACAAATATATATCACATAATATAAAATCCTTAGTTCCATTTTAAAGCATTTGTGGAATTATCAATCACACACATATATGATAAAAGGAAAAGATCTACTCACCTGTAATCACACGCTACAACCCCTTAGCATGACTATCGAGACGTGCCAAATGATCCCAGATGATCATTGCCTAGCACAAATATCAAATCACATCTCAGAATCCTTACTGAGAGAATATGTAATTTACATACAATGCATCCCTACTTAATTTGATTTGGAAGATCTGTATCACGAATCTTCGCTTCGTCACTTCCAATAATACACATTATGCTTCTAGAACAATACTTCAAAGTTTTGTTACGATCCAACGGTTGGATCTCCGCCAATTGTCAAAACCAAGTGGCGGTTAACATTTTATTTACGAACTTACAATTCCAATTCGGGAAGATCCGTACGACGAATTCCTAATCCGTAAATTCCTACATTCCTCAAATATTACATACTACCACATACTAAAGTTTGGTGACGATCCAACTAGACCTGGCAGTTTCTTACACGACACGGTGACACGATACGAAAACGACACGAAAATAACGGGTTTCGGGTCAACACGATAACTAATCGAGTCATTATTGGGTGACCTGTTAAGAACACATTAATAACAGGTTCTTAACAGCTATACATGCGGGTAACACGTGGGTAACCCGTTTCGACTGTTGGAAATGTGCCCTAAAACCAATCATATGATGATACTTTACGGACATTTCACAAAGTTAAACTAATGTAGTTTATACATAAAGGGCAAAGGTGATTGTTTGAGCCATCTCATATAAATGTTATATGCTTAAACGATAAGTCCAAGGAATATGTAATTGGGAGAATGTAATCTAAAGAAGTTAGATTCAAGAGACCATTCTCTTTCGTATACATATCCTAAATGTTCCTGATCATAGGATTGCCAATTGGGCATTGATAGTCCATTAAGATCAGTACGTGCTATGTCTTCTCTTAGGGAGAGTGACTAGTCTCGAGTCATTGGTGTGTCTGACACCAAGACAAGTACGTAGGTGCTCAATAGAGAATGAGTTCACTGAACACGATCAACGAAGAGTTCTCATATTCATGTCACATGAGAACTCATGGTTGGGATAATGCAAAGTAGTCCTTTGACCTGAGGCATCATAGTTGTCTTGTGGTTAGGTCATTGATCTTTGACTATGTCAAATGTCGCTCTATCAGAGGGTGTCCACGACATCGTTAGGGTTAAGTCACTTAGCCATGGAGGCAAGTGAATGCGCAACAAGGGATCTCTAACCTTCAAACTGTTTGAGGGAGAACACTCTATGATATGATTTAGAATCTCTGGCCAGAGTATGAATGAGATGAAGGAAGGCATTCCAAATCACATTCAAGGTAATCATATAAGTACACGTATCACATTGGATAGTAGACATGAATAAACAATCAATCCAAACAATGTGGTCAAGAGTATTGTATTAGAGAAAGACCGTATTGCATTGTAATCCTAAACTGAATAAGTTCTCCACCTCTTCTGATTAGCTTGGGTAACCATGATATGCTGCTAGGTGTCACTCATGGTTTGTGGAAGCCCTAAACGTGTATGAACACTAAAGGGAGAATTGAAAGTAAGTTTCAATTCACAATCGATTTGAAAGAGTTTTAATCGCCCACTGCCTCGCTAAAAGGAACCTAATGGATCGTACACCGTGTAAGGTAGAGATTGAAGATTCAACGGAGATGAGTAAGAATAATTAAATGGTTTAATTATTTATGGCAATGATTAATTAATATGTTAATTAATCAAACGAATAAGTTCGTTAAAGACCTCGGGATAGTTTTGGACCTTAAAGCCCAATGGGCTTCGAACGTCAAGTCCATTAACTTAAGTTGTATGACAACTTAATGAATAATGATTCACAAAGGCCCAAATAGCCCAATAATTCCCTAAGGCCGGCCATTTAGAGGAGGGTAGTAAACTTGGACTTATTTACAAGTTTGCCACTCAAATGAATTAAGGTATAAATATGACTTTATAGCCAAAATTCATTTAGGGTTCTTTTTGGGGAAATTGGAGAAAACACAAACTCTCTTTTCTCTCTAAAGAGGCCGGCCCCCTTGGAGGGATTAGCTAGCAATCCTACTCCTCCAAGGTCACTCATTTCTTCTTAAATCTAACCTTGGTGAAGAAACTTAGAGGTTCTCAATTTTGGGAACTTGGAGAACCTATTCTTCCATCCAAATCCATAGATCTAAGATGCAAGGAATGAAGGCCCTCTCTTTGGGTGATTAGCCTTTGCTTATGCAAAGAGGAATCTACAAAGGTATAAATATCAACTCACTTTGTTTTGAGTTAAGTATTGGTTCACCAATCTACTAGGCTTTGAACATTCATGGGTAATGTTTTGTTTTTAAGTGCATGCTAGCATGATTCCGCCTTTAATTTGTTAATTGCATGCTATTGATGTTGCTTAAATGAACATGTTTTCACAAAATAATCCTTCATCGACCCGTTAAGAAAAATAAATTATAATTTTAAAGTTTAATTACTAAAAATTTTATTATAAAATACAATAGCCATATTGTATATATTAGTATATTGTATATTAAATATATATTTTTGTATTATTATTCTATATAAGTTTAAAAAAATTAAGTTTTATTCATTTATTTATTTTTATTATGAGAGTTTCTTATTATCATTAATATGATAAATTTTACTGAACATGATGTTGTCCAAAATTAAAATCAACTAGTATAGTATTAGTATAGGCAATAAGACACCCCTACAAGTATGAAAAATGTGAAAGAATATATAAACATGATGGGTTTGTAAAACCACACACAAATTTAACCCTCTTTTTTACAGTTGTAGTAAAGATGTAAGTAGGGTATCGTTCTAGGCCGGGGATTAGGAGGGATTGCTAATCTACTCTAAATTAATTTAAAAATATTAAACAAGACTCAAGGACACAAAATTAGGCTAAAAACTCTAATAATTCAAAACACACTAAAATGACTCGAAACAAAGAAAACAATCAAATTAAACACTAGGAATTGAAATGGACTAAAATTGAATTAAAAGATTAAAAACAATGAAAACTAACTAAATAATATAATTTAATAAAGGGGGGGTTTGGTTTTGACGAGAATTAAATTAAACTTAAATAAATTACAGAATTGACAAAAGTATGAAATTAAAAGTGAATGGATGGGCGACGGACTGGCTAGAGGGTTCTTCTCCGCACATGACACAAATGCAATCTAAATTGATTTTCAGTTGTTCTTTCAATAAGTTGTTAATCTCAACACCCCAAATTAATTAGGTACGCTTAAATTAACCTTCAGATTTTCCTTATGTTATTGAATTGGATGAACAGCATACAACAACTCAAATTATTCCCCAAAAGTTCCCTACGTGAAAAGCACAATAGAGATACGATTAAAGATCATTACGTTCTATGAAAATCATAAGTGTTGACAAGGCATTCGTAACTATGAACAGCATGATACATTTGCCAGGAATTTACTTAACACGATTGTGACTAGCAACCTTCACTACTCATGAATATAAGTTCATAACGATTAGGTGAAATTCACTTATATTCTAGCATCAAATTCATGCATGTAAATTAAGTATGCATTCTTAATCGACATACACAAATAAGTTATTAATCAAGCAGTTAAGCAAATTAAATCACAACTCAGAAATCACAACTGAAGGTAATCAATTCATATTACAAATATATCCATAGCTTTGAATTAACCTCTAGCCAAAACAAATTAATTACACATTATTTATAAATTAAAACAGAAAATAAAATATGAGTTTGGAGGATTAAACCGAATTGAGGATGTGCAAGGATCTGTGCACTGTGTAGTGCCGTGTGCTCTGTTTTGCACCGTGCCACTCCCGTCTGCGCTGCACCTGGTTTATTTCCCTGCGCAAGACTGGCAGCTGGCAGCTTCTCTCGGCCTCTCGCGAGCTGCCCTCCAAAGACAAGAGGCAGCACCTCGTTCTCGCACGTCTCACCTTTCAATTGGCTGCTCAATGGCAACCTTGCTGCCTCTCGGTGACACCTCACACTCTTCTCCCGGTTCCTTTGGTTTCTCGCCCAAGCTGCCAGGCAAGGCAGCCTATTATTCTCTCAATTCCCTTCTTTCAAGTTTGCCAAATGGCAGAACCTCCTGAGGCCTTCAAGCTCTTGGCTCTCTCCCACTCAGCGCTTCTCCTCTTATCCCGAGGCCTCCTTTGTTTTCTTCATTATTCCTTCGCGTGTCTCCAGCTGCCAAAGCAGCTTTCCAGCTGCGCCCACTAGTGCTCGCTGCACTCCACCTTGATCTCATTTTTCCTATTCTCTGCCTTTTTCTTTTTAATTATTTCTTCTTTTGTGCCTTCTCTCCCCTACTTAGCTGCCTTCATGATTATTTGTGTTTCCACCGAATCTTGCTATTATTTTCACACAAAACAAACCAAACCAATTTCAATTACTCAAACCGAATCGAAAACATAAACAAAGAAAATAAGTGAGAAAGGTAGTTTTGACGAATTTGACACTTAAAATTTCACTTATTCAATTTTTATTTTCTTTGCTTGATAAATTCTTATAAAACATAAAAATAACGTAAATAGCTCAAAAATATAAGGAACTAACTAAGAAAAGAAGAGTAAATTTGATGTAAAAATATATATAAATATGATCCGATCAAAACACTCGTGATTCATCATTCTCCAATAGTAGACAATGATTACACTTAGATTATCGTTTAAATTTTTAAAACCATCCAAACCGTCATGAATAGTATTTTTTATTTTGAGTGTAAAAGTAATAAAATTAATAATAATTATTGTAGAAGCGTAAGAATATATATATATATATATATATATATATATATATATATATATACATATATACAATCACTCGTAGTGACAAGCTTTACAACTTTCGTGAAGGGGTCAACTTCGAAATCCAACTCTATAATCCATAAACCTTAAATTTGTATTTAACCGTCAATTGTCGTTTAGGTTTTATTCTTTATATTGAATTTTATTTTTAAAATTTTCTTTTTTGAAAACATGATCGTCTAGGGGATGTAGGAAGATGAACGATTCGGATCTTTGATAGAACTTTCTGATATATACAGTTAATTGAAATCTGAATCGATGTTATATAGTTTGTAGAGACTTTATAAACACCAAGCAATATTTTCACTAACAGTAAATCTCTGAACATAATATCCATGATCCGAATCGTTCATCTTCCTGTATCTTTTAATAAATCATGTTTTCAAAAAAGAAAATCTGAAAAACAAAAGTTGGTGATAAAAATGAAGAATAAATGTAAACAACAATCATCGGTTAAATTTTGATCTATGATTTATATGATTATAGTGGCACATTTCAAAGTTAAGCCCTTCATGAAAGTTGTGAAATTTGTTATTACGAGTGTTTATATATTTTTTCTGTATTTTTCACACTTCTACATTTTTCTGTATTTTTCACACTTCTACATTAATTAAAAAACTATTAAAGACTTTACTTAAACAATAACCATAGGATAAATGAGAAGAGAGTGTAAATGTAGAAAGCCTCACTGAAAATATCATCAATATAACTCTTGAAGACAATATATCAAGTCAAAGTTCCAATACCATTTCCCATGGTAATTGATGGAAATTGAAGAGTTTGATTGTAAGAAAATGTGCAAGGTTCCAAACCTTGAAACATAACTCCCTTAATTTTGCAAATCTTTTGAACATTTGATATTTTGTAAGGTTCTAATGTTTTTATTTTTATTTTTTACTATGCTCTTATTTTGAGTATTTAAATATGTAATACTTGAAAGACAAATGTGTTTTTATGTTTTGAATGTGATAATATAGTATGTATATACTTATTTAGTATTATGTTTTTCATTTGATTATTTATTGGTTTAAAATATTTTTCCCTTAACGGGTAACGGGTCGGGTCATATTACCTGTTAATATTATCGGGTCAATTTCAGGTCGGGTCATTTTACCCGTTTATTTTAACGGGTGTTACACGACACGACCCGTTAAGATATCGGGTATGACACAAAAACGACATGAACACGGGAAACACGACACGAATGTCAGGTCTAGATCCAACGGTCGGATCGTCGATTCACACTTTGACCTATTACCGAATCGTAACGAATTTAGGTCATAACGATCGATCTACGTCAATCCATTATCAAAACTAATTTCAAGGCATTGAATAACGCCTAAAAACATCATTGGCGGCCCCTGGGCCACGTGCCGCTGCGGGTGGCGGTCGTCTGCCCCGGCTCGCCGGAAAATTCAACTTTCTCCAAAAATTCCCAAAATTTGCAGAATTAAAGATCTCAATGAGTAGAACAACTTTTATACCTTTGACAAAGTCCAATTTAGACTGGAACGCCTCCAATTTCATCACACCCGCCAAGAACCCTAAAAATGGGTGTGTTTCAATTTGACCTCCAAATCAACTCCGACGCTCCAACCATTTCTTGGGCTTTGTTCCTGGGTTATAGTGGAGTATTTTGGTGGTGTTAATTTCATGAAAACGTTTCAGGATTGGAGGATTTTGAGCACGACCCGTTTTGGCACCACCGGCGGTTTATTTGTTGAGGAGACCAAATCTTCCCAAATTTAAGGTGAAATGGCTAGAGGGAAGGTCATAGGATGGTTCGAGGTAATTCGACGGAAAAATGGGTGGAAATCCACCGGAGTTTGCTCCGGTTTGTGTTGGTCGCGGGAAGAGGGAGGAGGGATCCTTGATCCCGTGTCCTCATTTTCCTCTCCCTTCCCTGCCTGTTTTATTTCCTGATTGGGCAAAGCCCAGTCCACCACTCGATGCTCGACACATGGCACACCAAAATATCTGGAATACTCCATAAATTAATAACTTTACAATTTAGTCCTTAACTGTTATAGCTCCAAATTCAATTTCGCTTGCGCCCACACGTCCGTAGTGACGAGTACTTCAAGAATATGACAGGAAAGCAAGTCTTACGTGGCACAACAAGGCAGTCAATAAAGTCAAAATCCACGTCTCAAGGGCAATAACGTAAATTCACTTATTAAAATTATAAAAATCATAATTTTTAGGGACGGGCTGTTACAATTTATGTAGGATAAAAGTTAGAATTAAAAATGGATGATCGAACTGCTAAAGAAAATTGAGTCAATTTATTTGTCTGGATAAATAATGAGAGTTTTTATTGACACTCTAAAAATCTCATTTTTACACTTTGAACTTTCTATAATTATAAAGGAAAATACACTTGCAATGAGTATAGAATGAGATTTTTGAAATATTAATAACAGTTCTCTAAATAAAATCTAAAATTTAAATGGTTCTGATGATTATTGAATAACACCTGAAAATAAGGAGCCGGTCCAGAGATTTTTCAGGCCCGGGGCGACGCTAAAAAAAGTGCCCTAACTTCGTATAAGAAAATTATTTATTTTCACACGTAAGACATCAATAAAATTATACTTAAAAAAACACTTCAAACTCAATAATTTAGAAACACAGAAAGACTAATTTATTTTGTATTGAGAGAAAAAAAAAACTCCAGACTTACAAGTAGATAGATAATGAGTTTTGTTTTCCATCTGAACTTTGAAAGTATTTTTGTATAAATCATGAGGTGTTTTTTCTTATTTACTAACCTTGTCAATATGACTAAAAAAATAATAATGTTTTCGAGTCTTTAATTGATATGTATTAGTAATGAATGAGCATTAAATTAAATATTTTGATAACATGTCATATATTTGTCAATTTGGTCTAAAAATTTGGTATACATATTACTCATTATTGAAGATTAGACTTGAATTGAAATTAATATTTAAAAATAACAACCCACATAGCTACTAGCTAGTAACTAAAAATAAATTAACAACCAAACAAAAATTTGTAAAATTGAAAAAAATAAATATACGCATAGCGTTTCGAACTTAGGACCTCTTGTTAATTTTAAACAACAAAAACCATTGCTTCTAATCAAACTTCTTGATCCTTTAACCAAATTTTATAAATTTATACTCATATGAAAAGAAATTTGTAAAAATTAGAAAGTAAAAAACACATGTGGTGTTTTGAACCCAAGACCTCTTCATTATTTTCAAATGACCAAACCACCACTTCTAGTTAAATTTCTTTGTCATTGAACCAAATTATATAAATTTATACTCTTATTAAAACATATATAAATATACCGCCCTAATAATTTTGGTGCCCCCAATTTTTTTGGGCCCCGGACGGTCGCCCTGTTTGCACTGGGCCTGGGCCGGCCCTGGGAGTATGCCATATCCACTCACAGGGAGAAAAGCTTGCGGTTGCATTTGGGCTCCTGAAGCTTCTTCGGGAGTGCAAGCTTAATGGGAAGACGATTCACCTTGTTTTTCACTAAAATTGGCAAACTTCACTCATTTGGGCCTAAAGTCAAATTATGACATTTTGTGCGTGGGGTTGTTGTGAAATTAGGCTAGACTTACATCAAGTGGCACATGTTTCGCTTACAAAAATTTAAGCAAATCTCTCTACAGCTGCACCCATTTCATCAATATTGCAAGACTTTCTTTCAAAATTGCAAGCTCTTTCATTTCCTTTGATTAAAGTCAAAGCACTCTGTCAATTCATTATATCTTTGTTGTCTGTACAATTATTCCTATATTTCAATACAAGTGCTCTGTTTGAATTGTTATTGTCATTTCAATCCAATACTTAGCAATTTCTCTTTCTCTCCACCATTTACATATTGTGATTGAATTCTCTCCATCACTCAAATCTCGTCTTCTAATGATAACTAATAGTGGCACGCTCGCAATCTCTAATCTCACGTTCAAATAAATTTCCAGCCTACTGGCAAGGCCAATGGCAAATTTAGGGGGCTAACACATACGTACGAGGCAGGTTGATCCCCTCACCCACCAGGCTACCTATGTGACTCCTGATTTGCAAAAGTTCTGGTATGTTTATCCTTCCGTCACCTTTATTTATTTTTTTTTGGTATCAGAATGACCAGTTGCAGTTTCTTTCATGATCGTTAAAGTTTTTGCTCCTAAGCTTCGTGATCACCTACCATTCAATCTTAATTCAACGGTGAAAAAGAAAGTACAACAAAAGTTAAATTACTACATGGTGGATCTCCACAATTTCCGTTGACCGTAGAGTCCAAGAGAACAAAAATGTAGAAATTATATGCAACCACAATTTCATTGCAGAAATTGTTACCCACCATGCAGATTTCAATTCGTCCATGCAAATATCGTAATCACATAAAATTATCATTGTACTTTATGATAATTTGATGCAACAAAATGCTTCAAAGCAAATTTATTGCTGATGGCAAAACCCAAAGTATTTGACTTTTAGTTTTGACTACAAATTGGGAAACATGTCACTTCTTTTAGGACTACTTGTATTACAAGACTTGATATGTAACCGAGATAACAGCTCTTCCTTCCAGACTCGAAAAATTGGGGAAGAAACTGAGAAGAGCACACCAGTGGCGGTTGATAGTTTATTGATCCATCATACTCTATCATGAGAAGACGAGGAAGACAAGCAAATGAATGTCTGATACAGTTCCTAAGGTCCCTTGGGGAATAACTGACCTATGATTAAATCTCTATGCTGATTTTGTGACTTCATGTATAGCATTTGCTAGATATCCAACTTGCCCGTTGTAACACCGGCCATGCTGTATGTGTTAGATTGTGAATCTTAACACTGAGATTTGGTGAGGAATGAAATACGAAAATAGAGAGAATAATAGAAAACTTGCAGAGAGCATTCACTGGAATGGAAGTTTCAATGAAAGCTTCATTTTCTGTATTGATTCTCACAGTGTGCACACTGACAGTTACAATTCCACTACATAAAGGAATAATTTCATTCTCTCTCTTACAAAACAGAAAGAATCAATCACAACCCTATATTTCATCTATCCTATGAGATAGTTACACTTGTCACTCAATCTGAAACATCCATTTGGAATGTGATCCAAAAAGGCCAAATACACATTTCAGCTAAAATGCTTAATTACCAACACTCCCTTCTAAGTGTTTAGCTGAAATAACTCCAAGAGCTTTCCTCAAGTACTCAAAACGATCCCTTGCTAGTGCTTTTGTAAATATATCAGCTACCTGTTCCTCTGTTTTACAATAAATCAGATCAATTTCTCCATTCTGCAGTGCATCCCTGATGAAATGGAACCTTCTGTTTATGTGTCTGGTCTTGTGATGTGCAACCGGGTTCTTGGAAATTGCAATGGCAGAGGTGTTATCACATAGTATTTGAGTAGGTTCAATCTGTTCTTCCCCAAAATCTGATAAGACAAACCGAAGCCAGATAGCTTGAGCAGTTGCTTCTGCAGCACTTACATACTCTGCCTCTGCAGTGGACAATGCTACACTATTTTGTTTGATTGAAGCCCAAGAGAATGCTCCAGAACCAAAACTAAAAGCATATCCGGAGGTGCTTTTCATATCATCTTCACTTCCTGCCCAGTCACTATCACAATAGCCAATAAGAACTGCTTCTTTGCCTTTTTCATATGCTATTCCATAGTCCAATGTGCCTTGGATATACCTTAGCACCCTCTTTGCAGTTCCCATATGCTTTTTAGTTGGATTATGCATGAACCGAGCAAGCAAACTTGCAGCAAACATGATATCTGGTCTTGTAGCTGTTAAGTATAACAGACTACCAATGATCTGCCTATAGAGACTCTCATCAGCCATTTCAGTTCCATCTTCTTTGCTCAATCTTTCATTTGCTGCAAGTGGAGTTGCAACAGATTTGCACTCCTTTAATCCAAATTTCTCCAATAGCGTTCTTGCATATTTCTGTTGATGCAGGAAGATGTAACCTTTTGTTTGAATGACACCAAGTCCCAAGAAGTGATGTAGTAGACCCAAGTCAGACATTTCATACTTCCCCATCATTTCAGCTTTGAACTCATCCATTAATACACTAGAACTGCCAGTGTATATAATGTCATCAACATATAAAGAAACAATGAGAATTCCTGATCCAGTAGCTTTGATGTAAAGGGTTGCCTCACTTGGACTTCTGTGAAAACCAGCACTACAGAAATATGAATCAATCTCCTGGTACCAGGCCCTTGGTGCCTGTTTCAAACCATATAGAGCCTTCTTGAGCTTGTATACCTTATCCTCTTTGTTCTTAATCACAAAACCAGGTGGCTGCTCAACATATACTTCTTCATTTAGAATACCATTTAGGAATGCAGATTTTACATCAAGCTGAAACAACTTCCATCCTTTCTGTGCAGCAAGACCAATCAGAGTTCTTATAGTGTCAAGCCTTGCCACAGGGGCAAAGGTCTCATTGAAGTCAATTCCAGGCTTTTGAGAATATCCCTTAGCCACTAACCTTGCCTTGTTCTTCTGTATAGATCCATCTAGGTTCAGTTTTGTTTTATAGATCCATTTGACACCAACAACCGGTTTATCAAATGGTCTATCAACAAGTTCCCAGGTGCAATTCTTTTCTATCATACCAATTTCTGCATTCATTGCTTTCTGCCACGATTCATCTTGCACAGCATCCTCAAAATTCTCAGGCTCAACAATGCACATATTGCATTTTTCATATATTTCAGTCAGGTTCTTGAATTTCAGGGGTGTGTGATCAAATTCCTGAGGACCTGTGTCAGTCTGCATAGGAGGAATTCTGGAGCTGCTTTCACTTGACTCACAGATTTCTGAAGTGGAAATTAAGTGTCCATCATTAACATCACACCTGCCACTTGAGCTCCCTTCATCCCCTTGTTCACACAGTCTTACTTCAGACAATGGTACACAGAGAGTTTGCTTGGACTGAGAATTCCAATCCCAATAAGTAGCTTCATCGAATATGACATCCCTTGATACAAACACATTCTCTGAGGCAAGGTTATAAAGCCTATAACCCTTCTCACATGTGCCATAGCCCAAGAGAATGCATTTGACACTGGTTTCATCCAATTTCTGTCTTAGTTGACTTGGAATCTGAGCATAACATACAGATCCAAAAATCCTTAAGTGTTTGATTCCGGGCTTCCTTCCACTATATGCTTCAAAAGGAGTCTTCTTGTCAAGAGACTTAGTGGGACATCTATTTAAGATGTAGACAGCTGTGTTGACAGCTTCTGCCCAGAAATCCAGTGGAACCTTCTTCTCAACCATCATGCACTTTGCCATTTCAACAATTGTTCTATTTTTTCTCTCTGCCACACCATTCTGCTGTGGTGTATAGGCTACTGTCAGTTGTCTTTCAATCCCCATTTCTGCACAGAACTTATTGAACTCAGTGGATGTATATTCTCCTCCTCTGTCACTCCTCAACTTTTTCAAGTTATAACCACTTTGCAACTCAACTGTGGCCTTGAATTTCTTAAAGATGCCAAACACTTCAGACTTGTTTCTCAGGAAATAAATCCAGCACATCCTTGTACAATCATCTATAAAAGTAAGGAAGTACTTATTTCCAGCTTTAGTGATGGTTTGCATAGGCCCACACACATCTGAATGAATGAGTTCTAGAGGAAGAGAGGCTCTCCATGATGCTTCCTTTGGAAAGGCCTCCCTGCAATGCTTTCCAAATACACATCCAGTGCAAACCTCATCTGTCATCTGGAGTTCAGGCAGTCCAATCACCATATCATGTTCTATAAGCTGCTTCAAACTACCAGAGTTCAAATGGCCTAACCTCCTGTGCCATATTTCAGAGGATTGACATACACTAGTTCTTAGTGCCATATGCATCTCAGGTTGTAGCTTCAAAGGAAAACTTCTGTTTCCCTTCATTGGCACTCTAGCCACAAGGTTTGTCATGGTGCAATCATCATATATTGAAGCTGTTCTACCTCCAAACACAAGAAAGTAGTCGTGCTCCATCATTTGCCCAACACTAAGCAAATTCTCTTTTAACCCTGGGACTAGCATCACTTCCTTGATGTATCTTCTGCCCATTTTGGTTTCAACTGCCAAATCTCCTTTCCCTGTGACTTCAATAAGCTGACCAGTACCCATTTCAACCTTAGCAGTCAGTGATTTATCAATGCTGACTAATAGATCATCCCTTCCAGTCATATGGTTGCTACACCCACTGTCTACATACCATGTGTCCTCACATTTCTTCACAGTGGCATTATTACAGACATAAAACATTGTGGGAGTTTCACTGGTTTGATTTACAAAATTAGCATGCTGATTAATCTTCTTCACACGACAATCCTTTGCAAAATGTCCCAACCTATGACAATTATGACACCTCGGTTTATCTTTGAACCAACATTCACCAAAATGCAACTTATCACAGTGAATGCAAGGATTTTTAGCTCCATCAGAGACACCTGCTGCTTTTCCAGCTTGATTCACAGGTTTGTGATCCCTTTTCTTCCACTTCGACTTCCAATTTTTCTGTGGTTTGAATCCTTGATTTCCATTATACTTATTTTGCTTTGGAGCATTGTTAAGACTAACAAAAGCCTTCTCAGTGTGAGATTCATCATGTCTATCAATTCTCTGTTCATACCCTTTTAGGATAGCTACAACATCTTGAACATCTACAGTGTCTAGATCCTTAGTATTCTCAATAACAGAGGCAATACTATCATATGACCTAGGTAGACTAATCAGTAGCTTTTGAACAATTCTCTGATTTCCAATATCCTCACCATAACTTCTCATTTGACTAATCAGATCAAATAATCTAACTAGATATGCAGAGAAAGCTTCATTTTCACCCATTCGAGTATATTCAAAGTCACGGCGTAGGCCTTGGAGTTTCACAGCTCTTACCTGTTTATCTCCCACGAATTCTTGTTTCAGAACATTCCAGGCGTCATTTGCAGTTTCTTGAATGGCAATTCTCGGAAAAATTTGATCGGAGACGGCTCCCTGGATGATTCCCAGTGCCTTGGCATCTCTGACGATATTCTCCTTGAGCTGCTTACTCTCTGTTGCGGTAAGATCTTCCTCTTTCTTCTCTGGTACAGGAAAACCCTTCTCAACAATATCCCAGAGTTCGTGAGATCTGAAAATGGTTTTCATCCGAATCTGCCAGAAATCGAAGTTGTCGCCATTGAATATCGGTGCTCGAAGATCTGCACCACTTGATCCAGCCATATGAGACTCGATTCAAAAAAAAAATCTCTGAAGCTTCTTCTCTGATTTTTCTTCGACTCCGAAGCTCGACGATCAGTTCGAGTTCGTCCCGGTGATTTCACAGATTTACGCCCAGTTGCAGATGATGCAACCTGGCTCTGAGGCCATGTTAGATTGTGAATCTTAACACTGAGATTTGGTGAGGAATGAAATACGAAAATAGAGAGAAGAATAGAAAACTTGCAGAGAGCATTCACTGGAATGGAAGTTTCAATGAAAGCTTCATTTTCTGTATTGATTCTCACAGTGTGCACACTGACAGTTACAATTCCACTACATAAAGGAATAATTTCATTCTCTCTCTTACAAAACAGAAAGAATCAATCACAACCCTATATTTCATCTATCCTATGAGATAGTTACACTTGTCACTCAATCTGAAACATCCATTTGGAATGTGATCCAAAAAGGCCAAATACACATTTCAGCTAAAATGCTTAATTACCAACAGTATGCACATGAATGTCGTACGTGAGAAATATCAAACAGCACTGCCTGTGTTTTGTGTGTGTGCGCGCACGAGAGAGAGAGAGAGAGAGAGAGAGAGAGAGAGAGAGAGTACCTTATACGACCATTGCGAGTCATATAGATATGAAATTCATTTGTCAAGCGATCAACCTATTAATGTGTCATCCCACTATAGCAAAGCATGCCTATCTGTTTGCACAAATCAGCAAGACTGTAAATACAATAACTTGAAAAACAAGCTTAAGATCCAAAGAGACCAAGCAACGCAGATAGTATGTAGCACAGACAAGGGAACCTATTTACAGATACATTTGCACAGAATATACCAATAAAAAGAAAATGTTGTTTACTGTCACGCCCATGCCCTAAATTTTGTCACTGTTTTGTTTGACGACCATAATTAAGCAACAGAAATACTAAAAATTAGGGCATGGACATAGCATTAAACAACAATCCTTTTGTAATACAGGTTCAAATCATTGTAATTATGCACATTATATTATGATTAGACAGAATCTCACACCTGATTAGTTATATGCTCCCACGATAAGGGTGACCCTAGTTTCTCAAGGTTTTCTTGTAAAGCAGTTCTCGTTCCAATGATGCGATCTGCCATGCCCTGTAAAGAAGAATGATGGAGATAAAAACCAGAAGATAAAGAAACAAAGATACAACATAGCAGGTCATCATTTGTTACACATTTGATTTGAGAATAAGAGCAATTGAATTCCAAAATACTTTACGACGAAGCACCTGTATGGAATACAAATTTATCCTTAAATTCCCCAGTTCCAAGAAAATGAGGCCTAGCCCAAAGTTAGGTAGCTAATCCATTGTAAAATTTCTTATTAGGAGGTACAAATTAAGCAGCCAACATCCCTCATTGGAAGTTGAAACACTAAAACAAGCGTGTAGAGCGTACGCCATGAATACATTTTTGTATTTAACCTCAGGTATGAATTACGTTCACTTTACTTCTACTTTTCAAACTAAAAGCGCAAATTGAGCACCTTAAAAGAATGAAGTTCGTTGTAGAAATGGTAAAGGAAACACAAGATGGCTATAAATGATAATCAAGTTTTTAAAGAAATTTGCGCATTGCACCATTCAATTCCATATTTCTGCTACTACTTGTTTGAAACTACAGACCTGAAGAAAATTTTGAACTTAACATAAATAATGTAACATAGACCTGGATGTCGATTTCATGATAAAAAAATAATAGTACTTCTGGTAGCATGTTATGCAGAACTAGAGAATACATCACTCAACTTACAGGCCTCACTTTTCAACATATATTTCCCGTTCAATGTTAGCTTTGAAACAAAAGCTTTTCATGCAGTATCAAAATTACTGCACTAATGCTGTACATATGTACGATAAACACAGACATCAAAACTCTCTTTCAATTGCTTTATACTTGGATATAGGCTCCTACTTGGTAGTGGGTTTGATCACATATCTCTTTCCATTGTTCCTTAGAAGGATCCACTCCAGTGGGATTGTGAGCGCACGCATGAAGTAGAAAGAATGAGCCGTTTGGAGCATTCTGTACAAAACATCCATGCGCAGTGGCAGAAGAAGAAACAGGGTGTCAATGAAGAGAATGATACTCTAGGGTAAAGAGTACAAGCAAATTATATCTACCGGGAAAGCTTAGTAGCGGAAATAATTATTTTTAAACAAGAACGTATAATGTAAAAAGTAAAACAACCAAGTTTGAAAAGAAGAATATGTTGTAAGACTCATGTTGAGTTGTCAATTATTATGAATCGAATTACTTGAAAGACAAATAACTTGATCTTCAAGATATTTGGCTTTTAACGTGATTGAATATTGGTTAGCAAGAATCATGGAACCATGATATATTTAGTTGACTAATTGAAACCCTAATTAAGTAAGACATATTGTACATGCCTTGGTGGGACAACATTAAGAATAAATGGTGATTTGGTGTATTCCTCTAATTACTATAATAGGCGGAATTGGAGGAACCCTAATCACTATATATTAAGGGTGTCCTTGCTTTCACAAAAGACATGTTCCATTCCGAGCAAACCCTATTATTGCTGGAACACTTCCACTTGTTGAAAGTAGAAGACTCCCTTATCATCCGCAAGAGTCATGTCTTCTGTATTCCAAAGATAAGTAAATTGTAATTGATTTATTGTAATTTTGTTTTATCAAATCCGTGATCCTAATGTCTTGTTGTTGTTCTTCTTATGATTTCAGAAATATCTTACATGTGGTATCAGAGCCACACAACAAACTTAGGGTTCAGATTAAAGGTAAGGTGTTTGATTATAATTTCATAGATGATCAAACACGTATGCTGCTTTATCGTGCTGGGGTTTTACCTAATGAGTCTTAGTGTTGTGAAAACATATATGCGACTAACGATACATTTACACTTCTCCATTGGGTTCCTTCTAATTGGTTAATTTCATGATTCCCTTTCAACCTTATTATGAGTAAAAAGACGTAAAGATGAGTTTTCTTAGCCATGTCGTGATATTAAGAAGCAAATCTGATTGCTTCTATACCTATTTGATGAAAGCTATATATATACAATTTTGCATTGAATTTTGACCTTCGCCTGGTTAATTTTATAATTTCTTCTTAATTTGTTGTGACCTTAATTAATATGTGTGTATATTATCAATTTATGGAGTTTGGAGGCATGTCACAATTTGCATCTAAATAGTTTGATTTAATTATTTTAATATGATTAATATCAAGATTGACTTGGATGGCATTGTTGTTGCTGCTGGGCAGTGTTTAGGGTTCCTTGTCTTGGAATCCTATTTACATTAATAATTACTATGGCTTCCCATGGTGTTTCTAATTTTCTCTCACACACTGGTCACCGGCAAGCCGTTCTTCAGTCACTACTCACGCTGTCAATGGTCATGTTCAAATTTTTGGTCAGTTCCGGAGTCTTTCGGCGAGAATCACTCGCCGTTAAGAAACATGGGTATGATTTAATTGAATTATGCATTTATGATATCGATTATTTTCGAACTCTTATATATAAATCCTTCTACGGATTAATATGGAATTTTGTTATGAGTTTGTGTATACATGGATCCTCTCAAATTTTCTTATCGTTATAAAATAATCCTATCGTTATGTGTTTCTGGGATTTTCATGCTTCCGCTCACTCTTATTCTATTATTATTCATGAATCTATTACCCTTTTCATGAAGAGAAGAATTGAAGTGTGGTAGTGTTGAGATTTTCTGCGTATAGTAACTTATATTTTAACTACATTGGATTATTGATTGCATGATTAAATATTATAGTTCGGTCCATAATTTTTGGAATAATGAATTAAAAGGACTAGTGTGGCTTTTGCATTGAAATTTGATATCGTTACCAAATTTGGATATTTTCCTGATGTAGACTTCAAGCGATCAGTATGACTAAATCCTTTTCTTTTATGGTGAAAAGGGATGCCTTGCTTATTGTAATCACCAAAAGAATGAAATTTTTTTGTTTGTTACCGATTTGCATTTTGTATAGAAAATATATAGTGAATGGTCATTGTTTAGCCAAATTCTCATCAATGCATATTTATCTCATTTTATTATGATCTGATTAGAAGGTTTTATAAATTTCACTCACCACTCCAGAACAATAATTTGATAAACTTTCCTAACTCCAATTTTGATGAAATTAAGTCATGTTATGTTATATAATGAATTCTATACATGCAAAAATGTTCACGCCTTTTGGACAAGAAATGGGTTTACGGTAAATTTTTAAGTGTGATACCATGTTGCTGGAATTCTGCAGACTTCTGCAGAATAGTGTGTTTGTAATATTATTTTGATACATTTATGTAATTGATAAATTCATGAAATTTTAGTATGATATACATTGAGATATTTATTTCAAATCTGAAAATTTTCACTAGCATTGGTTTGAAAATGAATTATTGGTGAATTTTGCAATCTCGGGACTGTCCTGCAGAATTTATGCGGTTTCTGCAGCACATTCCATTTAGATTTTATTTTTTGGCCCACTTGTAAAATCTAACAAATTATGGAATTTTTGAGTGAAAATAAATTTATATGTCTACTTCATTTTTGAAAATTTTCATGCACATTGGAGGAAGATTGATTTTTTGGTCAATTGTTTAGTCTCCAGTATGTTCTGCAGAATTTTTGCCGTTTCTGCAGCACATCCCATTTCTAATTTTCTTTTAGTACAATTGTGAAGTCTCAAAAATTATGAAATTTTGGGAATTAACAGATTTGTATGTTTACTTTATGTCTGAAAATTTTCATACATCTCGGATGAACAATGAATATTTGGTGAATTTGAAATTTCAGGTCTATACAGAATATTTTCTGCTGTTTCTAAAGCACCTCTCTTTTCAAATTAATTTTTTGGCTCGTCTATAAACTTTTAAAAATTATGAAATTTTTCTATATAGTAGCCATATATGTCTAGTGCATACCTAAACATTTTCACGACAATATGAAGAGAATTGAGTTTTTAGCGAATTTGCAAACTAAGGTAGTACTGCTGAATTTTGGTACTTCAAAACTAGTTTTGTTATGTGATATTGTTTCACTGATTTGTGCACATCTATTGGTTATTTTATGCAAATTCTTAATACTAATGACTTTTATAGACAACACTGATTAAATTTTGATTTAAAGATGTATTGGTTATTTTGCTTAAACCAATGTTTTGTTTGGTCATAATTCTGATTATGATGATAATTGTCTTTTGAGAGAAAATTGGAAAGTGGCATCAGTTTACTAATTGATCATTTTGGTCTCTATCGAGTAACTGAATAACCATGTTTCCTCTTTCGAGAACTCTATTGTTCAATGTCAATAACGACATACTTTTGTGTCTGATTGAATCTTTTGAGAATCGTTGAATATCCAACAAAACGGTTATTTAATACTGTTCTAAAGGATTATTTTGAAAAATCAGAATTCTAATTTATATGGTGAATACTTTTGTCCCAATGAGAATTTGAAGAAATCACTCACCAATTATGAATTAGTATTATAGTAAATCATAAAGTACTTCTAACATATTTTCATCTGGCCAAAGCTGTTGAAGTTATATGTATTTTGTGTATTTTATGTTTTGGCTAGCTATGCAGGTATTTTCTTTGCATGATTAGTTTCTGCCCAAAGGTGTAACAATCATGCAATTCAAAGTTGGTTTGATCCTCCACAACTTGACTACTTCCATGATGAATCTTGCAGAATCAAGAATGAGTAGGTAAATTTGCCAATCTTTTGCCTTAATTTTCTGTGAATTCTAAATTGGAGATACTAAATTTAAAATATATTCCACTAATTGTTTTATTGTGAGATTAAAGGTATTTTCATAATTATTGGTATTGTCCTTATAAAGATAAACTATTTTAATACGTTTTCTTAAAAGGAAAAAAAAAATAGTAGTCTCCTTGAATTTGGGTTGTGCATCACATTACAACTATTATGGGAATTTAAGCTAGATTAATGTTGCAATTATATTACCCGTTTTGTATTTGATTTGAATTAACTCATTTCATTTACTAATAAAATCTATTATAAAGAATCTTTTAGAATTAAGAAGGAGTTACGTATTTTGGATTTCATGCTTCCATATTTTAAATTTTGGATATGTATCATGCACTCACAAAGCTTGTGATTTCTGCTTAAGAAGGGTTAATGAGTATATTCTGCTTAAAAGTGTTTTGCTTATTAATTCTTGTATGTTGTTCAAGAAATTGGACTTGTGATTTATATGTTATTGATGAATAATTAATCTGCTCAAAAGTGTTTTCTTATTCAATACAACTATAAATCAATGTATAGTGAAGCATGGAATTGACAAGATGGTATATACTTCATCTGCTCAAAAGTGTTGAAGCTATATACGTTTGTCCTTGTATTTTATGTTTTAGCTATGCAAACCTAATATAATTAGTTTCAGTCCAAAGATGATTCTAGAATTATATGCTTTTGATGCATTAGAAAACATTTAGTTAAAGTTTTCTATTTTTGTCAAATGTTAGATGAATAAAACTGACCAAATGATTTTGTATAGTTTTCCAGTCACAAGAGTTACTTCCCTACAAATATCTAGAATAAAGATGTTGAGCTCACAAATTTTATGTTTTAGATCCCCATGAAAGGTATTTGTTTCATTTTGTAGACATTGACAAAGTTTTGATTTACTCTCTTAATCAGTGGGAGTAAAAGCTTACCTTTCATTTTTGAAAAAACAAATTGCAGTATTTAACTATTTTGGTTAGTGGGAGTAAAAGCTTGCCTTTTGTTTTGAAATATTGAAGTGTGAGTGGTTGATACTTTAAGAGTAATCTTGTTTAAACTTTTGTTCATAAGTTTTAACGAGAAATCCTAATTTTGTTATTATATCAGATTGTTTAAATTGACAGAAATTCGTGCAAGGAACTCATGCTAGAGTTCATTTTGTTTAGTGAAACGGATATTTGGTTTATCAGTTTCAGACACCATGGCATAGTCTGCAACTGTATGCTTGGATTGAATGTGCATGTGATTATAGAGCACAAATGCAGAAAGATATGCATTTGGATTTCTATAGTTCTACGTTCAATTTGAGTAATAGTTGTCTTTTGAGGGAAAACTGTTGTATCTTTGGTTCAGTGATCACCGTGATTCTTGTTGCAATCAAACTGTTGGGATTGACACTCAAAGTGGGAGAATGTAAGACTCATGTTGAGTTGTCAATTATTATGAATCGAATTACTTGAAAGACAAATAACTTGATCTTCAAGATATTTGGCTTTTAACGTGATTGAATATTGGTTAGCAAGAATCATGGAACCATGATATATTTAGTTGACTAATTGAAACCCTAATTAAGTAAGACATATTGTACATGCCTTGGTGGGACAACATTAAGAATAAATGGTGATTTGGTGTATTCCTCTAATTACTATAATAGGCGGAATTGGAGGAACCCTAATCACTATATATTAAGGGTGTCCCTGCTTTCACAAAAGACATGTTCCATTCCGAGCAAACCCTATTATTGCTGGAACACTTCCGCTTGTTGAAAGTAGAAGACTCCCTTGTCATCCGCAAGAGTCATGTCTTCTGTATTCCAAAGATAAGTAAATTGTAATTGATTTATTGTAATTTTGTTTTATCAAATCCGTGATCCTAATGTCTTGTTGTTGTTCTTCTTATGATTTCAGAAATATCTTACATATGTTTCTTTTTACCTTTATGTCATTGATCAGTCCTGCAATGTCCAACCCCTTAGTTTCTGGATGATAGTAATGGAAAGTCTTCTGGGGGACATGAGCATCTCTCCAGATGTTATGATGGCCATTGATATTTCATTTAAGAAGCCCACGTTCATCAGAAACTGTTTAGTGTTACAATGGAAGGGAGTGGGAGAATTTTAAGCATTAAAAGTTCTATACAATTCTCACTTGACCCATGTAGGAACTGGTATATAGATTTGAGACTCAGGGCGAAAAAGCTTTTGAAAGGCTGCAAAAAGACAGCACGCACCCGTTCCAGAGAGAGCTTGCACTGCTGCTATCCTTTTATCTTTAGTGTGCTCCGAAGCTTCAATGTTTCTTCCACCAGCTTCACACTTCACCCCATAGGAAGATATTCCCTGGTGAAAACAAACCAATTATATGAGAAGAAAAATTAACTTATCACTTGTCACTTGTCCTTTCTACTTTCCGCAAAAGTTCCCACATTAACTTATCTGGCACTAGTGCTTTTTGAAGTATAAGAAAAATTTCAGTTTAGGGTGTCTATGAACAAGAGATTAACTGTATTCCATCTACTTAACCTCCTTCTTTTAATAACTAAAAAAGGATTACACACGTTCCGTTTCTGCAGTTAACAGAGTTCTTCTACATTCTACATCCTATACAAACCCTTTCCTATCGCTGTGAGGGGAATCAGATCTCAATCCAAATCCAATTAATGAATACCAAACACAACATTACGAAATTCAAATTACAAAATCACAACATGATAAACATGTAAAAGTTTCCCTTCACCACGCCCGAATTATCAAGAAAACACATTCATGCATAGACTCTACATCATTATCTTCTAAAGTTGCTGAATGCTAGTCCACTTTGTTGAGAGTATCAATCATACAGCAGGAAAATATGGGATCTTGCATGTACTTATAAGCAATTGGGCTACTCTCTATATTGCCAATTGGTTTCATAGTGAAACATCAACTTTCTTCACAATTTTTAGTATACGAAACATCCAATTCTGTAAAGCTCCCGCAATCCCCATATTAAATAGAACAATACTTGGCTACTCAAAGATGAGTATGAAGTCCTACTCAAAACTCTTAGTGTTTTAATCACAGAGTTTTGTGCATATGATCAGAATTGTTCATACTATAAATCACAGTATAAAGATCATCTCTACAAAAATAAATTAAAACTAATGTCTTTTAGTCAATCTATTGTAGCAAATACACAGACGGTTCGTAATGCTTTTACCAATTCCGTTCATTTGTTTTTAAACAAATTGATGACTAAATGACCTTAGTTTTAATTGATTTTTTGCAGAGGCTATCTTTATATGATGATTTATAATATGAACGGTTCTGATCATAAACACAAAGTTCTATAAATTGACAACAAACAATTTTGAGAAATTTTGAGTAGGAGTTCCTACTCATCTTTGAGTAGGTTCTGTTAAATAAATCAAACATAACTGATCGGATCATATTTATATATATTTTTACATCAAATTCACTCGTCTTTTCTTAGTTAGTTCGTTATATTTTGAGCTATTTACTTTGTTTTTGTGTTTTAATAGAATTTATCTAGCTAAGAAAATAAAAATAGAATAAGTGAAGTTTTAAGTGCTAAATTCGTCTAAACTATCTTGCTTGTTGAATAAAACTTATTATTTGAAAAATAATATATATATATATATATATATATATATTTATATATTTAAATATATGTGCAGTCGGTGGAAAGCAAGGAGCACCACGAGGAATAAAAAGAAAAATTAGTGCAAGGCAGCTCACATAGGGCCTAGGAATAATGGGGAATAATGGCTAAGTCGGTGAGGGGGGACGGAGGAGTTAAAAAGAATAAAAGGAGCTAGAACAGCTCGGGGCAAAGAGGAGGAAGGCAGAGCCTCGAAGGCTGCCATTTTGCGAGAGAAACCAAAAACTGCCTCAAGGCAGTCAGCGCACGGAATTGGAAAAAGAATTGCTGCCTGGCAGCGTGTGAAAGCCAGAAGAAAGAAAGGAATTGGCAGCGCAAGGCTGCCTTGCGGTGCTGCCACGAAGGAAGAAAACGGTGGGCAGCGAGACACTAAGTCTCGAGGGAAGGCACGGAAGCAGAGGCAGCTTGGGGAGCTACCCTTTTGAGAGCAGAGACACGGGAAACACGAGAGAGAAAAGAGGCACCAGCCTCGGGGAAAAATAAGAAACAAAGGCAGCTGGCAGTTGGAGGGTGGAAGTGAGAAGGCGCTGAGGCAAGGCCTCGGGAGCGGCTAAATATAAGAAAACAGGCGAGAAGAAAACGGAGTAGAATTTGGGGGAGAAGGCAGCAAGGCTGCTGCCAGCAGTCAGAACAGGCACGAAAGCAAGCTGCCTCGGAAAGGAGAGCTGCCATTTTGGCAGCGGCACAGAAAACGAAGGCTGAGAGGAGAGAAACAATCAAACAGAAACAGAAAAAGAAAAAAAAAGGGAATAAGGGAGCTACCAGGCGCAGCTCACGGTGAAGAAAAAGCCAAGTGGCAGAGAAAGCTGCCTTGCTTGCAACAGCTTGCGACTGAGAGACTGCACAGAAAGAAGCACGGTGCAGAACACAGAAAATTGCACAGAGAGCTCACGGTGGAGAGGAAGAAATTCCTCATTTGGTTAAATCTCTCCAAATTCAGATTTTTATTTCTGTTTTAATTTATAAATAATGTGTAATTAATTTCTGTTTGGCTAGAGGATAATTCAAAACCATGATTATATTTGTGATATGAATTGATACCTTCAGTTGTGATTTCTGAGTTGTGATTTAATTTGCTTAACTGCTTGATTAATAACTTATTTGTGTATGTCGATTAAGAATGCATACTTAATTTATATGCATGAATTTGATGCTAGAATATAAGTGAATTTCACCTAATCGTTATGAACTTATATTCATGAGTAGTGAAGGTTGCTAGTCACAATCGCGTTAAGTAAATTCCTGGCAAACGTATCATGCTGTTCATAGTTATGAATGCTTTGTCAACACTTATGATTTTTACAGAACATAATGATCTTTAATCGTATCTCTATTGTGCTTTTCACGTAGGGAACTTTTGGGGAATAATTGAGTTGTTGTATGTTGTTCATCCAATTCAATAACATAAGGAAAATCTGAAAGTTAATTTAAGCGTACCTAATTAATTTGGGGTGTTGAAATTTACAACCTATTGAAAGAACAACTGAAGGTCAATTTAGATTGCATATGTGTCTTGTGTGGAGAAAAACCCTCTAGCCAATCCGTCGCTCATCCATTTACTTTAATTTTATGTTTTTGTCAATTTTATAATTTATTTAAGTTTAATTTACGTTTCATCAAAACCAACCCCCCTCCATTATTAAATTATATTATTTAATTAGATTTTATTGTTTTTAATCTTTTAATTTCAATTTCCGTCCATTTCAATTTCTAGTGTTTAATTTAAATTTGTTTTCTTTGTTTTGAGTCATTTTAGTGTGTTTTGAATTATTAGAGTTTTTAGCCTAATTTTGTGTCCTTGAGTCTTGTTTAATATTTTTAAATTAATTTAGAGTAGATTAGCAATCCCTCCTAATCCCCGGCCTAGAACGATACCCTACTTACACATATACTACAATTGTCAAGAAGAGGGTTAAATTTGTGCGGTTTTAAAACCCCGTCAATAACAAAATACTTGAATGACCGAGACAGAGAATAATAAAGTTAAGAATCTAAATCCAAATAGCGAAAAAGAAATTTTCTTAAGAGTAGGAGCAGCGGCATGATTCCTCAAATATTTTGGTGCCAAAGTGGGCAAGATAAAGGTTAACTTAAAAGGGAACACTGCAACATTGGCAAGTTGTGAAACATGATGAGCTTTTTTAAAGGTACTTATGACAAAATAATGCATAAAAATGGGAAGTATGGAATCATTTAATAACTATACAGTCATAAACCTTTTTTATTTTATTTTTTGCGATGTCACTACTCTAATCTTGACAAGAGGGAGGGGGGATGGCTTAAACTCGGAATGCAGCAAGTTGAGTTGAAATTAAAAATACAAAAATACTGGAAATTTGCTTTTACTGTTGTATTCATTTTACAAGCCATGGTTTCATACCAAATTGCCAAATTTTGTTTTATAGTTGAGCTAATTGAATTTCACAGAAGAAAAATAAACACACACACACAAACTAATGTTTCAATTTCTTTCTTATCAAAAGCTTAAACCTCCAACTAATCATTCTTTCCCAGAGACTATCAGAATGTGATTCATCTGAACAAAAAAGGAAGAATAATGACGAAAGATACTAACCACTCCAATGTTAACTTTGTCGGGATTGGGATCGGCGAGGAATGCCTCGGTGACACCGAGAATGGGATCCTTGGGAGCCGGCTCCACGCTCCGCCACCATGACATAGATCGGCTTCCGAATACGGAGAGAAGATGGAGTAAAGAAGATCGGCTTCCGAAACCAAAGCCTGAGTTTATGTACACTTTGCTAAATAAGCTTAGTGACTAATAAAACTAGATTAACCACTAGCATAGTGCTAAGTTACAAAATAGTTGTAACCAATTTACTGCTGTCACAACAAACAGAAAATATCTAAGTGTGAGATGTCATTTTACCCTCCCTGAAGCTAAATGGAGGAGACCCCTTGAATATGGCCTTGGAAAGTGCCTTGGTGTGAATATTTGCAATTTGATTTTGAGTACTAACATACTGAACTTGAATCAAATTGGCTAAAAGAAGTTCTCTTATATAATGATAATCAATTTCTACGTGTTTCGTACGAGCATGAAACACAAGATTAGATGCCAAAGAAATTGTCGAGACATTGTCACACCAAAGTTGAGGAACCTGTCTAAGTGGGAAGGTGATATCTTTAAAGATTTTGTAGATCCATATCAATTCTGCAGCAGTGTGGGTGAGATATCAATATTCAGCTTCCGTGGAGGATCGAGCAACAGTGTGTTACTTCTTTGCACTCCAGCTAATCAAGTTATTACCCAAATACACACAATAACCACTTGTAGATCTTCTGTCAAAGATGCAACGGGCCAATCAGCCACTGGCGAAGCCAAGTTAAAGGCTGCCATGGGCTGTAGCCGAGGTAGCTTGCGGTGAAAAATAAAATTTTACATGTAATTTTGATTGATTTTTGAATGTAGCCCACCAAATATTTAGTCACTAATTCGAATTCTCTAGGTTTAACTATATATAATTATATAATACAATTTGCAAACCATCTCTTTTTCTGACATTATTTTTCTCATCACTTCTTGTACATGTACAAGTTTGGATTTGTTTAATTTTAACACATATTTGTTTAATTACAAAAAAAAAAATTTGGCTCACCTTGTGAATTTTTTTAAGCTAGCTGACACTATAAAAAATACGGTATCAAGTTTTTTTTATTTATAAAGATTTAAATTTTTAAGTTAGCCCACCCTGTAAAAAATTTCTAGCTCCGCTATTACAATCAGCTTTTGAAGAAGCTGTGAGATGTAAGGAACCTTTCTTGAACCACAAACCTTGATTAACAGAACCCTTAAGAAATCTCAAGATTTGTTTGACTGCTTGAAAGTGGGGTTCACAACTTTCATTGTTTACACATCACATTTGATCCTGTCGACGATTGAAATGGCAGTTTGACCACAAATGTTATTGACTTGTATTTGTCAAGTACATCAGTCATGGTAGGTTAAGTCATTGTTTGTAGAATGCAAAACTCTTTCGAGTTCTTGCCTTTCCTTCGTATCACAGTCTTCAAGTACATAAAGTACCTGAGAAGTAAACCATCTTCGATAATCCTTTGTTATATTAACAAGCATAGTTGACAATGCAAACTCTGTAATAATGTTACGTCGAGAAAGAACCTGCAAAAATAAAAAGAAATCTTCCTATCATGGCTCAAAATATTAATCTTGCTCCTCTTGCCCTTAATACTTCGTCTAAGAATAAACTTATTTCCTATGTTCAGATTTGGTGGTTTTCTTGTGATTGGGCTCTTTGCTGCTCATGAACTTAGGTATATTCTGTTGTACAGGTTGAGATTATTATCATTGATTGATTGTGATTCTGATTTGATTGCACAAATTGCACATATTGTACAAATCGAACAGTTTGCACAGGTTGCACAAATTGCACAAATTGTCATCTATTAGATTTTTAGATATATGAATTTGAATTTGATATGTTATTTATTAAATTGGAATTTGGATATATGCTGAACTGTGGTTGTGATTTATTAATGTGCATTGGTATTTTATTTGTTAGGATGGACGAGTCTAGTAGCCAATCTAGTACACTTATGATGACACGCCCCGATCCCGATGTCCTCGGGACATCGGGATGAACACGTGCTGGCCGACACCCGAGGGGTGACGTAAGCCATTCTATTAAAGTAAAAACCGAGAAAATGCTCACAAGCATGCATAACATGGCTAAAACGAGAGTATGATTAAACATAAAGCAGCATAAACATAAATACATTAATAATAATATTCAACTGCCAACACTAAAAATAGCAAGCTACAACAGAACATGTTCAGAGCAAACGTCTAATACAAATTACAAGCTGAAATTAAGATAGAGAAGTGCTATTACACAAAATGTTGAACAGGAAGTAGATAGCACGATATCACTGGTAGGGAATGCCTCGTAGCTCAGATCATAATCCTCGTTCCTACCTCCTGAAGGAGGCACAAAATAAACATGAGTGGACCAATTTGATATACATATAAGGAAACAGTTATCAACATACTACTCCCCAAGTTTTATGAAAACACACACACACATATATATATCATGATAAACATAGGTTTTCCGAAACCTAGCATGCTGTGCAATGTCTTAAATCATAACTCGTATATAATAATCACTAGTGACAAATGTCCACATATCCCTCCAGACCCTATGCCATCTCCCCGTCCCTAAGCATACAGTCAGAGGAAAAATACCACCAGGCCCTATGCCATCTCCCCGTCCCTGTGCTAATAGCCAGAGGAAAACCACTTCAGGCCCTATGCCAACACCATAACCGTCGCCCGGGATGGACCGGAATCTATCCCTTCATCCCGTAGCAGAAATTTGGACCACTAAGTAATACAAAACCATTGAGCATATATATAATGAAAAGCAACTTCATAGTATAAAGTCATTTATTGTCTATACTATAAAGAAGTGTTTGAAATGTATTCTAAATATCATATCATCTAGCAGATATTATATAAAGAATACGGGTTATAAGAAAAATAGTAATAATTCAAAGTAATCTTAGTAAGCACGATATCTCATAAAGCATTTCATAAAAATACTTATAAACTCATGCTTTTCATGCGTGCAATTCTACTAAGAAAACATGTATTTTTGAAGGGGTCCACTCATAGTACTACACCATTGAAAACTGCGCTGCTAGCGAAGAAACAGTTGCCACAATATATGCACCTAAGCACATAAAGGGATCAACACACTCAAACTCTATTCAAACGAATTTATTTGGGAAAACAGACCTCAAAAACGGGTCTAGAATGTCGAAATTAGCCTAGGAGGGGTCTCGAACGAAACCCAAAAAGTCAACACAGAAAGTCAATGGTCAACACAGAAAGTCAACGGTCAACGTTGACTGATCAAAGTCAACGTTGATCGGGTCAACGGTCAACCGGGTCACGGGTCGGTGTTGGAAGTATGCCCACAAAGCCACTCATTTGATGTAATAGCTTTTGGAATACTTATTGTGTTAAACTATAATATGTTTAATAGAGGGCAAAGCTTATTGTTAATAACTATTTATTGTATTATGTGTTTAAGCAATAAGGGAATCCAAGGAATGTATATAATCTAAGAGAGAAGTGATCTAAGTGAGTTGGATTAACGAGACCTTTCTCTTATGTTCATTCCTGAAACGTTCCTAGCCATAGGATTGCCAATTAGGCATTGACAATCCGCTAAGGTTAGTATGTGTTATGTTAACTCAAGCATGAGTATGACTGGTCTCAAGTCATTTAGTGTTGAACACTGAGATAAACATATAAGTGCTCAAAAGGTAATTGAATACACTGAACTACGATCAAAAGAGAGTTCGAACATACATGTCATGTGAGAACTCGTAAGTTGCAATATGCAAAGTAGTCCTTTGACCTGAGGCATCATAGTTGTCTAATGGTTAGGTCATTGATCTTTGATCATGTCAAAGGCATTCCATCGAAAGTGTCCACGACATTGTTGGGGTCAAGCTATCTAGTCATGTAGGCATATGAATGCACAACAAGGGATCTCTAACCTTCCATGGTGGAAGGAGAATACTCTGAGATATGATTCGAGAGTCTTTGGCCAAAGCATACGAATATGACTTAGGAAGTTTGTTCCAAATCATATTCAATTGAATCATATAGAGAAGTATCACATTTGATAGTAGACATGAAACAAACTATCACTTAAACAATGTGATCAAGAGTATTGTATTAGAGAAGGACCGTATTGCATTGTAGTTGTAACTGGATAGGTTCTCCAACCACTTCTACTTAGCTTGGATAGCCATGACATACTGCTAGGTGTCACTCATGGTTTGTGGAAGCCCTGAGGATTAGCAAACACTAATCTTCATCAAAGGGAGAATTGAAATGTAGTTTCAATTCACAATTGATCGTTAAGAGTAACAATCGCCCACTGCCCCGCTAAATGGAACCTAATGGATCGTACACCGAGTAAGGATGAATGTGAAGATATAAAACAGATGGATAAGCAATTAAATGGTTTAATTGAGAATGGTAAAGATTAATTAATTAGTTAATTAATCATACGAAAGGTTCGTATTGGGCTTTTAAGTTGGTTTTGGGTTTCGGGGCCCAAAAGGGTTTTTGGTCCACAAGGCCCATTGAGTTTAGGTTGTGTGACAACTAAAAATTAAATGGAAATTAACCCAAAAACAAAGTCAAAACTGGCCTAGGGTGAAGGGATAGCAAACTTGGGTTAATTGCAAGTTTGCCACTCACATGTGAGGTGGTATAAAAGCAACTTTATAGCCATTCTCTCACTAGGGTTTTCTTAAGGCAAAGAGCAGAAACATTTTCTCTCTTTTTCTCCATAGAGGCCGGCCACTTAGGGGGTTTTTACTAGCATCAAAAACTCTCTAAGTCATCCATCTTCTCTTCACACTACATCCTTGGTGTGGAGACTTAGAGACACCAAATCTTTGGTGTTCTTGGAGATCCTTTCCTCATATCCTCAAGGAGCAAATGAGCATCAACAAAGAAGAAAATCACAAGGAAGATCCAAGGAGCTAGGAGGTGACTTGAAGGCCCTCCACTTGGGTGAATCCCTTGTGTAAACAAGGATGAGCTTCAAGGGTAATGAATCTCAAATCCTTCCTTCTCTTTAATGTTGTTAAAGAGTCTTATGGTTCACCATTCTCTAGGCTTTGAAAGTCATGGGTTTTAGAATTGTTTTTTAATGCATGCCTACTTTAAAGTGTTATTAGTTTGCATATGTATTCAAATGTTCTCACATGTTCTTAGCTAGGACAAAAATTTTCCTTCAGTCGGGTCAACGGGTCAGAGTCAAACCGGGTCGAGTCAACTGGGTTTGGGTTGGATTCGAGTTAGGCCCTAAGGGGTTTGGGTTTAGTCAACGGGCCAATGGCCCTAATTAAAACGGCCAGAAGGCCTTTAATGGGTTTTAAAAGCAATGAAACAAAAATTAAAAAAAGGAACGAGCTAGGAAACTGGGCCTAAACAAAATGGGCTTAAGGCCTAAACTAAAATGGCCCAAAGGCCTTATAAAATAACTAAAATAAATTTAAAACAAAAGAAAAACAAAAAGGGTTTGGGCTTGCAACAGGCACATCCTGGCCCCGGCCTCACCACAACCCAAGCTCGACTCTACAGTAGCACGATATTGTCTGCTTTTGGCCCCGACCACACCCTCATGGTTTTGTTTCTGGGACCTCACACGAGAACTTCCCAGTGGGTCACCCATCATGGTATTGCTCTCACGCGAACTCACTTAACTTCAGAGTTCATACGGAACCTAAAGCCAGTGAGCTCCCAAAAGGCCTCGTGCTAGGTAGAGATGGGAATATACATATATGGCTTACAGGATCCTCTCCTATGGGCTATGTGGGATGTTACAATCCACCCCCTTAGGGGCCCAACGTCCTCGTCGGCACACTTCCGGCCAGGAAGTGACTTTGATACCAAATTGTCACATCCCGGCCTGGGCCCCACCACATCCCGGGTTCGACTCCACAGTAACACGATATTGTCTGCTTTGTGCCTTGACCCACACCCTTACGGTTTTGTTTCTGGGAACTCACACGAGAACTTCCCAGTGGATCACCCATCATGGGATTACTCTCGCGCGAACTTGCTTAACTTCAAAGTTCCTACGAAACCCGAAGCCAATGAGCTCCCAAAAGGCCTCGTGCTAGGTAGAGATGGGAATATACATATAAGGCTTACAAGATCCTCTCCCCTGGGCGATGTGGGATGTTACATATGATCTCGATCTTAAGAAAGCGAATACAAACAATCCAACCTAATAGTACCCTTCAACTAGGAACTCTCTTAAATCAAGATTATCTTCATGATGATTCTTATGAAGATTGTTGGGATGATGATACCTGATGTGGATGTGGATATTCATTAGAACAAGTAGAAGAAAGAGAAGAAAATGAAGAGAAAGTAGAAGTAGAAGTCATGAGAGAATGGAGGGTCCTTCACAGAAAAAAAAAGGTAATAGAAGAAAGGGCCCCAAGTCCCGCGTTGAATAATTCCAAGAAAGTAACTATCATTGATAGTGGGAGGGTGGTAATACACATGGCCCAATACATGCATTGCAAACTCTTAGTACCAGCTCACCCTAGAAATCATGAGATAACGAGAATTCTTAAGCATTTGTGGAAATTCTCGGGTTCTAGTCTCTTCAGTAGTGTGGATTCGAACCAACCAACATTGTCACAAGTTAAGATGGGGTGCAGTTGTCACTCACACATTCAATAAAATAAGATATGATATGAGGTGTGTGAGGTGAATTATAATGACAGAGATGCCTTTTTGGGTGGTCGATCAAGAGGAATTTTGAGCTTTAATTCATGACTTAAATCCAAGTTACAAACTTCCTAATAGGCACAAGGTGGCGGAGGTAGTTTTGGACTTGTTTTTTTAAGAGAAGGCAAAAATAAAACGTGTGATTAAGGAGTGAAAAGTGAGTATCAGACCTCAATCCAAATCATAAACTACATGGTCATCACGATTGATTTTTTGGACACTATTAGGATATTGCATAAGAGGATCCTAAACTTTGTCCAAATTATATCTCTAAAGGGTGATGGCATTGGAAGGTGTCTAGAGGTTTGCTTGAATGATTGGAACATAGACAAGGTGTTTAGCATTATCGTTGACAAGGATAGTGCAAATGACATCGCTATTGCATACATGAAGAGAAGGTTCAAGTCAAATGGTAATGTTTTACTCAACGGGGCTCACTTGCATGATGTGTGCTCGTCACATCCTCAATTTGATAATTAAGGATGGATTGGCGGATCTTAGTAGTGAGATTGAGGCCATAAGAAATTGTGGGAAGTTTATACACTTATCCACGCAAGGTTGGAGTCTTTTACGGAATATTGCATCTTGATGAGACTTGATAAGATATCCAGTATCCCTTTTGATGTTGTCACAAGGTGGAATGCCACCTATGAAATGATTAATAGAGCTTTCAAGTTTAAATAAGTGTTCTCTGGGATGGCCTTTAAGTGTGACACTTATCGCTTACTTTAACAATGAGGTCTCTAAAGAGGTTAATGGGTTGACAACAAAGGCCAAGTAGGTGGGTCATTCGGGGTGGATGATTCGGAGAGGTTGATGAGTTTTGCTCACTTTCTCAAAAAGTTTTATGATGTCACCTTTACCTTGAGTGCAACCCTTACTGCAACGTCAAACTTAAAACTCGGCATGGTGATTTCTTTGAAAGTGGAGATACAAGAACAAATTTTGAACACCTCTAACGTCATTTTGCAAATAGTGTATACTTCTATGAAACTCAAGTTTGACAAATATTGGGGAGACATTGAAAAGGTGAACCTTATTCTCTTTGTCGCCCAAGCACTCGACCCGAGGTACAAATTTGAAATGTTGGAGACAAATCTGGAATGTTACAACCCGTTCCGGAATTTTAATTCCGAAGATGTAAAATTACAAAATTACCCTTGGTCGGGATTAAGGTGTGTAAATGATGTTAGTTTTAATTTCAGTTCCTACTTTTGGTTAATATGATTATTTTGTGGGTTAGGAACTTAGGCTTAAATATAGTTTGTTGGTATTAATTTGTAGTTAAAAATTTGGTAGGACCCCAAATGGGATCCCACCCCCTCAAATCCATCCCCAAAACCCGTAGCACTGTCCTTCTCTCTCTCTATCCCAAACTCTCGTCTCTCTCTCCCTCTCTTCTTCTCCACCGTGAACCACCATTCACAAACTCAACCAAAACATCAACCAACGCCAGAGTTAAAGCTACCATTGCAACCATGAGGACTTCACGATCACGTAGGTACCAAATTCAGGTAAGTTTCATTTCAAAAACCCTAGTTTCTAAAGGTCCCCGTGAGTGTGCACTGTTCATGCACACGTGAATCCTTATGTTTTTGGGATTTTGAAGCTTGTAGGAAGCTTGGTGAGGTTCTAAGGAAGCTCGGGGTGCTTCGTTTGGAAGGATTGGACGTTTGGATCACCTAGTTCGAAGGTAGGCCGAATTTTCATATTTTTAAAACGTTTGATCTTGTAGTTTTTAGACCCTAAAACTAGTCCAACGTGAAAGTAGATGTTTAGGGCTTCATTTTGGTGTAAAATACGAGAAATTTGGACGAAAAACGAGTGAGAATAGCTAGTTTGAAAATTCCCCAGATTCCGGCGAGTTTTCCGGCGAAACCAGTCGCCGGCGCCGGCGAGGTCGCTGGAGAAGACGACGGAGAAGGAATATTCCGTCAACTCTGACGGAATATTCCAATGCCGTTAACCTGACGCCGTTAACCTAACGCCGTTAAAGTTGACGGAATATTCCTGACGCCGTCAACTGACGTCATCACTGTGCAAGGCTGACGTCAGCACTGTGCAAGGCACGTGGGCCGCGCGTGGGGGCGCGTAGGTCTGTGCCATGTCAGGCGCGTGGGGGCGCGTGAAGGGTCCAAAAATTATTTTTAAAATATGGGGATGATCCTGAGGTTGTGTAGATCACGTTAGAGTATTCATTTGTCAAAATTGAGCATTGTATGAGGAATTAATTGCCTAGTTTGGTTTATGTGCGTTAAATGTGCGTTAAATGACGTTGTTTTAGCGGTTTCGCCTTTAGGTGGAACTTATAACGAGGACGAGCACAACCAGGGGCGTCAAGGGGGTCACGACCCGGCAACGTACCAGTGAGTGGGCATTTGCTTTTTATATATATACCTATATACTCGATTTCTCCCAGAAATCAAACGTAAATGAAAAGTATGTTGAAATAAGATATGAAATGTGTTTTGATTGCCATGCATAGAATTTCATGAATATTATGAATTGTTGTATGATGCATATATGTGAAATGGTGCGGTGGATGTACAGGTAAGTATCAGGTGAGTATTATTATTGTATGATGATGTTGAGATATGTTGAGCTCATAACCTGCACCATGATATTAGTGCTTATAGTATTCACCGCATCGCACGCTCACCTTGGATCCAAGTAGATGCTAGTCGTACAGACCATAGGAGGTGGTTCCGACAGGCTAGTCGTACAGACCTTTAGAGAGGTTCCGACTGGTGGGTGACCTTAGATTATGCGCATAGATGATTGATGAGAAAAGCACTAGAGCGTAATAATAACCATTAAGTCGTACAGACTACATTAGGTAGTTCCGACTTATGTGCAGAAGGCCGTACAGGTCACAGGTGGTGACTCCGGCAAGATGAGATTTGAGCTCTAGATTCAGCCGTACAGGACCATTAGGGGGTCTCCGGTTGATTACTTTCTTTCACCTGATCTGATTTATGTTAATGCATTCATACTAAACAGTTGAATTTGGCATGGTACATTCTATATTGAATCTGTTATGAGATTGATGATTGAGATGGTTGAGATATATATATATGCTTATATACTATTTTTTCTGGGAAAGTATACAGGTTTTTCAAAGAGGGGTTATAAATGTGGATTGTATGAAATGATTTGAAAAAGCTTTATTTTCGCCCACTCACGTTTTCTGTTTTGCGCCCCTCCAGGTTCTAGTTGAAAGTTGAGGCGTTGGTGGCCTACGAGGACTCCTTCGGCGTTCTGACAGACTAAATAAATGTAGGATTCACCCGAGGGTGTTGTAAAATAGTTTTAGTCCTACTTGACTGCACCTAGATGCTTATGCTCTGTTTATGTGTGTTTAATACCCCTTTTATGCACTTAAACCGCTAGGTTGTTAATATCTGCAATAAGTGAGTTTTCTTGATTTTTGTTAGCTCGTATTTTGGTTATATTATCGTTTCCGCTTGCACTTACGGTTACGTCACGCTCACGTGACGGCCAGCACGTCCTAGTCTTCGGGTTAGGGTGTGTCAGTTTGGTATCAGAGCATAGGTTGCAGTCCTGTATAACTAGTAAAATCATCTATTGATTTTTGGATGTCTTTTGTCAGAACTATGCCGCCTCGTAGAGAGCCCCGCCGTGCTGCTGAGCCTAATCTCCCTGATATGGCTCAGTATGGGGAAGCAATGGCTCAAGCTTTTCAGGCTAATATCCGACCTCCTCAGAGAACGCCTGTAGAGACGATGTATAATCTGAAATTGGAAACCTTTGAAGGAAATGAAGGTTATGAGGGGGCAGAAAGGTGGTTGGATCGGATTGAGCAGACTTTCCAAGTGATGCAGAGTCAGGGGAACCTACCTGAGAGTAGATGGGTCGAAACTACCATTTGGTTTTTAAGCCGTGAAATTGCAGTTTGGTGGGGAAATGAAACTAACTTTCTAGCACCTGAGTTAGTGCAAGATTGGAACACATTCAAGGGAATATTTAAGAAAAGATTTATTCCTCCGGAGTACATTGATAGAAAGAAACAGGAGTTCACCCAACTGAAGCAAAGAAAGATGTCGGCGGGTGAATACTACAGGAAGTTCACATATTTGTCTCGTTATGATCCGGAAGTGGCTGCTAATCCAGTGGAAATGCTTCGCCGATTTAAGTTGGGATCAAAGAAGAAATGGCGAACATTTGCTAGTGCACTTCCTTGTGCTAACTATCATGAGTTTTCTGAGATCTTGGTTCGGATGGAGGAGTCCGAGAAACTTTTTAGTGATAGTGACGAAGAGGAAGATAAGAAGGGTGGCAACCAAAGGAATGATGGCAAAGGTAAAGGCATCTCATTCCAGGGACCTCGTCAGACGCAGAATTTCAAGAAAAGCGGAATGAGTTCGAGTTCTTTCAGTGGTGGATTTTGTGCCACAGGTCCGAGGAGAGGAGGTGGTAGGTTTGGTAGTGGACCTAGATTTCCTGTTCAGAGAGGCTTTGGTGGTGCTGGTGGTTCTGGTCCTCCGTTGTGTCGCCGTTGTAATTTCCGACATCATGGGGAATGTAGGAGGATCAGTGGTGCATGCTTTACATGTGGTCAGCTAGGACATCGAGCTATGCATTGTCCCCAGGGTCAACAGAGGCCCCAGCAGCCTGTTATGCCAGCTTCAACACCGACTCAGCAGAACTTTAATTCAGGCAGTTATGGCCAGTCGAGTCGTGGTGGTGCTTATCACTATCAGGGTGATGCTGCTCCTTATGCTTCGGGACAGTATCAATATTCCCAGGATCCTTATTATCAGAGTGGATATTCTCAGGACCAGGGAGGTTATACTTCATATCCGTCTATGCCAGCTAGCGGATCTCAGTGGAATCAAGGGGGTCAGCCACAACAGAGTGGGGTTGCTGCTAGTGGAGCAGGGCCGTTTAGGCCGCCTACCCAGGCAGTTCAAGGACGTACTCATCAAGGACGAGGAAATCAGGGTGGCAGAGGTCGTGGAGGACGACAGCCAGCTCAGGGACGTATTAACCACGTCTCGCTGCAAGATGCTCAGAACCATCCAGACTTGATTATGGGTACGTTGAATGTTCTTGATCATTTTGCTAGAGTCTTGATTGATTGTGGTGCTACACACTCTGTGATTTCACATACGTTTGCTCAAATGACACAACCTCATCCTTCATCTCTAGGGTTTGATTTAGAGTTTGCTATGCCTAGAGGGGATAAATGTTATGTTGATAGATTTTATCATGGGTGTCCAGTGATGGTAGATAATGTAGTTATGCTTGCTAATCTTATCCCGTTAGACATCGTGGATTTTGATGTGATTTTAGGGGCGGATTGGTTGCATTATAATCGCGCCTATATAGACTGTTACGGGAAATCAGTTACTTTTCTTCGTCCTGGACTACCCGAGGTTACATTTGTAGGTGAAAGAAGTGGGGTGAGGCATGGAGTTATTTCCGCCTTAAGGGCAAAGAAGTTGTTATCCAAGGGTTGTCAGGGATACTTAGCACATGTGGTTTTGAATGATGTTGCTCCCAGTAGTGTGGAGGAAGTCGGAGTAGTCAAACACTATCCTGATGTGTTTCCGGATGATTTGCCTAGATTGCCTCCAGATAGAGATGTGGAGTTTGCGATTGATTTGCTTCCAGGTACGAACCCTATCTCTTTGACTCCTTATAGAATGGCACCAGCGGAATTAAGAGAATTGAAAATTCAATTGCAAGAATTAATTGATAAAGGTTTCATTCAGCCTAGTTCTTCACCGTGGGGAGCTCCGGTGTTGTTTGTAAGAAAGAAGGATGGAACTTTGAGATTGTGTATTGATTACAGGCAATTGAATCGGGTAACGATTAAAAACCGTTATCCATTGCCTCGTATAGATGATTTATTTGATCAACTCAAGGGTGCCTGTGTGTTTTCTAAGATCGATTTGAGGTCTGGGTATTATCAATTAAAGATTATAGATGAGGATGTTCATAAATCGGCTTTCAGGACTCGTTATGGGCATTATGAGTTTTTGGTTATGCCATTTGGATTAACTAATGCCCCTGCAGCTTTCATGAGATTGATGAATGAAGTATTCCAAGAATATCTCGATAGGTTTGTGATTGTTTTTATTGATGATATTCTGGTATACTCTAAGTCGAAATCAGACCATATTCGACATCTTAACTTGGTGTTAAGGAAGTTGAGGGAACACCGATTATATGCCAAGTTTAGTAAATGTCAATTTTGGCTGGATCAAGTGGCATTTTTGGGACATGTGGTATCGGCTCAAGGAATTCAAGTGGATCCTCAAAAGATAGCAGCAGTGGAAAGTTGGGAACAACCTCGAACCGTCACTGAGGTACGAAGTTTTCTTGGCTTGGCAGGTTATTATCGACGGTTTGTTCAAGACTTTTCTATGATTGCCTTGCCATTAACGAAGTTAACCAGGAAGGATGTTAAGTTCGAGTGGGATAATAATTGTGAGCAAAGTTTTCAGCAGTTGAAATATTGCCTCACTCATGCACCGGTGTTAGTACTGCCCGACGATAGTGGTAACTTCGAGATCTACAGTGATGCTTCTTTGAATGGTTTGGGTTGCGTTTTGATGCAGCATAGTAAAGTGATTGCCTATGCTTCTAGGCAGTTGAAGACTCATGAAAGGAACTACCCTACTCATGATCTTGAGTTGGCAGCTATTGTGTTTGCTTTGAAGATTTGGAGACATTATCTCTATGGCGAGAAATGTAAGATTTTTACAGATCATAAAAGTCTTCAGTATCTTTTCACTCAGCATGATCTTAATCTTCGTCAGAGAAAATGGTTGGAATTACTAAGTGATTATGATTGCACGATTGAGTACCATCCGGGTCGTGCAAATGTGGTAGCTGATGCCCTGAGTAGGAAACCTCAAGGTCGACTTAACGCTTTGTATGCCAGCCGAGTTCCTCTTCTTGCAGAGTTGAGATCTACTGGAGTAGAGTTAGAATTGGAATAACGAAGTGAAGCTTTCCTTGCCAATTTTCAAGTCAAGACAATTTTAATTGATCGGGTGCTTGCAGCTCAATCGTTGGATGAAGAAATCCAAGAGTTGGTCAGTTTAAGAAAGGAAGGGAAGAAGAAAGATCTCAGGATCCGAGGATCAGATGGTATGCTTATGCAAGAGAACAGGATGTATGTGCCCAATAATGAGGAATTAAAGAAAGAAATTTTGGATGAAGCACATTATTCGGCTTATGCTATGCACCCGGGAGGAACTAAAATGTATCATACCATTCGACCATTTTACTATTGGCCGGGTATGAAAAGGGAGATTGCAGAGTATGTAAGTAGGTGTATTGTTTGCCAGCAGGTTAAGGCTGAAAGGAAGAAGCCGTTTGGAAGATTGCAACCACTCCCTGTTCCCCAGTGGAAGTGGGAGAACATAACGATGGATTTTGTGTATAAGCTACCTCGTACACAAAATGGTTTTGATGGCATTTGGGTGATTGTAGATCGACTTACCAAAACAGCACATTTTATTCCAGTAAGGGAGAAGTACCCTTTAAATAAGTTGGCTAAGTTGTTCATTTCAAAGGTGGTAAAGTATCATGGTGTCCCAGTGAATGTCATTTTTGATCGAGATCCAAGGTTTACTTCTAAGTTTTGGATAGCTTTTCAAGAAGCTTTGGGCACTAGATTGCTTTACAGTACAGCATATCACCCACAGACAGATGGTCAGTCAGAGAGGACTATTCAGACACTCGAGGATATGTTGAGATCCTCTGTGATGCAATTTGGTGATTCTTGGCATGATCGCTTAGATTTGATGGAGTTTGCCTACAATAATAGTTTTCATTCGAGCATTGGAATGTCTCCATTTGAAGCGCTTTATGGTAAAGCTTGTCGTACGCCATTATGTTGGTCAGAGGTCGGTGAAAGAGTACTTGAGGGCCCAGAGATTGTGGATGAGACCACTCAGAATATTCAGGTGATTAAGTCTAACCTGAAAGCGGCCCAGGATAGACAAAAGAGCTTAGCGGATCGACATACCACGGATAGAATGTATAACGTGGGGGACTATGTATTTTTGAAATTATCACCTTGGAGAGGTGTGGTTCGATTTGGGAAGAAAGGAAAGCTCAGTCCCAGGTACATTGGACCTTATGAGATCACTGAGAGGATTGGTGAAGTTGCTTACAGGTTGGAGCTGCCTCCAGAGTTGTCTAAGGTGCATAATGTGTTCCATGTCTCGATGCTTCGGCATTATGTTTCAGATCATTCACATGTGATTCCTCCTCAACCATTGGAAATCAATCCGGATTTGACGTATGACGAAGAACCAGTGACTATACTGGATAGGAAAGATAAGACTCTAAGGAATAAAGTAGTGAGCTTGGTAAAAGTATTGTGGAGGAACCATTCAGCGGAAGAAGCTACTTGGGAGACAGAAGAACGGATGAGAGATATGTACCCGAGGTTATTCTATGAGTATTGATGGGTTGGTTGGTTGCTGGAATTTCGGGGACGAAATTCTATAAGGAGGGGAGATTGTTACAACCCGTTCCGGAATTTTAATTCCGAAGATGTAAAATTACAAAATTACCCTTGGTCGGGATTAAGGTGTGTAAATGATGTTAGTTTTAATTTCAGTTCCTACTTTTGGTTAATATGATTATTTTGTGGGTTAGGAACTTAGGCTTAAATATAGTTTGTTGGTATTAATTTGTAGTTAAAAATTTGGTAGGACCCCAAATGGGATCCCACCCCCTCAAATCCATCCCCAAAACCCGTAGCACTGTCATTCTCTCTCTCTATCCCAAACTCTCGTCTCTCTCTTCCTCTCTTCTTCTCCACCGTGAACCACCATTCACAAACTCAACCAAAACATCAACCAACGCCAGAGTTAAAGCTACCATTGCAACCATGAGGACTTCACGATCACGTAGGTACCAAATTCAGGTAAGTTTCATTTCAAAAACCCTAGTTTCTAAAGGTCCCCGTGAGTGTGCACTGTTCATGCACACGTGAATCCTTATGTTTTTGGGATTTTGAAGCTTGTAGGAAGCTTGGTGAGGTTCTAAGGAAGCTCGGGGTGCTTCGTTTGGAAGGATTAGACGTTTGGATCACCTAGTTCGAAGGTAGGCCGAATTTTCATATTTTTAAAACGTTTGATCTTGTAGTTTTTAGACCCTAAAACTAGTCCAACGTGAAAGTAGATGTTTAGGGCTTCATTTTGGTGTAAAATACGAGAAATTTGGACGAAAAACGAGTGAGAATAGCTAGTTTGAAAATTCCCCAGATTCCGGCAAGTTTTCCGGCGAAACCAGTTGCCGGCGCCGGCGAGGTCGCTGGAGAAGACGACGGAGAAGGAATATTCCGTCAACTCTGACGGAATATTCCAATGCCGTTAACCTGACGCCGTTAACCTAACGCCGTTAAAGTTGACAGAATATTCCTGACGCCGTCAACTGACGTCATCACTGTGCAAGGCTGACGTCAGCACTGTGCAAGGCACGTGGGCCGCGCGTGGGGGCGCGTAGGTCCGTGCCATGTCAGGCGCGTGGGGGCGCGTGAAGGGTCCAAAAATTATTTTAAAAATATGGGGATGATCCTGAGGTTGTGTAGATCACGTTAGAGTATTCATTTGTCAAAATTGAGCATTGTATGAGGAATTAATTGCCTAGTTTGGTTTATGTGCGTTAAATGTGCGTTAAATGACGTTGTTTTAGCGGTTTCGCCTTTAGGTGGAACTTATAACGAGGACGAGCACAACCAGGGGCGTCAAGGGGGTCACGACCCGGCAACGTACCAGTGAGTGGGCATTTGCTTTTTATATATATACCTATATACTCGATTTCTCCCAGAAATCAAACGTAAATGAAAAGTATGTTGAAATAAGATATGAAATGTGTTTTGATTGCCATGCATAGAATTTCATGAATATTATGAATTGTTGTATGATGCATATATGTGAAATGGTGCGGTGGATGTACAGGTAAGTATCAGGTGAGTATTATTATTGTATGATGATGTTGAGATATGTTGAGCTCATAACCTGCACCATGATATTAGTGCTTATAGTATTCACCGCATCGCACGCTCACCTTGGATCCAAGTAGATGCTAGTCGTACAGACCATAGGAGGTGGTTCCGACAGGCTAGTCGTACAGACCTTTAGAGAGGTTCCGACTGGTGGGTGACCTTAGATTATGCGCATAGATGATTGATGAGAAAAGCACTAGAGCGTAATAATAACCATTAAGTCGTACAGACTACATTAGGTAGTTCCGACTTATGTGCAGAAGGCCGTACAGGTCACAGGTGGTGACTCCGGCAAGATGAGATTTGAGCTCTAGATTCAGCCGTACAGGACCATTAGGGGGTCTCCGGTTGATTACTTTCTTTCACCTGATCTGATTTATGTTAATGCATTCATACTAAACAGTTGAATTTGGCATGGTACATTCTATATTGAATCTGTTATGAGATTGATGATTGAGATGGTTGAGATATATATATATATATATGCTTATATACTATTTTTCTGGGAAAGTATACAGGTTTTTCAAAGAGGGGTTATAAATGTGGATTGTATGAAATGATTTGAAAAAGCTTTATTTTCGCCCACTCACGTTTTCTGTTTTGCGCCCCTCCAGGTTCTAGTTGAAAGTTGAGGCGTTGGTGGCCTACGAGGACTCCTTCGGCGTTCTGACAGACTAAATAAATGTAGGATTCACCCGAGGGTGTTGTAAAATAGTTTTAGTCCTACTTGACTGCACCTAGATGCTTATGCTCTGTTTATGTGTGTTTAATACCCCTTTTATGCACTTAAACCGCTAGGTTGTTAATATCTGCAATAAGTGAGTTTTCTTGATTTTTGTTAGCTCGTATTTTGGTTATATTATCGTTTCCGCTTGCACTTACGGTTACGTCACGCTCACGTGACGGCCAGCACGTCCTAGTCTTCGGGTTAGGGTGTGTCATGGAAGAGCTTGGTTATGGATGAGACAAAATAAGGGAGGTGAAAACAATGATAAAAAGATATAATTGAGTTGTATAATGTGTATAAGGAGGAAGCGGCCCCTAGTAGTAGTACTTCAAATAGGGAGGAAAGATCAAGTGTTGTAGTATATGATAAGGGCAGACGTGGGAGAAATTGATTTTGCTAAAAGAATGGAAAGGAAAATCCACCAAAAGAGGGCGGCGGGTCAACAAAATGAAAAAGCCAATGAAGTGAATATGTACTTCAACAATCCACATGAAAGCCAAACATATGATGGTTTAAATCTTTTGGATTGGTGGAAGGGAAATAGTGGACATATCAAACTCTTGGCAAAGTTGCTAGGGATGTTTTTGCTCTTCCTAGTAGTAACGTTGCTAGTGAGAATGCCTTTAGTCTTGGTATGAGAGTCGTCAATCCTTTTAGAGCATCCTTGACACCTAAAATGACTAAGGCTTTAGTGTGTACTAGTGATTGGCATAGGGGGAATGAATTTTGTTTCTACAAGGAGCATACACTCGAGGAATTCATTTTCTACAAGGAACTTGAATGCTTAGAAAAAAAAGGTAAGTGAATAGTTTGATTTCCCTTTTTTATTTTCTTAATATTTATTATTCTATTTCTATAATTGAATATAAATAATTTGTGGTTTCTTGTTTTAGGGACGCCTAATTTGGGAGGCAAGGAGAATCCAACTCAAGAAAATGAAATGCCACCTCGGCCTCTTCCACCACCTCAAGTTCAACAACGTCAAGGTCAATCATTACCTCCACGAGCACTCATTTCAAGGGGAAGGGGAAGAGTTCAACCATCAATATCAAGGGGAAAGGGAAGAGTTCAACTAACAAGAATGGGAAAGGGTAAACCATCAACAAGCATGGCAAGGGCTCAACAACCAACAAGTACGACAATGGATTAACCACAGCCATCAACAAGAGCATAGGGTCAAAGGGACCAAAAGGGGCAATCTTCATGAAACTTAGTTTAAGTTTTTCGTTTTGTTTTTTGTTTGTAACTTATTTTATTTTGGACCTATGATTTGTAACTTATTTTTTTGCTTTTCTGTTTTTTACTTATTTTATTTTGGTTGCATGTATGTTGAATGTTGAATTTAAGCAATTTGATTGTAACATCCCACATCGACCAACGGAGAGGGGTGATGTGCCTTATATGTACATGTCCACCTCTATATAGCTCGAGGATTTTTGGGAACTCACTAGCTTCGAATTCCATCGGAACTCCAAAGTTAAGCGAGTTCGGGCGAGAGCAATCCTAAGATGGGTGACCCACTGGGAAGTTCTCGTGTGAGTTCCCATAAATAAAATTGTGTGAGCCAGGCCCAAAGCAGACAATATTGTGATATGGCGGTGCCAGTCTGGGATGTGACAAAATGGTATTAGAGCCACTCTGCCGTGTGGTGCGAGTGTGCCGACGAGGACGTCGGGCTCCTAAGGGAGGTGGATTATAACATCCCACATCAACCAACGGAGATGGGGTGATGTGCCTTATATGTACATGACCACCTTACATAGCACGAGGCCCTTTGGGAACTCATTGCCTTTGAATTCCATCGAAACTTTGAAGTTAAACGAGTTCGGGCGAGAGCAATCCCAGGATGGGTGACCCACTGGGAAGTTCTCGTGTGAGTTCCTAGAAACAAAACTGTGTGGGCCGGGCCCAAAGCAGACAATATCGTGCTATGACAGAGCCAATCTGGGATGTGACACTGATAGTATATTATATTAGAAAAAAAAGTATGAAATTAAGTAGTTTGGAACTTTAGAACGTTAATTTGACTTGGTAAGAATGAATTGGTCTTTCAATTAGTTCAAAATTTCAAATCGGTATGAGGTAAAAAGCCTAAATTTCAATTGACATGAAATTGGCAACAAAATTTCAGGCCAAAAGCACACATTTTAGCCCACAACCCAAAAATCTCAAATTTTAGCAAAAACTCAAAGCACAAAATCCAGTCCCGATCCATCCCGAAATATCGAAAACATTTCAGGAATCACGAAAATTAGGAATACCGAAATTTTGGTTCGGAATTAGTCTTCAAATTCCTGTCCTGAAAATTTTTGGTTTAAGATTTGGGATTCCATTTTCAGTTTGAGATCCCATACGGAACCACCCCTAATTGGAATTCATAAATTCAACGTCTTTTCAATTACCCAAATCCTCCCTTTCCCTCCCGTTCCCTTCTCCCCGTACAAGCCTATCTGCCTATGAAAATTTACATATCTTTAAACGATAGAAAAAAAAACTCGAAATATATATATATATATCCAAACAAACATCGTTGTTAAATATCAAAACTACATATTCTTTGTCAACTAAAAGGGAGTGAAAAGACTATTTAGTCTTCTATCACCAAAAATAAAAATAAATAAAAAATGATGGGCAATAATGTTTTTCACAAAATCAAATCTTTTTATTTTTTTATTGAAACATCACCTACATATGATTTTAACATATATCTAATATTTAAAATAGAAAAAGAAAAACTTCTCTTTTCACTTTCACTCCCACTTTCTCTCTCTCCCTCTACCCTTCCCATTTAAAAAAAAAATATTAACACACACACAAAGTGTTTTTAGGATAATACTTGGGTACTGACTTACTCACTAACTTACATGGCCCAATAAAAAAGAGACATGTGTTAAATCTTTAAGTTTTATATCCAAGTAACCAAACACCAATTTCTCTTATTAAACCCTTAACCAAACAAACCACTTCGTCTTTCTCCTCCAAGCAAGTATGTGAATCTAACATGTCATGGCCAGCATGGATTATTTTTTTTGGCGAGCCTAACAGGCCACCCCCACCACCAATCTTTCTTTTCTTCAGTGACCTATCTCCAATCCCTCTCTTTTGCAGCAACTGCAACTAGTAGTCCTCTGTCGTGGACGATACCGATTGCTAAAGGTGATTGCTCTCGATGGATCGACGTCATCGTTCTAGAGAGTATTGGTCCGTGATCACTAAAGCCTATAACTTGGATCTTGCGTCTGGCTGAGTCGACGAGGTAGCCGTGGTCGCGAACTTGTTGTGGATGACATAATACTTGCATGCTAAATAGTCAGCACACCAACATTACTGACCACTACGTGGATCAATTTAATGTAAACATCTGTCATTTGAAAGAGTAAACATTTGTCAATTTAAGAGCAAGTCCACCCCTAAGACTGGGTGCCAGCACCCAGCCTATTTATCCACTCAAGTGAACAATAACAGACTCCAATGAACAGTAATAGGCCACTGCATCTCCACCCCTAAAAAAATGCGCTGGCACCCAGCCCATTTATAATATTTTTAAATGTTTTGTAAAAGAATAAAAAAATAAAATAGTTTTAATTTCGGATAGGATTTTTAACTAATCTCGTCACGCCACGTGTCATTATCTGAACGTACTATTTTGTGAATAGATTTCCGCTAAGATTTTCAACCAATTCCGATGCGCCACGTGTCACGTCCGGTTTACAATAATTTAGCCAAGATTTCGATAAGATTTTCAAACAACCTCGTAATGACACGTGTCATTATCCGAAACGTACTATTTTGTGGATAGATTTTCGATAAGATTTCCAACCAATCCCGATGTGGGTGAAATGCATATAAATTACATAAAAATGACATAACAAATTAAATAAAAATTACATAAGAAATTACATACAAATTACATAAGAAATAAAATAAAATATTGTTACCTGATCCGCTAAACTCGTCCCTCTACGCAGGTTACCGGAAGCATGAGAGAGGCCGTTTTTCCAACAAGTAAATGATGCGTTGAGTTTTTTCCAACGACCTTGAAGACCTTGACTAGTTCTGGAGTCTTTTCCATGTACATCGCAAAACGCTTTCGTAATTTTACTCCACATTTCTCGCTTATCCATCTCATTACCCGTAAGCGGGTCATGAGTAGTGTGAACTCAACTTTCACACAACGTAAGATCTTCAATGAGCTTCCACGAAGACATTTTTTCTCTCTTAAAGTGTAGAAAATATTGAAATGTAGATAGTATAGAAAGTGTAGAAATATTGAAATGTGGTGTAAAGTGGAAGATGAGGGTTAGGTATTTAAAGAATTTTTTTTAAAATATTTCTGTATTTTAAAAATAATTTTATGTATTTTTTTATAATTTTAAATTAATTTTAATGTACTTAATTAATCTGGACCGTTGGATTTGAAAAATATTCAAATCCAACAGACAAGATCATGCCACGTGGCCAATGGTCATAAATCTGACCGTTGGGCCTTTTTTTTTTGAGAAAAAAACGTGGACCGTTGATCTTTGATCGAACGGTCTATTTTAAAAGTGAAATTTTAAATTTTTTTACCGTAGGAAATCCAACGGCATAAAATGGGCCACGTCGCGCCTACAATCCGAACCCTCAGTGCGCCTGCGCGAGGGGCCCGCCGCATTTTTCCTGTCGGCTACTCGCCGGTTTGGCCGCGTGAAGCACACGCGCCAGGCCAATAGCCCGGCTTCTTGGTCAGTGGTTTTGGATTGGCCTAGAGACCAGCATGGGCTGCGTCCCAGGCAAAATGGTGGGCTAGAGGGGATTGACAGGGTCCCAGCTTGTTTTTGTGTTGGGTGTTGGGCAAAAAGCCCTCCCGGTGGACTTGCTCTAATTGTTAGGATAGGTTTCAAATGACAGATGTTTATATTAAATTGATCCACGTAGTGGTCAATTATGTTGATGTGCTGACTGTTCAGCATGCAAGTATTGTCCGTAGGCATATGCTAGTATTCAAATAAAAGAAATGCGTTGGGTTCAATTTTTTATGGCCTTTACTATTTATACCACTTAGCCTCAAATCCATTAAAATTCACCACGCATTGAAATTGTAGGAAATCTTTCTCATTCTCAATACAACTAGACATATGGATATTTTTGAAATTCTAATTGATTACATTTGGATTTGAATGCATTCTAAAAAAATCTTACTTTGATAGTTTAATTATACCGTAGCAAAAAAAAAAGAAAAAAGAAGTTTGATTATACCATCATTTCAAATTTTAATTTGTCTATACAAGTTATGGAGCCAACGTAAAACAGAGGTCGAGTTTTAGGGACCGTGGTGATGTTGGTTATTTTAATTATTTTAATTTTAAAATTCAAAACTTATTATTATTGTATTTATTTTTAATATTTAAGAGTTTTGTTTTATTTGAATAGTCATAATCATTTTCTAAAGGAGTATGAGAAGTTCTTTATATAAGAAATTTCAGACAAAAAATAGAATACATTAAAAACTATTATGTCTCCTTCACTTCTCACATCTTTATCAGTAAATTTACGTTCCAACTTTATAATTCTTGGGCAATTGATCACTACTTGGCAATCTCGTCTGCCGTTGGAGTGCATAACGGATCAGACATCCTGTGAGGCTTTAGGTTGTATCTTGGAGTTGTAAGCATCGTCATAACCTGCACGTAAGGAAATGTTTACGGCTTTAGGGCAATGACATTGCGCCTCTCTTCGGTTCACATGCCAAATATTCTTATTCATTTTTCTTAATTTATTATTATAAGTCGAATAGTGATTATATATTTAATTTATTATATTTGATCATATAAATAACTGGTATATTTCTGCGGTGAAAATAAGCCTAACCCTAATTCCCCATCAAGTTAAAAATGAAAGTAGAAATAAGAGATGCAAATGACAATATCCTCCACGGGCGGGCCGCTGCGAAGCTGCAGTGGCGCCCTATAATATTGAAACAAAACTGTAATTTTCAAAGCCCAAAAGGGGTAATTCTGTCTCTAAATCGAAAACAAAATTGTTGCCGAAAAGAATACACTCCCATCAAAAACCCTAGCTCTGCGTCCCCTGGTCACATTAGGGTTCTTGCTGCTCTCTCACTCTTCATCCCAGAACCCTCACCCTCCTGCGGCTGCTACCCGCCAATCCCAAATGGTCTCTCTCTCTCTCTCTCTCTCTCTCTCTCTCTCTCATCGGTTTCAATGTTTAATTTCTGCATTTGGGTGTTAATCAAGTTTGGGAATCGTGAGTTGGTTTTTTTGGGGTGTGGAAATGCAGGCTGAAGAGAAGAAGTTAGCGAACCCTATGAGGGAGATCAAGGTCCAGAAGCTGGTCCTCAACATCTCCGTCGGTGAGAGCGGAGATCGACTCACGAGAGCCGCCAAGGTGCCCCTATTGCTAACCTCAACACCCATCCCACACAAATCCTGTACTACTTACTCATAGTATATAAATGTGTATGTACTGTTATAATTGATTTAATTGTTTTTTGGTTGAAGGTGTTGGAGCAACTCAGTGGCCAAACACCCGTTTTCTCCAAAGGTAATTTTTTTACCCGTTTGAATTTTATTGGTAATTCAGTTTTGCATCGTTTCATCTGTCTGCAGCTCTGGGATTGGGGTTTCTCATTATTTAGATATGGAGAATCTTTATGTTTCACTCTGTTGACTACTGGTATTGTAACGTGTTTTCGGAATCGAAATTGACTTTGAGTGCAGTAGGAGTTTTCTAATTTTATCTGTATGGTGGATTCGTGGGATAGTTTTTGCGTATGATCTTATCCTCTGTGTTTAATCAGCATGTCTTTATCTTTGCTTTATGATTGCTTCAGCGGTTGAGCAATATTGTCTATAATGCTTCAAAAGGCCGAAAGTCGAATTGAGTGTCGACTTCGTTCTGTTTCTGTGCTTTTTGCCCTTCTTGTTAGATGTGTTTAAGGTATTGGCTAATGACTTAGTTGTTAAGGAGTACAGCGGTTTGACGTAAGTCTGGTTAAATTTGCCTGGTACAAAATATTTTTGCATATAGACCAGCCTCTTCCGTTTTTTGCTTTAGGGAACGATGTATTTTGAATTTATGAATTTTTTTTAGTTTTCTTTTTCTACAACATATTGGATAGTAATTGTTCATTTGGTTTCTGATTGTTTGTTGTATATTTTCATATATTTCATACCGTATACATATGTGATTTTCTCATTTGCTATATATAGCAAGGTACACTGTTCGATCCTTTGGCATTAGGCGTAATGAGAAGATTGCATGTTACGTCACTGTCAGGGGTGACAAGGCGATGCAACTTTTGGAGAGCGGTTTGAAGGTCAAGGAATATGAGTTGCTACGAAGGAACTTCAGTGACACTGGTTGTTTTGGATTTGGAATCCAGGAGCACATTGATTTGGGAATCAAGTAAGCCGTTTTATTCCACTAGACTTGTTCGTCCATTTATTTGCTCTTTTAAATCTGAGTCATTGGTCCCTTTATTATCTTACTACAAGTTCATGTAATTTGAAAGTACTTTTTTCCTAATTGCAAAATTTCATAATTTTTGTCGAAAGCAACCGACGTCGATATAACCATCAAAATTTTCATAAATTTGCATATCGATATTTCCACCAATATCGAAATCACTGATAGAAACTCTGGGTGAATTTGATTGTTGTTTTCAAGACATCCTATCTAACTTGTATCCAGTGGGATGTTAGTATCATGGTATGTTTGACTTTTCGTTCTTATTCAGTCCGTTGTTTACTCATTCCTCTTTATTATCTATCTTTCAGGTACGATCCTTCTACAGGCATCTATGGAATGGACTTTTACGTTGTTCTGGAGCGTCCGGGTTACCGTGTGGGCCGACGTCGCAGGTGCAAGTCTCGCGTCGGGATCCAGCACAGGGTCACAAAGGATGATGCGATGAAATGGTTCCAGGTCAAGTACGAGGGAGTGATTCTTAACAAGTCGCAGCAGCTCTCAGCTTCGTAGGCCCTTAGGATCGTCGAATTAATTTGATCAGTCTCTATGACCGGCTTCTGTTAATTTTCAATTTTGCAAAGCTCGAGTCAGCGTTTGGACCGAAGTATGTTGATTTGTTGTTTGACTGATAAAAGCTTTTGGAAGTTACTATATATCATTAGAGCATGAGCTGCCTGGAATTTCGGTTTCTTCGGTTCGTACTAGTCGCAACATACATATTTTTCGGACATGAAATCACGTTGTGACTCGGAGTGTGACACTGCGGTTCGTGTTTAAAACGATTGTCTCCTTAGAAATCAAGGATACGCAGGTACAACCGAAGATAAGACGTGCATAAAAACAGATGAACAGTTTGCATAGGCGGCGTAACAAGTGTGTTTCTTGCCAAATTAACACATACTTGAGCACACACAACATATTACTGAAGCAGGCCTTGTGCAAAGAGAGATGCAGAGTGCCCTAACCTCCGACGTTTTCTTGAGTTGATTTATCCCCGTTGAGCCGGTTAGTTGGATCAACCTTAGTTCAATCACGAACCAGCCACTTCTTGCGGATGACAAATTCCAAACGTTCAGGGATAAAAGGGCAGGACCTTTACAGAAATGTAGCCATTGAGATACAAAATGCACATTTCAAAGTCGGTCCTTTCTTCTCAATACCAGCTGCGCAATTCGCCACCCCGAGAATTACCGTATGGATGCAAATTCTCAAAGAAAAATATAAGCATAAGAACACCATATCATGTGTAATACCACAACAGTTGATGGTTGGTGGGGTTTGGAGAGTAATTGAGCGGAGGACGGAGAAGTGAGAAGGGCCTAAGACTTTTTGTTGGGGTTTTGGGGGGTTTCGGAGTCTGGTCGATCTCCGATTTGGCTTTCAAGGAGCATTTTCTTCTTACCAGGTACCGATTGATACGTCAAGTTTTTGTTTGTGTCTTTTAATACAGGCTACATTGGTGATAGCCTAATTCCTTTTTCTTGCCGCCTCGATTCTGCATCAAGCGATAACGTACTTCCAATTTTGTTTGTATTTCTACTAAGAAAATAATTATTGTTGAGATATGCAAATTTGAGATTTAAAAGCTACATTTATATTTTTGGGAGGTGTAAATATACTACATCAATTGGAGAAGAGATTTTTCTAGGTTACCGAAACACTGCCTAGTATATCACGTGTTATAAGATGGGTAGAGATAAGTTTTTTTATTTTTAAGTGTCCATTCACTTCTATTAAGATATGTGATATGTACCAAACTACATTATAGGTAATTAAATCCTCTCAAGTGAATAGTAACTGCTTTTAATGAATAGTAATTGTCTATTGCATCTCAACTCCTAAACTGGATAGCTCAGGTAATTCGTATTAAAATATTAGTATTTTTTATTTTATAAAATAATTTTATTGTTAATTTTGGATAGGATTTTTAACCTATCTCGTCACGCCATGTGTCATTATCCAAAAGTTCAATTTTTGTAGATAGATTGATAAGATTTTTAACCAATTCCATCGAGCAACGTGTTCTTACCTGTTTAGAATCGTTGAAAATATTAAAATGTGGTGTAAGGTGGGAGAAAATGGTAAGGTATTTATAGAATAAAAAATTATAACTTAAAAAATAATTGAAATTTTTTTTCGGATTTAATTTTTTTTTAAATTATTAACTTAATTAATCTCAACCATTGGATTACAAAAAAAAATGAAATCCAACAATTCATATTGTGACACGTGGCCACTGTAGGTCTGTAACATTTCTTTTTTTTCTTATTTTTAATTTTTAAAGCAAAAAAACGTGGACCGTTGATCTAGAAATCAAACAGTCCAAATTCAATGGCTACTGAGTGGGTTACCACGCGGGCCCCACCGCCTAAAATCTTGTCGATGATTCGCCCGCCTTAAAAAAAAAAACTCTTGACACAATTTTTACTTTTATTTTTTTATAACGTCTCCCCCTCGGGCACTCAAGCCTAAGACATGGCCTAATCTCTTCCACGGGCTCCCCTCAGCCCAATTGCACGAATGGGCTAGCACCACTTTGGCAGGGGATTGGATTGCAATTGGAGTCGGTCCACAGGGCAAAAGAGCACGCTGGAATAGCTCTAAAAGAGGGAGGAAAGGGGGGAGGGTTGGCTTAGCCTCACAATTGGCTAGCAATACTATAGTTAAAATTCTTATTTTGCGAGAATCCAATCTAAGATCTCTCACTTACAAGTGAAGGGAAATACTGAGCTCAAGCATAGGTGGAGTGGGGTGATGGGTAAATCTTGGGTCCTATTCCCTTAACCAAAATTTTCGTTTCTTAAAAAACAAACCAAAATTTTCGTTTCTTCAAAAACAAACGAAAAGAGGGATTCAAATACACGACCTTGGGTGTAGCAATACAAACTCTTTTAAGTCTTAACCACTTGAATTGTAAATCTCGCACTCTTTTTTACTAGCTTTGATTACCATCATTAATAGGCGAATGAGGTTAATATATGTGCCTATTAGATCAACCGAATCCAATAAAATGTAGGATACTTTTGTTTCCATGAAAAAAAAACCTGTCCCAAGTTTTCGGCTGGAAAAACTCACTCACAATAATAACAAAGAGGACACTCGGGCAAACAGACAACAGAATTACAGCAACTTTGAGAAACAAAGAGGACTAAATGATCATTTTAACAGCTAAAGGGGAAATGGCAAGCAAACACAAAGACAAAGACAGCACGAGGGAAGCATCATTGAACAAAGGCTCAAGGAAACAATGAATTGAAGACACAAGCTGGCAATCATAGATGGAAAATTTATATAAACTCCAATCGACTAGTGTCTAGCAAGGGCACATACAAAAACAAAAGCCTTCAACACAACCTCGAGGACCAGCCAAGAACACAAAAACTCGTGGACCAGCCATGTTAAAAACTCGAGAAAACCAAACATGCTTCTACAACTCTCCGTCCTCGTATCCTAAATTACAAGCGAGATAGTTGTGGCACAGTACATGTTAATCCTCATCCATCCCTGCAGGCTGATCTCTCCTACTTGGGCCACCTGCTGGTTTTGCCATTATAATCTGCAACACGGTCAAGACATTGTAAAAAAAAAATATCAGCTATCGTCTATTTTAATCATACTGATTTATTTATATCTATTAAGGTTAATCATAAAGACAGATATTTGAAAGCAACCCCTAGGTTATATGCAAAAGTTGTGATGAGGTCGGCTTCCTTAGCAGAAGATATATCAGTAATGATACATTTGAAAGTCATAAACCCTGCACTAATTCATCCTAACTCGGACATTTCTTTAAACCCGATGCACTTAGTATTTGAATTCCCTGAACAGATTCAGTTAGCGAGCAAAAAAAGCATTGACCAATAGTTACTAATTTACTTACTTGATCTACTCTGAGGACAGTGCAGGCAGCATCTGCAGCATATTTGAGAGCAAAGAACCTGTAACAAACATCCCAAAAAAGGTCAGGCCAAAGGAAAAAATTAAAATCCTAAGACAAAATATGGAGGTGTATAAAGAAGGAAAAAAATTGGGCAAAAGTTCCCTGAAAATCTTAGTGGTTCAATAAAAAAAAAAATATTTCCAATAATTCAAACATAATAACTATCTACAAATAACTAAATATCAATTGTATATGAATTGGAGATATGAACAACGCTTGGCCTACATGTAAGGAGTCATTCCTCATTACAAGGACAACTTGTTCATTAGGAATAAGAAGGAAATAGAAAATGTCCAATTACTCTTATTGATTTGTAAGCAGGAATAGCTCCTTACATGTAAAGAGCCAAGTATTTTCTTGAGATATTTCAAGGTATTATCCATCAGTTACCATAACGAAACTCACTTATGCAAAACCCTACAAATTGTTTTAACAATGAAAACCATAAGAGTCCATCCCCATAAATCGACAGAGGGTTTTAAAAAGGTTGGCATTGTCACTGCATTATCCTCATGAACCATTTCTTGAAAACAAAACTACTATAAATTTCAAAATGTGGTGACATCGATATATGCAAACACAATAATGAAGGGGAAAACCTCGAAATAACTGGGGCCTTGACATAACCATTAGGCTTTTTGTTTATTTATTTTTTTAAATCACCTCAATCATGGACAAGAAATATTACAAACGTAGACAAACTGCCTAGATGCCTATTATCCACATTGCAACTTCAAAATTCACCAAATTATCCCAACCCTAAAAGCAAAATTGTAGGTTTCTATAAAAAAAAATCAACACAAGAATAAATGAACCAAACAGATGAAAAACTACAGGCACAGCAGGAACTCATTGGTTACCGAAACCACCAAATAGTGCATAGGAATAAAACTGCCTGCTACAGACTAATTCTAGAACTAATGCACAAAACTTAATCTTCAGGATCAATATTGCATTGGCATCACAGTTGCAAGTTGTAGCAAGGTAAAATGATATGAAAACGTTCAAAAATAAATAAATAAATAAATAAAACTTGAAACAAGAGAAAGAACGTTTACTTAGTTATGTGGAGGTCCCAAACATTAATAGTTGACACATCTTTGCAACGGCCTTCCTCTAAGTCAATGCCAGCTTTCGTATTTCCTGATGCATGTTCAGCATAGAGAGAAGATATGATCTCCATTGCATTCTGCCCAGCATTCTCAGCCAGAGTTTTAGGCACCATCTCAAAACTTTCGGCAAACTTTGCTATAGCATACTGATCCAATCTGCAAAGTCAGTATCTTTAGTGAGCTATTTTTCTCACCACCAGATTCAGTTTTATGCTGTCAGGGGCAACATTACATGCATAGTACAAATTTCATACAGCAGATCAACCTGAACCAACTCTAATGAATCATATCGAAATTCAGGATATTTCTAAACCACATCGTTTTTGGACCAGAACATCTATGATATATGTTTTTTACTTTTGTTTTTGCTTTTGCTGTGAGTCAATTTTCCTTTTCAATAGAATATCTTATATGGCATGACGTCAGCCTTCTAAACAGAATCTTGATAGCTAATTCCACCTCATATCATTATTATTGCTGATCATTTTTGTCTGACTGTACCTAAAAGTTTTCAAAGAGCCAAGCAGAAATATCCATGTGTATTATGTAATTCAGTTGAACTTTAATAATTCAAAAACAGAGACAATTTACCCTGTTTCTTTAAAAGAGAATTCCTTCACTCTTCTAGCTAACTCGATTTCAGTAGCTGCAGCTCCAGGAACAATACGGCTATCCTTGCACATAGCCTGACAATGAAATGCATTAGGAATGCGAAAGATTACTTTCAATGGTTTGGACACCTGAATAAGGAACTACTTGAAGTTCCAGAGAACAATATGCATCCAGTGATTGCAGAGCTAAAACAAGGCCAGTCAAACAACATAGAAAACTCTTAATGCTCCACATAAATTACCTTGTAAGTGTTCACTCCATCATCAACTGCTCTTTCAAGGTCATCTAATATACTATCAGTACTTGCCCGTAGAACCACAGTAGCTACTGAGTTCCCACCTTCTTCATTCTTCACAACAGTGACCTACATAAAAAATCGTTGGATATATCAAGATGAAAAAGAAAATAGCCTAGAACAAGATAATTTAGAGACAATACTAGGTCTGAGGATGAGGAAACATCTTTTCAGCATACCCTAACACCGCCAATTTCCTCAACCGCAACAGAGTCAGCATATCCCAGATCATCTGGGTTAGGTTGGCTAAGCTTCAACTGTTGCAAAAATACAAAGGGTATTTTTGTAAGATTCTCATCATTAAGAAACATTCGATAAGGTTTTCATAAGATATCAAATTCTTGTAAGATTACCATGGCAACAGCACCAGTTGTACGGCAAAATCGTCTCAATTCAAATTTTGAACTGATTTTCAGCACCATGAGCCTGGAATCAAGAACTAACAAGTTAAAACAGAACAAGAGCTCAAAGATCTCTTACGAGATTGAAAACCTTAACATGGGTATTGAAGGGTTTATCTGATTTTACCCACACACGTGTCAGTTTGTGCTTAAAGGGTGGAAAATAACAAAAATATGACAAGATGTTGCTACTTACTTGTACCGCTCACAGAAATGTAGTGCCATCTCTCCAACTGCAGCTCCACTGACAATTACTTTGGCACCTGAATCTGCAACTGCTTTAATGAGCTCCTCAATTTTAGCTTCTTCAGTTTTTGCATAATTTTCAAGCTACATAAATGACCAAGAAAACACTTATCATAGTTAATGACATGTCAACCACATTAAACCCAACTTAGCAAACAATGGAAGACGAAAGGCTGGGCTCAAGTACTATGTACAGCCCTTTAACCAAAAGACAAACAAGGGGAGACTAAAAAGCAATACCAAGGACCACTTCAAGAAAAGAGTATCCATATGCATATGAAGATCTTAATTAGTTGCGCATAGACACTAAGTATTCAAGAAACTGCCACCAAATCTATCCTTTATGGAATCACTTGCGTATAAGAAAAAAAAATTTGGTTGCAACATAAAGAGAAAATTTGAACTTTTGCTAAATATAATTAATCTCCCACTCCTCCAGAACAACACACACACACACACAAACACACACACACACACACTTTTACACACTTTGCTAGATATAACTAATCTCCCACTCCTCCAGAACAACACACACACACAGGGAGAAGCAGTGATCACTAGATAATCATGACTATTCTCCTGCTATATACTACATAAAAGATTTCTCTCACTAACAGCTACAACCCAGAAATAACCTTCCTCTTCAAAAATTACCTGGTTGGCGGTATGAATTAGAACAGTTCCTTTGGTCTCAGTTGCAGAGGTATCAACTCCACCAGCAAACACGGCAACCTGAAAAGGTTTAACAGAATGCACAAGCTAAGAAACTTGAACCTTTCAAACATATATTTAGACCACCTAAAGGTCAAAGGGCGTTTATAATAAAAGATAGCAATTGGATGGATAACAATATGGAAAACAGGAATGATCAAGCAGAAAGAATTATAAACTACAATAGAAGAAGATTCATAAGTAAATGGCACCAAAGCACTACAAAGTTAATAATAGTATTCATATCGGCATGTCAAACACACACTCATGTTACTAGCCTACAAAACCAATTCTAGTTTAATAATTTAACAATCTAGAAACAAAAGATGCAACACACTGTTGGCAGATATATATACAATCCATGAAGCACAAATCATCGAAATATGTGCTAAAATATCAGCTACATAACAAAAACAAATGAAATTGACAAAAATAAATAAAAGATGCCATTGTCGAAATCTCTATAGTGCACCCCTGGGGTAAATTTAAACAGTATAGATATAAGCTGGCGTATCAAATTACCAATTTACCACATAATAAAAAACCCTAAACCTGTATTAAGTTTGAGAATACCATTGAAACCCTTGGGATGATAAGTGACTATCCATCAACTTATTTTATGTTCAGTTTTTTATCTGATTAAACAGCTTTGGCTCATTGTGACATAATTATCCAGATACAAGAAGGAAACCACTGGTACATCAAGTTTGTGAAAATCAGCACCAACATCACAAAAGGATTCCAAGAAAACAATCTTAACATTTGTAATGTTCAACAGAGCTCATGTGAATTTATAGAAAACTAAATTCCAAAATAGTCATTGTGTGGTGAACTCTCTGAACTTCAATACATGAAAAACTACATGTTACGACAAGAAGGCTGCCGCAGACCTTACTTATTCTAACTGGTATTTGCTTTGAATAATTACCATCGATTTTACATCATAATCATTCATGAAAAACTACATGTTACGACAAGAAGGCTGCCGCAGACCTTACTTATTCTAACTGGTATTTGCTTTGAATAATTACCATCGATTTTACATCATAATCATTCAACAAACCTACCATTTCCATAGATTTTTCAGAAATATCATTCAACCATATTGACTAACACAAGCAAACAGCAATTCCATTTAGGAAACTGACTTTGGCCCACACAAACTACCTAAAGGACATTTATGATAACAAAAAGGTATGAATATCATGCTCATTTTCTTATAATCATTGAGTTTCCTCTTCTATATACCCAATATTTCATGCTGACAGTTTCAATGATGTTTCGTCCGTTTCTACCCAATATTTCATGCTGACAGTTTCAATGATGTTTCGTCCGTTTCTACCCAATATTTCATGCTGACAGTTTCAATGATGTTTCGTCCGTTTCATCCGTCATTTACTAGTTCCTCCAAATTTGATATGAGATTCTCAGTATGCTGTCCTCACAATACCAATAATTTGTGCCTTTATATCAAAATCCAGAGTTTATAGTGAAAACTCCCAAATTGTGCTAAAAGGACAACTCAAAGTAACAAAAGAGTAAATCAGCCAGTTTTTAATAGACCATGAGAAATAAAACTCATCATATAAGGGTACAGCATGTATATTTTATGCAAAAGTTCAAAATCATATGTGTAAAAGATTACTAACCTTGGCCTTCTCCAGTCTCTTTATACTCCCAACAGCATCAGTTTTCAACACCATACCTCGTACTACTGCACAATTATGCAAACCCCCTCCCACAATCTTTGCAACACGTACATTATCGACATTGAAGTTTGCTGGGTTCTTGGGGCATACTTGTATACACGCCTATATCGTCCAATAAAAATGTCTACCATTAGAACCTGCTAACAAACAGTGACATACTATTCTTCTTCCCTTGGATTCGAAACAGCCGAGTAGCTGACAATTGAAATTAACCAATAACACAAAAGGGGAAACAAGTAGCAATTACATCGGCAACAAGTGAGGACAAGATATCTTCTTGGCCGAATTGCTTGCTGGCAACAGCAGCTCTCATTCTAGAAACCACTTGTTCTTTGTTGCGCACATCCATGATATCGGAACCTTCCTCAACCAATTCATCTAAGATTTCAATCGTCTGAAATATTAAGAAAAATGGAACAAAACTCAGAACTTAAGAATTCTGATAACCGATAAAAATCGGAAAGGGGATTGACAAACCTTTTTGATGGCTTTATTGTATCCACTAATTATCTCACTTGGGTGCAGGCCCATCCTTATAAGCTCCTCTGCGTTTTGAAGGAGCTCTCCGGCAAAAGAAATGGTGAGATTAGCACCATCGCCGATTTCTTCCTGCTGTGCCCTGCCTGCCAAAACCAAAATCTTGGCAGCAGGATGCTGAACCTCCAGTTCGTTCACAATCGTGGCGGCATCATTCGTCACAAATAGCTTGTCCAAGTGATTGATTACCATCTTATTCATACCTGATTAGTGAAAAAATCGACAAAATTTCAAAAATAAAAAATTCTACTTGTAAGTACCAGATCCACCAAAAGGGACTCAGATTTGTAGTCAGTAGAGTAAGAAAAGGGCATACCATTGGGACCCAGAGAAGTTCTAGTGATGGTGGAGAGTTGCTTGCAGGCATCGATGTTCTTCACCACCGCCTCGTCCAAACCGGAGAGGTGCTTGTGGCCCTCCTTCAACATCGATTGTATTCCATAGGGCTGCATTCTGGACTCCTTTTTCTTCTTCTTCTGCTACTCTTTCTTTGTCACAGATTCTGCAAAAACCCTAACCCTAGAAATGCCTAACTTGCCAAAACCCTTACTCTCTGCAACTGTAGATATGTTCTATGAGCGCGGAGCTCCTTTTCTTTTCTAAGGATGTGGCTCCTCTGCAGTTACGCCATTTGCATTTGTTTGCCCATAACGAAATCTGGATCCTCCAACTAATCCAATGGATTGATCGTTTACCAGGTCATTTAAAACAACTTTTTGTTGTTGGATAAATAGTTCTATAGTGATACGAGATTTATAAGATAGCCCTTGTATTAAACCCTTATAATAATGAGATTTATAAGATATAGAAATTAAACCCTTATAATAATGTTCCTGAGGATTCAAATCCAAAATTAAAAGTTCCGTCACCAAGTCAACTTTTTGGACAGCTTACATGAGGAGGATATTAATAAAGAGTTGACCCTTTCAAAAAAAAAAAAATTAAAGAGTTGACAAAACCTTCAATCTTAGGCTTTAATCCTAAGAGACTTTACTACAAGGGTTTAATCTTAATTTCATTAGGATTCAAGCACAAAATTAAAAGTTCCTTTCAACAAGTCAACTTTTGGATAGCTTACACAAGCAGGATATTAAGAACATCTTCAAAAGAGATGTCAAAATCCTAGATGGAATGTCACTGTGCATATTTGACATCAAAATCTCTCTAACCAAAGTGTTATTTGCTGATTAGATTTGAAGGCCTTGTGATTTGGAGTCAAAATTGACATCTCAAATTTATTTTTAATTTATTTTAATAATGGGTCTCTTTTCCACCAAGGCCACCGAATCAAGTGATCCGAGCCTTTGAAATTTCATCCAACAACCAAAAATTATTACTTCTTTTAAGGGATCACTTGATCAGGTGGCCTTAGTGGAAGAGATCCGGAGATAATCTCTTTCTCTTTTCCACTAACATTTCAATCAATGAAAATTTTGTTTCAACATTTTTTAATAATTACAACCATTTAAAGCACTATTTAAATAATAAAATAACATTTGACAATTGTGACAACCCGTCCCTAAAAATTATGATTTTTATAATTTTTAATAAGTGAGTTTACAAAAATGCCTTTCAAGGCACAGACGTTGATTAGTGTTAACCACCTTGTAGTAATATGTAGGGTTCATTTTCTTGGCATATTCTTGTAGTATTCATTGCTACGGATGTGACACACCCCGATCCGGAAACCGAGGCGTGCCGGCCGTCACGTGTGAGTGACGTAGCCGTGTGCGTCAGCGGAAGCAAAATTGGCATTAAGTGCAGCAGTGAGAATTAAGTTTATAATATACATATGATACAGAGCCGATCCTAGGTGCAGTTAAGTTAAAACAAACGTTACAACTGCAAAAGAAATCCTACATAAGTGGTGGTCTGTCAGAACCGCCTTGGTGCCTCGCTAAACGTCCACGACGTCGCTACCTAGTACCTGGAGGGGCGCAAAACATAAAAGGTGAGTGGGCAAAAACAAAGTTTTCCAAAACCATTTCATAATTCCATAAATAACCCCTCGCTGGAAATCAGTATAATTTTCCCAGAAAATAGTACGTATATAAACGTATATACGAAAACATCGTCTACATATCACAACTCATCATCAAGCTCAAGATTAGGCCATATCAAACATACTCAATCCCTATCAATCATTATCATTATCATCATCCTGCACACGAGTCGGAACCACCTATTGTGGTCTGTACGACAGGCTAGGTGTATAATATTACGCTCTGTGCTACGATCACGTGAAGGCTGTGCGACGAATCGCGGGTCACCAACGAGTCGGAACCACCTATTGTGGTCTGTACGACAGGCTAGGCACCTATCTTGGATCCAAGTTGAGCGTACGGTGCGTGAGGTGAACGATCACGTGAAGGCTAGGCCCTACTCTGGCGGAGCACAACACCCGAGGTGCAGGTGATTAAATAAATCACAATCTAACATCATTTCAAGCACTACCACATTACTTACCTGGCCGTCCTCGGCGTCAGTGCATAATGAATGCAATCGTAATCATATTTATACACTATAGTAGGCATGCGACATAGCAATCTAATTATCACATCCAAACAATTCGTAATTCAATCAATTTACGTTTCTGGGAAAAACGTCATATATATATATATACTGAAAACAAAAGCCCACTCACTGGTATGTCGACGGTTCGTATCCCCCGAGCCTAGTGTGACTGCGCTCGTCCGTCGGATACGTCTCACCTATACGTGAATTAATCGTAAAACCGTCAATAACAGCACATAAACGACCTACGTAAATAACTTTTCATACGAAGGTCAATTTTGGCATTTGAATATACCAACGCGACCTACACGACGTCACGATCGTCGTGATATTTTTAAAATAATTTTTGGACTGCTCACGTGCCCCCACGCGCCAGGAATAGCACGGACAGACGCGCCCCCACGCGCTGTCACGTGCTGTGCACGCGCCAGGGAATATTCCCTAACAACAAAGGAATATTCCGTTAACTTCTAACGGCGTCAGTTAACGGCGTTAGTTAACGGCGTTGGAATATTCCGTCAACTTTGACGAAATATTCCGTCACCCCCTACCTCAGGTCGCCGGCCGGACTGGTTTTTCCGGCGACCGTCGCCGGCGCCGGCGACCTATTCCGGCCAAACTTCAAATCCTCCTATCTTCTTCATTTTTCATCCAAAATTCATGAAATTTATACCAAAATGCTACAAATTCAATGTAGAACACATTTGTACCTTCAAATCCTTCGAAAAACGTCCAAAATCTCGATGGGAAAATCCTTCAAACTCGGCCCAGTCCAGAACTCAGTGATTCCACGTCCAAACCTTGCTAACTAGGTACTCCGAGGTTCGTGGGAAGATTTTAGGACTTGTGGTGATCTTTGTTCCACCTAAAACAATGCCAAATGAAAATTGATGAATAGTACCCTAAACACAACTTCACGGATTCGATAGGTTTTCAAGGTTTTCAGTCCTAAAACTAGTACATACGAGTTCAACAGAGTCCCACGAGTTCGAATAAGCTTACCTGAGATTCGATTTACGTCGAGATGGTTGTATGTGTGTGTGTCCGTAGTTGGATGAAGTCGAGAGAAGATGAGATAGAGTTCGGGAGAGAGAGAGATAAGGAAGAAAAACAGAAAAGATGAAATGAAAACGTGGGTGTGTGCATGTGTTGCACACGTGTCACCATCAGCCCAATCTTTTTGGGCTTAATATTTAGGACACCCGAAAGCCCAATATCGTGTCCAAACTACACCCGTTCACGCGAAGGTAAGGGTATTTTCGTCATTTCACTTAAACATATAGATAATTCGGGACGGGATGTCACAGATGCGTGGGCGCAAACGGATTCAAATTTGGAGCTATAACGAAGAAGTTATTAACGTTGGAAGTTGAGGGCAAAATTGATACTTTCCCAATTGTTTGGAAAATTCCAGAAAATTTGGAGGGCCAAATGTATGGCCCAAATTAAAAGAAATGAAAAATGGACGGCTGGGATGGTTTGCAAAGGAGAGAAAAGGAGGAACATGGGGAGAAATGGAGGAATAAGGAGAGGAGAGGATGGGTTGCAAAATCAGAAACTGGAGAAAGTCAACCCGTGTACCCAGTTTCGACCGGTTGGCTCCTACCTCAATTTCCGATGAAAATTGATCCTTTTTCCAGCGAATTTCTTCACACAACCACTTGGAAACCTCTCCACAACCCTTCTTATTTCATTTCCACCCAAAATTAGGAGGAATTTGGTGGGAAATTGTTCAAAAACCCACGGTTGGTGCCGTGAGGTCTTGTTCGAGATTCACCATTTCCAAACCAATTTTCTTCAATTAAAAACACCATAACAGTCCCCTAAAACCTAGGAGCAAAGCCATTAGGGTTCCGGCGGGTTTTGATGAAATTGGAGGTCTTCGAGGCCACATTGGACTTGGTTGAAGGTATGAAAGTTGTTCTACTCATTGATATCTTTAATTTTGAAAATTTTGGTAATTTTTAGTGAAAGTTTAATTTTCCGGCGCTCAGGGCGACCAACCGCCACCCGCGGCGGCGCGTGCGGCGGCACATGGCCTGACGGCCGCCAATGATTTTTTTAGGCGTTATTCAATTCCTTGAATTTATTTTTGAAAATGGATTGACATAGATTGATCGTTAAGACCTAAATTCGTTACGATTCGGTAATAGGTCAAAGTATGATTCGACGATCTGACCGTTGGATCATTACCAAACTTTATTATGTTATAGTACGTAATATTTGAGCAATTTAGGAATTTACAGATCGGGAATCCATCATACGGATCTTCCCGAATTGGAATTGTAAGTTTGTAAATAAAACGTTAACCGCCACTTGGTTTTGGCAATTGGCGGAGATCCAACCGTTGGATCGTAACGAAACTTTGGGGTGTTGTTCTAGAAGCATAATGTGTATTATTGGAAGTGACAGATTGAAGATTCATGATATGGATCTTCCGGATCAAATTCGTAGGGATGTATTTTATGTAAATTACATATTCTCTCGTGCGGATTCTGAGACGTGATTTGATATTTGTGCTAGGTGATGATCATTTGGGATCATTTGGGACATCTCGATAGTCGTGCTAGGATGTTGTAGCGTGGACTCCAGGTGAGTGGGCTTTTGTTTTCATTATATATATATATATATATATATATATATATATGCTTTTCCCAAAAAATGTGTTTTAAATGATTTTATAAATTAGAATGCCATGTCAAGTATCGTTCATATTTATTATGATTGTGTGATGATTATTGCTTGGCACTGCAGACACTCAGGTAAGTCAGGTGAGTATATGTTTGATAGTGATAGTTATGATGATGATGATGATGAGATTAGTATATAGCTTATAATCCTGCACCTCGGGTGTTTGTGCTTCGCCAGAGTAGTGCCAAGCCTTCACGTGATCGTTCACCTCCCACACCGTACCTTTACCTTGGATCTAAGGCAAGTGCCAGCCTGTCGTACATACCACTATAGGTGGTTCTGACTCGTAGGTGACCCGCAATTTGTCGCACAACCTTCACTTGATCGTAGCACTAAGCGTATTTTATACGCCTAGCCTGTCGTACAGACCACTACAGGTGGTTCCGACTCGTGTGCAGGATAGTGGTTGAGGAGCTATAGATTCAGCCGTACAAGTCGCGTTAGGTGACTCCGGCTAACATATTTATATTGTCGGCATATTGTGATTATTGATTTATCTCACCTGATTGATGCATATATTTCTTGGATGGATATTTTGGCATGACATATTCGAGTTTTATCGTTTTACAGCCTATTTTGGTATATGATTATATACGTATTATTTTCTGGGAAAGTATACGGGTTTTACAGAGAGGGGTTAGTACTTTTGATATTGAAATGGTTTTGAAAAATTTTGTTTTTGCTCACTCACGTTTTCTGTTTTGCGCCCCTCCAGGTTTAGCTGTTAAGGTTCGTATCGACGAGGATTATTGGCGAATCTCAGGATTGGTGGCTACTTCTGAGGGTATAATTCTTACCCGTTCTACTGTATTTTACTTATGCTCTGAAGTCACGCGTGAGGTGGGTTCGCTCCCGTTCACGAGCACACTCTGGTGTTTAGGCACTTCTAGGTTTAAATTTATTCACATTTTCCACGTCACTACACTTTATGGCTTCGTCACTTTCCAGGTGTCGGCTAGCACAGCTTGACTTTGGTGTCCTATTAGACTTTCTGGGTCAGGGTGTGTCAACAATTCAATTGGAGAAGTACAAAATTTGACATAAGACTTCAGATTGCTACATCTTCCATCAATTGTAATTTGACTTATGAGATGGTCTAACAAAGAGTTGACAAATTTTTTAATTTTGAGCTTCAATCCTAAAAGACTTTACCATAAGGATTTAATCTTCATTTTTTACCACGTGACTATCTTTTGAATATTCTATAACTACAAGGACTATTTATTCAATTAGACCTTTTTTATTTTGGGTATTTGTACCTTTTTCTCCTAGTTACAATTTTTGGACAAACAAAATAATATTTCTTTTAGTAAAAACTTAGTGTTTTCATTGGCATTGCATTAAATGCTTCATAATTTTTATATTGCTTAGTTCAAGTGATGATTAATTCCCATTTAGGCGTTTATGTATGTCCTTTGTATACTTAGTTGTCATTTTAATTCCCTAAAATATCTTGTTGCACAGCACTAAATCATTAGGATGTTCCTTTTGACCCTATTGTATATCATAAGTGTTCAGCCTCCTAAAAGCATCTAATTGTGTAGGCAAACAAAATAGTTAAAATTGTACTATAATGACTAACGTGACAAGTTGCCTATTCAACTTTTGCATGATAAAAATGTGCAACTCCAATGGAATAGACAAATCAAGTAGTAAAAAATTTAAATTACTTTTCTGTCACCTTTAATATTTACTTTTTTTATTTATTTATGTTTTTATCGTTCTCCACATTGTTCACCTATTTGATAACTCATGTAATTTTTGTTAACAAATGGTCCTTTTTCAGTGACCTTTTTAAAAGAATAACAAAATTCCACATCTAACAAATGGACGCAAGACAAATGAAAAGCCCAAGCACACATCCATGGCATGATTGGAGGAAAAACTCACGTCTGACATCACATTTAACACGTGATACCGAGCAGTAGCAGACCGAGACCGAGCTCAACCACCACCTTTAAACATCTACTGACCACTACCCTCATGACACGTGATAGAAGAATCTAGTAGGTCCATGTGTTAGAAGAGAGAAGAGCAAGAAATAGATGAAGGGCGAGTAGAGGTAGATGGTGATGTTGCAACCTAATGGAAGGGCATTCGCCAGCATACTTGTTGACCTTTATATAATAGGAGAAAGGAAACTTGAAGGGGATAGTTCATCAAATAATCTAGAAATAAGGGAGAGCTACTACAAACTTCGAAACACCCTGATAGAGATCAAGTGAGGCCTATACTACACTTTCCCTAGCCAGATCTCTTTTATGTGTACTAAGCCCAAGATTTTCTCTTCCGTTTCAAATAATATTTGTAACCTCATGCAAAAACCACCTTAGTTAACCTTAATAGATTTTAGCGTTAACATACTGCCACTGTTTATGAGAACAACTATTGTTAAAACGTCACGTTCTCATTACTCCACTAAGCCGAGCACTCGGGTTAGTGTAGTAAAAAAATTGTCCCCGCATAGTTATGATAAACAAAAACTTAAAAGAGACTGTGTTCCCCTTCACACCACAGAAAGTTAGTACTAGGAAGAAGAAAAGAGAAAGAGAGGTCCCGGTTAAGGAGCCTAGAGAAGAAGATGAAGGTCTTCCTTGTCGGAGTAGAAGAGATGTAAGGGCTGAGAAACTTGCTATATGGTCACAATAATACATTGCAAGAAAAGCACAAAGACCTTCTGGAACATGTTTCTAGATACTAATGAGAGGGTGGAAGAAGGAGCTCAAGGGCCAGAACAGGTGGTGAATTTCTTGTTCAGTTCGAGCACCTTCTAGGTTTGGAAACAAGAAGAGTAGAAGTTAAGAAGTAAATTGGTAACAAATATCAAAGGCTCGATGGAATAGCACTAGAGGTGTTGGAAACAGGAAAACAACTTGAAGAAATGGTTAGACTTTCAAGAGGAAGTAATCTTTCTAAATGGTAAAGATGTTGTTTGGACCCAGAATTACATCATCGGCTCAAGTAATCAAGGTCGTTGAATGAGCTGAGTTTTAGACCGTTGAATGACAAAGTGGTTGAAATGATTTTTAGTTATTATTGAGAAATAATATTGTGATTTTAATCATGACATTATCTCTTCGTAATATATTAAATTATTTAAACCAATATTTGTCAAAATTCCATTTGAATGATGATGGAATATGGGTATATGTGCATCAGTAGATAAATATGTATGCAGAATATGATGATTATCATATAAGTACAAATGGTATATGCCTTTTTAATGGTGTGGTTTTGGCCACGTGAATAAGTTTTTTGGGATTATTATTATGCGTGCATGGCTACACCTGGATCAATGTGATGGAAATAGAGTTCTAGTTAGACTAGGGGTCTCTGAAGGCACGATTTTTTGGAAGGAAGACATGGGATTTTTGAATAAATCATGAAGCAGAGTCAGATGATGATGGTATCTAAAAGATAGGCTTTCACTTACCTTGAGAGAAGTCTTTGACTAAAGTTTTAGCTGGCGAGTTTGAATTGAAATCAAATTCTACACTAATGTGAAGCAGCGCTGCATAACATTTTCTTCTATAAATACAATACCGCGGACAACATTGAAGGGGCCCCTCCAATTCAACAGACAAACTGCCTTACACAAACTCTCGCTCTGCACAAAACCTTTCAACAACCTTGATATTTTTGTTTCTTTTTTCGCCAACACATTTTCAATTTAGATAAACTGCACTGTGAAGGCAACTGGTGACATCTTCAGTTTGGATAAACCTGTTGCTGTAAAATTAGCCGACCTCAGAACACCTTTATTTTGGATAAACAGCATTGCGTCGAGACCGACTAGTTATCTATCCAAGTTTCGATAGAGAAGGATTTTTGACTCCTTATTGGCAGAGGTCATCTCATTAGCCTTCTAGGTGAAATGATGTGTTATAGATTATTAGGCTCGGCACATTGAATGCTAAGTTATTTTATGATTGGATACTCACAAGTAAGTTTTAGCGTTCGGCATTCTGACGGCCGAACCACATTTACAATTAAGACATATATTTTTTTAAAGTACCTGTGCCCATATAGTCTGGTGTCGATTCGGCATGCTTACACTATTACGAATATAATCACTGTGACCGAATCTGGCGCCAACGATTTGTGAACTTTGCAAAACTAGCAGCCTTGTCTTTATGCTCTAGAACCCAAATGCTGAGACGTGTTCCTTCCTTGACCGCAATCGTGAGATTAAGAAGTCAGCAGCACACTTAACATAACATTAACACATTTTATTCCCAGACCGAGCTCGGCCGTCGAGTTGGCACGCCCCGCACATAACTGAATGACGTAGTTAGCTGATTAATTACTTGGCCTGCGCGCCACGTAGGCATGGTAGTTTTTAGGGTCAACATTTTAGCATGCCCAGCGGGACCAGTGCTAAAACTACGATGTTTATATGATATATCAAGATGTCAATCCAGCTCCACGTAATCGATTGTACGAGCTCCTAGAGCAATTGGAGAATTGCTACACAGAGAGAACAAAACTCTTTGAGAAGTTGTGTAAAAGATGGGAGCAATTTTTCGCTCCAGCAACAATCAAAGTTCGGCCTAAGAAAATTGTCAAGATGACCAAAGAAAAGCCTAGGCCACCTGTTTTTTTGGTCGAGACTGAAAGTGTGGTAGGCCTAGAAGAAAAAGTTCAAGTTTCTAAGCCAAAAATCGACTTAGAAAATGATTCGTCAGAGGAGTGCTCCAATGACGAACAAGGACGAGACATAGGCCTAGCCGAAAAAACCACACCAATTGATATGATTATTGGTGATAAAGCTGATATAGAGAAATCCCGTTTCGCTAAGTTGTTTGAATTAAAAATCGAAATTAACGAAGTAATTATGCCTGGGAGTCATAATAATTGTTCAACACATTCGGCGGTCAAAAATGAAAAATATTTTACCAAGTCAAATATATTTGGAGATCATTTTTTATTCGGCTCAATGCAAAATTTGATTGGCTGTGTTGACATACAAAGATCTCGGCTCGGAATAAAGCATTGTTGGCATCTTCCTCCTGTTTGTTAATTTGGCAACTTTTCTTTTTGTTTTAAAATAAATACATAAATAAATAAAAAATAGAAAATAAAGGGGGCAAGCTTTCTTAACCATTTGGCCTTTTAGGCCAATGCTTAAGAAAATAAAAAGGGCACATGTGGTACATTTCGACGGTTAAAATTATTTTAATCTCGTCGAGAATGAGTGAATTAAAATAGTTGCTTAGTGAAATTGTTGCTCAATGCAAAAATCTCTAACCTACAATCCAAATTAAATGGTGATATTCGGCATTCACACGGCAGTATAGCTATTATTGGATTAATTTCATGCAATTAATCCATGCATGAGACAAAGGTAAAATTGTGGGATGGTGATTGGTAATGTGATGTGATTAAGACAAAAGGGGTAGTAGGTTTCAGCCTATGGACGTGTTTGGCGTGAGAAATCATGATTTGCTTCCAAGTTATGTCAGGTTACCATTGGCAATGTCAGAATACCATTGGCAAAAAGTTTTTTTTAATCTCTCTTAGACCTTTCTTCTCCACTTCTAAAACAGTTCTCTCTCTTTTCTCTTCACTCTTGAGCTCCCTCTTTAGCACCGTAGCAAACCAGCCATCACCATCATCTTTCCCTTTTAAATCAAAGCTCAAAATTTTATATCTTAAATCTATGGAGCATGGGGTACACGAATATAGTCTCGCACGCACCATCGATGCACTATGAGACACCGTGCCATTGAAGCCGAGAGCTGAAGTTTTCAAACTCAAGCCTAGGTGAGGTTCATTGTCCAAATTTTGAATTCCTAGGTTATTTTCATGGTTGTGTGATAATTATGGTGATCAACCTAGGTTTAAACCTCTGTAAGTTCTTGTGCATGCTCACCTAGTTTTGGTGATGAACTCCATTGAAAGCCGTTGAGTTCAAAGTTTGCTAGGTGTCATTTTTCCTTAGCGTCGTTTCTATTTCAGTTGGGATGGAAATAGTGAGGTTTGAGCTTGAATTTTGTGTCTTGACTCCTGCATGCAATATGCCTTGTTGCTCATAATCTAGCAAAAGAAAACGGATGGACTCTGACGGGTTCGAGATGCAATTCACCCTCAATCATGTTGCATGTGACCTGGTTCATGGTCAAGGGGGTTTAACGAGTTGCCGCCGAGTCCGAGGCAGATTCAATCTCCGTTGGCCCAAATTTGACTTGGGCGTTGGTTGAGCTCGATAATATTTTCGGTCTTATGCACGTCTCGACCAGGAAAATACAATGTTTTTGTTGATAACAGATAAGTGGAGGTCATCGAACTAGGCATGAGGCATATACATTTTCGAATTCATGTATTCAGCCTAAGGTCCTTTTATTAGGTCGGGGGTTGTGAAGTATTTTAGTAGATTTGGCCAAACTCAACGTGAACTTCATCAAATGGCAATGAGCAACACATGAACTTAAAAAAGAGTTATACAGTCAGCCACCAAATGGTTTGTGACATTCGGTGATGTGGTATGTTTATTGCACGACTAAAGCTCAATTAAGGATTCCGAGCTGGGTTCATGGTTGTGGTCGGCAACGAAGGCAAAGAAAGGAAATGTTTTCTCCCTGTTACTCGAATAGGCATAATAGAGAAGGGATGCGCTAGGTGTACAGAGAGTGTGCAATGATGAGCTTAAAGGACCATTGATCGCTAGTCCTTGCTGACCCTCATGACACCCAGTATTTGCTGCATGGTGCATAAATTCGTTTCTGGGATTGGTTTGGTGGTATCGATCTATTTGTGCGTTAATCTTTCCGAACTTAGTTGCACTATGAGCCGAGTCGAGCAGTACTAACTCGTTCGGTATATTCTACAGTTTCTGTTGAGCTTTGTATAGAGAATGGTGGTAACCGAGAAAGACCACAACACTGGCAGAACAGGGGTATTATTGCCGAGGAAACAAAATTTCTTTTTCGGCAATACGACAAGGTTTACTGGCTACAAAACAATTAATTTCCTTAACAATTCAGCTTACGAACCGAAGCTCAAGGAAACTGGGGGGCAATGTTTGGACCCAAAATTACATCATCGGCCCAAGTAATCAAGGTTGTTGAATGAGTAGAGTTTTAGACCGCTGAATGACAAAGTGGTTAAAATGATTTTTAGTTATTATTGATAAATAATATTGTGATTTTAATCATGACATTATCTCTTCGTAATATTTTAAATTATTTAAACCTAATATTTGTCTAAATCCCATTTGAATGATGATGGAATATGGGGATATGTGCGTCAGTAGATAAATATGTATGCAGGATGGGATGATTATCATATAAGTACAAATGGTATATGCCTTTTTGTTGTTGTGGTTTTGGCCACATGAATGAGTTTTTGGGGATTATTATTATGCATGTATGGCTACACCTGGATCAATGCGATGGAAATAGAGTTCTAGTTGGACTATAAGTCTCTGAAGGCACAATTTTTTGGAAGGAAGACATGGGTTTTTTGAATAAATGGTGAAGCAGAGTGGGATGATGATGGTATCTAAAAGATAAGTTTTTACCTTGAGAGAAGTCTTTGACTAAAGTTCTAACTAGTGAGTTTGAATTAAAATCAAATTCTACACTAATGTGAAGTAGCGCAGTATAACATTTGCTTCTATAAATACATTACCGCAGACAACATTGATGGGCCCTCTCCAATTCAACACATAAACTGCCTTGCGCAAACTATCACTCTACGCGAAACCTCTCAACAACCTTGAGATTTTTATTTTCTTTTTCCGCCAACACATCTTCAGTTTAGATAAACAGCATTGTGAAGGCAACTGGGGACATCCACAGTTTGGATAAATAGCATTATTGTCGTAGAATCAGCCGACCTCGGAGCACCTTCAGTTTGGATAAACAGCACTGGGTTGAGATTGTAAACAAGAATTTTTCCTGAAACAAACGAGACAAGAACATGTGTACAAAATAATATTTGTATTAATGAATTTGTTTGGGTTACAATCTCTATGTGATTTGGTTCTCTGATTTAATCTCCGTAAGATGTTGGTTTGCGGATTTGGTTGATCCAAAGGCCGTCGGGGCTTGATCTTGGTGTGGTTTTTGATGAAGAATGAAGAGAGCTTTCTTGATCCTTCGAGATTTGCTTGAGAACTTTAGGGCCTGTTTGGTAGTGTACTTGAATCCAACTTTTTAAACTTAAAAACAGTTTTCAAGTTTTAGGTCTTAAAAACTTGTTTGGTATGACTATTTTTAAAAACTGAACTCAAGACTAACTAAAAAATATAGTTTATTCCTTAAAAACATAAAAAGTGAGTTTTTAGAGTTTTTAAACTTAAACTCACTCATTTCTTTTCTCTCCCTCCTCCCCTCTCACTCCAAATATAGCTCTCTTTTCTTTTTTCTTTCTCCTCTTTTTTTTTTTACTTTTTTCGTCTCTACTCCAATCCAATCAAGTTTAAGTTGTAAGATTTAAAAAATTTAAATCGCAAACCAATCAAGTTTTTGAGTCTTAAAGAAAATTGTTTTCAAGAAATGTTCTTAAGAAATGTTTTGAGAAATGATAAAAAATTTCAAATAAGATACCAAACAGGCCCTTAGAGTTTTGAGTTTTCGAGGCCTTGGTTTGACGTAAATTCTCTTCCAATTTTAGAGTAGAGAAAATGTATGTCCAAAGTCCCCTTGATCTTTTGATGGAGCAGTCTATTTATAGGCCTTGAGAATGAATCACTGCCATCCGTTTTGTTGGTGAGAATGAATCATCACCGTCCATTTTTGTTGGTGAGAATGAATCACCACCGTCCATTTTGTTGGTGAGAGTGAGTCACCACCGTCCATTCTTGTTGGTGAGAATGAATCACCACCGTCCGTTTTTTGTTTGTTGGTGAAGTAAGTGTATGATGTAGGTGAAATGGGTGAATGTTGTAATTTTAATGCAATCCAAAATTTTAATGTCTACAAATGTAATTTTAATGCGTTTGTTAATATTTATTTCACCGAAATTTCAATGTCTACAGAGATCGACTGGTTATCTATCCAAGTCTCGGTCGAGAAAGATTTTTGAGCCCTTATTAGCATAAGTCATCTCATTAGCCTTCTCGGCGAAGTGAGGTGTTACAGATTATTAGGCTCGACACATTGAATGTCGAGTTATTTTATGATTAGATACTCACAAGTAAGTTTTAGAGTTTAGCATTTCGACGGCTGAACCACATTTACAATTAAGACATATATCTGTTTTGAGTACCTGTGCCCATATAGTCTGGTGTCAATTCGGCGTACTTATACTCTTACGAATATAATCACTATAACCGAATCCGGCACCAACGATTTGTGAACTTCGCAAAACTAGCAGCCTTGTCTTCAGGCTCTAGAACCCAAAGGCCGAGACGTGTTCCTATCTCGGTCGCAATCACGAGATCAAAAAGTCAGTAGCACACTCAACGCAACATCAACACATTTTACTCCCCGACCGAGCTCGGTCGTCGAGTTGGCATGCCTCACACATAACCGAATGACGTAGTTAGCTGATTAATTACTTGGCTTGCGCGCCACGTAAGCTTGGTAGTTTTTAGGGTCAACAGTACGTTCCAAGAAATGATGACAAATGAGATTAAGAGCATGTGGAACCGTCTTGGGGTACTAGAGTACTTGAAGAGGCGGAAATGGAATGATTATTGTAGGATTGTGATTTTTTAAGCATGGAGTAAGGTTAATCTGCATGGTTCTAAAAAACGCTAGGTGCTAGTCCGACGGCAGGCTGGGGCCTAGGCAATCTAGGCGGATTTGTAATTTTTTTTTTATAAATAAATTTATTATATAACATTTAACATATAAATAAGCATATATTTACACTTAGAAAAATTATACTTGTATAGAGCACTTTGAAAAAAATAAAATGTAAATTAAAAAAAATTAAAAAATAAATATTTATTTTAAAGAACAATGAACTTAGTTTTAAAATAAAATGGACCTAACTTGAAAGAAAAGCCCTTTTTATAATTAAACCACCTTGATTCCTTCTCCACAGTTTTCTCCAAAACTGGTCTTGATTCCCAATCTACCACCAATTGGTTAGTGGAATAGTTGCTCTAGCATTTATGCCTTTCTTTTCCTCATTTTTCTTTTGACTCTCTCTCTTTTCTCTGCAACAAATCCCATTTTCTTTACAACAAAGACCCATCATCTTCTCAATCTACTTGAGGTGTCGTGAATTCTTGTTTTCTTCTTCAGTTTTTTTCTTAATATTAGTGGGTTTATTGATTGATTTTGGGTACAGGAGTGCGATTTTGAGGTGTGGGTTATGAGTGGTAGTCGTACGGATGTGAGGCGAGATTTGCAGTAAGATTAAGAGTTGCATCATCTGCTGTCTAGATTGCCTTGAGTGCCTAAGCGGCCGCCTAAATCCTCCCCCTTACTTGAATGACTCGGCCTAAATGGGGTCGGAGCTCTACCACCAAGTGCCTAGGCCGATTTTTAGAACACTGCTTATCCGAATATATTATCTTAGAAGTCCGATCATGGACTCACCAGCTCCAAGCGTAGCTGGCTAGACGGATCAACAGTGCCAACATCACCTTCTTTCAGGGCAATATGCGAAGTTTAAGCGACTCCGCTAAAAGACCATGCTTGTTCCGCAAGACACTCTATTAGGTCCAGACATAGACATAATTAGATCCTCATAAGTCTTGAAGTTCCCACAATCAATGAATTGGCATGCACAACAAGTAATAGAATTCCTAAGAGGGTGCAATATCTACTTCTAGATCAATTTCATTACTAATTCTCCAAGGAGAAATGCTAAGGGGACTATCTCAAAAGTAGGAAAAATTATAGTGTAGTATCAGGTCAATCGTGATACTTCTCTTGAAATTTTGTCATCTGCCATTATTTTTGTACAATTGGAATTTAATATCATTTTTACTCATTAAATAAATTTTAAAAATGAAAGCGTTGGGGCACTATCTTGCAATTTTCTCAAGCACCCCATCAGGCAACCTAATCAATGTTGAAAAAATACAGTCATAGTTAGCAACCATCTGAAACCCGCGATACCATGGATTACTCAGAATCTGTATCCAGTTAATAGACTTGATTTATTTTATTTTTATTGTTTCCATCTATTAAGCTAAGGCTTTCCAGAAAATAAGGGGTGGTGGAAACCAGGTTTGATTTAAAGGTTAGACAAATAAGGTGTAGGGTTTGCTGGGCTTTGCTATGGAAGGAAGGGCGGAGAAAAAACAATGATGCGGTGGTGGATGGAGCTAACGATGAAGTGTTGGGCAGATGGTCATAGGCGAGGCTTTCAGTGAAGGTTAAGATGGGAATGATGAGGGGTTTATGGAGGGGGCAAGTTGGAGTTGCAAACTACAGTCGGGGAAGATGAACCTTCCACCCAATTTTAGAATTTGGCCTCTTTTCATAGTGAAGTATGCCATTTTCACTAATTTATTATAACTAATTAAAAATGCTCCTTTTATTTTAAATAGAAACTGAGGTTGAATTCCAGCTGTATAACAATTGTAACTATACAAATGCAACAATAATTGCACACCTAAAAGAATGCAGAATACTAGAAAGTGAGATATTGGTGGAAGTGATAAGTTCATTCCTTCAACTATGGTTTAAATACACAATTGTGTACCAGCTATACAAAGAGTCCTAAAGGAATTATAGATCTCCCAATTTTATACAAATAAATGAAACAAAATTGGGTAACAACCTAAGACTAGGTTGCTTAAGACACTACTTTAACACCCCTCATCCGTAAATTGTACATTAAAGGATGAACAAGTTTGGACCGAAGTAAGGAATGGCGTTCCTTAAGCAACCCTTTGGTTAACAAGTCAGCTGGTTGATTAATGAAGGGGATGAACCAAACCTTATGGCTACCTAAATCCACCCCGTTCTCATACAAAGTGATAGTCCAGTTTGATGTGACATGCTTGAGCATGAAAAAAGAGGATTTGTTGCCATGTAAGTAGCTCTAAGGTTGTCACAAAAAAGATAAGCTGGAAATTGAGTGCTAACCCCAAGCTCATAAAACAAATAAGTTAACCAAGATGTTTCGCCAGAGGCATGAGACAAAGCTCGGTACTCGAATTCGGTGCTCAACCTCGGTGGGCTGCTTCTTTGAGCACCAAGAAACTAAATTAGTGCCATAATAAATCAAGTCGCCTGTGGTGGAGCGGCGTGTGTCAACATACCCAGCCCAATATGAGTCTAAATAAATAGAGATGTGAAAGGAAGTGGGTTATGGACGGAGAAGCAAGCCTTAATTGATGTGAGAATTATAAGCACACAAATTAAACCCTCTTTTTATCAATTGTAGTAAAGAATGTAAGTAGGGATCGTTCTAGACCGGGGATTAGGAGGGATTGCTAAATCACTTAAAATTGACTCAAAAACGTAAAAACAAAGTGTAAAACACTAAACGAGACTCAAAGAATGCAAAACTAAAGTTTAAAACACTAAAACAAACCAAAAGACTCAAAACAGCACAAAAACACTCAAAACTGCCTTAAAACCACTTTCTGGGCAGTTTTGAACACAAACACCAATTTGGACGAAAATAGGTTCCAACTTGACTCAAGACTCTCAAAAACACAAACTAAATTGATTTCTAACTAATCTAACACTTCAAAATAAATGGGGGATTGGTTTTGATGAATTTGAAAACAAAACAAAACTTTGTCACTAAAACAGATTTTAAAACGAATTTGGATGAATTGAATGGATGGAAGGCTAGCTAGGAGGTTCTTCTCCACACATGTCATACTTGCATACAAAACGATTTCTAATTGCTTTTCAATAAACCATGAATTCTCAACACTCCAAGTTAATTAGATCCGCTTAAATTAACTTTCAGATTTCCCTTAAGTCAATGAATTGGATGGAAAAAGCGCATCACAATCAAATTATTCCTCAAAAGTTCCCTACATGAAAGCGCATAATAGAGATACAATCAAAGATCATTACGTTCAATGAAAACCATAAGTATTGACGAGCCACTCGTAACTATGAAAGCGCATGAAACTTATGCCAAGAATTTACTTAACACAATTGTGATCAACAACCTGTACTACTTATGAATATAAGTTCATAACGATTAGGTGAAATTCCCTTATATCCTAGCATTAGATTTATGCATGAAAATTAAGCGTGCACTCTCAACCAACATACACAAATCAGTTTTAATTCAAATAGATAAGTAAATTGAATTCACAACTTATGAAACACAATTAGAAGTAATCAAATCATATAGCAAGCAGAATCATGGTTTTGAATCCCCCCTAGCCAAGGGGGGGTTTAGTTCCTCATACTTACAGAAGAAAGAGCATTGAATTTAAACATTGAAATCAAAGGAAAGAAAACACCTAAAATGTCCAGCAATCCTATCTTGAATGGCATGCACGTCCAAGCTTCTCCTCCTCCTCTTTGTTGCGGCACAAGGTCTAAGGTCAGGTTCTAGGGGTTATTTGTATGGATGAATGGGGAGGAGATGGTATGGTAGTGTTTAGGGGGAATGGATGGTGAGGCAAGGTCAGGGAATTTGGTAGATGGTGGGTGATAGATGCGGCAAAGGATGTGTGAAGGTTGGTGGCTGCGGCACTTGGAATTTCTGGGTGAGTGAAGCATGAGAACCTGCGGCAAGGATTAATACATATATATATAGGCACCACAAACCCTAGGTCAATTAGATTAGGGCTTGGACTTAGCATAAGTGAGGGATTAGGGCCCCTAGGTGCGGCAGGTTTTATTAATCCACAAGGGAAAAGGCTTATGGCCAATTAACCCAAATCCACAAGGAAAAAGGCCATTTAAATCAGAAATCCAAGGGGCAAGAGGACTAGAGGGTGCGGCAGGTTTTATGGGATAAGGCTAGAGCTTCTAGAAAGCCTTGCAAGGTAAGGAATTAGGGTATTTTAGAAGGGAAAGGTGCGGCAAGGATATATGTGAAGGGATAGGGCTTCTAGAAGCCCTCCAAGACAAGGAAAAGTGCATGGCATGCCCTTAGGATTAGGATAAGGTGTCCTAAAGTGTTTAGGACTCCTCTTTGTAGCTGAAACTTTGTGCATTAGGATTAGGAAAGCTTGTCTTGATCAATCCTTCTTCATCTTGGAATCCTTTTCCTTCTTTGACTTGGATTTCTTCGCTATTGCTGAAACTTGAGGCCATTGGGTTTTAACTCTCATACTTCAAGTAGGAAACCTTGTTCAAGTAGGAATCCTCATTCTTCTAGGAATCCTTCTTCAATTAGGAATCCTTCATCAACTAGGACTCCTTCATCAACTAGGACTCCTTCATCAACTAGGAATCCTTCTTCAATTAGGAATCCTTCATTAACTAGGAATGATTCATTAACTAGGAATCCTAGCATCTTTAAGTCTTCAATTTGGTCCATTCCCTTGGCTCCAAGTATATGACATCCATTCCAAGCTCCATTTTGCTCCAAAAGGCTCCAAAATGCATCTTTTTGTATACTTTGCCCTTAAAACCTGAAAACACATGAAAATAGCTTAAAAGAGTACTTTAACTAAGGAAAAACAATGTAAATGCACAAGAACTAGCTAACTAAGGCACATAAATATGCTCCTATCATTGATCAATAGTGCCTTTAATGAAGCGTAATATATGTTTGACAGTCAACATATGAGACGAAGGGCTACTCATGTACTGTGCAACGTTGTTCACGGCAAAGGAGATATCAAGGCATATAAACATCAAATATTGTAAACAATCAACAAACATGCGGTACTCAGTTGGAAAGGACAAAAGAGCACCATCATGAGCAGATAACACGACTTTGGCAGCCAACGGGGTAGAACTTGGCTTGCATTCCAACATATTTGCTTGTTTCAACAAATCATGGGCATATTAAACTAAGAGATATGCACGCCTATAACATTAGTTTGTACTTGAAGCCCTAAAAAGTGATTAAATTATTTAAGTCGAACTTCGTGCCCAAAGCTGTAATAAAGTGAAGCAAGATTGAGGGATTACTGCCTGTCAAAACAATATTGTTGACATATAATAACATCCACATACGATATGGACGTTGGTGAAAAATGAATAGGGAACTGTCTACTTTGATTTGTAGAAACTCGTAGTGGACGAGATATGAACTAAAGCACTGAAACCATGCTTAGAGAGCCTGCTTAAGACCATATAGTGCCTTGTGAGACAACAAACATGATTGCGCCATTATGGATTAGTGAAACTAATGCAATGTAAAACAACACACAAATTAAACCCTCTTTTTGACAATTGTAGTAAAGATGTAAGTAGGGTATCGTTCTAGACCGGGGATTAGGAGGGATTGCTAATGCACCTAAACTGACTTAAAACACAAAACTAAGCTTAAGACTACAAAACTAGGCTAAAAACACTTATCTAAACTCAAACTACTCAAAATAGACTACAAAGACTCAAAATACTCAAAAGACATCAAATTGTATAGATTCTAACTAAATGATACAACTTAACAATGGGGGGTTTGGTTTTGGACGAATTTAAAGTAAAACCAAAACAAACTTTATAAAAATAGTTTCAAAAGACAGATTTGGCGAATTGAATGGATGATGGACTAGCCAGAGGCTTCTTCTCCACACATGACACTTGCATACAAACCAATTTTCAGTTGTTCTTTCAATAAACCATGAATCTCAACACTGCAGATTAACCGTGAATAGCACTTTTTTAACCTTCAAGTTTTCCTTAAGTTATTGAATTGGACGGAAAAGCGCATACAACAATTCAAAACATTCTTCAAAAGTCCCCTACATGTACAGCACAATAGAGATACAATCAAAGATCATTAAGCTTTGTGAAAACTATAAGCATTGACGAGGCATTCGTAACTATGAACAGCATGATACTCCTGCCAAGAATTCACTTGACGCGATTGTGACTAGCAACCTCCGCTACTTGTGAATATAAGTTCATAACGATTAGGTGAAACTCCCTTATATTCTAGCATCAAATTCATGCATGCAAACTAAGTATGCATCCTTAATCGACATACAAGAATAAGTTATAAATCAAGCAGTTAAGCAAATTGAATTCACAACTGAAGGTAATCAATTCATATTACAAATATGTTCATGGCTTTGAATCAACCTCTAGCCAAAACGAATTTAGTTCCACATATTTGCAATTAAACAACTATAATTGAATTTAAACATGATAAACAAAAGTAGAAGACACCTAGAACGCTCCAACAATTCAACGTCTTGAATGGTTAGCACAGCTTCAAGTCCTCCTCCTTTCTTGCAAACATGCGGCACCAAGGTGGGTGTGGTGTTTGGATGGTCTAGGGGATGTGGCAGAGATTGGATAGGTTGAGAGAGTATGGAAGGGTGGTAGGGGATGGATAGGAAAATAGGTGGATGGAAATGGATGGAGAAAGAAGGAAACTTGCGGCAGAAATTGTGTTGTTTATGGAATGTGTTGTAGATGTGAATTGGTGTCTTTGGCCTTGATGGAGAAGCCTATTTATAGGCTTTGAGAATGAATCACTACCATCCATTTTCTTGGTGAGAATGAATCACCATCATCCATTTTTGTTGGTGAGAATGAATCACTACCATCCATTTTGTTGGTGAGAATGAATCACCACCATCCATTTTTATTGGTGAGAATGAATCACTACCATCCATTTTGTTGGTGAGAATGAATCACAACCATCCATTTTTATGCTCCCCATGCATGCAATCCATTTCACCCCAAAATAACTCCAAATTGCACCAAAATGCACTTCTTTGCTAACTTTGTTATTTAGAACCTACAAACACACGAAAATAGCTTAAAACATTCTAATAAGATGAAACTAATTAAGTAAATGCAAGGAAACAAACTAATAAAGTCACATAAATATGTTCCTATAAGAAACCAGAGGGCTGAGACATATACACACCTCTTCCTTCAAGTGACTATGTAGGAATGTATTTTTCATAACGAGTTGGTGAACAGACCAACCATTAGAAACATCAAGGCTAAGAACAGTGTGTACAGTGGCTGGTTTGACAACGGGGAAAGTTTCGTCATAGTCAATACCCGGTTGTTGGTGAAAACCCTTGGCCACCAAGCGAGCTTTGTACCGTTGAATGCTTCCATCAGTGTTGCATTTGATTCGATAAACCCATTTGCAACCAATTTTGTTTTGGTATAGTGATGGAGGAACAAGAACTTAAGTTTGATTTTTGAGAAGAGCATTAATCTTTTTGGTCATGGCAGCCCACTATTCGGGGTTTCGATTAGCCAGTGTAAAACAAGTCGATTGGTCAGCAGAAATAGAAACTGAAAGAGCATGACGAAAAGGGTAACGAATAGATCCATCATTCCAAGATATTAGTTTGCGAGTTCCGTACGCATAGGATGAGAAGGGGAGGGGGCTGCTAGCCATGAAGAAGCAGTAAGTGGCTACGGCAATAAAGTAGTGTCGTGCTGTAAAGGAGAATCTTAGGGATCAGCATTGTATTGTAAATGATTAGTAACAAGTGGAGGTACTAGTATGGGGTTCAGTAATAGTAGGCTTGGTTCAGGTCCAGCAGGCAGAGGAGAAACCATGGGTTTAGTAAGGACATGAACGAGCTGCAAGCATGTAGACTATGCAATGGGATGGATGTCTAATTCTACAAATTAGGCTAGTTTCTAGCCATAAGGTGTGGCATATAGACATTCAGCTTCGTTGAACACCACGTGTCGAGAAATATAAACACAACTAGTGCTACGATCAAGGCACCTTTATCCTTTGTGAGAAGCACTATAACCCACAAAAACACACTCAAGAGAATGGTTCATTAGTTTATTAGTAACATAATTTCCAAGATATGGAAAACACATAGATCCAAAGGTACATAATTGAGAGTAATTAGGTAACTAACCAAATAAACTAGTGTAGGAGTAGATCACTGAAGTGTAGATGCGGAAAGAAGATTAATAAGGTGGACGGAAGTAAGTGCAGCTTCCACCCATAAAGTGAGGGGGCATGAGCTGCAACAAGTAAGGTACGAGTCATATCGACGATATGACGATGCTTGCGCTCAATAAGTCCATTCTGTTGGGGTGTGTGTGGACATGAAAGACAGTGTTAGATCCCTGACTGACGACAAAATTCAAAGAATTAGTGGTTTATATACTCAGTGCCTCCATCACTTTGAAAATATTTAATGGATACGTTAAACAAATTTTTAGCCATGACAACAAATGTTTAAAAATGTATAAAATTTTAAAATTTATTTTTCATAAGATAAATCCACGAATAACCAGAATAATCATATGTGAAAAGTACATAATAACGAAAACCTGAAACGGAACCAATAATTGATATCCAAACATCAATATGTATTATAAAAAATGGAATAGTAACCTTGCATTATTTAATTGAAAAGGAAGTTGTACTATTGGATGTAATATTAAGAGAATCATCATTACCAATTGAACCGAATTGTTGCCATGATAGGTTTGTGGGCATTTGAATGCACTAGGATTGCCTGTCATATGATGAATTGCACTAGTGTAGGGGAACCAAGTATTAGGATCTTGATACTGTACCACCTAAACCCGAAAATTGTGGAAATGAATTTGGCCCTCCATAGCGATGTAGGCAATTGACAGCACTACGCTGCTGTATTGAGCATATGGGGCAACATGGCCCTAAGCCAAGCAGTCCTGAAGTGGGGCAGCGAAGTTGCACGTGCTTGGCCAGAAAGAATGAGCAATACGCCTATACCAATGTTGATGAGGTGGAAAGTTATGAGCAGCCCAATTATGTGAGAAAGAGCCATGCGCTCGGTTGTTGTTGTTGTGGCTAGAAAAGCGCCAATTTCCCCCATGATTATTAGAACCTCTATTGTAGCGATTAGAGTAATGACCATTCCAATTTCCATTACGATTGCTAGAGGAAACTTGAGAATTGCCATATGGGATTTGAGTGGTAATAAGAGCAGTTTGGGATGCCGCATAAGTAGAGGGTGAGCATGGGTTTTGAAGATCAAAAGCATCAATCTTAGAGTGCAATTCCTCAAAAGTAGGCAGAAGAAACATGTTAATAATGGCAGTAGTAAGCACCAAATATTCTGTGATAAGGCCACAGAGCACAACAGTGACGAAGTCTTCATGATCAACAGGACGACCGATATTGGCAAGCTTGTTAGCAAAGGGTTTAGCATGTTGAAGATAATCAGCAACGAGGTGAGAACCTTTAGGCAAATCGAGTAGCTAATACTACAGAGTGGCAGAATTTGTTACAAAACAATGAGTAAAGCGACATTAGAGGCAGCCTCATACGGCTTGAGCAGAGTCATGGCCGACAGTTAGAGTGAGAACGGACTCCGTCAATGGTAGAGGTAATATAGCTAACAACTAATTGATCTTGTTGATACCACTTGATGAAATCGGGATTGGGAATTGTGGATGAAATGATGATGGCAGTAGTAACAATCGAAGTGCTATCGGAGTTAGTGGTGGCTGGAAGATGAGTTGCGGTGACAGTGATGGTATCGTCGAGGGTGGGTTTGAGCCGTCAACAAATTTTCCATAAATCATGGCTTGTGAGAAATGGCTTAATCTGCCAAAGCCATGTGAGGTAGTTTCAGGAACTGTGCCACATTAGGTCCAGAAAGTGGAGATGATGAAGACACAGCAAAAAACAAGATCAAAGTAGGGTGTTAAGCATATGAGAAGGATGATACCATGTAGAAATGCAATAGTAGTTGCACACCGAAAAGAATGCAAAATACTAGAAAGTGAGATATTTGTGGAAGTGATAATTTCATTCCTTCAATTATGGTTTAAATACACAATTGCGTACTAGCTATACAAAGAGTCCTAAAGGATTATAGATCTCCCAATACAGATAATGCAACACAGATAATTGAAACAAAAATTGTGTAACAACCTAAGACTAGGTTGCTTAGGCCATCTCCAACCTACACAGCCAAAAAGCTATATGACTAAAAATAGCTCGGAATGACACGAAAACAGTCTTCAACCGAGGGCTAGGCCAAAGGGCTTGTGGGACCCACCAGGCCAAAACGCCCAAATCAAGCCAGCAGGCTAGCCATTTCCAGCCAGCCCTCCAACCCATCCCACTTGCCCTACAACAGCTACTTGGCGTCAACATAACACTAGCTAGCAACACCTAGTTGATGTTAGGTTACCGTTGGAATTTGATTTTTTTTTAGGAGAATTTTTTTCCCCATAAATACCTAAGTCATTCCTACACAGTTTCTCCCTTATTTTTCACCATTTCATACTATCCAAAAAATTATTGAGATTATATAAAGATAAGAAATCTGGAGGCTTATTCATTTAGCGACAAGTGACACTCAAAATATGTCTGAAAACCTTATTTTACTGTGTTAGTTTAATTTAATTAAAATAATAAATTATTGAAAGGGTTATATTTGACCTATGATCTTTTGGCCCCCTCGGTTAGAGATGGTTTTTTGTCAAAGAGCTATGTTTGGCTTATGACCCTTTGCCCCCCTCGGTTGGAGATGGTATAAAATATGGTCTAACATTGTTCATTAAAATATAATTTCTTGCAAGGTTATAAATTATAAGGCTAAACATGGCTTTTTGGCCCTCCTTCGGTTGGAGATGCCCTTAAGACTCTACTCTAGTAGTAACACATGGCAAAATTTAAATGGAAATATTATTGATGACGTGACACTATTGTACTATAGTATAAATTTTTCAAAAGTATGACTCGCCACGAACTTTCTATTACTTCACAATTTAACGTCAATTTTCGTACTATTATAAAAGTGTACAAAATACATGAGGTAAAAGAGAATCCATAAGGAGCCTCACTTTTCAAAAAGTTCCTTAAACATTCCTCTAGTCGAGTACTAGGTGAAACAAGGTAACCAGTTAGCTGAATATAAAAAAAAGTAACCAATTGGATGAATGGTTGACGCAGCAATTATGCACAAGGGACGTGTTCCTTGTCTGCTTGCTGCACATCACAACTTCCCACAATGGAAACACATGGAACAAACTCGAGTCCGTTCACTACACTAAATGATAGTGAGCAAAAATGGGGTCTTTTTTTATGATTATGTAATGAATTTTTAGGAGATGGGGGTTTTTTTTTTTTTTTTTTTTTAGTGTTGGTGAAATGCTTAGATTTTGTATGTTATGTTAATGATAGCTTCCAGATGCGACGCCAGCACAAATTAGAAAGGCGTATTATAATTGTATGAAAGCTTGCCATCCAGACTTGAGTGGTGATAATCCAGACACCACTAATTTCTGCATCTTCATCAATGAGGTCTATGAGGTGCTCAGTGACCCGGTGCAACGCATGGTTTATGACGAAATTCACGGCTATGCTTTGACAACAATCAATCCCTTCCTGGACGACTCTGCATCAAGGGATCATGCATTTGTCAATGAGTTTAGCTGCATAGGCTGCAAAAACTGTGCTAGTGTTGCTCCGGATGTCTTTGGTATCGAGGAAAACTTTGGAAGAGCCCGAGTGTACAGTCAGTGTGGGAACGTAGACTTAGTTCAACAGGCAATTGATAGTTGGTAGGTCCTCCTTCATTGGTTGTTCAATATGATGAACATTTTGAGATGACAACTGACTAGTCCTACTTCTATTTTTGTCTATTGTATTGTGTCATTTTGAGTTGTTAGTAGTTTCGAGCTTGCGAGGCACGTGTTCAACTAAGACAGATATGTGCATAACGAGAACACACCTAAGTAACATTACAATATTAGGAATCAAGACACGCTTCACTGAAGAGCTTCACTTTGCAGCAAATAAGAATTTGACTTCAGACTCGTTAGAAGAGTCTTCCTTAAGCTCTTGAGAGAGTTCTGGGTTTTTGACAATCAATCAAATCATTTTTCTACAAATTTCAATTTTTTCTGCAGCATCAGTTCGTAAGCTTTTGTTCATACTTATACTGCTTTCACAAATCCGAAGTTTGAAATTTTCATGTCATTGGATAGTTGTCGATTGTACTATCAGACGTCTGGAAATTATTGGATGTCTCTTGATTATTTGTTGATAGATTCTTCTTTGTTTCAGCCCTGTTGATTGCATCCATTGGACTTCTACTGCATAACTATCATTGCTCGAAGATGAGATGCCCAGAGTAGAAAGAGTAAATGTATGGAAAGCAATCATTAGAATGTTAAGATTGTCCAAGATTTATACTGTTATGCACCTTCTTTATTATATATCACCATTTTGAAATCCTTAGTTGTGAATAGGTTTATTATTCGTTTGTCACTTAGTGGCTAAAAGTGTGCTGTGGATGGTCAGGTTGCACTGATGCTTGTAGGTATGGGCTCATCAGTGGATGTTTTCAGAATGGTATGTTACTCATTCTTACTAATATACATTGTTCTACATGAATTTAGCAACTTTCAGTTGATTTCTTGATGACGTGAAGCCATTTCCGAATTATTTGTTTCACTTTTCTTTGCTTTTGTGCGATGAACTACAATATGTTGGTATATTATCTGAATTCTGCTAAAGCGAAGTAGAACAAAAAATTTTATTCTCTGTAGCTCTAGAAACACTTCAGATGTAATCAAGTAGCAAATCAAAAGAAGAATGTATAAAGATTTATTATACCGGTTCTTATACCCATCTGCTTAGATGATCTTTGGGATGAAATTACTTCTAGCCTATCTTCATTGTCCCATAACTAGCTTGGCAATTTTTGTTAATCTGGCAGGCAAGTTCTCGGTGGCAAAAGAGGCAATCACAAGTCTTGGTAGGAAAACTCATTTTCTTCAACTAATCTTATGTTTTGTGATTTCTTTTGCTGCATATTACTTCTTTTATTTCTTTTCTAAATATTTTCCCTTTCATAACCTACATCGTGGACACATGAAGTCATGAAATAGTAAATTCAAATTTCAACTAGAAGTTGCTTCTGGGTTCAACTAGAAGTTCCTTTTCACGTGTTTCATTTTTTGTGAGGTTACATAATTGTAATAAACTTATCCTCCTGAAGGCTAAAATATGCCATTTTCATATTAAAATTATGTTCAATTTTCCCAGTAGATATTAAGACAAGTTATCAATATGCTATGTTAGGTACAACAGATATGGAAATCATAACTAATGAAGTCATTATGACCTAAGCAACACTAAGTAATAATAATGCTGCTCCCAGAAACAAATATGAGAAGTTAAAAGTACAACATCATCTGCAACAACGTGCAGACGATGTTGGGAGATATTGGGTGTATCGGTCGTATGAACTATGAACCAAGGATGAATCATGCGATATTCTGATCTAAAGAGTTGTCTACATGAAATTCCAACTTCTTCTGCTAAAGAAGAAAACAAAAAACCTTGAGTTGCCAATTTTTATGGTGTTGTTCCCTCTTGGCAGAAAAATATTCAATGGCTGTTTACAAGTTTTGAAAGTACTAAGTGCATTTATACTTTTAGGTATGACGTTTCACAAACCTGGGTTTTATTGCAGGAACAAGCTAAAATTAGGATGATGATGAAGAAGAAGGATACGGATAAAACAAAATCATACTGGGACAACATTTGGGCTAACCCCAAAGAGTACCAAAATTCAAGTAATTGCAAACCCATAGAAAGAATGATAGCTGATGTCTGAAATATCAATGTACAGAACGCAATAGAAAACTCAACGTGAATGTCGTCCATCCCTTCTTATTGTCTCACATTTTACCCTCAAGTATTTCTTGAGAATTAAATGCAATCTGTAATAAAACCTTATCTCTAAGAGTCTTTCTGTGAACACGAAAAATTCCTGAAAACAACAAGAACACGTGTACAAAATAATATTTGTATTTTGATGATTTTGGGTTATAATGGCAAGCGATCTTCAGTTTAGTTGATGATGAATCAGCACGTGCAGTTGTACGACCCATGCTGCAGTATTCTCTGCTTTGTTTCTTTTGCATGGCAGGCAGGCACGAGGTAGAGGTGTTGGTCTGTTTCTCTATTCAATCATTCCAAGTGCCGACCGATCGCTCTATTTCTCCTTGTCCCGCAAGCAAGAGGAAGGGTAAAGGAAAAGAATGTCATGCGATATCTTTGCATTCGACTCTGATGATATGAGATACTTTTGCTTTTGAAGAAGCAGCTTTCCACAGGTTTATTCTTGAACTGGGTTGGAGGGTTTTCTTCTGCTAAACTTGCTTCAAAAGTCTGAGCTTACCCATTTATTTGGAGTTGAAGTTGATTCAAGGGTGGTGAACACTTGATCTTGAATCGAACTTGTGATTCCTTCAAGGGCCGTTGATGGCTTGATCTTGAAGAAAATACAACCATGAGTGGCTCTACGTGGCAAGTGATCTTCGCGAGCTGACTCAAGAATTTGAGGGTCAAAATAAGTCCATCAAATCCAGAGTATGTCAGATCTTGATGATATGAAATACTTTTTCTTTTGAAGAAGTAGCGAACGGCCCAGCACATGTTTCATCTTGCTTGTCTCTACATGCTTCAATGTATCATTTTCCCTTGCCTTATTTGTTCCCCTTCCAGAAGCGGCATCTTCTCTGGAAGCACATCAGCCGTTTGAAGATGACTACTCAAGAGCAATGCTAGGTAAGCAATCAGGGAAGGTTTCCAGGCAGTCAGTTTCAGATCGGAAGTTTGATCTCAGGTTCTAACTGATTGCTCTCTTTCTCATTTCCCTGCTGGTGAGAACAATGACAAAGATAAGGACAAGGGGAAAGCATGATATGAGATACTCTTGCTTTCGACCATGATGATATGGGATACTCTTGCTCTGGTGTGGCATGTTTGCAAAGGTATTCCAGGGGATGAGAAATACTGAGTATTTTGAGAAGCTTTGTCAGAAATGCATTCTCGAAGTTAGGGAAGAGTTTGGCATTTTTGCAGGTCTGCCTTGCTGTAAATGATGAAGGTCGACCTATATAAGAATTTCCCAATAGCCAGTAGTGGTACTGTTTATTTACCCATGTCAGCGACAGCGGGTAACTAGAATAGTAAGATTCATGCATTTTTAGACCCGTCCGTGACTTCTGCAAAGCTGAGACAGCACGTGAAGGGTGGCGACAAATTGATCCAGCTTTTGATATTTTTTTTTGGGTAGCGGTGCCTCTTCGATCTTTGAACGAGCGTTTTTTGAAATTTGGAGGGTATTGCTAAGCCTCTTTGTTTTGGCCTGTGACTCCCTCGAAGTTGAGATTGCACGTGAAGGGTGCTGACAGATTGCTCAGAAAATTCGGCTTTTGAAAAAGTGGTGGCTCTTCGATTTCTGAACGAACGACTCTTCGATTTCTGAATGAGCAGCTCTTTGATTTCTAGGCAGGTGGCTCTTCGATTTTTGAGCAGGCAGCCTCGTTGCTTCTTATTTTTATGGAGGCATCGATTGCTTCCAAAAGCACACTTGAGAATTGCTACTTGCAAAAGTTCCCCTCTTGTACCTTTGAGATCTTGATTTGTCCAACCTCTTATTTTCTTCAAAACCTTCGGAAAATGTCTTGCCCATCTGACCGTCGTCTTGACTTGAATGTCAGGGAAGATGCTATGATGTCTTCTCCGGACAATGTATGACACCCATCATTTTTATCCCCGAACGGTCCTCTTACGGTTGGGGATTCAGTGATGAAGAATGATATAACAGCCACGCTGGTGGCTAGAAATCTTCTCACCCCAGAGACAACAAGGTGTTTTCCAAGTGGTTCGATGAGCTGGCTGTCCAGAACTCTTTAGCCTTTAGCGTCTAGTGCGCGGGCTCTGTGTCGAACATGGGCCAACACTTTCTTACTCGTACTCGCTAGGTTGAATCCTTGATGGCTGAGGTGGCAAGCCTTAAGCAGGAGATCAGAGGGCTTAAGCATGAAAATAGAGAGTTGCATATGCTTACCAACAGCTACTCGACGAGCATGAAGAAGAAGCTTGACCAACTGCAGGAATCTGATAGTCAGATTCAAAGTGATCATCAGATGTTTATGGCTTTGTTCTAGAGGCATCTTTTGTTGTCGTCCTCTGGAGTTTCACCTAGTGTTGAGGCTCCGGATAATCAGACTCCAGTGCCTCGTCTTTCTGTAACTTCACCGAGTAATGAGGCTTCTCGTGACCGTCTTTGAAGAGTCTCTGCTTGTTTGCACATTTCTTTGTAATTTTTTTTTTGGCATGTAGAATGTAAAATTTCAGAGAAATAAATAAAATGGCTTTATTTTTTATATATTTTTTTTCTTTCGGTGCTGGGTGCACCACTCACTTACACTTATTATTATTATTATTTCCTTTTCTTTTCCGGAATGGTGCCCATGCCCAGATTCATTCTCCTTTTTTTTTCTTCACGTGGATGGATCCACCATCTTCTTTTCCTTCTGCTTTCTTTCTGCTTTCACATGGTGCCCATGCACCCAGATCCATTTTCATGTGTGCCAGCAAATTTTTCTCCACCATCCCTTTTTTTATTATATTTTTTTCTGTATAAATTTGGACGATCGATTGAAGAATTTTGCAAGGAAGGATGAAGACGGACGGAGGTGTGATAGAGGCTAGCAAAGCGTCGAGCTTCAAGACCGGCTAGTCGTTTGACGGCGGTCGTTGAAGTTCTTCGCGGCAGGGATGGTGGATGCAGATGAGAGAAAGATGGATGAGGAGTCGCGGCGGTTAACGGAGGCTCGTTGCTCACAGTCCTCTCATGGCAGCATCTTATTGTGCAGAATCTCGTGAACCTGCAAACACAGTTCCCTCGTGGGCACAAGAACCAGCGCGAAAGTTCCGTCGGAGCACTGAATCTGAGGCTGGTACAAGTGCAGGTAGTGGATGACTAGAGCCAAATATGCCACGGTTTTCCCCGTGTTTGTGGCAGCGTTGGCGAGCACGTGGCGGTCTGAGAGGGTGACGCTCGAGTTGCAGCGGAGGTGCGGCGTTGGGCGACTTGCAAGTTCCAGAGCAGCGGAAAAATAGATCAGGGCACGACGGAGAGAAGGCAGAGAGCTACAACTGAGGCCAAAATGGATGAGGGGGCGTTGAGCATCCGTGAGGCTGTTAGTTGCTTGGCGGAGGAATAATCAACTTGGGGGGAAAGCACACGGAAGTTAGCTACACCAGCGAGGGTCTCGTCCAACGTTGCGTTGGTTTTGGAAGACGTTGAGGTCATCGTGAGTGAGAGAGTTTCACCACGGCGGCGGCCTTCTCGACTTGCACTTCTTGATCTCCTGATGTTGAGTCGGGCGGGTTTGCAGCTAAACAGCTTCGAGATTATGGCTTCTGGGAGACTTTTTGAATAATGAAGCCCCTGTAATTTTACCTCTTCAACATTAAAGATGAAGTCTCCCACAAACTAGAGCCATGAGCAGCATATAAACACGCTAAATAGCATCTCAGTCTGTGGCTCGATTATACAAGTCGATAGTGTTCGTGTGGTTGCCGTCATTGTAGCTCTCTATCTACGACCTTCCGTAACCACACGATCTGGATTTGAAATCTTCCATTGAGAATTAATTTGGCTCACACTGTCCCTCTATCTCCCTGTGGACTCTGGAGCTCGATTTTTGGGAACCCAGCTTGGGCATACGCGCCGTCACAATAAACGCAACGCACGGGTGCCTGTTGCTTGAAGCTACGTGGATTGTCGTTGGGTAGGGCTTTCATGAGCTCCATCGTTTTGTAGAATTTGTCTATGTAGGCTTTATCAACGACGTGAGCCGGTGGCCTGATACGGAGTTTGGCGAGGGCAGGCAGCTTAAAGTCAATGTTTTTTTATGGGGGGCGGCGGGCAGCAGTTGGTGGCAAGGTTCACCGGGGAGAGCCGCGGGTGGTGGTGGACAACGCTGGTCTCTGCACTTGCAAAGAGAGACGAGATGAAACTAAGAGGGGTGAGAGAGATAATAGAGTTTATGAAGAGCGCAACCGTTTCTAGGCTTCTAGAGAGTTTGAAGTAGGCTTATGGGCCTAGACTTTGGTGACGGGCTCCTCCTGGTCGGCTCTTTGGTTTTGGGAGGGATAGGTTTGAAAATCTGAGAGAGAACCAGGCCTGGGCTTGGAGACATATAGATATATATATATATATATATATTAGATGAAACTGTAATAATTTTTTTTTAAATACATAAAGCATATGTATTCATCATTTTTTTCTCTCTTTTTTCTTAAATACATAAACATATGTAAAAGAAAGTTTTGTAAATACATAAAACATATGTAATTTCCTTTTTCTTTCTCTTTTTTTTTCTACAGGTGCTCCATTCATTCGTGGATTTCCTTGCTGCTTTGATAGAGTGAGCAGGATGGGGATGCAAAGTGTTAAGCTTCGTGACTGGCTAGTCGTTTAACAGCGGTCACTAAAGTTCTTCACCGGCCTTTTGTAACGAAGTGAGCAGGACGTGGGTGCAACTATGTTGAGCTTCGTGATCGGCTAATCGTTTGACGACGGTCACTGAAGTTCTTCACCAGCCTTGCTGTTTGTGACGGAGTGAGCAGAACGTAGGTGCAACTGTGTTGAGCTTCGTGACCGGCTAGTCGATTGACGGCGGTTACTGAAGTTCTTCACTGACTTTGCTTATAGTGGTGACGTTGCCGTGTACATCGACCTTGCTGCTTGCCATTGTTGCTTGGAGCTAGTTCCAGTGCATCACTTTTACCTTGCGGGGTTGTGCAAAAGGCTGTACCGGGGTTTCGTTGTGTAGTGTCTTTTGATCACAGTTTTCCCTCCGTAGTGCGCTGCCGTGTGGTGCTGTGCAAGAGACTGCACCGGGGCCTCGTTGTGTAGTATCTTTCGGTCACAACTTTCCTCAGAGGTGACGTCAACGTGCACATCAACCTTGCTGCTTAAGCTTTGTGGCTAGTCTTTTTTTCGTCGTTGTGACTTCATCATTGTCATCTTTCAACGCTCACGAGATTTCTCTCCCATGTCTTTTGCTCATCTTTGTAACAAACTTTGTAGCTACATCTTCCCTTTAAAGAAATGAAGTATTTACATTGATGATATGACTGTACTTGAAATTTTGAAGTTTCAAGTTGCCTACGTGCCCTTCCAACGAAAGGGATCAAGTCAAAACGTAGTTCAAAATACATGCATATTTTTTTATTTTTTGTATTTTCTCTTGGTGCCGATTGCAATTTCAGCTCATACAGGCAATGAGTGTTTTGTTGACGCCTTTTAGACTCGTGCGAACCAGGAGCGTTGATGTTGCCTTTTATGCTCGTGCAAGCCAGGAGCGTTGATGTTGCCTTTTATGCTCGTGCAGACCATGAGCCTTCGTGTCTTGCCTTTTATGCTTTTGCAGACGATGAGCATCCGTTCGTGCAGTTTAGGCTCGTGCGAACAAGGAGCAAGGTGTTGCCTATTATGCTCGTGCAAACCAGGTGCATTGTGCCATGCAGTTTGGGCTCGTGCCAACAAGGAGCCTTCGTTTGTGCATTTTAGGCTCGTGCGAACAAGGAGCTTTTTTTTGTCTTGCAGTTTAGGCTCTTGCAGACAAGGAGCATCCGTTCATGCAGTTTAGGCTCATACGAACAAGAAGCATGGTGTCTTGCAGTTTCAGCTCATGCAGACAAGGAGCATCCGTTCATGCAGTTTAGGCTCATGCGAACAAGGAGCATTCGTTCATGCAGTTTAGGCTCGTGTGAACAAGGAGCAGGCGCGGATTTGTCAAGCCATTTTGGAGAAGCGTTCTTCGCAATCTTCATAGCAAGGAGCCTTGATAGAGTAATTGAATAATTTTTTGAGAAAGAAGAGTTTGCGCATGGACGATCTTTGGGTCAAAATTTCCTCATCTTCAACACTTTCCTGTTGCTTTGGAGGTTGACAAAAGCTGTTTTGCCCCCTTTTCGGTTGGCGAACTTATGGTGGAGACGTAAGCTTCATACACCTTTTCTTTGGAGTGACATGAATCCGTCATTCAGCTTCACTTGATTCGGAGCATGCCCCTAGCGGCGGTGATGAAGACATCGAATCAAATGTGCCGGAAGTGACGGTGGTATAATTTGACTTTACCACATCGTTGAGATCTAGCTCGATGATCCCTTGCTGGGCCAGCCTCATGATGAGATCTTTCAGCATGAAGCATTTTCCTGTCGGATGATTGACGAAACGGTGGTACTTGCAGTACCTTGGGTTGTTGGTGCGATTTATTTCTTCCGGCCATCGGCATTCGAGTAAATCGATCACTTTCTTCTCTAATTGGTCATCCAACATTGCAGCCACGTCGAAGTTCGGAAAAGGATACGTCTTCTGCTCTAGTTCTCTCAAGGTGTTTTTGTACCTGTCTTGGGTGCAAGAAGACTCTCCTTTCTTTATCTCCCTCGTTTTGTACTTAGACGAGATTTTGACAAGTGCAGATGAGATTTCGACGAAGGTAGTGTTGACGGTAAAAGCTTCTTTGGCGAGCTTCTTCCCAGTCTCATCCACCTTCGGAGCAAACATTTTTTCTTTGAAGTTGGTGATTGGCTCATTTTTCCCATGGTTGGCGATGCTCAACTCCATGTCATGGGTGCGGGTTACTAACTCTTCGAAGGTCCGCGATTTTATGCCTTGAAGGATGTAGTGCAATCCCCATTGCATGCCTAAGATGCACATTTCGATCGAAGAGCGCTCCAAGAGTCTATCTTTGCAGTCGAGGCTAAGGGTGTGCCATCGGTTGATGTACTCAACAACTGGCTCATCTTTCCACTACTTTGTGCTTGTCAGCTCCAGCATGCTGACTGTGCGGCGGGTGCTGTAGAAGCGGTTGAGGAATTCTCGCTTTAATTGGTCCCACTGTTGATAGATTCAGGTTTGAGATCAGTGTACCAATCAAAGGCGTTACCTTTCAGTGAGCGCACGAACTGCTTGGCAAGGTAGTCCCCTTCAGTGCCCGCGTTGTTGCAAGTTTCAACGAAGTAGGCGACGTGTTGTTTCGTGTTCCTCATTCCATCGAACTGTATGAATTTGGGTGGTTGATAGCCCCTTGGCCTCTTCAGGGCATCAATCTTCTTGAAGTAAGGCTTTGAGTACAACCCGGAGGTATTTGAGCTCCCTTGGTACTGCGCCTTGACGGTGTTGGCGATCATCTCTTGCAATTGTTTGATGAAAAGGGATGCCATGAGCGCCGCTACTTGGTCTGCCTTTAGGTCTTCTTCAACCTTTTCCACCGGAAGCTCTTCTTCTTCGTCGCCACCTTTCTTGGAATCGGAGCCAGATCTTTCATCATGCCTTGCCCCCAGTTTGCCCAAGAGCATAGTGATCTTCAAGTCCTTTTCTTCAAGGGTTCTCGTCATCGTTGCAATCATTTCCTTCATTTGAACAAGTCGTTCTTCCATGGAGGTAGCGACGATGACTTGTTCCTTGTTTGAAGACATCGTTCTTGAAGTGTGCTTCGGTTTTCTCAAACGAAGAAAAAGATGAGAGGTAGAGATGGTCCCACTAGGCGTGCCAAATTTGTGAACACGAAAAAATTCCTGAAAACAACAAGAACACGTGTACAAAATAATATTTGTATTTTGATGATTTTGGGTTACAATCTCTATTTGTTCCTCTAATTCAATCTTCGTAAGACTTTGATTTATGGGATTGATCCAAGGGCCATCGAGGCTTTGATCTTGGATGAACAGGGGGAAGTTTCTTCAAGGGCCGTTGGGCTTGATCTTGAAGTTTGGCGGATGAACGTTTCTTCAGGGCCTTTTTGGGCTTGATCTTGAAGTTGGGTGAGGTTTCTTCAAGGGTCGTTGGTGGCTTGATCTTGAAGTTGGATGAACGGATCTTCAGGGGCCGTTGAGGCTTGATCCTGAAGTTGGATGAACGTTGAATGACGAACAGATCTTCAAAGGCTTTTGGGCTTGTTCTTGAAGATGGATGAACGACGAACGAAGAACGATGAACGATGAACGATGGATGAACTTCAAGGGGCTTTTGGGGCTTGATTCTTGAAGAACGGATGTGTGGATCCAAGGGCCGCCGGGGCTTGATCTTGGAAGGTGGATGAACGTTGCTTCAAGGGCCGTCGGGGCTTGATCTTGAAGGTGGATGAACAGATGAACGATGAATGGATCTTCAAAGGCTTTTGGGCTTGATCTTGAAGAACAGTTGTGTTGATCCAAGGGCCGTCAGGGCTTGATATTGGATGAAGAATCGGCACGTGACCAAAGTGCTTGTTGATTCTTCAAAGGTTTTGGCGAAGTTTCTTCAAGGGCCGTTGGGCTTGATCTTTTGATCTTGAAGGTGGATGAGCGTTTCTTTAAGGGGGCGTTGGGGCTTGATCTCAAAGAACGATGAACGAAGAACGAACTTCAAGTGAATTCTCTTCCAATTTGGGAGTAGAAATGTGTTGGTGAATTGGTGAAATGAAATGAATGGAATGGCTTCCTATTTATAGAATTCCAAAACTTGATTTTTGGATTTAAATAATCAGATGAAATAAGTCGCTTCTGCTAGGTGTTGACACGTGTCCTATTTGACGGCTTTTCTGACTCATTTCAATTTTCGTCGAATCACACGTTATGTGTAAAATTAATGTAATACATGAGCATTGAAACTTTGATCATCAGTCAACATTTTATTTACCGAAATTTCGATGTCTACACTTTCATTTGTATTCTTTCTTGAGGTCTAGTGTCATCTCTTCCTTTCCTTTCTCCAATGAGTTAAAATCAACTTGTTTGGATCGCCAACTGATAACAAAAGTATTACTTTCTTATGCTGCTGTGATATGTCATATACTTGCATAGCTACGCAGAAAGCTTGCCCGTTGTCCTCAGTAAGGTTCCATGTTTGTTGTCCTTTATCTTACCATTCCGACTTGCTTGCTCCCATGAGCAAAAGTTCTAATCTCCCTTGGGTGCCTATTAGATTTGCATGTTCTGTGTTAGTGGTTCTTGCTGAGCTCATATAGGCTTTTCAGCATAAAAGTGTTATCCTCGTCTCATCAAAATATTGATATTACGTAGTCGTATGGGGGGCACTTTATCGTTAAAGCTCCATGAAAGACGTTTTCTACCTAAACTTGTTTAATGCTTCATATGTTATAGATGAATCAATGTCTGAAATTATTTTTTCAGAGGAGGAAGTGAAAGAAAGAGCAAGGAGTGCAGCAGCAGCTGCTTGAAGATGGAGGGAGTACTCAAGGAGGGGTGCTGATTAGGAATGGGCAAATACCCATTGGTTATGAGTAACCGCGGTTACCCGCCCATTTAAATTAAACGGTTATGGTTATGAATAACCGTTTAGATAAATAAACAGTTATGGATATAACCGTTTACCTACGAAATTTAAATGGACGGTTATGGGTATTAACCGCGGTTATAAACGGGTAACCGTTTACCCATTTATTTTATATATGTAAAATTAACACAAACCATGTTCCCTATCAAACAAAACTTAGATCAATGTTATTGACTATAGTGCATGATTTTTGTAGCTAATATAATATAGTTTTTCTTAACCACTTTAAATTTTATGATCCATTATATATATTATGTTAATTACATTCCGAGTTAAATAACTCAAGAATACTATCTTTTAACAGTTTTTTAACCGAAGAATACTATACTTACGTGCACCGGCTCCATTGCAAGGGAAGCATGGCTGAGTGTTGTCTCGCTTTGCCTGCAATTAGCATTATTAATATATCCACCTTCAATTAATACAACTTATTTAATCAAAATTAGATACAGGGAAGTTGAAAGAACTCACAGCACTGTCGATCTGTGGATCTGTGTAATCGAAAAATATATTATATTTTTCTTTTTTAATTTTCAAGTTGTTAAAAAAACAAATAGGCGGATGAAAAATGAGTAAATAGTAAAAAAAGAAAAAGGATAAACGGGTTTAAAAAAGGATAAATGGGTAAACGGGTACTAAACGGTTACGGTTAAATGAGTACTCGGTTATGGGTATGGTTAACCGTTTATAAACAGTTATGGGTATGAGTATAACCGTTTAGACAATTACCCAACAGGTAAACGGTTATGCGGGTATGAGAATAAACGATTATAGATAAATAATCACGGTTATCCGCTTGCCATAACCGCGGTTACCCGCCTGCCATAACCGTTGCCCATCCCTAGTGCTGATAAGCCTCCGAGCAATAAACTTCCGGAGGCCATCTCCAACAATGAAAATTGATCATATTCATCTGTAGAGGACGAACACCATTGAAAATATTAGCATCAAATGTAGGTATTAGCAAATTTATAGCTTATAGCTCGTGTAAATTTGTATCAAGTAAAATTTAAGGAGACCTAAAAAGTCTGCGTAATCAGTATAGCGGCTATCAGATTACCGTTAGATTGATCAATAAGTTAAATAAAGGACAAACAAAGAAAGTTACACATACATAAAAGCATGCTACATATATGCAAGTGAGGTTTTTGTTGCGTCAAAGCGTCGAGGTTGACGTTATTTCTTCTTTCTCCAAGACTCCACCCAGAATCCGAACACGAAACAGCAAACATTGTAAGCGCATGCGCTACCGGATTGAGCAGGATGCCTAATTTGTTTCCTTTAAATTGTTGATTCTAAACGCGGCACATATAAAGAACTGATTTACACACTTTCTTCTCTCTTTTTACAGACTTAGTTTTATTTTTGTCTACGATTCTTCTAAAATTTGTGCAATCCCAAAAGCTAAAGATCAGTAGTGATGTGTTAGCTTTTCCGCATGTCCTTATATCATTGGTATGGAACGCTATCTTGAAGGTGTACTTGTGTCATAGAAGTTGATCATGTGTTTGAGAGGTTTAAAATAGTGTGAAAATCAGCTTTCTTTTGATAATTTATTTTTGTAAAGTGAAAATATATCTTTTGTCTTTTAAGCACAATACTTGACCTCTTACACACAATACTTGACTTTTTACATTCTGACGAAGTGACATTTTATGGTACAAATGTCATAATTAAACTTGTTTATTCTCTTTATTATCATCTAAAGATCATCTCTAGAGAAATTGATTCAATTTCAAAACCGTCTAACCATCCACATGTGTCAAAATAAATCGAGGGTTATGGTAAAAAGCAACATCCTTATGATGAAGTCAATTTGTTTCAATCATATGGATGACTAAAGTAACGGCTCCAAATCGAGTTCATTTTTTATAAATAGTTTTAGAAGATGAAAAGAGAATGAATAGTTACGATTGTAATTTTATGCGATAAAATAATATCGTCTTGTCATAGAAGCAGTGTCTATCTTGTAATGCAATGTTGAGGTCGAGGGTACCTTAATTTACCGAATTCATAGCTTAAAAAATTCACCCAAAATGGATAAGAAAAAAAATGATGCGGACATATTCGCTGCTTTTGTCTCTTCGTTCCAAAAGAATCTCCAAATCCATCAATGGTTGATGGGATAGCACTGTCAACTTATCACAGCCTATGAGAGGCAATATCCCCTTCATATCATATACAACAAAATATCAAAGAACCAACAAATTTCAGCTTGAAAAATTAGAAAAAGAATAAAAAAATCAGACCCAAGAAAATATTAGCACAAAGAGGGGTACATAACTTACATATACCAACTATAGAAGGGAAAAAATTTACATTTCTTAATATCACAAAATATGGTCTATTGAAAGGTATTTTTTCGGCGCGACAACAGCGCAATATAGCCTAGCTAATTAACAAGAAAATTAAGAAAAATAGAGGTTAATTAACAAAAAAATTAAGAAAAATAGTAGCTAGTGTTGTTACTTTACAGATGATGCAACTGAACGAGCCCAGAACCTGAGATGATGCTTTATGTCCTCACCTAAATTAGTAGCAGCAGGTATTCTCCACTTCATCAACATTTGGTTCTCTTTCTTTCTTTGATCCAAAACATCCCAAGCCTCGGACAGATAAGGCCGCCTTGAAACCACCCCATGATCCTCCTTCTCCTCCTCCTCCGCCTGATAATCTCTAACATCTTCTTCTTCACAACTCGCTAGTCTTTGCAAGCCGGGAATTATGGAAACCAGTCTTGAAGAATCCTTGTCTTCCTCAGAGAAGACAAACCCCAAATCCATAAAACCTTTGAGCTCCTCAAACTCTAGCTCTGACAAGCTCTTACTTGGCCCTAGTACTCTTTTCCTTCTTTTTCTTGCACTACTACTCCTGCTGCTGCTGCTGCTGCCGCCACTGCTGCTACTACTTACCCGGCTGCTTTTTGTCCGATGAGCCGGCAGTTCATCGTTTTTGGAGAAGTTTGTGACTTGTTCACCGGAAAAAATTGTTTGCAGTTTCGGTGTGCTACTCGGAGAAAAGCTGGACGTGTTTAAAAACTGGTCACTTAGAGACCTTAGCTTTAGGATTGGTAACTCTAGGGTTTCTTCCTGGGCTGATTCGTCCACTTGGAGAGTTGGGTTATTTGTTGCTTGTTGGGGTTGTGAAGGTGATTTCTGGCTCAAAATTTCATCCCCAAACCAGTATGAATCAAAGAGGCTGAGAAGTGCTTCTTCTTTTTCTTCGGCAGCCATTTTTTTTTTTGCATTAGTAGTGGATGTGGATGAAAAACAAGTAGAGTTTTAACAAGATGTGAGCCAGATAGAAAGGTCGAGACGGTTTGACGATTGTAGATAAGAATATCCATGTATGTTTTGCATACATTGGCAACTTGGAATTTGCTATCTACAAGTTGCTCGATTCCTGTTAATTATACTATAACGTGACAGCTGGATGGCGAGAGTGAACTCCGAGTTTTGGGCCTTGTAGACGCTGAGTTTGATATTAATTTTGTGTGGCTTAGCTAAATTTCTCACTACTTACTACAAATATATGAGTGATTATATTCACAAATCTCAATTATTTTCCCACATTTTTTAAATATTTTTTGAAATTCGACACACCATTAATACTTAATAGAAAAATATTAAAAAAATTAAAAGAGTGTGAGGGAAGTAATTTGTGGTATGTGAATATAATCTCTCCAAATATATATCGTTGCATTAAAAAAAAATTATAGTGTGACGTGTCATTAGCAATACTATGGAACAAAAAATAATCCGGAAAATTATGGAGCTGGCATGTGAAATTTTACTCACAAATGATGAGAATGCCCATTTTAAATTGGCGAGTTCCACATTTGTTCCACGCCAGTTTAACCCCGTTGAACACTTGAGTTGTTGACTACGACTTCTCCAAGCTCCGCCGCACATAGCAAGAAGAGAAGTCGAAGGTATTAAAGATATGATTAATAACCAAATCCCACCTTTAAAGCCTTTGTTATTAAAGACTAACTCAATCAAGTAAGGAATCACGATCAAATCCAATCAAGTATATTGTATACCGCGAGATAATCCCAATATATTATTTAATTAATAATATATTCGGGATTATTATTTTCTTCATCCAACAGATAGCAGACCTTGGCCAACTTAATGTTGACATGTCGCATGAAATATGTTGGAATCAAATTCGCGTAGGGCCGTAAGTATGTAGAGAAAGTTCTCGAACTCGACTACTTGCAAAACAATAAACAACCGTAAGCAAAAGTTCTAATCTCCCTTGGGTGCCTTTTAGATTTGCATCTTCTGTGCTAGCGGTTCTTGCTGAATCCTGCCTCAGCTCGTAGTCTTTTCAGCATAAAATTATTATCCTCTTTAACTTCAATTATCTCATCAAAATATTGATATTACGTGGTTGTAATGATTGGGGGGCACTTTATCGTTAAAGCTTCCATAAGATCATCTCTAATTGTGGGCTAAAAGACAAATTACTCCTCAAAATTTTCCCCCAAACTCACTTCAATGCAAGAGAAAAATTCGGGTTAAATGCTAAATGTTAAACTAAGGCAAGATTCCCCCCAAAATTAAGCCCAGAAATCGGTGTGGGCTCCACCGAATCGAGTAAAAATATTTATTGGAATTTAAAATTTTTTTGATTAAAATATTCATAAAATTAATTTACGATAATCTACATATTTATTTATTTTTTAAAATTTAATTTAAGAAAAAAAAAAGATTAAGTTTATTCTTTAATAATTCTAGACTAAAATTTTAGGCTTGAAGCGGTTAGAGTAAAAAACTGTTTCTGGACTAAAAGCTAAATTTTTCGGGCTAAAATATTTGGCTTTTAGCCTAACCATTGGAGATGTCTAAAAGATGGTTTTTACTTAAACTTGTTTAATGCTTTAATGTCATCATATGTTAAAGATGAATCAAAGTCTGAAGTTATTTTTTCAGAGGAGGAAGTGAAAGAAAGAGCAAGGAGAGCAGCAGCAGCAGCTCGAAGATGGAGGGAGTACTCAAGGAGGGGTGCTGATAAGCCTCCGAGCTATAAACTTCCGGAGGGCATCTCCAACAACGAAAACTGACCATATTAATCTGTAGAGGACGAACACCATTGAAAATATTAGCATCAAATGTAAGCATTAACAAATTTATAGCTTATAGATCCTGTAAATTTGTAATCATGTAAAATTTAAGGAGATCTAAAAGTCTGCGTAATCAGTATAGTACCAATCAGATTACCATAAGATGGATCTATAAGTTCAGTTAAGGAAAAACAGAGAGAAGATATACGTATATAGAAGCATGCTGCATGTATGCAAGTGAGGTTTTTTTTTTTTTTTTTTTGTTTGCATCAAAGCGTCGCGGTTGACGTTATTTCTTGTTTCTCCAAGACTCCATCCAGAATCCGAACACGAAATAGCAAACTTTGTAAGCGCAAGCGCTGCCGGATTGAGCAAGATGCCTAATTCGATCGAGTATTATTTTACTATTTTCCTTTAAATTGTTGATTCCAAACGCGGTATATATGAAGCAATGATTTACGCACACTTTCTTTTTTCTTTTTACAGACTTACGTTTATTTTTGTCTATGATTCTTCTAAAATTTGTGCAATCCCAAAGGGTAAAGATAAATTGTGATGTGTTAGCTTTTTCCGCGCATCCTTGTATCATTGGTACGAAACGCTACCTTAAAGGTGTACTTGTGTCATAGAAGTTGATTTCATATTTTTTGAGAGGCTAAAAATATTGTGAGAATTAGCTTTCTTTTAATAATTTATGTTTGTAAAGTGAAAATATATCTTCTGTCTTTTAAGCACAATACTTGACTTTTTACATTCTTATGAAGTGATCATATTTTACAATACAAATGTCATAATTAAGCTTGTTTATTCTCTTTATTGTCATCCAAAAATCACTCTAAGAAAATTGATTCAATTTAAAAACTGTTTAGCCATCAACATATGTCGAACAAATCATACGGATGACTAAAGCAACGCCTTCCAAATCGAATTAATTTTTTTTAGAAATGGTTTTAGAAGATGAAAAAAGAATGAATAATTACAATTATAATTTTTGTGCGATAAAATAATGCCGTGTCGTCATGTAAACAGTGTTGTCGATCTTGTAATGCAATGTTGAGGTCGGTACCTACCGTTTGGTATGCAGACGGGACAGTACAGAACGGAATGGGACGGAACAGGACAGGACGGGACGGGACGGAACGGAGAGGGAGCACAGATGCCCTTGGATGGAAACGAGAGGAAGAAGAAGGAGATTGAGAGGTTATAATTTTGTGTTCCACAGATGTGGAACGAGTCGTTCCAGGGGGTGAGGTGGAACGAAAATTCACTCAAAACTCGTCCCGTGGAACAGCGCGTTCCACCCATTTTAGGCACACTAAACGTGGGACGGAACGTCTTGTCCCATCTCATTCCGTTCCGTCACACATACCAAACGGTACCTTAGTTTACCGAATTCATAACTTAAAAAATTCATCCAAAATGGTTAATAAAAAAATGATGTGGACATATTCGCTACTTTTGTCTCTTCGTTCCAAAAGAATCTCCAAATCCATCAATGGTTGATGGGATAGTATTATCAACTTATCACAGCCAATGAGACAGTATCCCCTTCATACCATTTAGGGTTTACGGCATTACACAAAACCTTATTATCATACTATCATTTTTTTAAATTAACAATGTCATACTTTATCTTTAGAATTTGGTTCAATATTATACCATCCGTTAGTTTGGTCGTGAATTTATCAATTAAATACTGACGTAACTTGATTCGAAATCTACTTTCTATTAAAAAATTATTAAAATATTAAAAATAATAATTTACTCTTAAAAAAAAAAAAAAAAAAAAAACCCAAACACGCATCCCCCGACCCTTTCCCCTTCCCTGCAACCCTCGACCGCTTCCCCACCCACGCCAACATCTCCCCCCAAGACCCACCTCCTCCTTTTCTGCCACCCATCCCTCACCGCCATACCAAACAAAATTGTTGATGTTTACTCATTTTCCTTCCTTCAGTTCCAAAATCGTACATTTCGCAGTACGAGTCGACCGCCGAGGTTGATCTCGCAGTAGTCCGAAGCTATGGCCTGCGGTTTTGAAACCTAATGCGTACAGATTACAGAGCGAGCGGGGAGTGAGAGAGGGTAGGGCTTTAATTTTGCAGTGTCTTTCAGATTAAAGGGTTCTCTTGTTATGAACTGCTGAGATTTGGGTTCTAATCTCTGTTCATAAACTCACCGATAAAAACTTCATTGTGGAAGCTACGGATAATCTTGCCGAAGTGATCAGAGAAAAGACCGGAGAATAGGATCGGCTTAAAACCAACCTAACGGTCATAAATCGCAAGAAAAAAAAAACCGCAGTGATTTAAAATTTGAAAACACAAACGCAGCAAGCAATTGCAGAACATGGAAAGAGAATTGAGAAATGGGTAAGGAGGAGGTGGGTCGGGGTTTGCAGGGAAGAGGAAGGGGTCGGGGAAGGTGGGTGTTCGGTTTTTTTTATTTATTTATTTTATTTTTAAGGGTAAATTATTATTTTTAATATTTTATTAAATTTTTAATAGAAAGTAGGTTTCGGATCAAGCCACATCAGTATTTAATTGAGAAATTCACGGCCAAACTAACAGAAGGTATAACATTGGACCAAATTTTAAAGATAAGGTATGACACTGTCAATTTTAAAAGATGAGGTATGATAGTGTCGTGAGACCAATAGTTGAGGTAGTTTTGTGTAATTTACCCCATCATTTACAACAAAATATCAAAGAACCAACAAATTTCACTGAGAAATTAGAAAATGAACAAAAACCAGACCCACGAAAAAATTAGCACAAAGAGGGGTACATAACTTACATTTACCAACCATAGAAAGGGAAACAAATTTACACTAGTGAATATCACAAAATATGATCTAGTGAATGGTAATTTTTCCGCGTGACAACAAAGAAATATAACCTAGTAAATTAAAAAGAAAATTAAGAAAAATAGAAGTTAATGAAGTTAATTAACAATAAAATTAAGAAAAATAGAAGTTAGTGTTGTTATCTTGCAGATGATGCAACTGAATGAGCCCAGATCCTGAGATGATGCTTCGTGTCCTTACTTAAATTAGTAGCAGCAGGTATTCTCCAATTCATCAACATTTGGTTCTCTTTCTTTCTTTGATCCAAGACATCCCAAGCCTCGGACAGATAAGGCCGCCTTGAAACCACCCCATGATCCTCCACCTCCTCCTCCCCCTCCTTTTGATCATCTCTAACATCTTCTTCTTCACAACTTGCTAGTCTTCGCAAGCCGGGAATTATGGAAACCAATCTTGAAGAATCCTTGTCTTCCTCAGTGAAGACAAACCCCAAATCCATAAAACCTTTGAGCTCCTCAAACTCTATCTCTGACAAGCTCTTACTTGGGCCTAGTACTCTTTCCCTGCTGCTGCTACTGCTTACCTTGCTACTTTTTGTTGGATGAGCCGGCAGTTCATCGTCTTTGGAGAAGTTTGTGACTTGTTCACCGGAAAAAATTGTTTGCAGTTTCGGTGTGCTACTCAGAGAAAAGCTGGAAGTGTTTAATAACCGGTCACTTAGAGACCTTACCTTTAGGGTTGGTAATTCTAGCTAGGGTTTCTTCTTTGGCTGATTCGTCCACTTGGAGAGTTGGGTTATTTATTGCTTGTTGGGGTTGTGAAGGTGATTTCTGGCTCAAAATTTCATGCCCAAACCAGTATGAATCAAAGAGGTTGAGAAGTGCTTCTTCTTCTTCTTCTTCTTCTTTTTCTTCTGCAGCCATTTTGTTTTGCATTAGTTTGTGGATGTGGATGAAAAACAAGTAGAGCTAGCTAGATAGGTCAAGACGGTTTGACAATTGTATATAAGAATTTGTTATCTACATGTTGCTCGATTCCTATTATACTAGCAATGGGCACACACTATCAATGTGTGTAATTAAATTTTTTATTTTATTTTACTACGACTTATTATTAATGAGCACGGATAACAATTTAAAATAGAAATGACAAACAAAAAAAAGGAAAGATAGAAGGTAGGACAACGTGGGAATGTAGAGAGAAGAAGAGGAGGAGAAAAGTGAGGTTTATTTATTTACTTTTAATTTTTAAATAGGATATGCTATATTTACATATATGTAATGTTAGTATAAAAAAAACTGGAAAATGTGTGTTAGGTGTAATTACTAAATTGTCAACGTTTTATTTTTATTTTTATTCAATTTTGGTGAGAGGGTTAGAGTGGTAATTTGCTAGAGTTTTGGTTGACAGAGTTTTATTAATATGTTGTTTAGATTATAATGTGACACACTGACAAGTGAATGTCAAGTGTGAGTAGGGATGGGCAACGATTATGGCGGGCGGGTAACCGCGGTTATTTATCCATAACCATTTATTCTCATACTCGCATAACCGTTTACCCGTTGGGTAATTGCCTAAACGGTTATACCCATACCCATAACCGTTTATAAATGGTTAACCATACACATTTAACCATAACCGTTTAATACCCGTTTACCCATTTATCCTTTTTTAACACGTTTATCCTTTCTTTTTTACCATTTACTACTTTTTCACCCGCATACGTGTTTTTTTAACAGCTTGAAAATTAAAAAAGAAAAATTTGTCATAATTTTCTATTTTTTCTAACAATTAAACACCGTTATAGGTACATTCATCATACATTTCCGCATTTTAATTTTTTAAGTCCTTGTATCATTCCAATAATTGAAATAATAGTTTATGAACAATATTTTTAACTATTAACAATGAAGGTAATATAAAATTTGCTAAGTATTCTTAGGTTACAAAAACTATTAAAAGACAGTATTCTTGAGTTATTTAACTCGGCATGTAAAGTATTAACATAATATATATAATGGACCATGAAATTTAAAGTGGTTAAGGAAAACTATATTATATTACCTACAACAATAATGCACTATAGTCAATAACATTGATATAAGTTTTGTCTGATAGGGAACATGGTTTGTGTTAGTTTTACATATATAAAATAACTGGGTAAATGACACACCCCGACCCGAAAGTGGGGCATGCTGGCCGTCACGTGAGCGTGACGTAACCATGTGCACATCGTGGAAGCAAGATTGATTAGAAAGATACGAACCAACTAAAACCAAGCCACTAGCAATCCAATAAAAGAGAGTGTGCCAGTGCGAGAGTTAAGGTGCTTTTACAAACCAGAGCATAAATGGTCTACGTGCAGTCAAGCAGAAAGTACTAAATAGAAATAACACCCGCAGGTGATCCTACATAAGAGAATTCTGTCAGAACGTCCGGGAAATCCTCGTATGCCACCAACGAACACTACTTAATACCTGGAGGGGCGAAAAACAAAATTGAGTGGGTCAGTAAAACAAATTCTTTTTCAAAACCATTATTTTCTCAAAACTGTAACCCCTCTCCGTAAAACCTGTATAATTTCCTAGAAGTAAAATATACTCATATACATATATATCTCAAAATCATGCTGGAAATATCTGTATGTATGCCATGCAAAAGTATTATAACTGATATCTCAACTGTATGCTCATATCGTAAATCTGTGATGTGAATAAATATCTGATAATCATCTCAGCCCTCGGCTGTATATATAGCTCATAACATCTCAATCTCATCATATATATACTCTGCACATGCATCAATATCCTCAGGAGGTCACTATCACATCACTGTATCAATATAAGAATGCTTTAGTGCTACAATCACGTGAAGATTGTGTGAATGATTCGCAGGTCACCTACGAGTCGAACCCACCTATAGTGGTCTATACAACAGGACTATACACCTACTTGGATCCTAGGCGAGCATGCGGTGCGGGAGGTGAACGACACGTGAAAGACTGTGCCCCTAACTCTGGGCGGGAGCACTAATATAAATGTGCAGATGTATGAGCTCAAATCACATCATTTCATTCATTCGTATCACATCACATCATTTCATTCATTCGTATCACATCACATCATTTCATTCTCATCATAACTAGTATAGAATCTTACCTGATACTTACATGTGCGTCTGCAGCACCGTCACAATTATATGCAAGTACTAATGCATAATTAAAATAAATAGATACTTGCATGGCATCTCAAATCATTTCATCGTGTAAATTCATTTTCTGGAAAAAATAGCAATATATATAGGTATGTACGGAAAACAAACTACCCACTCACTGATCAATAGCCGGATCGTAGCCCCCATGCCTAGCCTGGCTACGCTCGTCTTCGGGATAGGCCTCGCCTATATGAGAAGTAACTGAATAAACGTTAATTAACGTACATAAATGGAACTTTAGAAATAACTTCTCATACGTTGATCAATTTTAGCATACGAGTATACCAACGCGACCTACTCGACGTCACAGACGTCAACATATTTTTAAAACAATTTTTGGGTGGCCCACACGCCTGCCAGAGCACGGTTCAATGCACCCCACGCGCGGCACGTGCCTGGCACATGTCATCCCCTACCTCCAGCTCGCCGGACTGGTTTCGCCGGCGACGGAGAATGTCACCAGTTTCTGGGTTATTTTCAAATTGCTATAACTTCTTCAATTCTTCACCATTTTTAACGTACTTTATATCAAAACGAAGATCTCGACAAGACGAACAAAACCATACCTGTCTCGACCCCTAACTCGCTAGAGATTCGCCGAAAAATGCCTTGATAATTCCGGCCAAACTTTCAAAACTCCGTTCTCGATGCTCCGACGTCCAAATCTTTCAAACGAAGCACTCCGAGCTTCCTTAGGACTTCCTTAAGCTCCCTATGAGCTTAGATTCTCCTAAAAATCACCCAATAATTATTGCATGAATAGTGTCAAATCGGTGTTCGAGGTTTCGACGTGAAAACGACATAGTTCTTACCTGAAATGGGTGTCACTTGACTCGTAAGGACCTCAGGAGTCGAATTGTGGTCTTGGTTGCTTCGATCTATGAAGTTTTGATGGGTTTTGGTGGTCGCCTGTACATATAAGGTAGAGAGAGATAAGAGAGAGAGTGAGAGACTGAGAGTGACTGAGAGGTACGGGATAGAGAGGGAATGGGTTTGTGTGGACCAAAGTCATCCATTCATGTAAAGGATATAAAAATATCCCATTGATTCCAATTATTGAGGGCCTTGAATAATTGGTCCTCACACAACCACATACATATGTACATGACCCCGAAGGGGTATTTTCGTCAATTCCTAACTTAAATAATATATGTATCGGGACGGGTTGTCACAATCTACCCACCTTATAAAAATTTCGTCCCGAAATTTCATACAACACGTACATACTAATATCCATAAAACAACCTCGGATACATCTCTCTCATCCTGTCCTCGGTCTTCCAATCAAGTATCGTCACTGGCTCCTCATCATAAATCAAATCTAGATTAATCTCTAAAGGTTGCAGAGGAATCACATGCAACGGATCTGAAACATAATGTCGAAGCATCAAAACATGAAACATATCGTGTACCCTAGACAACTCTGACAGCAACTCAAGCCTGTAAGCCACTTCACCGACTCGCTCGGTGATCTGATAAGGTCCAATGTACCTAGGACTCAATTTGCCCTTCTTTTCGAATTGAACAACAACTCACCATGACGATAACTTCAAAAATACCCAATCACTTAACTTGTACACTCGGTCAGTAGCATGCCTATCTGCTAAACTCTTTTGGCGATATTGGGCCACTTACATTAGACTTAATAACTTGAACATTCTGAGTAGTCTCTTCTACTAACTCAGGGCCCACTAAAACTCTTTCGCCAACCTCTGACTAACACAACGGTGTACGACAGGGCCTTCCATAACGTGCCTCGAACAGTGACATACCAATACTCAAATAAAACTGTTGTTGTAGGCAAATTCCATCAAATCTAACCGTTTATGCCAAACGTCACCAAGATGTAAAACCAAAATCTTAGCATATTCTCCAATGTCTGAATGGTCGTCTCTGATTGACCGCTTGTCTGAGGATGATATGTCGTGCTGTATAATAATCTCGTACCCAAAACTTCCTGGAATGCAATCCAGAACTCAGAAGTAAATCGAAGATCACGATCTGACACAAACTAACTGGAACGCCATAGTACTTTACCATTTTCGATAAAAACAACTCAGCTAATCGACATAAGGAAAACTTCTCCATCACCGAAATAAAATGCGCCGACCTAGTAAGCTGATCAACAATCACTCAATTTCCATCATAGCCGTCCTGTGTACGAGGAAGCTTGTACACAAAATCCATGGTAACATTTTCCCATTTCCACTGTGGAACGGGAAGCGGTTGCAATAACCCAAACGGCTTCTTCCTTTCGACTTTGACTTGCTGACATACTTAGCAATTTCTGTTTTCATACCCGGCCAAAAGTAAAATGGTCGAATGGTATGATACATTTTAGTGCCTCCGAGATGCATCGCATAAGCTAAAATATGTGCTTCATCTAAGATATCCTTCTTTAACTCTACATTATCAGGTACGTACATCCTACTTTCTTACATAAGTATACCATCTGATTCTCTAATTCGGAGGTCTTTCTTTTTCCCGTCATTCCGTAAATGAATAAGTTCTTGAGTTTCTTCATCATTAATCTGGGCCTCTAGTATTCAATCAATCAAGATCAGTCTAATTTGGAAATTAGCAAGTAATGCATTTTCTCGATCATCTACCACAGAATTTCTCAACTCTAGTTGTACACTGTCGATCTCAACTCTGCAAGAAGAGGAACACTGCTCGCATGGAAAGCGTTAACTCTGCCCCGAGGCTTCCTACTAAGAGCATCAGTTACCACATTTGCACGACCAGGGTGATACTCAATCGTGCAATCATAGTCACTTAGCAATTCTATCCATCTCCGCTGACGAAGATTCAAATCTTTTTGAGTAAACAGGTACTAGAGACTCTTATGATCTGAGAAGATCCTGCATTTCTCATCGTAAAGGTAATGTCTCCAATCTTCAAAGCAACTATAATGGCTGCCAACTCTAAATCATGTGTAGGGTAATTCATCTCGTGAGGCTTTAACTGACGCGAAGCATAAGCAATTACCCTACCATGCTGCATCAAAACACATTCTAGGCTATTCAACGAAACATCACTATAAATCTCGAAGTTACCATCGTCATCAGGAAGAGATAAAACAAAAGCAGGAGTGAGATAATACTTCAGCTGCTGGAAACTCTGCTCACAATTATCATCCCACTCGAACTTAACTTTCTTCCTAGTTAATCTCGTTAGTGGTAAAGCCATAATTAAGAAATCTTAATAACCGTCGATAATAACATGCTAAGCCAAGAAAACTCTACATATCAGTGACGGTTCGCGGCTGTTCCCAATTCTCCACTGCTACTATCATCTGAGGGTCTACCTAAATACCCTGAGCTCAAACAACATGACCCAAAAATGCTACTTGACTTAGCCAGAACTGGCACCTACTGAACTTAGCATACAATATGTGTTCCCTCAGCTTCTTCAACACCAAAGTAAGATGTCAAACATGATCTTCTTTTGACTTAGAATACACCAGAATGTCATCAATGAAGACAATGACGAATCTGTCCAAATACTACTGAAATACCTTATTCATCAATCCCACGAAAGCTATTGGTGTATTCGTCAATCTGAATAGCATCACAAGAAACTCATAGTGATCATAACAAGTCCTAAAAGCAGTTTTAGGAATGTCGTCACTCTTGATCTTTAACTGATAGCAACCCGACCTCAAATCGATCTCAGAAAACACATAAGCACCTCAAAGTTGATCAACATGATCGTCTATACGCGTCAACGGATAACGGTTTTTAATTGTCATCTGATTCAACTGTCTGTAATCGATACATAATCTCAAGGTACCATCCTTCTTCTGAACAAATAAGACTGCGGCTCCTCAAAGTGAAGTACTAGGTTGAATGAAACCTTTATCAACCAATTCCTGTAACTAAATCTTCAATTTTCTTAACTCGGCAGGAGCCATACGATAAAGAGTTAAAGAAATATGATTAGTACCTGGTAACAATCAAGGGTGAACTCTACATCGCGATATGGCTGTAAATCCAGGTGAATTATCAGAAAAAACGTCAGAAAATGTCTGACCACCTTAACGTTTCTCCCTGCTAACGGAAGCATCATCATTAGTACCACGTGAGTCAAGTACTCATAACAACCTTTCTTTAATAACTTTTGGCTCTCACAACTAAAATGATTCCTTGCCTGACTCCATTACGCTCATCCATAAAAGTAACCTCTGGTAATCCAAGACGATGGAAAGTAACTGATTTCCCGTAACAATCTATCTTGGCACGATCATAATGTACTCAATATGTGCCTAATATCACATCAAAATCCACAATGTCTAACGGGATAAGATTCGCTGGTATAACTAGGGGTGGTTTTGGTACATTACCGTACCAAAACCTCTGTACCGATTACCATACCAAATATTTGGTACGACAAAATCTATTACCATTACCATACCAAACTTTTGGTATACCAAATAGTTTGGTTGGTATGGTATGCTAATGGTAATTACCACTTTGTTTTACGCCACTTAGTTTGCCCAAAATCTAATATTTTTCTAACCTAATTCAAAGCCCAGAAAATATACATAGTTTGACATATATACACAATTTAACCTAATTCAAGATGTTTTACTATTGTATGTCAAAGTGGTAAAAACTTAATAAATCATAAGACAAGATTTCTATAGCATGCTGAGACTCAAATGAACCAGAAACGTAAGACAGCAAGCCACAAAAAATGTCAATATCCATAGCTGTGCTCGACGACTGGCTTGCTGATTTGAACCCACAATCCAAGGTGGTAATACCCAATGCATATGTTGTGCCCTCACTTGGAAGACAAAGTCGCCGGAAATGAGAAACGAAGATGAATCGATGAGAGAGCTGCGACGGCGGAACAAGCCCTAGGTTTCTAATGTGTCGAGCAAGGACCAGAGTGAGAGACTAAAAGTGTTTGGTTTGTGGAGATTTTAGGAATAGGATAAATGAGTCAAAGTGTCAAACGACATAATATAATAATACATAATACATAATATATAATACATAATACATAATTATATATATATATATATGAATAAATATATAATATAATATTAATAATATTGGTAACCGGTAGGTATGGTATACCACCGGTACTAGTTTTGAGTACCAATACCGTACCGAAACAGTATGGTATGGTACAAATACCGTACCATTACCAGTGGTACAAATTTTTTGGCACAACTTTGGTATGGTACGGTTGGTAATACGGTAGGTATGGTAATGTGGTAAAAAATTTCACCCCTAGGTATAACTATATCTTCCACCATCACTAGGCACTATGAAAAACACCATACTAACATAGAATGACTTACCTGTTACTTGCTTAACGAATCCAACAAATACGTTATTAATATTACGGTCTGCAGCCCGTAATACTGATAAATCATTGTTGTCTCGATAAGTAAGTAATAATTCCCGAGGGTGTAATATTACCATCTTGCAGTGATATGTGGCTAACACGTTCTTGGGCTTGCTGTCTTCCTCTAACTCTATTCGCGTGAATTCATCGTCCTGGAGAACTACACCCATGTCCTGACCACAGGTATAATACCCATTACTACCATTCTCGACACACTCCAAAATGTCGATCGTTGCACCTACGACACAAGGGTGAATTTCCACTATCAGAATTCCCCTGCCTCTGGAATCTGAAACCTTCGAAAAATCTACCAAGTCCTCTCTGACCTGTGGAGTTAAAACCTCTACTGGAAGAACTAGAACTGGCTCCGTATCTCTTAAAATCCTAAGTCTAGCGAGATCTCTGAGATGATTACCCAATACTTTTATCCTTATTCTGATTACTATCTTTTCCTTCTTCTTTCTCACTATTACTAGGCATGTTCTCAGAGTTCGCAATCCTCACTTCCTGATAAGTATCATAAGGGTAAATGGTCGCCATCGAACGCCATTTCTTCTTTATTACCCAACATAAAGCGTCTAAGCATCTCAACTGAAATAGTAGCAGTTTCTAAATCATAACGAGACAAATCAGTAAACTTCCTTTAATACTCGCTAGGAGACAACTTCCCCTGTTTCGAATCTGTGAACTCCTGTTCTTACGATCTAGATATGCTGGGATATGAATCTCTTATAGAATGACCGTTAAAAATTCTATCAGTGTGCAATCTCCTCGGGCTTCAACCTGTAAGTTTTTTGTTTCCACTAGGATGCCGATTCTGCGTCCAAAAGCCAATCAGTGGTCTCTATCCACTTATCATCGGGAAAACTTCCCTGACTCAACATCAGCCAAAAAGTATTCTCAATCTGATTGAGCCAACGCTCAAACTCCTCATGGCCTTCATTACCCCTAAAGGTATGCAACTTTATATTATATTCTGACCCCAAAAGACTACGCTGAGAAGGGCGAATTTCATACTGAAAAATATTAACAATAGCTTCCCCTAACTGAGCTGAGGGAAACTAGGTTCATCTAAACGACGTGGCTCCCTACGAGGCGGTATAGTTCTAACAGAAACACCAAGATGATTCGCATATTCACAAGTTATACAGGACTGCCAAACCTATGCTCTGATACCAATCTGATACACCCCGACCCGAAAGTGGGGCATGATGGCCGTCACGTGAGCGTGACATAACCATGTGCACATTGCGGAAGCAAGATTGATTAGAAAGATACGAACCAACTAAAACCAAGCCACTAGCAATCCAATAAAAGAGAGTGTGCCAGTGCGAGAGTTAAGGTGCTTTTACAAACCAGAGCATAAATGGTCTACGTGCAGTCAAGCAGAAAGTACTAAATAGAAATAACACCCGCAGGTGATCCTACATAAGAGAATTCTGTCAGAACGTCCGGGAGATCCTCGTATGCCACCAGCAAATACTACTTAATACCTGGAGGGGCGAAAAACAAAATTGAGTGGGTCAGTAAAACAAATCCTTTTTCAAAACCATTCTTTTCTCAAAACTGTAACCCCTCTCCGTAAAACCTGTATAATTTCCCAGAAGTAAAATATACTTATATATATATATATATATATATATATATATATATATATATATATATCTCAAAATCATGCTGGAAATATCTGTATGTATGCCATGCAAAAGTATCATAAATGATATCTCAACTGTATGCTCATATCGTAAATCTGTGATGTGAATAAATATCTGATAATCATCTCAGCCCTCGGCTGTATATATAGCTCATAACATCTCAATCTCATCATATATATACTCTGCACATGCATCAATATCCTCAGGAGGTCACTATCACATCACTGTATCAATATAAGAATGCTCTAGTGCTACAATCACGTGAAGACTGTGCGAATGATGCGAGGGTCACCTACGAGTTAAACCCACCATAGTGGTCTATACGACATGACTGTGCACCTACTTGGATCCAAGGCGAGCATGCGGTGCGGGAGGTGAACGACACGTGAAAGACTGTGCCCCTAACTCTGGGCGGGAGCATTAATATAAATGTGCAGGTGTATGAGCTCAAATCATATCATTTCATTTATTCGTATCACATCACATCATTTCATTCTCATCATAACTAGTATAGAATCTTACCTGATACTTACATGTGCGTCCGCAGCACCGTCACAATTATATGCAAATACTAATGCATAATTAAAATAAATAGATAGTTGCATGGCATCTCAAATCATTTCATCATTTAAATTAATTTTCTAGGAAAAATAGCAATATATATAGGTATGTACGGAAAACAAACTGCCCACTCACTGATCAATAACCGGATCATAGCTCCCATGCCTAGCCTGGCTACGCTCGTCCTCGAGATAGGCCTCGCCTATATGAGAAGTAACTGAATAAACGTTAATTAACATACATAAACAGAACTTTAGAAATAACTTCTCATACGTTGATCAATTTTGGCATACGAGTATGCCAACACAACCTACTCGACGTCGCAGACGTCAACATATTTTTAAAACAATTTTTGGGTAGCCCACGCGCCTGCCAGAGCACGGTGCAACACGCCCCCACACGCGGCACGTGCCTGGTACATGTCATCCCCTACCTCCAGCTCGCCAGACTGGTTTCGCCGGCAACGGAAAATGTCGCCGGTTTCTGGGTTATTTTCAAATTGCTATAACTTCTTCAATTCTTCACCATTTTTAACGTACTTTATATCAAAACGAAGATCTCGACAAGATGAACAAAACCATACCTGTATTGACCCCTAACTCACTGGAGATTCGCCGAAAAATGGCTCGATAATTCTGGCCAAACTTTCAAAACTCTGTTCTCGATGCTCCGACGTCCAAATCTTTCAAACAAAGCACTCCGTGCTTCCTTAGGACCTCCTTAAGCTCCCTATGAGCTTAGATTCTCCTAAAAATCACCCAATAATTATTGCATGAACAGTGTCAAATCGGTGTTCGAGGTTTTGATGTGAAAACGACATAGTTCTTACCTGAAATGGGTGTCACTGGACTCGTAAGGACCTCAGGAGTCGAATGGTGGTCTTGGTTGCTTCGATCTATGAAGTTTTGATGGGTTTTGGTGGTCGTCCGTACATATAAGGTAGAGAGAGAGATATTTATCAAGAGAGAAGAGAGAGAGGGAGAGACTTAGAGTGACTGAGAGGTACGGGAGAGAGAGGGAATGGGTTTGTGTGGACCAAAGTCATCCATTCACGTAAAGGATATAAAATATCCCATTGGTTCCAATTATTGAGGGCCTTGAATAATTGGTCCTCACACAACCACATACATACGTACATGACCCCGAAGGGGTATTTTCGTCAATTCCTAACTTAAATAATATATGTATCGGGACAGGATGTCACAATAAATGGTTATCCGTTTATAACCGCGGTTAATACCCATAATCGCCCATTTAAATTTAGCGGGTAAATGGTTATACCCATAACCGTTTATTTATCTAAACGGTTACCCGTTAATTTAAGGGAAAACTAACGAAAAGTCCAAAAGAACTTCCCTTTTAATGAAAAGTCACTTTTAAAGGTATAGTGAATAGTGGTAATTAAAGGTAAAAAAAAGGTTTTTCGTTAAAAGTGAATAGTATCATGAGTGTTTTATTAAACCTCTCTTAATTTAAATGGGCGGATAACCGCAATTACTCATAACCAATGGGTATTTGCCCATTCCTAAATGTGAGCTCTTAGGTTTAGCTTTTTGAAGACGAGGAGTTTGATATTAAGTTAATATGACAGCCAAATTTCCCGTCACTTAATACAAGTAGATAGTCATACTAAATTTCCCGCCACTTAGCATAAGAATATAACGTTGCATTCAAAAAATTATAGCGTAATGTATCATTAACAATAGCGTGGAATAAAAAATAATCCGAGAAATACTAGAGCTAACATGTAGAAATTTACCCACAAGTGACGAGAATACCCTGATTAAATTGGCGAGGTACACATTTGTTCCACGCACAGTTCAACCTTCTTGAAGAATTGAGTTGCTGACTACAACTTCTCCGAGCTCTGTTGTCCATGGCAAGGAAAAACGTTAAAGATATTAAAGATAAGATTAATAATCAAACCACATCTTTAACACTATGTTTGGATGAGGGAAATAAACTTGGAATTTTGACAAAAGTCTAAATTTATAAATTGACCTGCACTAATTTTCTTGTTTGGATTCATAAACATAAATTTAGAATTTTCACGTGAAAAAAAGGGAATTTGAGACGTCCAATTTCGAAGTTTAAATTCCATGTAAATATGTGTTATTTCCAATTTCTATGAGTGAGTATTTAAAAATAATAAATTCCGTAGTCAAATGCCATAAGCAAATTCCATTGTTCATTTTGATTAACCAAACTAGAAAATTAACAAATTCTAGAAAATAAAATTTCGTCATTTTAAAATTCTTTAGTAATCTTAAATTTCCTCATCCAAACAGAGTGTAAAGCTATCTTATTGAAGATCAACCCAATCAAGCAAGGAATCAAAACGAAATCCAATCAAGTATATCCAATGTTTTTTCTTCGAGATATTTCGGGATAATCCATCTAACGGATGACGCACCTTGGCCAACTAGATGTTGACTCACGGCATGGAAAACCCTACACATGTGACTGGTCAGAGCTTTATAAGTACCCTATTCTTCACTAATTTTGGTAAGCTTTTGCTACGTAATTAAGCCCTAGAACTCTCTCTTTTTCGAGAAACTGACTTAAGCATCGAAGATCCATTGGCCAAATCCCCAACTCAGTAGGCACGTGGCTTCAGTCATTGATCAAAGGTGTTTAAATGTTTTGAATATACAAATTTGTCAAGACTGAAGACAATGAATTTTTGCCACCACAAATTGGTATTTTTATTAAGAACTTGATTTAATTCTCAAAGAAGCTCTCACAATTACTTTCGAAATTTCCACCTCTTTGAATTTTTCTAGAGTTAACAATCTCCAAATTTTTAATTCCTTAATTCGTGTGCCCTAGAAAAAGGAAAAAATGGTTGGAAACTCCAAAACCACGACGAATAGCACTCCCCACATGTCTGGGTTTGCACCCACTGACGAAAGTCATGCTGCTCTTTGGGACAAAACACGGAGAATACCTAGTTGAATGCACTAAATCTCTCTCTTACGTGTTTCAGATCAAAATACTTCCTAATGAAAGTTGTTCGTTTGCACAACATCTATAACATTGCCAAACGTTCCTGAGATTTGGAATTCTACCCAATGTGCATTTCCGCAGAAATACCCATTTTCGTAGCTCGGATCGAAACGGTGTTTTCACGAAAGATGATTACATCATAAACGTGGGAGTGGATGTGAATGTGAATGTTTCCGGGGACTGGTGCTTGCTGTATAGAGCTCATGCTGCTGGTGTGTGATTGAAATTTAGTTTCAGAAGATGATTACATCAATAAAACAGTTGATATCATTCATCAACATAAAGATGCAGACACCACTTGTTTCCAAACAATTGTCTTGCACAAATTTCTTTCATACCTTACATTGAATCTCGATTTAGTTTTGCCATATTCATGTAACCAACTAGACATTCAATGCCAACCTACTAGCTCAACCATCTCTTCGTATCCATCAGGCACAAAGGACTCCACCATTAGGGGCTTGTCCGTCACCTTATCTTGGCCAGGCTCACTTAATCCCAACAACGGTTACCATCAGCATAAGTTTGCTTTCATCTCTCCCAAAGTACTTCCTCAGGCTTGTCTTTCACATGTGTCATGTCACAATCCATCAAACCAACAAATGTTTACAATTCCAAAGATACAAATGTTGTCACAGATCGTATCCCCAAGTATTTGTATCTTTATATTCTTTTATCTACTTTTCATTCATTTTCCCGCCACCAATATGGATCATAGTTTTCCCTCAAGCACCAAGATCAAAATAGTTATATAGACATTTGACCACCCCCTTCCCAAAAAAACTGGAAAAAGATAAAAGATTAAGCAACTTCATCATATGTAAAGCATGGTTGAGTATCTACCGCATTGGGCAAGACTGTTACAGAAGCTTATAATTTCAAAGCTAAATCCCCATCAGTAGAATATGTTATGATCAAATTGAAACCCAAGCTGGTTATTTCAGTTCAGATTCCCAAGTAGTAGAAAGAATAAAGCAAAATAAGCTGGAACTTAGTTTAGTAGAAGAAATTGAATTTCCTTGTGATTAAGCGGAAACCATACAAGACAATAAGAACTAGTTTGGTATTGTTGTTCTTTTAAAAAAATTTCTTCTATTGTGCGGTGAAAATAATGAGTTGTGAAATAAAACATTAGAATTTGGTAAATTACGTTTATAAAAAGGCTTTGAGTAAAAAAGGAATATCAAAGTGTTTGGTAAACTTCTATACAAAATTGTTGTTATTATGTATAAAAACCAATTCTGGCCAAGCACCTCCACCCATCAACTCTTCCATCACAGCCAACATCCCACCTCGCCACAACAGCTCCAAATATTAAACCACAATCATAGCTCCTCCATCACAATTCTTCAATTTTAAGAACAATCACAGCTCCAAATATTAATTTGATGAGTTTAAGGACTAAAATTTAAGGAAAAAAAATTAGAATCTTAATTTTCACTTAGAAGTAATTCATGGACTTTATCAACAATTTACTCTAATTTGTTGTCCAATCCAGTCGGATAATCCAATCATTTCTCAACTCCACGGCTCCTAATGGTGAACTCAGTCCTACGATATCATAACACACACTCTATAGTTAAGGGTGCAATTTGGGTTGGGCCAATCCGAACCTTTTCATGTCCAAACAGACTTTAAACCCGAACAAGTGGATTTTTTTTTAGTTATAACCCGTTCGAACTCAACCCAATTTCAACCCGTTCATTGATTGGGTTGAGTTGGGTTAATCATTTACCCGTCCATTCCCAACCCAACCCAGCTGTACTAATCAAACTCAATCTAAGCGGATTGTAACCCATATCAATTAATGTTCATACTACACCCAAGTAAGTCAAGTCCAAAACCAAACCCTCTTTCTAATTTTTTTTTTTTAATAAATTACCATTTATAATTACTTAAGTTTTTAAGGAATAAGAAGCTTTGATTAGTTAGCACATTCGTAGTCTCTAAATCCTAAAGTTTTATAGTAGATTGATTTATGAAATTAAAGTTAGCTAGCTTTGATATGCTACTTGGCTTAATTTTTTTTAAGAATTCTTGGAAACTAAGTTACAAGATTAAACTTGAAAAAGTTGGGCAACCCGAACTCAATCCAAGTAAATTCGAGCCCAAATAAACTCGAATGAAACTCAACCCGAACCCTAATTATAAAAGTTGGGTTAGGATTAAGTTGACATTCCAATCCGCCCAACTTGCTCGAGTTGCAACCTAGTTTTAATATACAAACATTAATTAATTATTATATTATACTAATTAATATTATTAAAGAAATTATTATTATATATATATATATGGATGTTTTTTAGTGCTTATTTGCTAGCACGTCCCTAATAAACTAGTAAGCTGCCCATCTGTCTACATGACGATATTAATTAAACACCCACCCTCCCTCCCAACTCCATTTTCCCTCACTCTCTCCTCCCTTCCCAAAAGCTTTCTCACCAGCCAAACACTTGTTATTCTCATTTTCCGGGAAAAAACCACCTCCCATCTTATGTTCCAGTCCCATCCCAATAACATATATAACCAACAAATTAAAGTGATCAGTTAATTCATGGAGGACTCACCCTCCTCAGCCTCAGAGGACGATACAAAGGTGGCCACTCCCCTGCCCAAGAAAAGGTCTCTTTTTCTCCTTCTGTTTTCCTTCTTTTTGGGTGTTGATTTTTTATATTTCTTGGAAAAAAGATAAAAAGGAGAAATTATTTATAATTTTGGAAATTAAATGGATCGACCGTTATGGGGTTGGGTTGGTATGTTTCCAATTTAGGAGGGGAGTGCAGAAGAGGGTGGTGTCAGTACCGATCGGTGACGTGGAGGGATCCAAGAGCAAAGGGGAGGGGCATCCACCGTCCGATTCTTGGGCCTGGAGAAAGTACGGCCAAAAGCCCATCAAAGGCTCTCCATATCCCAGGTATTAATTCAATTCTTCTGGTTATATTTTTCTGCAGATATCAAATTAAAAAAAAATTATTATCCAAATTAAACAGTTAATTGACAATGAAAATTATTGAAGGAAATGAAGAAAAATAAAGCAATTAATGTTTTTTAGATGAAAATAATTAAGTGATATTGCATTTGAGTTTGATAAGTTTGGTGCAATTTTCTTGTATTCGCCGCCGGCGATGTGTTCTTTGGTGTCTTCATTTGTGACACTGCGGCGTATTTTAGTGTAGAGGCGGCTCTACTAAAGTGCGCCTGCTGTTGTATGAGTGTATCACGCTCTTACCAAATGCATGTCGTGAAACTCACGCACTAAATTCCAGCTCGAAAATGACATATTCTCCACCCCTTTTTTTAAATAAATTAAATAATAATTGCTCTAAATAAATTTCAATCATTTTCATTTTTTATAGTTGCTTACGTAAATTTGGGAGCTCCTTTTATGAATTAAAAGAACGAAAACGATTTTCACTCTTTTTTTCTTTTCACGCTCTCTATTTTTATCTATTGCCCATGTTTTAATTTATTCAATCTAAAGACATGTAAGTAGAGAAAATTGTCTATGCAAATCAAGGTTTCAAGAGACGCTAGACGCTAGTCGGGCGACAGATTGGAGCCTAACGTGTAGGTGGCTAAAATGGGCCTAGGAAGGTTAGGCAAATTTAAGTAAATTTATGATATATTATATATATATAAAAAGTGCCCATTTATATTTTAAAAAGTACATAATTGTATTGGAACACATAAATTGACAAATAAAATGATATATAGATCATAAAGTCTTAGACCATGATGAAAATATAGGAAACAAGCATATAATGAGTGTTCATTCAAGTATTCAACAAGTCTCTTACATTTATTGACAAAATAAAATGCAAAATGAAAGTTATCGATTTTCTGTCTAAGTGAGAGTCAGAATCTAGGCGAGTTTAGGCAGGGCCAGGGGGGCCTAGACGGCCCTAGGCGGGAATTTTTAGAACAGTGATGAAAATTGCTTCCTTGAAAGAATGATGTTATATGAATGAGTCGTCCAATTATATGAACAGATAATTTTCACATAAGTTCGAACCAAAAGTAAATAAATTTCACATGGGTTGTACAATGTCGTAGATCTCAAGTATATGCATTGAAAGGAAAAATGGGAGTTTAAGAAAGCTCAACTGGTTTCTACAAATTTACTAAATCTAGTGTATTCTGGTGCTAAATGTAGTAAGTAGAATGTATCTTCCCTATAGCTTCTGCATATGATTCTTTGATTTGGATTTTGGATAGAAAAGTGCTATTAACACACCAATTTTTACCTCACACACACCCTTATTAAACTTTGGCGATTGATCTTCTTCAATTCATTCGGTCTGATGACTGAAAATTAAAAAGAATGTGTGAGAAGTAAAAAAGAGTGTATGGATGCACTACCCTTTTGGATATAGATCTCGTGTAAGGTTTATGATAAATATATTGGATTTCGAATTTTGACCTAGGCACAAGATCATCATTAAAAACCGGAATATGTTAAAAAAAATTAAAAAGTAAATATTTTTGAAATGCTATATGAACTTAGTAGTTAGCACAAAATCTGCTTGCAAATCAACTACAAATTAACATCTTTTATATGGATGGCTTTTGGTTTAATTGCTTCTTGTTTACCACTAATTTAATTGAATCCACACTTGGCTGGTATCTTTTGAAATTTGTAGGGGATATTATCGATGTAGTAGTTCCAAGGGATGCCCTGCAAGAAAACAAGTGGAGAGAAGCCGTCTGAACCCCACAATGCTCATAGTCACCTATGTTTGTGACCACAACCACCCCATGCCCACCACCAAAGCGAACCAATCCTCCTCTGTAACCACCACCACCACCACCACCGCTACCGCTACATCACCCACCACTGAATCCGAACTTCCGGCCAAAACTGAGGAGCTCACAGTCTTCACAAACCAAGTCGACCTTGATCTCAGCGACGACTCGCCCACATTACTTAGCGACTTTGGTTGGTTTAATGATGCGGCATCAACAGTTGTACTAGAAAGTCCAATTTGCTTAGGAAATAGTAGTTACATGAATAATGATGTGGCGACGAGGTTGAAAGACGAGGACGAGTATTTGTTCGCTGATCTCGGCGAGTTACCGGAGGGTTCAGTGATTTTCCGGCATAGGAATAGGATGGTGGAATCAGACGACCAAAATCGGAGATGTAGTTTAAGTGCGGTGGTTCCCTGTTGTAGTAATACAGGATAAGACTGTAAACAACCTTCATCTGTCAAATCTTTTTTATTTTTTATTTTTAAAGAGGACTAGCTGATAACTTCATTACGGCAGTGAAATCCTTTTGGAGTAATGCCACATTTTCTAACCATAGTTGGCCATATGATATGGTTATTACATGCATTATGATGACAGAGGCTAGTTACACATATTAACCCGTGGCTTAAAAATGTGATCTCTTTGGATTACTCGAGGTCGAGGGTGAATATAACTTTTTCTAATACTAATTAGCCAAAAACAGTCATTTTTAAAGGGCGGTGATTTTCACACGGGAGATTATATTCACACTCCAAATTATTTTTCCCACACCTTTTTAATTTTTTAATATTTTTCTATCAAGTGTTGGTGGTGTGTAGAAAATATTAAAAAATTAAAAAGGTGTGAGAAAAGTAATTTGGGGTGTGTGAATATAATCTCTCTTTTCACACACCTTATTTACATCTCTTTTTCAATAATTGTTTAATAATTTTGTGTGTGTGAAAGGTACAAGGATAAATTAGATTCTCATTCCTCATTAATTTTTTTTTATCAAACGATATATTTTGTTAGATTATATGTTAGTTTAGCCACCAACTGAATTTGAACCAACGCCGTCATGCAATGGCTCAACTCATTTTCACCACTATGATAAAAGAACACTAGCTCATTTCTGATTAATTGAGATCTAATTTCTATTTTCTTTTTATCAAAGTCCTTTGACTTTTGTCCATGACATTATTTGAATAATAAATAATTTACATGCATTCATATGTTGTTAATCATTTCTAATTATATATTTTTATTTTTAATTTGTACCCACTCTATAAGTTTGTACCAATATTCTTTTGAGTTATAATTTGTACACATACTTGCAAATTTTAATACGTACCCATATTTTTCAATTTAATTTGTACTCATATTTTGTTTTTGGTGTGTTCGTGTTAATTACATGTATTCCTCTTTATTTGAAAGTGAGAGGTCTTAGACTCGATTCTCACCAAATGCGAAGTTGAACCACATTATTATGGTAAGCTGATTATTCATCCCTATTAATTGTCCTATATGCAAATCTGCTGAGGATCAAAGTCGTAACGAAAATATTAGTTCAAATGCGGGAGTAGGTTCCAACGAGTGGGTAGGAGCCCTGATAATTTACCCATTATTAAGCGGCACCCTCCGAACAAAGGCTTCGTACAGCTTAACTTGGATGGTTTTGTCAGCAATGCCAAGGCTGGAGCTGGTTTTGTGGTTCGAAATGAAGATGGCCTTGTTATTGGAGCAGGGGCCTTCTATTCGAATGGTGCAATAATCAATGAAGCAGAGGCTAGAGCTTTAAAGGAGGGTCTCACATATATCAAGAGGAAAGGCTTCAACAAGGTTCTTATTGAAGGAGATTCCAAGCACAAGGACTTCCCTAAACAAGAAGAAAAAATTGGAACATCATTTTCCGCCTGTGATTTTTATTGCTATCAATACTTGTCCCTATACATTTGCGTACTAGATTTTTATATGACTGCCGACCGGATCCGAATGATAACACTCTTATAATCTAAATAACATGATCCATGAGATCATGCATCATTCAACACTCTTATAATAATCTAAAAAACATGATCCATGAGATCATGCATCATTCAACACTCTTATAATCTAAAAACCCCGTAAATTCATAATTTTGCTTTGCAACTACACAAATGGGTGAGAATTTGCTAAAATACTATAACAAGCTGCCAAATATAATCCGGAGGCCACAAGTTCTGGTATACAAAGAAACGAAGCCACCTGACCTGGCCTATTTGGCAAATCTAGCCGACAATATATCTGAAAATAACTAGTTTCTTAGTCTAACGACAGATTACCGGTGATCATATACAACGTGCAGGATGAAAGGAAAACCCGAAAAAAAAAAGAAAAAAAAAATGGGAAAAGCACCAGCAGGAAAATTACCAATTCTAGTTTGAGCAGCATCCAATTCTCTTGAAAACAGAACCATCATCTTTGACATTTATGGTCTGTCCTTCAGATGGAACAGCAGAAGCGCTTCCATTGTTGCCTGCCTCTACTGCCCTCTTGCTTACCACCCGGTATATTTGAGTCAAGACTTCGGTAAATGCACTGTCTACGTTGGTTGCTTCCAACGCAGAAGTTTCCATGAAGTAGAGGGACTCTCTTTCGGCAAAAGATTTACCATCCTCTGTTGATACAGCCACCAGATGGCGAAGATCTGATTTGTTACCAATGAGCATCACTACAATGTTGGGGTCCGTATGGTCCCTCAGTTCCTTCAACCACCTTGCTACATTCTCAAATGTGGCATGCCGAGTGACATCATACACTAGCAAAGCACCAACGGCCCCTCGGTAGTATGCGCTTGTAATGGCACGGTACCTATAACAATGAGGAATTTAGTGGAAACTACGTAATTTAGAACTAAACAGAAATTTTACAACTTCAAATGTAGCTAAGGGACCATTTGACCCCGCAATGGATGTAATTTCCGCTTGAACATGACACCCAATGTGAGGGAGATTCAGACCAAGGCAATATATATGCAATTACCACTTTTACCCAAATATTACAGCTCTTTTTTTGGTCAAGCAAGAACTATTTACAGCTATGCAAGCAGAATGAGAATTGGGATGAAAAATCAGGTTTTTTTTAGATACCATACCAAAACAAGATCATGAAATGGTGAAAATAAAATGCCCTGACGACAGTTAGCTTCCTGAAAAGGGAAACAACAATGCACATGGTATTAGAGACCTCTATGGTCTAGCAACCGCTACAGTAACTCGCAGTAATCAGTGTAGCATATACCGAATGACTGAATATACAAAAACACTCCAATCCTGAGCAGTATCAATATTTAGATTAGCCAGCTGATTTATCTTTCCCTCACTGGACGTCGTGAGCCATAATGTGTATACATATGACATGAACCTAATCGGTAACTTTTGCATTTTCAGCAAAACTTTATGAAAGTCAAAAGCAGTTGCGAACCATACTTGGGCAAACACTTCTTGTACCACAACAATTAACTCATAGGTCAGAAGTCTGGTCATAACAAAAGCTAGAAACGCAGTGAACTCAAAACCAATTAGTTTTCGCAAAGCAAACATGTCATAAGCCAAAGATTGTTTCCATGAAATTAGGCAAAAATAATTACCTATCAAAGTACTGCAGAGTTGCATTACAATTCAACAAAACTCAAAACTGAAAATTTTCAAATTCCTTTTATTTTCCTCTGAGGATTGGTTTGTAGGCAATATTCTATCCAAATATAGTTCAGGCATGCCTCTTCAGTGGTGAGGCGAGGGAAGATATTGACCATTTTTCAAATAGTATCTTTTCGTGAGAGGTCTCAGGATGTGTTGACATGGCCTGCCCAAACACCCTAAACACAAACTTACCTTTTTCTTGATTGGGTTCTACATATAAAGAACAAGCAACAAGAAGCAGGAAATGACTATTGTCGGAAAAACTGTTGGCGTGTAAGCAGCTATGGGAAATATCCAATGATACAGTTGCTAATAATTTTCATGCAACTTCACCATAAGATACAACACCACACAATACAGAAAAACCAAACACATCTCCTCCCCAAGGCCTGCCCAGAGTTTTTTGGTGCCTGGGGCAAACGCTAAAAATGTGCCTTTTTCAATACGAAAACATATATTTTTAAAAATATTCAAAGAGGTTTGGAACCCAGTCGAAGCTGAGGGGGCTAGGCCCTCAAGCCCACGAGGGCGTTTTGCTCTACATCACCAACATTTTCCTCCACATCAATATGGTCATCACTAACATCTTAATTCTTCACCAACATCACTTTCTAAATAGACTCATTCTTTTTAGAAAAAAAAAAATTATTAAGAGATCCTCTTAAACTTTCAGCAATTTCTTTATCCTTTCCCTTTTTTTTCTTTTCATATGTTGTTTCCTAAAATACATGGCTTCAATAATCTTTTTCGGATAATTATCTACACGCCAAATAACATAAACTTCTTATTCAACATATATATTATAAAAAATTACCAACATATCAATTATCAAACAATGAAACCAATCTAGCAAACCAGGTTGAACATTCCAATTTACAATGAAACTAATCTATATAATAATATTATCAAATATTGAACATTCTAATTTAAAAAACGAGAATTTACCTGATAAGAAACCAAGCTAGCAAACCATGAAATCAAATTTTTTTTTTTAGCAGACCTAGATACTATATATCTTCTACTCCAAAAAAAATTGGTGCCCCAATCAGATTTGGGCCCCGGACAGGTGCACTATGAGCACTGGGCCAGGGCCGAGCCTGTTCCTCCCACAAAGGGGATCATGGCAACCCCTCAAGGAGTACTTAAATGAACACAATTCGGATTCTCCAGTTTAGAATAGCAATTAAGCCATGTCTCGCGACCTAGAATAGGGAACTGTCCCAATCGCAGAATGTAAATCCTTGAAGGAGGGATTTCAATGCAAAGTGAAACAAGTTTGGAAGAAGATGCAAACAGACAGCCACTCCAAGCACGACCAAAACAAATATGCTTAGAGGCTGTGAGTGGTCAAGAAAGGTTACCACTTCACATCGTCACCCACACGGATCAAATAGAACTTCAACATGCTATCAAAGAGGCAAATCTGGTGGCAGATACACTTGCTAATTCAGGTCTTACAATGGGTTTCAAGAACTGGAAATAGAACCAGATTCAATCTTGCAGATAGTGGCCACTATTTGATAGGGTTGTTCTTTCTCCTTTAATATCAAGATTATGATGGTGATACATCAATATCAGCCTAGGTTCTTTCTCCCCTCCTTTCCGAGTATTCCTCCCTGATCACCTTATCAAATTTCACTCACCCTAGGACTTAATATTTTCCAACCACCAAGTAGGACAATCAAAGCTTTCAAGACTAGTTTGACAACCAACGACGTAGCATAATGGAGACAAGTAAATGCTTCAATCATATTCAAGAACTAGGTTCAACTGATTAATCACAAGACAAAATCTATAATAGCAATTGAATAAATGAAAAAATTTCATACATTGCCAATAAGCTATGATAAAAGATAAAAAGTAGAATTGTTTCTGTTAGACACACACTTTGACAAAAACAGAAATTACGGTTCGTCTCAATTTTCCTCGTAAGAAATGGTGCAATTATGAAAAATGTCTCACAGCTTCCTACGTTAAGAAAATTATATAGTCAACTGTCATTTTCTGATTCCCATATATACGTTCAGAACATGTTGAGACTTCACGCTCCTATGGGTCTAAAGAATGCATGCTTGTCTCATTTTTGAGTATAGGATGCAGCTCTTTATTATTCATCTAGTAACCAATTGCACAGTATTTACTTCACATCCTAATATATCTCACTACTAAACATGCTGCCAGCTGCTTTTCGGTGCCTTACACCTATAACATGTCCACTAAGACATATTATAGTGCTTTGCATAAGACTCGTAGTAATTTGCCTAACAAACACTTATCAGGGTGCATTTGGCATGGAAGCTTACTATCTAATACATTTTCAAAGAGTAAGATAACATCACCAGAAATCTCAGTTTCTGTCCAGTTAATAGCCTTGGAAGGATTAAGGAACACAATCTAATATCCTAAGAAATCTCAGTTTCTCTCCAGTTCATAGCCTTCGAAGGATTAAAGAACACAATCTAACATCCTAAGTTGCTGCCGCTGTCTTCTTCTTCAATGCACAAAAGAGACAGCATTGACATATCAAGGACCGATGGGGAGGTACGGACTTGTGTTCTAGAAACTTAAAATATCGAAAGCACAGTAAACAATAAGTTAGATGCCATCCTAATTCCTAATCAGAAAACCCATTGCTTGAACCACGCAACTTAATCCAATTGCTCGAACCATTACGCAACTTAATGTCATATAAATTGTCCAAATATTATGACTCATATTGCTTTAATATTAACAGAAGAAGAAACTATATAAAACAGTTCTGAATGATTCCAACTGTTTGCCGGGCTTCACGAAATTGGCCATAAATTACACCTGAATTTAAACACATTTATGCATGACTAAGTGAAACATAATCATTAATTGTAGGCTTTTTATCCGAAATAGTCCCTGAGATATGCATAATTCTGCATTTTGGTCCCTAAGATTCAAAATCAATGAAAGTGGTCCCTGAGATTGTCCACCATCCATCATTTTGGTCCTTCCGATGGAGCTTTTGGCCGGAAGTTTGAGCAATTTTCAAAGCTTCGTAACTCAATCGTTTCTTAACCAAATTTGACCCATAATATATCAAAATGAAGATAGGAAAGTGTACAATAAGATTATACCTATTTGGGAGCCCAATGGTTTCCGGAGATGACCGGAAAATAGCCTTAAAGTTGACTGGTCCGAGCGAAAACTTGAAAACTCGCCGGAAACTGAGTAAACTTTAAACGTTCGTAACTTCTTCAATACTCAACGAAATCAAGTGATTCAAAAACGAAAATCATACTTCTCGATGAGACGAAGAGAATGGTACCTTTTTCAACGGCTAACTCGCCATGGTTTTGCCGAAAAACGGCTCGAAAGTTGCTGTTGAAAAACGAGTCAGCAACTTTCAAGCCGTTTTCCGGCCAAACCACGGCGAGTTAGCCGTTGAAAAAGGTACCATTCTCTTCGTCTCGTCGAGAAGTATGATTTTCGTTCTTGAATCACTTGATTTCGTTGAGTATTGAAGAAGTTACGAACGTTTAAAGTTTACCCAGTTTTCACCGAGTTTCCGGCGAGTTTTCAAGTTTTCGCTCGGACCAGTCAACTTTGAGGCTATTTTTCGGCCATCTCCGGCAACCATTGGGCTCCCTAATAGGTATAATCTTATTGTACACTTTCCTATCTTCATTTTGATATATTATGGGTCGAATTTGGTTAAGAAACGATTGAGTTACGAAGCTTTGAAAATTGCTCAAACTTCCGGCCAAAACTCCACCGGAAGGACCAAAATGATGAATGGTGGACAATCTCAGGGACCACTTTTATTGATTTTGAATCTTAGGGACCAAAATGGGGAATTATGCATATCTCAGGGACTATTTCGGATAAAAAGCATTAATTGTATTTGTAAGTTAAACTATCCATAAGAAATGTAAAGTGCAACATGAAGATACGAAATTCAAAACTCCTAGATAGTAGATACTAAAACCCCACTAACAAAACAGGAATGAAAACAACAGACAGGCAGAAACAAAACTAAAGGCAGTAGGAGATGTAGCTAACCGTATAGGAAGCTATTCACAACTATATGATTAGAGCAAGCACCATTTCAAATCATAAGCGCGTTTAGTATCAAGTTCTTCACTTTCATATAATAGAATATCTTCCTCAAACAATTATATATACAAGTATCAAACTATCCTTGCCCCAAGACCAATAGGACTGCAATAATTGGAGTATGCAAAACTCCGCAAAACTACAGGTAAAAATTCAAAAATAAGTGTCTAATACTTAGGGAGACAAGGAGAAAAACACCATAACCCCATGAAATTTCCGAAAAAAAAATGGAAACCCCCATTGACAAAACCGAGTTTCGGGTTTCTCTTGTTCACCTCAGATATCAATACCCTCATACAAAATAATCTGCCAAGTCTTCACAAATAAATAATCCGAAGAAACTGAAAGAGTAACCCAACCAACTACTGAGCATGCAATACGATGGAACTCGAACCAAGATATTATATATAAAAAATTTCGCAAGTATATATAATCAGAAAAAAGTATCAAAACCCAAATCACAAAAACAAAAAATATGGAGAATACTGAGAGGAAGAAAGGAAAAAGAACGAGGAGAAACAGTCACCTTTCTTGGCCAGCAGTGTCCCAAATCTGAGCTTTGATGAGCTTGGCATCAACAGTCAAAGTTTTAGTGGCAAATTCGACCCCGATAGTAGACTTGGACTCCAAATTAAACTCGTTCCTGGTGAACCTGGAAAGCAGGTTCGATTTTCCCACCCCAGAATCCCCAATCAATACCAGCTTGAACAAGTAATCATACTCGTCGTCACCTTTGTATCCCGCCATCTAATGATTCAATATCAAATATTCAAATCGATATATATGTATATATACTTCTTCTTCTTGCCTCTTGAGAGAGAGAGAGAGAACCGAGAGAGCTCTTTTCTTGGTTTGGTCTAACAAGCGTTGAAGATTGGCTTCATCGGGGATATGGTGGTCTTTAAATTTTATTTTTATTTTAAGAAAGACAAAGATTTGGATTTATAACTTTGAAGAGTTCTCATTTTACAGGCAGCCTAACAAATTTAAATGTTAATGCGGAACAAATTATTCGAGATTTAATTAATAATTTAATTATCTAATAATCATATCTTTTAAATTTTAAATTTTGTTTAAAAGATTTTGATCTTCTTAGCATTTATTCACTTTTTTTTAAACAAATGATATTATCTACACTAAAAGAAGAGAGTAGGTTTAGCCTCACAATATGCTAGCAATAATTAATTCAAATTCGTATTTGGCGAGAATTAAACATAAAATCTCTCACTTATAATTAAAAGAAATACATTTAAATCATAGTATTAGATAACAACATTATCCAATTTAAATTCGAAGATAAAAATAAAGTAAAAGGTTTTTGGAAGGTTTTGAAATGGAAAAGAAAAGACGATAGGGTTGGCCGAAATGTAGGAAGTGAATAGAAGGCCAAAGATATATGATAGGTTCGAATTGGCGGATATCAAAATCAAAGTGTTGCAGGCAGTTGATAGTTGAGGTCAAATTTTCAACGTCTTCCTCTCTTTTTAATGAGCTGATCACATGATTAGTGATTTGAATATTTTTTTACTAGCGATATATCATAAGATATAAATTTTGTTTTAAAAATTTAGTTTCTTTAACATTATTTATTTTCTGTTTTATCTTTTTTGTTAACACCAAGTCCAAGGTGAAAAATTAAAAGACAATTTTTTCTGTCACAACACTAAAAATGAACATTATTTTCAAATTCTCCGCTATGAATAACCTCAACAATCACCAACTCTAATGAAACTTGCGGTGTTGACCTCAACAATCATCAATACTGAAATATCCGTCGTTATGATTTTCAATAGAATAAAGCGTTTCTAGATAAGATCATTCTGGCATAAAAATTTAAGTGGATTCAAACATCATTTTTGAATAAGAATGTAATTAACGACATATTTTGTGCTAATGATTTCCAACAAGATAGGTTTTGTTTTCGGATTTGAACACCTAGGTACTTACATTCCAACATCATTTTCTTACGTAGAATGGGCAATTCGAACTTGAGACCGATGTTGATATTTGGAATAAAAACGTTAAGTATTTTCCAATAGAGGCTTTCTTGGAGAAATATATGTAAAGAGTTAAGTATTTTCCAACCTGTTGAATTATTTGAGAGGTATAATTTGCAACTAAGGATAATTAAGATTGCCTCCATTAGGCTTTGCATTTTACATCAATTGATTGCTAGGTTGTGTAAAATTCATGGGGTTGTTGAACAACGTTCACATGAACAACATACATAAACATTTGGAACTAGGATTCTGTCAGAGACTCAAAGGGGAGGGGAAATAAAGGAAAAGAAAAGGGAAAAATAGAGGTGTTGGTCACTGATTTGATGAAGGCTTTTAGTGGGCTAGTTAAATCTATTTATGTACGGAGTAGGAGTATGAACAAATAATACTCTTGGCCTAGTAAGTTGTTTAGATAGAGATCGTCCACTTTATCATGTCCATGTGATCCACCATTGGCACTAAGAGCGGTTGTTGGTACAAAACATTGCCTAAATTTTTTTGTTATATTCTGACGGGTTCTATTCATATAGAAATACTTTGAATTGTTCGGTTTTGTGCGTACTGGTGGTATTGTTTGTTGAATCATTGTGTCACTTTGCAAGGTTAATCTTTACATCAATCGAAGTTCCGTAACTCGATGATTTTTGTCACTCTGCAAGCTTAACACAAAGATATATTGGTTCGCCATAAACAGGGCTTAGCCTGTTTATGTATTTGTAGAATCTGAGATTACACTTTGTACATAAAATTGGCTCAAAGCCCTAAATTGGCATGGTGAAGCCGAAGAGCAGTATGCTTCCTCCACCCAAAGAAGCCTCTCTTTCTTCTCTCATCTCTATCTTCATTATATAGGCAAAAAAGCCCACCTTCCCATGGAAGGTCAAATAAGTGCATCCTGGTCTGATGGTCAGATTAGAGTACCCTTCTTTAGTGGTCTCAGCAGAGTATCTTGGTCTGCCAAGCATTGTGTGCCTAGCACTGCATGCCTAGCACTTCTGATGCAGTGTATTAAGGAGGTTGATTAAGTAGCGATCTTGCTATTTATGATGGTCTTTTAAGTTTTCAAATCTAGTTAATATTCCTAGTAATCAAGTATTTGGAGTATTGTGTTTTTTTGTTATGTGGTTGGGTTGGAACTTGGTGATTATTATTTCTTAAGTTGTAGTGGACTAGGAAGTTGTGCTAATGTTTAATTAAGTTGTTGCTAGGCCTATTAAAAAGTTAGAATTGTTAAGGAATGGGGGATTATGTATTTTGAATGATTTTATGTAAACAAAGACTAGTTCTCTATATGTTCCTTGGGTCTAGTTGTGCTTGAGATTTCAATAATCCTCTCTCTATTTACCTCCCTACATTATTTGGTTATCAGAGCTTTGCTACGCTCTTTAGATAGCTTCCGCATCATTTATCTAAATGGTAGCAAGGAGCGATAGAGGAAGGTGTGATTACCATGTGCAGGAAAATCACAAGAATGAGAGTGACGATGAAATTCAAGAGCTACGACGACAAGTTGAACTCCTAACTATGCAACTTGATCAACAAAATGTTAGCAACAAATCTGGAATGTTAAAGCCAAGTTACTCAAGTGATAAGGCTGACTTCTTGAGTTCAAGTTGTGGAGGTTATTTTGGTGTGTTAGATTCGTTGATTGTAAATCTACCACCAATATTTGACTATTGCCTTGAAGATGATTGTGAAATGCATTCTATTAAGCAAATTGAACAATTTGGGATTGACGAATTTTGTGGAGTTGAAGAAAATAATTCGCCAGCTGTTCATGTGGATGCGAAGGAGTTTTTCGAATTGCTTGATGAGGTTGACGAAGGTTCTGACAACTTTGTTGATATGATTGGTAGAGTTCTTGAAAGTGCAATTGAATATAAGAGAGCCATTTGCGAGTTCCACACCAAGGTAAATTGCTTTAGTGAACAAGTTGATTTTATTGGAGCTTATGCCTTTAGTGTGAAGTTGCCTGAAAAACTCGTTGATCTTGTTAACGAGATGAAATACAGTGAAAGGAATCTTTGGGTGGCAAAGCCAAATAAGATAGAGGATTTTTGCAATCCAATAACAAGCAAATATTCTAAATATCTTTTTTATTGGAGTAGACGGCGCCAATTTTAAACAAAGAGGGTCAAGAAACAAATTATGCATAATCGAAGACTACTTGGGATTCTCTTCAACCCACGACTTGAATTCGAGGATGAATTCTTTCCAAGCAGAGGAGTCTGATGCAGTGTATTAAGGAGGTTGATTAAGTAGCGATCTTGATATTCGGGATGGTCCTTTAAGTTTTCAAATCTAGTTAATATCCCTAGTAATCAAGTATTTCGGATATTTTGTTTTTTAGTTATGTGGTTGGGTTGGAACTTGGTGATTATTATTTCTTATGTTGTAGTGGACTAGGAAGTTGTGCTAGTGTTTAATTAAGTTGTTGCTAGGCCTATTAAAAGGCTAGAATTATTAAGGAATGGGGGATTATGTATTTTGAATGAATTTATGCAAACATAGACTAGTTCTCTATATGTTCTTTGGGTCTAGTTGTGCTTGAGATTTAAATAATCCTTTCTCTATTTTCCTCCCCGCATTAACTTCGCCTAACACTGCAGCCCTAGCACTTCTCCTAATTCTGCCAAAGATTTGTCTCCTCTTAACTCTTGGGGTCTTTGTTCTCCCTTCTTTGTTTGGGCCTTGGTTATCTCTTCTTTCTATGGGCCTTAATCGGGCTTTTTCTTAGGTATGCATAGTTTTCAAAGGCCGAAAAGAACCATGCATTAACGGACATGGTATGTGTACTATAGTGCATTAATATTTTACATTGACAAAAGAAAAAGCCAAATTTGCGAAAGTTTTAAAGTACATCCATAAAATTTTGTATTGCAATCACAATTTGAGACATATAAATTTGTGGCACCGACCCATGGCATGCATCATACAAATTTAAAAGCGTACAAATAAAAAGCTGGGGCAAAGTTTTAGTAATTGCATGGATGAGGAATTGCATAAAAACATATAAGTTTAACATATATGGTAATTATTTAGTTGACCTTTCAATTTAACCAAAATCTATTAGTACCAAGATTAAAATTCCATTATGTGTAGAAGTGTTTATCATCATCAATGATATAATATCGTTTTTCTTCAAGAAGTGTTGAATTATGTATTCTCAGTTTTGTAGCTTTTTCACAAAGTAAACAGGTCTTTTAAAATAATATATATATATATATATATATATATATATTATAAAAGAAGATTAAGTACCTAAAATCTCTCAACTTTTTAGTGTTAATATAAACAAATACTCGACCAATTGAAAATGTTACATCCGTTAAATCTCAATCAAATGTCTGTTAAATTAACTAGGGCTTACTTTGACTCCAAAATCAATAGAAGGTTATGGAAGCATAACCTCCACCAACTAACAATCATCACGACCTCTATCAAGCCATCACCTTCAAACCCAACGCTCAACCACCAACTCTACGCTATAACTCAAGCCGCCAACATTGTGAATAATGCTATGGAGGTTATTGATTTGGTATGGATTGCCATGATATGGCCACCACCATCTTCACTGTCCGCAAAGAAGGACTGAAAGCTTTATAAGTCGAGAATCAACGAATGAAGAAATCATGTGAGCAGAAACAAGCTCCTTGAAATCCAACTTGAATTCTTAACCCTCTTTGTTAGGAGATTAAGCTCGTGATGTAATGACACACCCGTACCCGAAAGTAGGGCATGCTGGCCGTCACGTGAGTGTGACGTAGCCAAGTGCGCTGTGCGGAAGCAAAGATCGATAACGTAGTACGAATGAATTAAAATCGAAATCTAGCAACCTAAATATGAATGAGTGCTAGAGATATTACAATACTTATACATATTCAGGGCGTACTAGGTCAGTGCAGTCAAGCATGAATAAAAGAGTTTAATTACACCATCGGTGCCCTACATATGTCAAATCTGTCAGAAAGGCCGGAAGATCCTCGAAGTGCCAAACTCAGGAATTCAAGCTATCTAGAACCTGGAGGGGCGAAAAACAAAAGGGAGTGGGTCAGCAAAAACAATTCTTTTCAAAATCAATCTTTTCTCAAAAGTCTAGCCCCTCTCCGTAAAACCTGTATAGTTTCCCAGAAAATAATATGTACATATATATCACAACTTTTCTCAGCATAAAACCATTTTCAATATATCTCAATATATGTTGTGCAATGCATTTCAATGCCATCAGAATCTCATAAATAATGTCATGCTATGCATTTCAATAATCGTATCGCTACTAGATATCATCTCAGCCCTCGGCTGTAAATATAGCTCATAACATCTCAATCTCATAATCATATATACGCTGCACATACATCAATATCACATCATATCTTATCATCATCACTGTATCAATATCTTGAAAAAGGTCTTAAATTTCCTCGAGGACGAACTCCAAAACCGGCCAACTCCGATGTACGTGATCTCGACGTCCAAACACCTCCAACGAACTACTCCAAGTCTCCTTGGAACCTCACAAAGCTCGCTGTGATCCTAGATTGTCCTAAAAATCAACCCACAAGAAGTTGATGAATAGTACTCAAACTCGGACCTTGAATTTCGACGTGAAAACGAATGAAATCTTACCTGAAAATGGTATGGTTGAGTTCGTATGGACCTCACGAGTATGAATATGTATTTTGTTTCTTCGATCTACTAAGTTTGCAAGGGTTTGTGGTGTCTCCGTACGTATAAGGCGAGAGAGAGAGTGAGTTAGAGAGAGAAAGAGTGTCGGTGAGAAAGAGAGAGTGTGTCTGAATAATTGAGGCACAAAGAGAGAGGGTGACGGGATAGAGGGAGTGTGAGGGTTGTGTGTGGTCCTAAATCTCCACACAATAATATCACAATGCTTCCAATAATTGAGTTCTACCATCATAGGTCCTCACATATCCCACATGCACGCACACGAACATAATTCCCGAAGGGGTAATTCCGTCATTTTACAACTAATAATTTAATATGTCGGGACGGGTCGTCACATGTAATTTCAATTTGGGTCCGTTTTAGTTTCAATTAGATACCCATTTGATCATTGTGTTTCATATAATATGATCTATTTGAAATTAGTTTTTGAGACAATTAATATTAATGTTGACCACAATATACCCAGTTGGTGAGCTATATATAAAAAGGTTGGGATGTGGTTTCGGTGGTTGTAAGTTGAGCTTGGAGGTGGCAGAGACTTGGTATTTCCCGATTTTCATTTTTGTTTTCTATTTTATTTGTGAATTATTTATTTATCTTTATGTGTTTTTTATTATTATTTTAGTATCCAATTATTTTTATTATTATTTTAGTCTACAAGTTAAAAAGTTAGATCTATTCTTGTTACCTGTACATTCAATGAAAAAATTAACGGGTTTAACGGATATGATTATATTGTTTGGAAGGAAAAAAAAATTGTGTACTTGCCTGAGATGTTAAAAAAGTTGAGATAAATTTAAAATGACATTTTAGTGGATTTTAAGTACTTACTAAATAAAAATCACTGTTGTCCCATATGTTGGTGAAGTCCAAGTTGCTCCTTTCAACATCAAAAGGGTGACACCCAAAATGTAGAATCATTTCATTCTTCACAGCTCATTCCAATGGAGTCAAGCTGTCCCTGTCAAAGGTGGAAAGTGGAAACCCACGGCAGCGGCAGGGAGTAGCTTTAAGAAGTGGGGAGGAAGGCAGCGGCGGAGGCAGGAGGCATGCAGTTGCAGCGGCGAAGAAAAAAAGACTGGGGAGAGCGAGGGTTCAGAATGCGCGAATAATTGAAAAAAGTGGCAGCATTCCAGCTGTGAACCCAGTCACCACTGAACTCGCGCCGCTGATTGGTCCGTCCGTAAGCACCAAAGCCCGAGGCGGTTCAACGCCTCGTCTCACGTGTCCAGTTCTCACAGCTCACGTGTTGAACGTGTGTCGAGTCGCCGAGTGATGCCAGCTGGTTGACTTTATCCAATTTTTCTAACACAACTCTGATAAAATCACCCCGCGCGCACACTACTCCGTCACCTTCATCGCGTTTTATTGGCTCGCGGCGTGAAATACGACACTCTCATTGGCTGTCGTCTTGGTATAGCGGGTGCTCGTATAATTCCTCTTGGATTTGTTCCACGTTTACATTAAGGGCAAGTTAATATTTTCATTAAGTTTTTGCCTAATTAATTTCTGAGATAATACAGTTCTCTGAATGATATTCATTAGCCCTAATTATCCGAATTCAATTCAGGAAAGAAAATTGTAGATGTCAATTCTCATATGTAAATTCAAAGCAAATCAAACCCTTTATTCACATATACATTCAAACCGTAGACACACATATCGTTTTGCTTTTGTTTTTTTTTTTTTGGAAGCGTTTTGCTTTTAATACTACATAGAGAGACAGAGGTCAGTTTTTCAATCTTCTTCTCCTGATCTCATTTTTTTTTTTTAATGATTAGGGTTTGTGAAGAATTGGGTTATCGTTTATGAACCCTTTTGGGATCTGGGTGGGCTTTCGATTTCATGTTCTTTGTGGTTTACTGCAATTTTGCCTCATTAATCTTGTTGGGGTCCTCTCTGTTTTTGCATTTCATTCGATTTTTGTAAAATGTGGATATGAATTCTGAATGTGGTATCTCAGTGTTTTGGTTTTGTGTTCTTTTGGGAGAAAAGTTGGGTTCTTGAGAAGAGTCTGTGGTGTAACACGACCCATTGAGAGGGAAAAAGAATCCTGGGGATTTTTTGCATCGTCAAGACCAGAATATATGTAGAGGAGACATTCTTGATTTGTCAGCAGATTGTCTTATTTTTGGAATGTGAATCGGTCTTCTTTCCGCGGTTAATTTAGTTGTGTGTTTGATTTTCACTGCATTGATTGGTTTGTAACTTTGTTTAATTCTTTTCTTTTATTCTACTTGTTATTGGAATTTATGTTTTACTGATGTGAAATGCAGATTGTCTGAGAAAAGAGTCTTGTGAGATTATCCATTTATAAACAGAGTTGGAAATAATGTCGCAGTCATACATAAATCTTTTGGATTTGGCATCAGGGAATTTCCCTACAATGGAGGGGAAAAGAAGACGGTTCCCAAGGGTGAACACAGCTCCGGGAAATTTGTCCGATCTTGACGATGATCAAGCTCGTAGTGTGTCGTCTGATCAACCTTCCTCAATTGCTTCCGATCGGGTGATCATTGTAGCTAACCAACTTCCTGTGAAAGCAAAGAGAAGGGACGATAATAAGGGTTGGACTTTCAGTTGGAATGAGGATTCTTTGCTATTGCAGCTTAAGGACGGACTGCCAGAAGACATGGAGGTTCTTTATGTTGGCTCGTTGAAGGTTTCCGTTGATCCTAAAGAGCAGGATGATGTGTCACAGGTGTTACTGGAGAGATTCAAATGTGTTCCGACTTTTCTACCCCCAGACCTTCTGTCGAAATTCTATGATGGTTTCTGCAAGAGGCATTTGTGGCCACTTTTTCATTACATGTTGCCGTTTTCAGCTGATCAAGGAGGCCGATTTGATCGGTCTTTGTGGGAAGCTTATATATCAGCTAATAAGTTGTTTTTTCAAAGAGTGGTTGAGCTTATAAACCCGGATGAAGATTACATCTGGATTCATGATTACCATTTGATGGTGCTGCCAACTTTCCTGAGAAGGCGTTTTAATCGAGTTAGGATGGGCTTTTTCCTTCACAGTCCATTTCCCTCATCTGAGATATATAGAACTCTTCCTGTAAGAGAAGAAATACTTAAGGCTTTACTGAATGCAGATATTATTGGGTTCCACACCTTTGATTATGCTCGTCATTTCCTGACTTGTTGCAGTCGGATGTTGGGCTTGGTATATCAGTCAAAGAGGGGATACTTAGGATTGGAATATTATGGAAGGAACATCAGGATCAAGATTATGCCAGTTGGGGTTCATATGGGTTGGATAGAGTCGGTGATGAAGGTGGCGGATGACGAGAGTAGAGTGAGGGAACTTACACAACAGTTTGAAGGGAAAACAATGTTGCTTGGTATAGATGACATGGACATTTTTAAAGGAATTAATTTGAAAATTCTAGCAATGGAACAGATGCTGAAGCAACATCCAAATTGGCAGGGAAAGGCAGTGCTGGTCCAGATTCTAAACCCTGTGAGAGGTAAAGGGATAGATTTGGAGGAAATACGAGCAGAAATACAAGAAAGCTGCAGGAGGATCAATGCAGAATTTGGTCAACCAGGCTATGAGCCAATAATCATTATTGACAGGCCAGTTTCCATTAACGAGAAGATTTGCTATTACAACATTGCTGAGTGTGTCGTTGTGACAGCCGTTAGAGATGGGATGAACCTTACTCCATATGAATATGTAGTCTGCAGACAAGGAATATCTGGTTCTAAATTGTGTTCAAATTTCGGTGGTCCAAAGAAGAGCATGCTAGTGGTGTCAGAATTTATTGGATGCTCTCCATCACTCAGTGGGGCAATCCGTGTCAATCCATGGAATGTTGAAACAACTGGGGAGGCACTGAATGTGGCGATTTCAGTGCTTGATTCAGAGAAAGAACTGCGACATGAGAAGCATTATCGGTATGTTAGTACACATGATGTGGCTTATTGGTCGCGCAGTTTCTTGCAAGACATGCAGAGAGCTTGTGCAGACCATTTTAAGAGAAGATGTTGGGGAATTGGTTTTGGCTTTGGATTCAGAGTTGTGGCACTTGATCCTAATTTCAGAAAACTTTCAATTGATGCTATTGTTTCGGCTTACAGAGGGGCACAAAATAGGGCCATTCTGTTGGACTACGATGGTACTGTGATGCCCCAGAACTCAATTGACAAGTCCCCTAGTCAGAAGGTAATCTCAATTATGAACACACTTTGTGTGGACCCGAAAAACACAGTTTTCATTGTCACTGGCCGAGGGAGGGAGTGCTTAAGCAAGTGGTTTTCTCCCTGTCAGAGGATTGGAATTGCGGCTGAGCATGGTTACTTCTTAAGGTGTCCCTATCTCTCTTTCTCTCTCTCTCTCTCTCTGTCTCTCTCTGTCTCTCTCTCTCTCTCTCTCTCTCTCTCTCTCTCTCTCTCTCTCTCTCTCTCAAATGTCTATTAAGTTATAGCTTGCGGTTTTGCTAATGATGGGAGAAATGAAAGATAAATACTATACACTGCTTAAAAAAAACTTGAATGTTTAATACCGATCTATATGCTACTTCTTAGATGGTCGCAAAATGAGGAATGGGAAACCTGTCTTCAGGGTTTTGAGTTTGGCTGGATGAAGACTGTTGAACCAGTGATGCAATTGTATACGGAGGCTACTGATGGTTCTTCTATTGAAAGAAAAGAAAGTTCTTTGGTTTGGCAATATCGTGACGCAGACCCTGGTTTCGGGTCCTCCCAGGCAAAGGAGATGTTGGATCATCTGGAGAGTGTCTTAGCAAATGAACCTGTTGCTGTCAAGAACGGTCAGTTCATTGTAGAAGTAAAGCCTCAGGTATATGTGTATGCGTATATATGTTCATCAAGGCTCTACTTCCGCTTTGCCCTTGCTTTTGTTTTCGTTTCAATCCAACATATATTTTGGTTGCTTCGTTCTTGTATGATTCTAGGGAGTTAGTAAAGGACATGTAGCAGAGAAGATTTTCTCGTCAATGGCAGAAAATGGAAAACAGGCGGACTTTGTGCTCTGTATTGGCGATGACAGATCCGACGAGGACATGTTTGAGATATTTGGTAACTCGATGCAGAAGAAAGTTCTCTCTCCCAATCCTTGGGTTTTTGCTTGCACAGTTGGGCAAAAGCCTAGCAAGGCTACGTATTATTTGGACGATACAGCGGAAGTGACAAACATGCTTGAATCTCTGTCTGAAGCGTTCGAGTCTTTGCCACCCGTTGAAGAAGGATACGAAAGCTCTCCGTGAAAGTTTCAATCAAATTCGATTCGATTCGTTTGTTTAAATAAGAAAGTTAACACTTGATGAGACACAAGCATATAGATTAGGCAGGAGGGCACCTTACCATGTTTAGGATATCATGGGATAAGTGTATGAAGTTGGTAGATTTCCTATATTTTGCATGCTTCCGCCCTTTCGTTGTACATAAGTTTCTCCCCAGACGGACTGTTGATGATAAAGTTGAAAGAAAATGAAAGCATAATGGTCAATCGTCTTCCTCAAACTCTCAAATTAAAAATATTGCTAATTGAAAAATATTAAAAATAATTGATGCGTGCACCTTACCATCCATCGGCATTGTCGAAGAAATATTGGAGAAATACAAGGAAGATGAGAAAGAAAAATAGGTGGAGAGAGAAGAGATTCACCGACAAAATCTTCGTTTGTTAAACTATGTTATTGCTAACTCATTGTGAAACTAAACTTACTTTTCTCTCTTCCTTAGTCTAAAGAATATCGTTTGTTAAACAAAAAATATGTGAATAACAAAACTCTAATACCACAACAGAGTACGAGCCTCCAACCCACAACTAGTTTTTTCAACGTGGGGGACGAGCTACAAATGGATCCCTATTAACATTCAGGAAATATAAGTACATGAAATAAAAACTTTGGTAAATGAAGAAAATATGTGTTTAAACCACTATCCAAAACTGCCATTTTGCGATGTGGGATAAATGAACTCGTTGCTGGGCAGTGGGCAGGTTCATCATCAATCATCAGCCTCCTATACTAATAAAGTTTCCCTTAACTTCTTCAAGAAGAACGATTCCAAAGCTATAGAAATAAACTTTCACCGTGACTAGTACCGATCTCGATTCCAGGTTCAGGTTATTTTTTGGTCAGATCGGATCGGAAACAAGCATTCTAATGCTAAACAAAATGTTTTAAAATTAAACTTTTGTTCCAATTTCGAAATATTCGGATTATCGGAATTTATTAATATTTTCTGAATCGGTTTTATCTCGAGATTTTCATAATACAGTTTGAATTTCCTACATTTGCAAGATTTTGAAAATTTTCAATCTTGTATGTATTACCTCTCAATATTTTTTCTGAATTTTTGCTATGTATTTGTGTATGCTTTTAATTAGGCTGTAGTATGTAAATATAAGAATATTGGCAGGCAGTATACGTGACGTGCATACTAGACAAGATTTTTTGAAACATATTAGGCAAGATAAAATAAGGGGTTTTTGAACTTTAATCATTCAAGAAGATTAAAATTTAAAAAAAACTGGTGGTAGATTGAATATTGGTTTTTAGTCCCTAATGTGTCCTTAATTCAAAATAATTAATGTGTATTTTATTTAATATCTCCCATTAAATATTTAATTTTATTAATACACAAATTTTAATTTATTTTTTGACCAAAAAAGAGTTTTTTAATTTATTAATTTTATTTAACATTATTCAAACTTGAAAGACTCAATTAATGTACCTAAATGTTAGTACCGAAATATATTATATTGAACTAATATATTTAAATGTTAGTACCGAAATGTATGTATCTAAATATATGCACCGAAATGTATTAATATTAAATAAATGTACCTAAATGTGTGTACCGAAATGTATGCACCGAAATGTATTATATTGAATTAATGTACCTAAATGTTTGTATCGAAATGTATGTACCGAAATGTGTGTACCTAAATGTATGCACCGAAATGTATGCATCGAAATGTATTATAATGAATTTAATATACCTAAATGAAGAAGATACAGTACATCGAAATATATTGTATAACAAAAATTAGTTTATCTAAATGTTCACAACAAAAATATATTACGATGAATGAAATGAAAATAAAAATTATAATGAAATAAAATTAATACATTAAAAATTAGAAAGAAAAAGATAAATATTTAAAAAAATAAAAATAAAATTAAAAAATGAGGTTATTAATGTATCAAGGGACTAAAATTAGATTTTCATCTTACTCATGGTTTTAATCAAAAAGTCATCTTTGCCAAGGATTAAAATGAAGTTTTCTAATAAAATAATACATTTGATTGAACATACAAAATAAGAAATAAAGCTTACCAAAAATAAGAATATACCTAATTTTTTATAGCATTAAGTTTGGAATTTCGGATCGGATATGTAAATTCCAATTGTCATCCAACTTTTTTGAAAATTGGAAATAAAAAATGTTTAGCCTCAAAACGACACGATTGGAGTGTTTTAAAATGCCTTGCCTAGGGCCACCTAGGCCCCTCTTAGGTGCTAAGCGGTTGATATCTATCACGATTAATTCCTAAGTGTTTAAAAAAAATAAGGAAGCACGCATAGACTTGCCTAGGCACCTGCCTAGACTTACCTAGCCCACGTAGGTGGACATAAGTGGGCTAGCGAACCTAGATGGGTCTAGGCAGACTGGGAGTTTTTGTGACCTTTTTTTGCTTATTTTGTTTATTTAATAAAATGACTTAGGGTTGAGACTCTCACTTATATAGAAATTAAATAACTTCTATTTTACATTTGTATTTTCAATAAATTGTACAAACATATTGATATATAACTTCTATTTTACATATTATATAACACTTATTATATGTTTATTCTCCATATTTTTAATCTGTTTTAGTGTGTGTGTGTGTGTGTGTGTATTAATGTTTTAGTACTTTATAGTTTATATATCATTCTATTTTTAAATTTATGTTTTCCAATACAATTATATATTTTTTAAGTATAAGTAGACACTTAATATATTATATAACAAATTTAATTAAAAGAAAGAAAAAAAGTAGGCCCCTCGCCTAGCGCCTTTTATAACCTTGAGTTTCAATCCAACTTGCACTCCTAATTCTAAGGCATGATATTGGAGAGTTCCCCCAATTCGGGCTCGCACCTCTTCCTGTCAGCTTGGAAAACCAAAAAAAAAAAAAAATATGAAGAAACTTTGGCGATGAAATTTTCCAATTTTTTTTTTTCAAAGGCATGTAGCATGAAGTGATATAGGAAATCAGTGGTTGAGATTGAAAAAAAATATTTAAACAGTTGTGAAAATCAAATCTAATGGCTAAATTAATACATGTAGCATGAATACTACTATTGACCCTAAAAACGACTAAGCCTACGTGGCTCATAGACCGAGTAACTAATGAGCTAACTACGTCCTTTGATTATGTGCGGGGCGTGCCAACTCATTGGCCGAGCTCGGCCAGTGAGTAACATACGCTGATGTGTTGCGTTGGGTGAGCGGATGACTTCTCGATCTTGCGACTGCGGTTGAGGAAGGAACGCGTCTCGGCCTTCGGGTTCTAGAGCCTGAAGACAAGGCTACCAGTTATGCGAAGTTCACAAATTATCAGCGCCGGATTCGGTCATAGTGATTATATTCGTGAAGGAATAAGCATGTCGAATCGACACCGGAGTATAAGGACACAAGCTCAAAACAAATATATGTCTTGACTGTGAATGTAGTTTGGTTGTCGGAATGCCGAACTCTAAATCTCACTTGTGAGTATCTAATCATAAAAAAACTCGACGTTCAATGTACCGAGCCCAATAATTTGTAACACTCACTTCGCCGAGAAGGCTAATGAGATGACCTCTACTAACAAGGATTCGAAAACCCTTGTCGACCGAGACTTGGATAGATAACTAGTGGGCCTCGACGCAGTGCTGTTTATCCAAACTGAAAGTGCTCCGAGATCGGTTGATTCTGCGATGTTTATCCAAACTGAAAATATCATCGGTTGCCTTCACAGTGCTGCTTATCCAAACTGAAGGTGTGTTGGCGAAAAGAAAAGTAAAAAAATCTCAAAGTTGTTGAGAGGTTTCACATAGAGCAAGCGGAAGGCAAATTTTTGTGTTGAATTGGAGGGGGTTTGAATGGCACATTTCCCCCTCTATTTATAGCAACAATCTTTCAATCCGATCCAATTAAAACTATACTCGGATTAGGACTCCTTATTCTGATCCAAACTTATCTCGGCCAGTTCTACTTCTAATAGGATTCTGAACTCAGCCTCTTACCAGGCCGCATTCACTTCTAAGTTTCAGTGTCTTCATCCGGCCGAGAACCCTTATCGCATTAGGATTTCACTACCCCCAACCATCTACCTTACAATAGGACTTGCCCATCTCATCCTTATCTGGACTATTCCATTTCCTGATAGGACTTGGCCAGCCTTGGCCAGGCAGCCCATGAACCGAATGTCTCACAACGACCCTTGAGCTAAGCTTCTGGGTCGAGAACAATTCTAAACTCGGCCCAAACCAACATTTCTGGCCCAAACATTGCCCCCTCGCTTCTGAGGTCATCGACCTACAATCCTTGGTTTAGCTTTGGCCTTGAAGAAGTGAAACCAGTCTCTGGTATGTCCTACAAAAATATTTAAACACCTCGAAAACCTTAATCACTCGCATTTATGAAGCATGATTATTTGTCTTCATTCTCCTTAACTTTCTGCCATGTGGCAACGCCCTAGCTTACTCAACAGCCCTTAATGATGTCCCTTAAAACATGCGGCCACTAAAACGTCTTTTCATCATTACCCGCTGCCACACGCAATCATGCGCTTTCAATTTGCAAGACACTTGGTTTTTTCACCTAGATTCTCCGAATATCCATAATGATTAGCAACTTTCCCGATCGATTCTATCCTAATTTTTGAAAATCAAATGTTTGACCTTCACTCCAAAATGCCTATAAATACCTGAATCCCTCTCATTCGCATTTACGCTTCTAGAACCCTTGAAATTTCTTTCGTCTCTTGCTTTTAAGAACCCAGAAATCTCAAAAGCTCCTATCCCAGAAATCCTTCCTCCAAACCCAGAAATTCTTCCTTCAAACCCAGAAAACCTTTAAGACCTCACCAATGGCTTCCTTAATCTCCAAACTCTCTAATGAATGCAACAAGTGCAAGGATTTTATTGACCAGAATGTCATCAAGACTCTACGGTTCGAAAGCGATCTGAGTGCCACTCACTAAATACTAGGGCCGCTTTTCAAGGACGCAGTGCCATCATCCATCACCAACATTTTCAAGACTCACTGCCTGACACCCTTGCTGCTAAGGTTTAAATGGTCGAAGTGGGACCTGGCGAAGCCCTAAAGATCTTGGCCTTCGACCACTGCAACCTGGGCAGCTTGGGTTGAACAGATGGAAAAAATCTTCGGCTAACAATGAAATGCTTTTGGCATATATGATGCCATTAGACTCTTGTCTTTGGAATTTTCCATGGACAGAGAACTCCTTATGGAAGCCTTGAGCTTTTGGTGCTCACCAATACCATGATCCTTCCTTTTGGCTCTATCGGCCCCACCATCCTCGACGTCTCAGCTATTCTTGGTACTTCCCCTTTTGGCATCCCAGTCGACGTCGCCTTCTCTGGTTGCTCGTCGAACCTTGACCTCAAGGCACTATTCGATGAACGGGCCGTCGAGACGCTACGTAAAGAAGGTCAAGAGCCTTCAAAGGAAGAAGTTCAAACGTTGCACAAAAACTTCTTCAACTACAACACCCTCATCTTCTATTTTGTTGGCCAATGGGAAGCGAGCCTACGGAAAGGGAGAACATGAAGCCTTCCTCTTTTACTAGTACAACAAATTTATTTGTTGTACCAAGTCCAACAAATGCCTGGTCGAGAACATGCTAGTGGTTGAAGCCCTGGCTAGCAGTCATACCCTGGTGCTCTGTCCAGCCATCCTCGCCAACCTCCTGCGCTACTTGGCCGAAGCGACCCTCAACAAGATCGACCCACACCAGAACCGGTCCCTTTGGGTTTTCTAACTCTAGTTGCATGTCTATTTTGCCACACTTCGGCCAGAGATCTCCAACTTTCAGTCCACCTAAGCGTTCGGCCTTTAGTTGGCCTCTTGACCAACGTCTCTTCTCTAGGCCGAAATGTCCTTTCTGACGAAGAATTCTTAATCTGTCGTTGTCAAGAGTACCCATCCTTGATCAGTCTCCCAACATTAGCATGGAGTGAAGCTGACGATGCTGATCTTTGTCAAGCTTGGGGGTCATTCGTGTTAACACGCAATCTTCCCCTCGGCTGCGACGATCGTCAAGTAAGCTGGGAGGACTACTACCCCTACTTCACCGCTTGACAGCTTGGCTACCTCCAAAGTTGCCTGGTGCCTCTTCTTACCTCCCACTCCCTTCTAAGCCGAAGACGCCTCTCTGGCTCTTCAGAGAGTGAGTGCAAAGACACTGAGAAAGAGTTTCAAGAATGGTGCAAAGAGTTCCGCCTTCAACCAACTGTTCTTGAATCTCTCGGCACCGACACCTTCGGCAACTGGTGGGAAGAGTACACTAAAAAAATCTTTGGCACATCGGTATAGGATGTCGCCAACAAACTTTTTGGCGATCGGCCCAAAAAAGCTCCTGCCCCTCAATCCAAAGAAACAACCCAAGGTATATGGCTTTCTCCACCTTTATTCTTCAAACACTTGATTTAATTCTTACTGATTTAATTTTGCTTTCTCAGGTGGTCACGTGCTGACGCAGGTGGATGTGATTGCTGCGGCTGCAGCCAAGAGAAAATTGGCCCCCCTCCAAGAAAACTGCAATTGCTGTGCTAGCCCCGTCGAGCAAACGGCCTTGCCAGGAGGCCGATACGGTAGGTGAAACTCCTCGACCCCCCAAAACGCGTCAAGAAATTGGCGAAAAAGAGGGAACGAGAGATTCACGTTATTTATAGCCAGACGACGGGAGTGACCACTCCTAGTGTCTCTTCTCCTGCTCTCATTGTCCAGGCCCCAACGGAGAAATGGCCAACTCTAGCTGGTCCAGCATTCAAATTTTGACCTGCTGGCCTAGCACTCAAGATTTAACCTGTCATTCAGGTCGTGGTCAAACCAGTTGCTGCTCCGCTGGTCGAAAATCCTGCAGCTCCGGGGCATACCGTTGCGCCTATCTTGGAGGGGGTGACTTCTTCAGCCGGGAAGTCTCTCCACAAAAATCCAAAATAAACAACGATCTTCACTTATATTAAATCCACCAGTATTAACAGTTTTTATTTCAGGATGACGAGAACGATGAGACTCTGCTGACAAGTCGCCCTCGACCTCCTTCAATTAATCCTCCTTCTGTGGTTGAGGCGACTGTCCAGGTCGATCCTCCTGCAGCCAATCGTGGAAAAGACATGTTATCGAGCCTGAAGCGATGACAGAAAATCTGATTCATCCGCAGGATCAGGACCTTAGGGGCGTGTTTGTTTGACGGGATTAGGAAGGACTGGACTAGATTAGATTATAGTCCTTTGTTTGGTTTGGAAAGGGATTAGGTTTAATGGGTTTAGGTGGGACTCGCTTGGATTACATACCTCACAAACCGTTCTTACCCTAGATCCCCAAATTCGGCCAGACTCCTTAAGGCCTTCAGAAAACCCAGCGTCGCTCGCCTTGCTCCCTGCGTCGAGGATCTCTGCGTCGTCGTCCCGAACAACCCAGCGTCGTCCCGAGGATCTGAGCTTCATCTTTGCGTGGCTCTCCCTGCTCCCTCAGCGCCGTCGTTGTGACCTCCCTCCCTCAGCGTCGTCGTCCTGACCTCCCTCCCTCAGTGTCGTCGCCCCTCCCTCCCTCAGCGCCATGTGGTAAACTTCAAACCTATGATTTTTTTGGTCGATTTCTTTTGCAGATTGTGATATAATTGAGGTTGATTTGATTGTGTTTGGGTTTGACGAATTTGGGTTTGGGTTTGGCGAATTTGGGGTTTTCAATCTGTGCACTTCAATCTGTTGGTTTGGGTTTGGGTTTGACGAATTTGGGGTTTTCATATTTCAATCTGTTATGTTACTAATTTGGGGTTTGGGTTTGGCGAATTTGGCATAGACCAGTGCAGTGCACTTCAATCTGTTGGTTTGGGTTTGGGTTTGACGAATTTGGGGTTTTCCCAATTGATTTCTGTTAAGTAACATTGCAGATTGTGATATAATTGAGGTTGATTTTATTGTGTTGGTTTGGGTTTGACAAATTATATTGGCATAGACCAGTGCACTTTAATCTGTTATGTTATATGTTACTAATCTGCTATGTTACTAATTTGGGGTTTGGGTTTGGCGAATTTGGCATAGACCAGTGCAGTGCACTTCAATCTGTTGGTTTTTGTTTGGGTTTGACGAATTTGGGGTTTTCCCAATTGATTTGTGTTAAGTAACACGAGCATGTCCGACTCAACACGAGCATGATGAGGAATATGAGGAAGAGGACCGAGTCTTGTGAAATTACATAATTAATTTAAGCATTCGTGAAAAAGTAGCATGCATCCAAAAAGTTGATTAATTAGTGGCCATATATATACCAGAAGAAGAGATGTCAAAAACGTGTAAAATTGATCAGATAGTTCTTAGTTGCAGTAGTGGACATGATAATACACCACATATCATCCCACTCACCAATTATGATACATTTGTTGAGTCCTAATAAAACGCCTAGCTTGTTGAAAAAGGGCTACAAGCCTACAAAAACCATGCACATTCCGTTTTGTTGAGGACCACTGTTTTATCTTTTGACTCAGTGGAGGTTCCATTTCGATAAGGTGCATGTGGCTAAAATAGATACATCCTAATCATGGCTCAAAGCGGAGAAAACAAATCCATCCAGAAACAAGCAACCAACTGTTTACACAGAAACGACAGGGGATGCAATAGAGGACCGGGTCTGCCCCTTTCCAAGTAAAGCCTTTAGCTACTAGCCAAACCTTTTCCTTCTTTCTTCCAATGGATGTTACTTTGGATGTATATTAAGTAATCATACACTGTTTATATAAATAAGTTATAACACATAATAATGCGTTATTGACTTGAAATATTATTACCGTGATAGTGACTATCATGGGCAAGATGGATAAGTACAGTTGATTAGATGCTAAATGAAACATGTTTAAGGGCTACAAAATAATTGAGTTGAACAGAACTAGATCATCCAATTCAAAATTAATTGGATGATCTAGAGAGCAATTTCCATTAATTATGTGGTGTATTACTAGTATCCGTGGCTATGTCGGGTATTAGATTTTGCATCTTAGAGTGTAGTCTAGTCTCATCCCCAAGAAAAAAAAAAAGGATATGTACGAAAAGTGTTGTTATCATTTTCCTATTTATAAGCATAGTACAAAAACTAATCGGAAGCGTCGTTTCCATTATGATTAGTAAATGTGACATAAGTAATGTTATTTTTGTTTTAATTGGGATGTGGATGTATGATAAAAAAAAAACTCTGCATATCATTTTATTGAAGACTAATGGACAAACTAAGAAAATTTATTATCAAATTAATATTACAATGTTTCTCTTAGTTAAATACAAAACAATTTCGGCGCCCAACCCAATTCCTCTAATTCAATCAAAATCTCAAATCCCCGATGAATGTAGCGACAAGAACTTGTCAAAATTGAGATTATAAGTTTGTTCATCATATTGAGATTAGCATATGTTAGCATATGTTAGCATAATTGCTTGCAGGAAGATTTTTTACTGCTCCTCATATATAATGTCCTCATTTTTTTTTCCTTTTTTTTTTGGTGCGGATAGATATGGATCAGAGGAAGCTTTTATTGATCTTATTGTTAGAGATGTCTCATTTAGAGACAATTTGCATTTGTACGGTTCTTCTGTTGCTTGTGCTAAGGGCCAAACAGAGACATGTTGAACGACGCACTTTGACCAACCATTCACTTGTTAGACGAGGTATTAGTTTGTGTTATCTGAATGGTATAATAGGAAATACTGATATTGAATGTGTGAATGAATTGAGAATGGATAGAAGGACTTTTGGCATATTATGTGACTTACTTCGTCAAGATGGGAAGGTAAAAACAGATGGTTTGGTGTCTCTAGAGGAGCAGGTGTGTATGACTTTACAAATACTAGCACATCATTATAAGAATCGTAGTGTTGGTGGTAGATTTTATAGGTCGGGAGAGACTATAAGTAGGTATTTCAATAGTGTATTGCAAGGAATTTTGGGATTACAAGGTATCCTACTAAAAGTCCCTCAGCCTGTGCCTATTGATTTTACAGATCCTAGGTGGCGATGTTTTAAGGTATGCTGATAAATTGGTTCATTTTCCCTAAGCTTTAACTACAAATTCCCTTTGTATAAATTAACAAAAGCTTATTTTTTGTTTAGAATTGCTTGGGAGCATTAGATGGAACACACATTGATGTGCATGTAGCTGAAATTGACAAACCAAGATACCGAACAAGAAAGGGTCGAGTCTCAACTAATGTGTTAGGTGTGTGTTCAGGAGATATGCAGTTCATATATGTGTTTCCAGGGTGGGAGGGTTCCGCATCAGATTCTAGAGTGCTACATGATGCAATTACTAGGCCTAATGGTTTCAAGATACCAGCAGGTAAGACTATTAGTTAGTCTCAACTCTCTAAGTTAGGAATGTATTTTTGTTTGTGAACTACAAAATACTAATATAAGGTTTTTTTTGTTTGTTTTTTTTATTAGGTTATTATTACCTTGTAGATGGTGGTTATACAAATGGTGAAGGATTCCTTGCACCCTATAGAGGAATACCTTATCATTTATCTGAATGGGAGAGACGAACACCTTCCAATAAGGAAGAATATTTTAACATGAAGCATTCTAAGGCAAGGAATGTAATTGAACGTTGTTTTGGGTTGCTAAAAGGAAGGTGGGGGATACTAAGGAGTCCATCTTTCTATCCGATTAGGACACAAGGTCGAATAATTACCGCTTGTTGCCTCCTACACAATCTTATTAGGCAAGAGATATCTGTAGATCCAATGGAGAATTTGCCAATAATAGAAGATGGACAAAATACAGAAGAAGGTGAATATGTTGGTAGTGTTGGAACCTCTGACCAGTGGACTGCAAAGAGGAATGCCATGGCTGAAGAAATGTATAATGAGTGGAGAGCAATTAGGAACCAGCAACGAAATTAGCTATATGTGTTAATGATAACATTTTATTTTAGTTTTCCTTTTTATCATGCATGTGTTGGATATTAGCAAAATGATTAGATTGCTTATCATTTAATGTAATTCGATTTCTTGATTGGCTAGTATGCAAATTAATTGGATATTATGCAAATTCATTGGATATTATGCAAATTGATTCTTGGTATTGGTACTTTAGTAAATTGAAATAATTTTTTTTTAGGTATTGATAACGACAATAATTTGAATTCTGCTCAAGAGCCGAAAGGAAGAAGGCGTAAATGGGAAGCATTTGAGGAAGAAGTATTACTATCCGTTCTTGAGGATTTTGTTGCTCGGAAGCAACGATGTGACACAGGTGCATTCAAACAAGGTACTTTGATTGAAATAGCGAAAGCTGTCAATGTTTTATGTCCTAATTCAAATATAAAGGCAAATCCACACATTGAGTCAAAGTTGAAGAAATGGAAAAAAACATATAGCTTGCTCCTTGACATGATAAACACAAGTGGATTTGCATGGAATGATGTCAAAAAGTGCGTTGAAGTTGACAGTGATGACGCATGGCAAACTTATGTGCAGGTTCATATCCTATTTTATTTATACATTAGTTACATTCTTGCGTCTATATTTGTTACGCATGCTAAATTTTAGTTTTGCTATGTTGATATAATCTTAGAAAAATAAAGAAGCCGATGGATGGAGAAGCAAACCTTTTCCACTATATGATAGGTTTGCATATGTATTTGGAAAGGATCGGGCTACGGGTAATGTAGCCGAAACCCCTGCTGAAATGATGGAGGAACAAAGTCATCATCGGGTTGGTGCAAGTGATATTGGAGATGAAAATGTTTTTTCTCCAATGACCCAACAAAGCCAACAAAGCACCCCATCTGAAAATAGCCAAAGAAAGAGGAAAAGAGGTGTGGGAAGTTCAAGTGATGGAACCGAGGCACTTATCAGTGGACTGAAAGAATTTTGTGTTGAAAGTGGGAAAAGGATGCAACTAGTAACTGAAGCTATAGCTCAAAGTACTGCAAATCATAGTGACATAGCTAACGAACTGGAAGCAATGGGTCTTTCTCCTATGGAACAAATTGATGCATTAACTCTTATTTTGGAAAAACCACAAAATGTGGGAGTGTTCAGGGCTCTCAACTCGGAACTCAAGAAAGTGTTCGTCCAAAGGCTGTTAAGCGACAAAGCAAGCGGATGAGTATATTATGTGGTGCTTTTTCAGATGGATGTATTTTATTAATCGTACAATCTTAGGTTATGGATTCTAACTTAGCTTTGCACTATGAAGTATTTTGGCTAATGTTAACTAGGATTTTGTAAATTATGGATATGTACTTCGGAATGTTGTACTATGGTTAACTAGCATTTTGTAAAATATCATGGATGAAAGTTTGTGAATGATGTTTTAAAATATCATGTGGCAACAACTAGAGACGCCAACATTTGTATGAGATGCTGAATTGTAGGAGCATGCTAAGCTTGGAATCTACGTAGCAAATATTCTCAAGGAACCCTTATATATGCATATTACTTGGCTTCATATTATGTGTTACATGTTAATTGGTGGAATTGTATGGCTACTTGATAACATGATTCAAATGCTTATGAGTTTGGCTTTCGTTAATATTTCTTCAAGAATATTATTCGTTTGAAGTGTCATTTGTTGGCTTTCGTTAATAGAATGAAGAGGAAACATTACATTCACGTATTATCAGCCGTATATTTGTTGGCTCGGGCTCGGATTAAGAAAAAACTTTTTTTTTTTCAACATCAGCCGTATATTTGTTGGCTCGGGCTTGGATTAATAAAAACTTTTTTTTTTCAACATCAGCCGTATATTTGTTGTTGGCTCGGCCTCGGATTAAGAAAAACTTTTTTTTTTCAACATCAGCAGTATATTTGTTGTTGGCTCGGGCTCGAATTAAGAAAAACTTTTTTTTTTCAACATTAGCCGTATATTTGTTGGCTCGGGCTCGGATTAAGAAAACCCTTCTTTTTTTCAACATCAGCCGTATATTTGTTGGCTCGGGCTCAGAATCAGAAAAACCTTCTCTTTGTTTTTTCAACATCAGCCGTATATTTGTTGGCTCGGGCTCGGATTAAGAAATATTTTTTTTTCAACATCAGCCGTATATTTGTAGCATTATTCTATTACATAATGGCAAAAATTAGTCCTAATCTAAGCAAACACAAATCTGGTGAACAGTATTGTTTTTATTATCCTGCGTTTTAGTCCGACACTGCACCAAACGCTTCACTAAGTTAGTCCAGCTTAGTCTAGTCTAAGCCAGTCCAGCTTAGTCCCTGCAGCTAGTCCAGTCCGAGACAGTCCGGCGCAACAAACGCACCCTAGAATTTCTTCTTAGGAAGCCACCTCGGCCTTCGTAATACCCTTATTGCTTTCCTTTAGTCAATCGCTTGCCTTGGAATTCTAAACCAGGAAAATATTAAATGTCAAGTGCCTACTTTCTCATTTCACCAAAAATTCTATACGCCGATAGGCATTATCTATAATTCCTAGCCACCTCAGTGGCCATCGAACATAGATAACCTTTATCGGCCGAGTGAATTAAAAGGCAGCCTTAAGCACTGGGCTCGGCCATTAAGCTTTTTAGGCTCAAGAAATGAGCTAACAGACCTGGCTGAAGTTTCTTCTCAACAGGTCTAACATTTCCTCTTTTTCTTACTTCCTTGTGATTTAACTTGTTCTGACAAATTTCTCTCTGTGTAGCCTTCATGGGAAGTCGAGCTCGACACCCTACTCTACAGTACCTCTGGAGTCGCTGGGCCTTTGCTACCTCGGCAGAGTCTACTTCCACCGCTGCCAAATCCACCGCCTTCACCAAGCTGGAAGAACTCTTGTCTCTCTCGACCTCGCAAGTCCTAAAGCGTAACGGCCTCAACTCTGTGGGAGAATGCCTGAACGCCCTTGTCACTGAGGGTTAATTGAACAATGAGTCCATCGTTCTATTGTCTTCCATCTTGGAGAGGACCTAAGAATATTTTACTATTTTTGAAAGGGCTTTTCGAGCAGAAGATAGCCTGAAAGCTGCAATGATCACCAAGAAGCACTTCGACCAGAGCTCGAGGCGATTAAGGAGAAGACGAAGCGGCTGGCTACTCTCGATCATCAAATTGCAGAACTTTAATGTCAGAGATCGGCCGTCGCTTTTGAACTTGAGACGAATTTTGAAGCGAACAAGGCCAAGCTGAAGGAGTTTACAGCCGGTACGAAGCAGATCGAACAGATGAAACTTGACAAGATAACGCAATAGGCCGAGGTTACTACAGTACTTCTGGAGGTTACTAAAGGCTTCTCTCGAAGCCTTCTTTCCTTTGACCCCCTAGGATTGTACTTTTGTAGGCCGTTTTAACTTTTTGTCATTTATAACTTTTATAAATTTAATGAAAGGTGTCGTTATTCTTTCATTTCCCAATTTATTGGGTAGTACTTCTTTAGAAATTTCCCGTTGATTGGCAACTTTGTGAATTAAACTAATTCGATCCTTGAGATGGTATGCCCCATTATAGAGAACCTTGTGAATGACAAACGGTCATTCCCAATTTGGCGACCATTTGTCGAACTTAGGGTCTTTAATTCCTACAGGCAGCACAGTTTTCCAAACCAATTCTCCCTCACCGAATGTTTTTTGTCTGACTCGCTGATTATACGCTTGCTCGATAATCTTATTCTGTGCCACTAACAAGTTATAAGCATCAAGCCGAGCTTCTTCTAGATCTTCTAATTCTTGTCTCACAGCCTAACTGTACTTGGCACTGAACAAACTACTTTGTTCAATTACTCTCAACCAGTTTATACTTAGCTCGACCAGCAACATCGCATCGTGTCCATAGGTCAATGCGTATGGAGTCGTTCTAGTGGCTGAACGAAGTGAGGTTCGATAAGCTCATAACGCTTCATTTAACTTTAGATGCCACATACCAGGCCTTTCTTTTACCATTTTTTCAAGTATATGATCAAAACCTTGTTACTTGCTTTGGCCTACCCATTCGCCATGGTTTGGTGACCAAATGTAGTGATTCGGCTGAGACTTTCTGTATAGGACCATGAATTTGACACTACACACACCCTCGTGTGAACTCAATACAATCATTCAGTATACTCAACCAAAAATAGCCGTGTCGGCAAAGCAACCATCGTATCCTTTGACCGGACTAATGAGCTCCGCAGATTCCTTTGTGAACCTCAGTAATCGCTTGGGCGGTTTCTTGCGGGCCCATACACAACAACAATAGGTCATCCTCACCCTTTCTGTACAACACATTATGGTACAACACTTAATTTGTGGCATGAACCCTTATTCTACGGTCGTGTTTACCATTAGGGTTGTTGAGATATTACATGATCGACCTTCTCCAATCGTTTAGCAATGCCTCAACTGTGAAAACCTCTAGAGGATCTCATCATTCCAACAACGAAGGCAAAGACATGACTCGTGTTCAGATCACCTGATCTTGCTGAAGAACTTGTTGATTAACCAGGGTCAGGTACGACCGTCGTATTACATGTATCACCCGGCCAGTCTTGCTCCACATGAGTTGTGCGTCGGAGGCTATTTGAGCCAGTTCATCTACATCAGTATTATGAACTCGGGAGATATGTTTGAATGTAATGCCATCGAATGATTAGGCCAAATAGCTGGCAACCATTTGATAGGGCGCCAGAGTGCAACTCATGCAACAAAAAGTGCCATTGAGTTGGTTAATCACAAGTTCTGAATCACCAAGGACAAGGGCGCAGGTTGCCCGCAAGTCGTGAAGGACACCGAGGTCGATGATAAGGGCCTTATATTCGGCCTGGTTATTCGAACAGTCAAAGTCGAGCTTCAGAAAAAAGTACCAGCGGCAGTGATCTGAGGACTGAATAACTATCCCAACACTAACAGAAACAGAGGTGCTAGAACCATCAAAATACATTGTCAAAAAATTATCTCGAGTCTCCACTACACTGATTTCGTTGCATTGCCCCTAGAGCCATATGGGGACATGTGTTGGGTCAAGAAATCGGCTAATTCTTGGCCCTTGACGGCTTTCTGAGGCACGTATTGCAAACTGAATTCGGACAACGCTGTTGTCCATTTCCCGATTTGGCCTTTGATTATCGGTCAGGTGAGCATGTAACGAATGACATAGGTTTGGACGATGACTTGAGTAATTGATGGAAGAATATAATGCCTAAGTTTTGACGTGGTAAAAAACAAAGCCAAGCATAGCTTTTCGACGGCTCAGTAGTTGATCTCAGGAGCATTGAGGTTTCGGCTAAGATAAAAAATAGCTTGCTCACGCCCGGTGTTGTTATCTTGTGCTAGAAGGAAACCAATTGATTCCTTAGCCGCTGAGATATACAATTTGAGAGGTTTGTCTCGTCAAGGTGGTACAAGGACAAGTGGGGTCGTGAGAGAAACCTTAATTTGTGTGAAAGCCTCTTGATGTTCAGTCTGCCATTCGAAAGTGTCAAAATCCTTGAGTTTTAACAGTGTGGAGAAGGCTCGCATCTTGACTGTCGAATTAGCAATGAATTAGTGGAGGAAATTAATCTTGTCGAGCAACGACTGTAATTGCTTCTTGGTCACAAGGGGTAAAGCATTAATGATCGCTCAAGCCTTATTTTCATCGATCCCAATACCACGGTGATGCACAAGGAATCCTAAAAAATTACCAGCTGATACGCCGAAAACACATATGGCAGGATTCATTTTCAGATTGTGCTAACGCGTATGCATGTAAGCTTGTCGAAGATCATCCAAATGCGTTTGGCGCCATTTTGATTTGATCACAACATCGTCAATGTAAACTTCGACTGTGGTTCCAATTAAATCATGGAATATAGTGTTCATCGCTCGTTGGTATGTGGCGTCGGCATTCTTAAGGCCGAACGACATAACGACCCATTCATACGTATGGAGTACCCCCGGGCAACAAAAAGCGGTCTTATGAACATCGGCCTCGGCAATGAAAATCTGGTTGTAACTAGCATGTCCATCCATAAAAGATAAGATTTTATGGTTTATTGATGCGTCAATTAATAAATTTGAAATTGGCATTGGATATTCATCTTTGAGAGTTGCCAGATTTAGATTTCAGAAATCAATACAGATACGTAAACCATCACTTTTCTTTAAATCTGGGACGATATTCGCCAAGCATTCGACGCATCGAGCTGTCCGAATGAAGCCGGTTTTTAGAAGACAAACTAGTTCTTCTTTGATGCCAAGCTGTACTTCTGTAAAGAATCGTTGAGGTGGTTGGCAGAATGGTTTACACCCAAGTTTAATGCGGAACTCATGCTCAATAAGCGTTCGATCTAAACCAGGCATTTCATGGTAACTCCAAGCAAAACAATCTTTAAATTCCTCAAGTAAATTATAAGGTTCGTCTTTCATTTGTTGGGGTAACAAAGCACTAATAAATAAAGTTCATGGGTCCTCGGCTGTGCCAACATTTTTTTTTAAAGGGTCATTGACCTGAGGCTGACTATCCTCGAGTTCAGCCAGTACGGCCTGAACTTTATCCAATGATAGAATTGGGCTATTGTCTCATTCGGCCAGAAATTCGATTAGGTTTATGCCCGATTTTGGTTGCTTGGAAATAGCATACCAATGGGCCAGCAGTCGTTACATGGTGGATGAAACCGAGGCCCGACACCTTTCTTGTCTAGCATTAGTAATCGGCGTTGGCAAGTAAGTTGGCCAATTCGAGTCTTGCCAAATCCTAGTACACAGTCTCGGCGGCTACCTTGATGGCTTTCTGAAATGAGATCTAAGTCGACTATCCTTCTTCATTAAAACCCTGCAGGGTAATGTAGCCCACGTGATCGTTATAATAGTGGGCCTAAATCATGTTAGCTTCGAACGGTTGATTATCGGGCGAGTGAACCACAACCGATTTACCATCCTAGAAAACAAGGACTTGGTATAGCAACGAAGGGATGTAGCCTATCTGATGGATCCAATTATGACAGAGTAATGCATTATACTCGATTTTTTAATACACTATGAAAATGCGGTCATGTGATTGCGACCGGCAATGCTTACTTCCAAAGGAAGCACTCCATTTGTCTAAAACTTATCACCAACGAAGCTACTCATGGTTACCCCTGACGGGATGAGCTCGTTGTTAGTTCGTCATAGAGCTCGCATGATGGACATGGGCATGATGTTTACTGTTGCTCCATGATGTGACAATTAACTTGACACTCAAATTAAACCCTATGGATGACAATTGTAGTATGTACGGAAGTAGGGATCGTTCTAGACCGGAGATTAACTAGGGATGCTAATCAATGTGAATAAGACTCAAAAACACTAAACTAGACTCTATAAACTCAAAACTGACTTTAAACATTCAAAACAACAAGAAACAATAAAAAAGACTCAATTCTAGACCTAACAAGTGAATTGGACGAAAATTAACTTAATTGACTCAAAAGACTAAACAAAAACAGATTTAGACTCCAAAACACAATTTAAGAACAAGGGGGTTTGTTTTGACAAAATTGAAACTAAAATAGAAACTTGTAATCGAAAACAGATTTTAAAACGAATTTGGATGAATTGAATGGATGGAAGGCTAGCTAGGGAGGTTCTTCTCCACACATGTCACACTTGCATACAAAACGATTTCTAGTTGCTTTTCAATAAACCATGGATTCTCAACGCCCCAGATTAACTGTGAATTGCACTAATTAACCCTCAGATTTTCCTAACGTTATTGAATTGGATGATTGCATACGATAACCCAAAGCATTCCCCACAAGTTCCCTACATGAATTGCATAATAGAGATACAAGCAAGAATCATTAAGTTTTATGAAAACCATAAGCATTGACGAGACATTCGTTACTATAAATTGCATGAAACTTATGCCAAGAATTTACTTAACGCGATTGTGATCAACAACCTTTACTACTTGCGAATATAAGTTCATAACGATTAGGTAAAATTCCCTTATATCCTAGCATTAGATTTATGCATGAAAATTAAGCGTGCACTCTCAACCAACATACACAAATCAGTTTTAATTCAAATAGATAAGTAAATTGAATCCACAACTTATGAAACGCAATTAGAAGTAATCAAATCATATAGCAAGCATAAACATGGTTTCGAATCCCCCCTAGCCAAAAGGGGGGTTTAGTTCCTCATACGTACAGAACAAAGAGTATTGAATTTAAACATTGAAATCAAAGGAAAGGAAACACCTCGAACTTCCAGCAACTCGAACTTGAATGGCATGCACGTTCCAAGGCTTCTCCTCCTCCTCTTTGCTGCAGCACAAGGTCTAGGGACAGGTTTAGGGACTTAGGTGTATGGGTGAATGGGTATGGAATGGGGTAGTAGTATTTAGGGTGGATGGGAGGGTGCGGCAAGGTCAGAGAATATGGGTTATGAATTTCTGGCGTGAATGATGAATATGAGAGATGGATCCCCGCGGCAAAGGGTGTAAATACATATTTATAGGCACCTAAACCCTAGGGAAATCAGATTGGGCTTTGTAGAACCCAAATCCATAAGGAAAAGGGTCTAGAAATCAGAATTAAAAGGGGATAAGGACTAGGGGGTGCGGCAGATCAGGTATGTGGAGAATAAGGCTTCTAGAAAGCCTTGCAAGGCAAGGAATTAGGGTCTTCTAGAAGGGAAAGGTGTGGCAGGGATATATGTGAAGGGATAGGACTTCTAGAAGCCCTCCAAGACAAGGAAAAGTGCACGGCATGCTCTTAGGATTAGGATAAGGTGTCCTAAAGTGTTTAGGACTCCTTTTTGTAGCTGAAACCTTGTGCATTAGGATTAGGAAAGCTTGCCTTGATCAATCCTTCTTCATCTTGGAATCCTTTTCCTTTTTTGACTTGGATCTCTTCTCTATTGCTGAAACTTGAGGCCATTGGGTTTTAACTCTCCTACTTTAAGTAGGAAACCTTGTTCAAGTAGGAATCCTCATCCTTCTAGGAATCCTTCATTAACTAGAAATCCTTCTTTAACTAGGAATCCTTCTTTAACTAGGAATCATTCTTCAATTAGGAATCCTTATTCAACTAGGAATCCTAGCATCTTCAAGTCTTCAATTTCGTCCATTCCCTTGGCTCCAAGTATATGACATCCATTCCAAGCTCCATTTTGCTCCAAAAGGCTCCAAAATGAATCCTTTTGTATACTTTGCCCTTAAAACATGAAAATAGCTTAAAAGACTACTTTAACTAAGGAAAAAAAATGTAAATGCACATGAACAAGCTAGCTACGTCGCATAAATATGCTCCTATCACTCCACAATCAACAAACACCTTAGAAATTGGGTACCCTTCAATATGAGCCGTAACATACAATGGCTTCAGATGTTGAAGATTAACAGTAGAAAAACGGGGAAATAGCTCGGCGAGAGCTGCTTTAAGTTTATCCTGTTTTCTCTCTGGTTCGCCCTCTTCAACGGCAATGAAGTCAACTTATGTTGCTTCATCAACAACCACGTCACCATCTAGAAAATTTGGTTGGGATGTGGTCGGCTAAAACTCGGCAGATAAAACATGGACCATGCTAATCTCTATATTCTCAAGGATCAAGGGGCCCATCGGGTCATGTTCATCCTCTCTCGGGCGAAGTATCTTGCTCTTGAGCATCATCTGCTTGACCATCTTTTGTTTCAATGATGGGTTGCGGCACATCCTCTGGTTCTGTGTCATTCTGGGTGTCTTCTCCGAGCTCGCTCGACGTTGTGATTTGGTTTTATTCTTGCGCTGCTTTATAGACTTGCTCTTGATAGGTGATTTGAGCATTCCTTGTGTAGAGGTTTACATCCAGACGTGCCACACGTTATTTCTTATTGGCTGTAAGGCCGAAAAGAGCTACTGCTTAGAAGACTTCGAAATGGTATCGCAAATACTGAAGATCTTCAAGAGAAAAAAGAAGCTCAGCGACGTCTATATAGGTATATAGGTCGACCTCAAGCCAAGAACTTGAGCTTCGTGTATGTGTTGGAACCTGGCCTTTATTGCTGGATCAGTGGTCTTTTGGATAATTTGTTCAGCGTCAGGGCAAGTTAGGACCAGGTCGAGGGCTTCTTGACACTTCTTTGGTAGGCCATATAAGTTGTTAGCATAATACTTCTTATGAATCTCTTGCATGTACTCTAGGGCCTCACCAAGAAATGGAGGGTGCAAATTCCGTCATACTTTAATTAGTGGCTTTGGTGACGGTAATAGAGGGAGCTTGCTTTCCGCCTCTTTTCTGAATTGCTCAAAGCGAGCTTCATTTCCCCGGGTTGAAGAAGGAGTTTGATTAACTTCTCAGATTCCTCAATGGTGGTTTCAAAGTTGCGATCAATCACCTTTTTGCCTCAAAGTAATTCGGTCATGATTGTTGGGGTTGTCGATCATCTCTACTTCCCATTGTCACTTTCGGCTGCCATTTGAGAGCCAAAGTAGCTTGTGCTGCCTGTTGTCGAGCCATGCAGTCTATCCGCTGGTGGCGACATTTCTGAGATTTAGATAGTGCAATGTACATGCTGATTGGAGAGTTGTAACTGTACCATAATTGGTCACGTGGTTCAAGCGGCTTGAATGTCTTTTGGTTTGCCGATGAACTCGAACTGCTGGAATTTCACAAATAGTAATCCTTATTGTAAAAAGGTGTGTCAAAGTTAAGATGTGGTCTGGCCGAGGATGATCCATCAATTTGTGGTTGAGGGCCAAGCCTATCAAATACCTTTTGGCGCTGGCCTGCCCTGAATACCTTTGGAGGTGTTATCGCGACCGTGGGTGGCTGCCGTAGTGCTGGAACTTGAGGTGGCTTCTTTTTTTGCTCGGTTAAGACCACTCGTGCTTTACAACGGCTGCACAAAACTATTGACCTATCAGACTATTCTTCGCTGGAACCTGACATAGCTTCAACTACAGCCAGTACTAAAAATTCTATAAGTGGCTCGTTTTACAAATCAATCTTGAGTCTCGGCCGAGAATTTTGCTTACGAACATGTTGTATTGGAACGAACTTGGCTTTCCCGTCTCTTTTGCTTTTGGGCAGGTTAGCATCTACCATACCAACTGTCGCCGAAGGGAAGGGATTGACGCCAACGACTATCTGTTTCTCAGGAAATTTCAGTTTACCTTTATTAATCCAGCTTTGAATAGCATCGCGGAAAATGACACAGTTGTCTGTCATATGCTTATTCGAGTTGTGGTATTTACAATATGTTTTGCCTTTTAACTCTTCAGCCTTAGGGATGTTATGTCCTGGTCGAAGCATGATAATCTTTGCCAGCAACAACTGGTCATAAATTATGTCGGCCTTGGTGATGTCAAAAGTATAAACTTTCAACGCTTTGATTGCAAATTCTTCAGAGGCTGTGTGGGTTTTGGTATCCTTAGAGTCAGGATAAGCTAATGCCTTGCATATGTATGGTTTATCGATTACAATCTCGGCCGCATCTATACTGGCATATTGGGAGTCTTCACTTTCGGCCGATGCATAACTGACCGAATGATTCTTGTAGATTGTTCCATGGGTTAGGGACTTCGATATATTCTTTTCTTGGAGTAAATAGTCATATTGCTCAACATGTTGAGCTAGTTCGTACATATCCCGAAAGTTTGCCCCTATGAACTTCTTTTTGTACTCCACGTCCAAGCCATTCAAGGCGATTCTCACGAACTCGACTTTAGGGAGGGGTACTTGGCACCAATTCCTGGCCGACTTAAACCTTGTTAAGTACTCTATTGGTGACTCATCAGATGCCTGAGCCATCTTGGCTAATGAAGACACTGACATCTCCATTCCCGGCCGATAGAACTGCTTGTGGAATTTCTCGACAAGTTCTTCCCAGCTTTGGATGGAATTGGGGAGAAGATTGATGTACCCACGAATACCGAGCCTGTTAACGAAAAGTTAAATAGCCGTAACTTATGAAAGTCACTATTAACATTTCCGCATTGTGCGGTGAAACGAGCCACATATTCTAGAGAAGACAAAGACAATTCTTCAGCGAACGGGTTGAAATCTGGGATTTTAAATCCCTTCAGATACTTAAACTACTCTACATAAGCTGGGTATGGATGAATGAATTTTGGGAATTTATGCCATTTTTTCAAGGCCAAATCGATCATCTTTTAAACTTCAACCAAACCGATGAATGGCGTTTCTGCCTCGAATTCATTCGTCTTGCTGCTCGATCCGCTATTTTTCTCTAAATCAACCATTTTAAGTCGAGCAGATCTTGCTTCGGCCGTTGACACTAGTATTATATTATTCTTTGGAGTGAATTGTCTCGACCAATCGACAAATCCTATATTCTGGGTATTACTAACTAAGACCTCAAGTAATTTGGTGTGCACGGCGCTGTAACCATGCATTTCCTCGAGTATCCCTTTTATCTCTCGGCTAATCGTTTGCTCGAACTGCCAAGATTGTTCCTCAAGTCGTCTTTTGAAGAATGACTTGGTTGGTGGACCATAAGCTTTACCACCGTCCTCGTCATAATCCTCCAATGCCCCCTCGACATGACATCCTTTTGTAGCTTTGGTGAAGACTCATGTATCACGAAGTGGCTCACCGAGAATAACTTCCCTTTCTCGACACGTACCGAGTGTCATGGCAGTAATAATCTGTGTCTGTGACAAGGTTTTTGGACCCGTGTTTTGGGTCGTAGGTGTAGCAATCGATTTTCCCATGACTGTCTTCTTCTTCACTTATCGTGTTTCGACAGGCATGAACTTCGTAGTTTTAGCACTGTGGTCTTACTGGGGGTGCCAAAATGTTGACCATAAAAACTACTAAGCCTACGTGACGCGTAGGCCGAGTAACTAATGAGCTAACTACGTCATTCGATTATGTGTGGGGCATGCCAACTCGTCGGCCGAGCTCAGCTGTGGAGTAAAATATGCTTATGTGTTACGTTTTGTGCGCGGATGACTTCTCGATCTTGCGACTACAACCGAGGAAGGAACGCGTCTTGGCCTTTGGGTTCTAGAGCCTGAAGACAAGGCTGCTAGTACTACGAAGTTCACAAATTGTCAGCGTCGGATTTGGTCACAATAATTATATTCGTGAAGGTATAAGCACGCCGAATTGACACCAGAGTATAAGGACACAAGTACTCAAAACAGATATATGTCTTGACTGTGAATGTAGTTTGGCCGTCGGAATGCCGAACTCTAAATCCCACTTGTGTGTATCCAATCATAAAACAACTCGGCGTTCAATGTGCCGAACCCAATAATCTGTAACACCTCACTTCACTGAGAAGGCTAATGAGATAACCTCTACCAACAAGGACTCGAAAACCTTTGTCAACTGAGACTTGGATAGATAACCAGTGGGCCTCGACATAGTATTGTTTATCCAAGCTGAAGGTGCTCCGAGATCAGCTGATTCTACGGTGATAGTGCTGTTTATCCAAATTGAAGATATCACCGGTTGCCTTCATAGTGCTACTTATCCAAATTGAAGGTGTGTCGACGAAAAGGAAAATAGAAAAATCTCAAGGTTGTTGAGAGGTTTCGCGTAGAGCGAGAGTTTGCGCAGGGCAAATTTGTGTGTTGAATTAGAGTGTAGATAATGTATAAGTTATTTCCTCTTTTCTCCAATTTGGTGGTCCTTACTCTTTAGTATCACAGAGGATATAATTACAAATGCAAGATCCTCATTTGTATTGACGTGGCTGCCACATTTGTGCCATGTGGCTAAACACTTAATAAAAAATTTAAAATAATTAATTAAAGGAAAAAAAAAACAAAAACCCCTTCTTCATCTTCCTTACCCGAGCCACCCCTTTCCCCCATCACTTATGCACCTTTCTCTAACCATAAATCCCCTTCATCTTCCTTCTCCTATCACCAATCATTTGCCCCCAAATTTTCCCACCCCAGGTCGCAGGCTGATCCATCCCCTTTCCCAATCACTTCTGCACATTTCTCTAGTAATAAGTCCCCTTCTTCATCTTCCTTCTGCCATCACCAACCCTTAGCCCCAACTCGCACACTGCAGCCACCCCTTGCCTATCATGAAGGAATTGCATGAGGCGGGTCCGATTTCAGGCAACAGCAACGGCATGAGACGGCTCAGTGGCGCAAATGCGGCTTGGCTTGGTGTCGATACTGGAAGTCCTGATTCGAGGAGGCTCGATGTCGTTGCAATTGAACATGAGCTTGGTGGGTGGATAAGGGTGGTCGAAGGAGAATGTCGAATCGCTGGAAAACCAGACGGTGGCGGAGGTTAGAGAGAGTTGTGGTTTTGACAGGGAAGATAGGTTTTTGGGTTTTTTTAGGGTTTGAGAAGGAGTTCAAAATTAATGGGGAAAGGCGTGGGTGATGGGGGATGAGAGAATAGGGTGGGCTCGGGTGGAGAAGAGGAAGGAGATTTTTTATTTTATTTTAACTTTTCATTAATTAATTATTTTAATATTTAAATTTTTTTAATTAAGTGTTTAGCCACGTGGCACACAAATGGGGATTCCATATTTGCCACATCACCACTTAACGGTTAACTTAACAAATTTTTTAATAGTTGTATGAAATTGAAATAAAATAATATTAAACGTATGAGATTGAAATGTTTTAAAGATATTGTATGAGATTGTAATTGCACCTAAAAGGATAAAATGAAATTTACCCTAAAAACATTCATAAATCAATGCAAACACGCAAATTCTTCATCACCCTTACTGGTACACCATCAGGAGTGTTCATTAAGGCGAAAGTAATCGCCAACTTCTCACTATGGTGTGCCAAGTTATATTCTCTCCTCATTATCCATATCATGCAAAACAGAGCCGGTATCGGGCACGTAGCCATGCAACTTCAACTCTGACGTTAGCTCTTTAAGATACAAATCAATCTCCCAGATTGGGGATTATCACCAATGAAGAACTGGTGAACTTGGTTTTTTATTTCCAGCCAGCTTATACCTGGCTCCTTCTTGACCTTTCTATTTCTCATTGATGGATGTTCGAGAGTAGCACATAGGAAGCTGAGTCCTGTGGATCTTGCCTAACAACTTGTTCAGCAATCCTTCTTGCCATGTCTGCGTTCTTGTGGGTTTTACATGTGCAGATAACAAAGTTTTCCATAAGATAGCATCTGCTTTAACAGGCATTGATCGTATCATTGCCTCGGCTTCCTCCAAACACCCAGACCGGCCAGTAAGTCAACCACACATGTATAGTGTTCTAATTTAGAATGCAGTCCATACTTTTCGACCATAGAATCCAAGAACTCAAGTCCTTTCCGCAATGACTGCACGCATAAAGCAAACTCAAGAAAGTAACATCATTGGCCCCCAGTTCTTCCTGCTCCATCTCCTCAAACAGCTTAATAGCTTCCTCTCCTCGCCCATGAAACCCATAGGCAGAAATCATAGAACACCACAATACAGTATCTCCACCACCAGTTTCCGTGAAAGCTTTTAGTCATTTTAAAAATACTTCCAAACGAGTTTAAGACAACAAGTTTTTAATGAAAAACCCTTGATAATTTTTATTAATAATATTGACAATAACGAGTGAGTGGTGACAGTCACTGGTGGATCCATTAAGGGGCAAGGAGGGTCAGTTGACCTCCAAAACTTCGATGAACATTCATAGATACCTTAGGTGCTGACCCTTCGAACTTCGGTGAATGTCCATGGATATCTTGAGTATTGCCCTTTTGAAGATTAGAGTTGGGTTCATATATGCCCTCAAACCGACTTCAGGCCTACCAAAATCCGATGAATGTCCATGAATACTTTGGGTGCTGCCCCTTGCATGCATTAACAGATGTGTAGTATGCATTTCCAAATGACTTCAGACCTACCAAGACTCGATGAAATGACGATATGCATGTTATTTCTGGTATAAAAAAATTTGTTCGCTACGCGTGCTATTTTTACTGAACCCCCTAATATTATTTCTTGGATCTGTTACTGGTGACAGTAGTTTGAGTGCGGTGGTGATAGTATCATAATTAAGTCAAACTTTTGTAGTGCCGGCAATTGTTTTTTCATAACTGAAAATTTATGAAGAAACTATTGTCGGTGCAACCAAACTTCAACTTAATTACAATACTGCTACTGTCTCTTGTCCTTATCATTAAAGAAAGTTTATTAGGTTTTCATAAACAAAAGAAAAGTTTGTGGGACTCAATTTTATTAACATAATAGTTGTTTTTGTTTCTATTATTTCTTTTTATTTTTCTCAACCGTTATAACACGTAGAATAGCAATATCATCGAACTATTATTGATCTAACTGTGATGTACATGTACGAGCTCTAAATTTATGTATAAATTGTCCTGCATACCATGTCATTTTTTTTGGGTCAAAATATAAATTTGTTAAATTAAATGTTAGATTAGAGAATCTACGGAGTTCAAGCCCACATCGTGGTGCAATGACAACACTCCTCTCCATCACAGAGTTTAAATATCAGGCTGGAACCCACGATGTAGAACACAAATAGACCAATAAAAGACTGCAGAGTGTGGAGGAATTTCATGCCCATGTATACTTGGTCATCACGTTACACTACAAGTAATAAAAAAAATTACAGCTTTTATACACCTTTACCAACTATAGATGTTTAGCTAAGTGTCGATGACGGTATGAGTTACACTATCTAAACAGCTACAGGCGACGGAACTGCAGCAGGGACCCGGTTTTCAACTGGGATTTCAGCGAATTCGGATAGGAGTGCCCGGAATTCATCCCCAGTCATTGTTTCCTTTTCAAGAAGGACCTCCACGATCTTGTCAATGGCTTCACGGTTGTTTCTTATGTGGGTCAACGCAATCTCATATGCTTCATCCGATAATCTCTTAATAGCTGTATCAATGTCTTCAGCAAGCCTTTCTGACATTGAGTTCCTTGCCATCATTCTCATAATGACGTCACCACTCTGAGACGCGTCCATCAATGACCATGGTCCAATATCAGACATTCCGAAGGTGGTGACCATCTGCAACAATGCCAAATAAATTTCTCAGTATGATAGAACTAATAGTGTCATCTGACAGTTTCAATTTCTATGAGAAGATAACAAATATGTTCAATTACCTGTTTGGCCAATCCAGTGATCTGCTGCAAATCACCAGCTGCGCCTGTTGTCACCTCAGGCTCGCCAAAGATCACTTCCTCTGCGGCTCTACCACCAAGCCCACCAACAATTCTTGCAAACAGTTGCTGCTTGGAGATCAAGGTAGGGTCATCTGCAGGAATAAACCATGTAAGACCCCGAGCCTGACCACGTGGGACTAATGTCACCTTTTGAACAGCATCATGCCCTGGAGTCAATGTCCTGTATTGAGGAGAATACAAAACGTTATTTTGGGTCATTTAAGTTTCTTATTCTACAATTTGAGTTGCTTGAGCTTCATAAGAACAACCCAATAAAAGACTAAAATATCACTTACCCACAGATGGCATGCCCAACTTCGTGATATGCCACCAGACTTTTACTCTTTCCATCTGTCATTACCGTTCCTTCCATTCCAGCCACTATTCTATCAATCGAATCATCAATCTCTTTAGATGAAATGGCTGACTTCCCACGCCGACCAGCCAATATAGCTGCTTCATTAAGGAGGTTTGCGAGATCAGCCCCACTGAAGCCAGGTGTCCTCATGGCTACAACATCAAGAGAAACACTTCCATCAAACTTCTTATTGCTAGCATGAACCTTTAAGATCTCTGTTCTTCCTCGAACGTCTGGGACATCAACAGACACCTGCCTGTCAAACCGGCCAGGCCTCAGTAAGGCAGAGTCAAGAATATCTGCCCTGTTAGTCGCTGCAACCACAATGATACCAGTGTTGCCCTCAAAACCATCCATTTCTGTCAAAAGCTGATTAAGGGTTTGTTCCCTTTCATCGTTCCCTCCACCAATTCCAGTTCCTCTTTGCCGTCCAACAGCGTCAATTTCATCAACAAATACAATGCAAGGTGCATTCTCCTTGGCCTTCTTAAAAAGATCACGAACTCGGGAAGCACCAACACCAACAAACATTTCAACAAACTCAGAACCTGAGATGGAGAAAAATGGAACACCAGCTTCACCAGCAATTGCCTTTGCTAGAAGAGTCTTTCCGGTTCCTGGAGGGCCAACAAGAAGAACACCTTTAGGAATTCGAGCCCCAACAGCTGTGAACCTCTCAGGCTTCTTTAAGAACTCGACCACCTCCAAGAAATCTTGCTTGGCTTCATCTACCCCAGCAACATCATCAAATGTCACTCCGGTGTTTGGTTCCATTTGGAACTTGGCTTTAGATTGACCAAATTGTAGAGGAAATCCAGGCCCACCTGGACCACCCATGCCCCCGGATGAACGCCTTGAGAGTAGGAACAAGCCCCCAATTAAAATTAGTGGGAAAGCAAGATTTCCAATCAGGTTAAATAAAAGAGAGCCCGAGTCTTCTTGAGCATTATGTGCTGCAAAGTCGATGTTCTTTTCCCTGAACTTCTGGAGGAGCTCTTGGCTTAGCCCCGGAAGTTGAACACGAACCCGCTGCAATCGGTTCCCTAACTCAGGAGAAACAGCCTCAACAATGGCAATGGTTCCATTCTCAAACAAATCAACTTTAGTCACCCTGCCCTTGTCCAGATACTCCAAGAACCTGGAATAAGACATCCTTGAAGAAGAGACACCTTGATCATCGGCGGCCAAAGCATTCCCCGCTCCAAGTAAAGCTGGTGCTCCCATTCCCACATTCCCAAGCAACAACTTCAGAAAGCCTCTTCTTCCCTCGTTTTGCCTTTGGTCTAGCGACGCCTTTGTGAGAACTGTTTTTGTCACTTCACCCAACGATGGAGGAGCTGAAGGGTGCAAGAGATGCCTGCCACAAAAGTCCTTGCTCAAATTTGGCTTAGTACTGTGGGTAGATAACCCATTCCCCACAAGGCATGCTGATGATGCTGCCATCTGTAAGTAGGATAAAAAAGGCACTTGTAAGTTTATATGCCAAATCACAGATTGCTGGAAACGAAATTGAAAACAAAGAATTAATTTTCAACAGGAGCTAAGGGATTGTTTGGTATTAAACTTGAAAACAATTTATAGTTATAAAAAACGACGACTCCAGCTCAAATTCCATCCAACCAAAAGCAAAAACAATAGCATATAGCATATGTGAACAAGGTAAAAGCTAAAAAGCAATCAGCTGACATGAATTGATGGAACAAAAAAATGCAAACAAAAACATAATGATTAAAAACACATAGCTATCTTCAAGAAACAAGCATACAATTGATATTTACAGAATCAAAATATCACTTTCAGCTTCAGGAAAAGCAGATCAAACCCGTGTCTAGTTTTATTTGTTTTCCAAGTAGAATATGAAACCACGGATACAGAAATACACGAACCGCAAGTGATTGTTAGAGTTTTCCTCCTCAACCCACTCCGTCCGGGGTTCAAACCCGATATGCGCTCCAAAGTAACTGAAACTAGAGATTAATGGAGGAGCAGCACAAGAAGAAGAGGAGAAGCGCGTACCTTGAAAAATGGAGGGATTTCGCGAGGGAAAGAATGGGGATTTTAGGGAAGGGGCGAGCGACGTAAATAGCTCCGATGAATGGGGGAAGGCAAGTGGGATTTTTTTCAGAGTGGATGTGGTTTTAGAGCACCCTACGTGCCTTATCGTTACCGGTGCGTGTGTGTTTTTTTTTTGTTTTTTTTTTATTAAACGACAAATTTTGTCAGATCAACACATTTTTATCGCTGTGATAAATCATAAATGGCCTCTTGCCTTTTTATATTTTATTTTTCATATTTTGTAGGCTGGGGATCTGAAAAGAGCACGTCACTTAAACTGTAAACAAAATGGAAGAAGGGGCACGTCATCAATTAGCAGCCGTGGAGTGTGGACTGGACACATACACAATCAAACATTCAAGCCTTTCAGTAACATGTTGTCGCTTGCCGACTATCTTTGATGCTGTGGCGGTATATGTGACCCTCTACTTGATTGTACGAGATCTCAATTTAAAAGCAACTCGCGATTTTTGTTTGGAGGTGCGTGCTTACTTATCAAGCACAGCTCCTAATGTGAGCATTCTATGATTGTCTAGCTAACTTTTCCTTTTCTCTCTCTATTCCTCCTTTCGTTTGGTCAAAATCTAAAGTGAGCATTTTATGGCTGTGTGCAAGCCTTTGTACCACAAGTTTACAACATAAAAGCTAAAAATTATCAGCCGTTTAATAAAATTATTATTTTGTCGCTTAGTAATTACGGTTCCGTGGTATTTTCTTCATTTGTAAATGAGACATTTTACCATGCATACCATTAATTTAGTACAGGTGGTCACAATTTTACTCTCTAAAACTCAAACTTTGATATACTTCGCCCCTTGGAATGTTTGAGTCTTACCATGCATACCATTAATTTAGTACATGTGGTCACAATTTTATTTTATTTTTGCCTTCAACACATCTTTAATTAGTAGATTATCAATTTCAATTTAAGGCTTATTTTTAGCTAAGTTCTCTGGAACTTTATTTTAATTTCACTTTGTCCTCTGTAACTCAAAAGTCACCACTTTACTCTTTGAAACTCAAAATTTGTTATACTTCGACTTGTGGATTCTGTCTTCTCCCATAAACTTATAGGTCACATCCTAAAACATATGTGAGACCCAACACCCAATAAGACTATGCCACATGTGCAATAAATTTGATTGTAAATCTCCATTATGCGTCAACATTCAACAATCAAAGAACATTAAAACAAGAAATTGAAGAGATGAAAAAATAAAAAGGAAATTGATTAACCTAGCTCACCCAAATCAACACACACATAAGAAGTTAACATATCTAAGGCAATGTAGAGCGAATTTTGAGTTTTACACATACGACTTTCAAGTTTCAGAGTGCAAATTGGGATCAAAATCGAGTTCCAAGGGATAAAGTGAAGCGAATTTTGAGTTTCAAAAAGTAAAGTGGTGACTTTTGAGTCATATGGAGCAAATTGAGTTAAAATTTAGTTTTAGGAGGCATAACTAAAAATAAGCCTCAATTTAATCAAAGCCCGAATTTAGAGTGATTCAAGAGATAAGAGCTATGTGTTTGCTCTTTCATTCTCCTTATTGATATTGCAAGAGGTACCAAGTTCGAAACCCGCCTCCTATCTTGGTACAAAGAAAAGCGTGCGTATATATGTATATATAGATATTTTTAGTGTTTACTGAGATATAGAAAACCTACAGACTGGGCAATGACCATTGCTTTTCACCCAAGGCACAATGCATTCTTCATGAAACATATGCTCACAAGGAGTGAGCATAAACTCTTGTTTGGGCTCAAAGTCTTCCAAGCAAATGGCACACCTCTTGCTATTTTCATCATTCTCCATTTCCTTCTCATTCACAACTGTGTCTCTGTAATACAAGTTCACCCTCTGCGATATTCTCCGAAAGGGATTGTATATCTCTTTCTTCAGCTTCTGCAGTGCCCTCTTTTGCTCGTTACGGGTCAATCTGGAGTCTGCTTCAAGTCCAAGGGCGGCCGTATTCCATTGGCTGCCAATCATCTGTCTAATCCTCGGGTTTGCCTGCCTTGCCAATTCATCATCAAAGTTCAGAATATGAATTCGGGAATCTGGTGCTGTTGCTGAACTGCAAATTTTTCACCAGTAGAAGGCGATTAATTGCAAATCATCAAGAGAGGGGTAACAAATAAAATGCACAAGTAATGTCTCCACTCGAATGAGGCACATTAGCCATTAGATCATATATGAACTGATGCTAAACCACATACATATGCGTATTAATCATTTGATTGATATGTGAACCAATGGCATGGAAAGAAAAAAAGAAAAAGCTGCTTCTGAATTGTGGTTTCAACAACTGCGATTACCCTGCTAAGCCAGGAGGTCTTGCAAGTGCTAGCGTTCCCTCAAATGGTCGCCTTGAATCCGACGCACCTGTTCTGGTAACCTGATTATGTAACCAAAATAGTTTATTTCATAACCTATAGATGGTTTCATAAAGAAAAAGGAAAGAAACTTTACTTACTTGAGTATCTTGAAAATTATCATACAGGGGAGCAACAGGGTTCCCAAAAGCCCATTCGCCATCATCGTCCTCAAAAATCCCGAAGAAGAAGTCAAGCGGCTCATGGTAGGTTAGACGAGGATGAGGAAGAGGAAGAGGAGGAGAATAGGTATCGTTGGTACTGCTCATGATGTCTTATGTTCTGTATTGTTGGTACTACGCATGATGTCTTCCTATGCAATATTGTTGATAGGTTTTGGGGTTCCAAGAGTTTTTATTCCTTCCTCTTCTTCAAGGTTTACATATATCCTTGTCAATTAAGGTTGTCATCTTTTGTGTTGAAGATGCTTTTTTCTGCTGGGACGTGCAAGAAAAGCTACTGTAGATTCGACAAAAAAGCAACGTAGGAATCGATTCCTACCCGTCTCAGATTCTATCTTTTAGTGTTTCTGTGATGTGTTTGAGATAACAATGCATCTACGGCAAGAGGTTTCCCAGCATTGGCCACACCTACACACATTCACACAACTAAAGAATCAATGAGTCCCTCATTCTTACGAGTCAATCAACAGTTTACAAACGCTCGTGCGCCAGGGGTGTTGTGTAGTGCACTCCCCAGTTCGTAAGTTTGTTCCTCTAAGTCTCAGCTTTCAGTTGCCACCTTTTGGCCCCATTAGACCATCTCCAATGGAGATGTCAAAATTCCAAGTGGAATGCCATGTAATCAAATTTGAACGTAGGAGCAAGCTCCAACTAATATATCAATCTTATGAGTTTTTATATGAGAACAGGTGATGTCAAATAATAATAATTATTATTTTTTGTTTAGGTCCCATTAATGCACCAATTATAGGAAGAGGAGCCTCTCCGGATCCACTTTGTGGGGATCCTAGGGTTCCCCATATCCTAACCGTTCATCATACATCGTGTAACCAATTTTCGTCAAGTACTATTTGTGTTTAATTTTAAATAAAAAAAAATCAAATGATTTATAACCGCACGATGCACGATGAATGGCTAAGATGTGAGGATCCCTAGGATCCCCACAATTTGGATCCGGATGGGATCCAAATCCCCAATTATAGATCATGAAAATTTATTTTTAAAATGGATCATACAAATATCATTTATAACAAAAAAAATATATTGATTAAAAAAAGAGAAAATCTGACATTGCTATGTCAACCACCAAATTAACATTTGAGATCTATGATTCACTATGAGTTAGGCATATGAAAAATTACGTGTAAGATGAAGGTATGTTAAGAAACATATCGGTTATGGCTAGCAGAAAAAAGAACATACGGTCCACATTGTTATAACAATCAATCCTCAAATTCGAAGGGCTTGAGTTTCATTTTTTAACTAAAAAGTCGCTTCAGGTCGTCATTTTCTTCCCAACCTGTGGTCTACCGGATGTCAGACTCCCGAACCAACCTGCAACGAGTAAAGAAATAGCATAAAGCAGGAAGAACCATGAAGCTCAAAGCAAGGTAAGCAATCGGAGGTGTAGAAGATACCTTGTGAACAAAGCTCTGCTCGCAGACCACAACTGTTGATAAAATGCATAGATGTTACTTGCTCATAGTTGAAGACAAGCAGAAGTTCCAAAAAATTGAACCCACAGACATGAAAGCTACACGAGCTTGAAGAGGTACCACCCTGTATAGAAAGCTATTTCGGTCAAATTTTTACACAAAGCTACCACTTAATTTGGTATTAAGAAGTGAAGTATATGCCAGATTATGATGTTGTAGGAAAAGAATTTTCTCGTCACCCACCTGCAATAAATCTTTCACTATCTTTGTAGAAAATAACTAGTTTACAAACGATTTCCGACACTGTTTATGATGACAGTATGACACTAATGGAGGCACGGCTATATTTCCCGTACCAAAGGAGACGGAAAAAAGAGAAATAATTAACAGAAGAGAAAATGGTGTACCAGAATACTGTTTATGATGACAGTATGACACTAATGGAGGCACGGCTATATTTCCCGTACCAAAGGAGACGGAAAAAAGAGAAATAATTAACAGAAGAGAAAATGGTGTACCAGAAATTCAATAAACTGACAGGTATCCAGAACCTAAACCCTGCACAAATTAATATAACAAAAATTGAAAATATGAGTTTATGGAATCTGAACTGCAGAGTGAATACAAATAACAATCAAAAGAAGTTTACCATAAAGTAAAGTGGGAAGAGCATCTCTTTGGTACTTCCCTGGAAGCTGTGAGACTTTCCCTTGCCATAAGTTGTTCCATGCAAAAACAACAGCAATCACACATGGACCAAGCACAATTTGATTTAACAAAACCTGTACGAAGAAAAGAGCTATGACCAAGCACAATTTGATTTAACAAAACCTGTACGAAGAAAAGAGCTATGAGATACCTTCCAAATTAGGCGAGATACCTTCCAAACTAGGTGAGATACCTTCCAAACTTGGCTTACTTTCATTTTTGGTTTCCCCAAAATTTATTTTGGGGGGTTTTCAGAGTTCCTTGCAGTCATAATACCTCAATATTGATGTAAAAGAGGTCGTACCTTCAGCAGTAGGTTCTCCAGAGTTTTCGCAGGCAAAGAATGATCAAGATACTGGTACCAGGCATAAGAACCAGGGCCATACAAAAGAAACCCATAGGAAGTCATCCGCAGTGCACGAAGCCAATCATGGTCTGAGAGGAGAGCACGTGTTACATCCTAAGAAAGAGATTTTGGTCATCAAACACTAAACTCATAGGAACAAAAATACTAATGTAACAAAGCGTCCTTACAAGACATAAACTATAAGATTAGACAAGACTAGACCAATTGACAGAGCCACAAAGAGTCAACAAGCTTTTAGGATGGACCACACAATCAACTAGGAGGCACACCATGACCTTCATAGCATTATCCATTATAAATGAATTTTCTAGCATTTTACTCCGCACCACAGAGATGTTTGGTCACAAAAGTGAAAAATAACCCAAAAAAAAAATTAAGTGAATGCTTGGATAATTGGTTTACATAAATCCTTCCGGGTTGAGACCACATATAAGAAAAGATAACATTTCCACTTATACATCGAAGAGCGGTATCCTTCGAAGACAGAACCCAACCAAGGTGAACAGGCCACCTCCTCCTTGCACCAAAGATCTTACCATTTCCAAAAGAAACTTGATTCTTATCCATTTCCATTCAAGAGTTCTCCCGAAAAATGGACAGCTTCCTTTTCTTAAGAACACATACAAGATTCGTCACCACAAAAAGGATTATGGTAATATGTTTCGAACCTAGAATTGTGTTTGCTAGCGTAGCCAAAAAAACGAAAAGAAATTCAAGATCCGCAGCCCAAAGTGTTGATCCATCATTGCACCCTCTACAAACTTAAATCCACAATCTTCGGCTAAGCAATAGCTTAGCAGATAACAACTTATAAGCTGGGAAAATGTGGTCTAACAGGGGCATCCAACCCATATCAGGCACTTGTTCTTTCTAGTCAGTTGAACACAAAATGATCCAAGAGTTTCCTTCATTTAACACAACATACACAACCAAGGAACACCGGTTTAGCATTCGCGCCAACTTCGGTACAGTTATAAGAAACAACATCATCCCGCAAATTAATAAGTAGCTGCAGCACTCAGAATTACAGAACCAACTCTCAGTTACCTGCAATTTACACCTCTAGTGACCGAAAAGTTGTTCTTTTTTCACCCCAAACCCCAACTATGAATAATTCCAAGCCTCAAACTTTATAAACCCACAAACATATTCTGAGCACCCAAACATTTTCCTTACCCCACATTTTCTCAGCAACCAAACACATGATAAAATTCCAATATTTATCTTTTCCTACATTTTCTCAGGACCAAGCAGCTAAATAAAGCCAAGAAAGAGAGGTTAAATTTGACAAACCTGTTGATTTTCCGCCTCTGCTTTTCTCCAGCGCTGTGTGAGCTGAGCAATTGTATCTCCCGTCAGAGTCAGTGAGCCAGCCGTGGCAACTTGCTTTAAGGGGAGCCAGTGACGGGCTCTTCCGGTTGCGTCCACAGAATTGGAATTGGAATTGGAGGAGGACTGGGATTTGGAATCGAACGGGCGTTTTCTTGGCTGCTTGGGTTTTCTGGGTGACGAGGAGTTCCAACCCCAGAGTCCGCCATAGCCGCCATAGCCGCCACCGCCAAGAGAATTCATATTCTCAAAGCAAAGCACAGCAAAGCAAAGCAAACGCAATGTGAGTAACGGTGTGCGTGCTTCGTTACTGTTACTAACAGCGGACACGGGTCTGGTTAGCCCGAATTAGATTTGTTGTCTCGACTTGGTAGTTTTAAGTTTATCCTGATTTTATTTAAAGGCTAAAAATAATAGAAAAGGGGCGTGAAAATCACCTCCCTTCTGCAATGATTTTTTTTTTTTTTTTTTAAAAGACTCTTGCTAGTGCTTAATCAAAATCAAACGATTATTTAGTCATACAAAACCGACAATGGTGACGAACATGTTCAACAATGGACGAGCAAATAAACGGATTATTATTTCGGGATTAATTATCTCCAATGATAATGCTTTAATACGTTATGTCACATTTAGTGGAATGATCATCTTCTAGACTTGGAGTTACTGTTAGCACCTGGTTCATCAAGCGGATCAAGGATCCTTCACGCAGCAGACAAATAGTCCTGAATACTGAAAGCAGGAGACAAGGCGTCTACGCCACAAATTACACCGGCTTCAACTACAAAGAGAGTGAGTTTGTACTATACTTGACCAATTCCCAAATTACTAAGCAACAGTCAACTTTATACCTTACCATTGAGAGGTTCACGAAGAACAAGTGTTTTCCTCCAACCGAAAGGTCAATCACAGAACGACACATGTCAACATCAGAACAAAACTTCTAGAGTCCCACATCGACTACGGACAAAAGCCCAAAACTCTCCTCAAATATAAAAGAAGATCACTCTCCTACAATTAATCCCTAATCGCATTACTGTAATTAAACTTGTCATTAGAACCCACTAATGATGATTCTGTTTTTATCTATGTATTGTATAACCTCTTCACTATTAATGACAACTCCTCAACCCCGTTGACCTAACACTAAATCCTTGACATATGTATTGTGTAACCTCTTCACTTTTAATGAAAACTCAACCCCGTGGACATAGCCAAACTTAGGGTGAACTATGTACATCTTGTGTTTGCTTCTCTACCTCTATCTCTTTATATATATTATCATCACTAAGTGACCGGAGCAACCGAGCAAAGGTCACAAAATTAAAATTTTATATTATTCCTAAGTCTCACTGATTTTGTGCATCAAGTGCATCCAACAATGGAATGAAAAGGACCGTGTCACAAGTTTTAAGGAAAAGGTGAAAACCGAACAAAAGAACCAAGATGGAGTTCCAAATTTCCAATGACGAAGTAGACTTTATCTTGCAATCTTTGTAACGTGCACTGCCATAGTGAGATTATCAAGGGATCTCACCTCAACGGTACGAAGCACCAGAATATGGTGCAAATCTTGTGATGTTACAACCTTTGAAAGGGAAAAAAAAGGAAGGGAAACAGAAACAAATGTGGAAGAAAGCAAATATATTGAAGAACTTGACATTGATTTTATTGTAATGTTCAGGCGAGTTCCAGAAAGGGGCATTTGTAATGAAGGAAACTATGCCTTTTGAGAAGTTGGCATTGCGAGATTAACCGCACTGCTGCCTGGTAGATTCTTCCATTGCTGAGTAACTGTTTTGATCTGTGTGAAAAAGTTAACACCAGCTTTGCCTGTAATTCAGAGCAAACAAACTCTTAACACTTTACCAAATCCAGGTAATTTATTGTAAACAACCAGCTTTTGAACAATTAACTATTGAAACGATAGAAAATATTGCAATTATCATAACAAGTTTGCGTAAGAGGTGACAAATATTTTACCGTAGAAATTCAAATCTCCTGCAAAAGATGCCTTGTTGCCAGTAAAAGAGAAAAAGGGCAAGGGAACAGGAATAGGAACATTGATTCCAACCTATGTCATGAGCAAAGTTAGAAATTGATACCAAGCGGACAAACACAAGTTAACACATTGATATTAAACGTATCTCTGTAGCCATCACAGTTTAACTGAATATAGCTCTAAGTTAAAATGGTAAAACATTGCCAACCGGAACCAAACTAACAAATCTGCTGTTATATACTACCGTCAACTAATCTCCATAGTTCTTATTATTTTTCTTGCAAACTCAGCTGCAACAGATACTTAAGAACTTGATTTACCTGTCCAGCCTCAATCTCGGTCTGGAATTTCCTTGCGGCTACCCCGGACGTAGTAAATATAGAAGCTCCATTGCCATATCTGCTCAGAATATTTCACTCACATAAACACCATATTTTTCTTCTCCACTAAAGCTAATTAAGGCAACAAGAAAAGCAATGAGTACTTGTTTCTGTTAACAATGCTTATTGCCTCGTCTAAGCTGTCCGCCTGACATTAAGAAAGAAATCAAATTTGTTAACACCCATATCAGGCAATGAGAAAGATGAATCGCAGAGAAACACAAACGGAATCAATAAACATACCTCCATGCAAAGAAGAACAGGACCAAAAATCTCTTCCTGCACAAAACAAGGTCAAAAAAACAATCAAGCCCATCCCAACATAAAAATTAACTTTTTTCCTTTAGAAACTCCATCGAATTTGAGTCAACAAACAAAACGTGCTGTCGGATGCCAAATCACTTGGACATTGGCATCCAACCAAATACGTACCCAAGATATTGGTACCTTCATTCTATTGTGTAGCCAATGACCACCATTGTTTTCATAAAAACATAAGTGAAAAAAAAAAAGTGCTGTTGTTGGCACTCCAAAACATCATTGTCCATTCCAAAGTTTCTATGTTTTGAAAGAAAAATACACTTATGAGGAGTGCACAATGATTTTTTTGGAGTGCCAATAAAAAGCACCCCAAAAAAGGGATAGGGACCAAATCTGAAACCATTAGGTTCTCCAAATTATGTGGATGCCATAGCTACAGACAATACCTTGTAGCACTCCATGTCAGCTGTAACATTTGATATGATTGTAGGACCAATGAAATTGCCATGCTCATATCCCGGGACCTGTTTTGTCACCCATAAATGAGTAGATATCTGACCAGTGATTATCTTTGAAAAAAATTAAGTCATTTAAGCATACTTGTTATCTAACAGAACACATGCCGACACTGGCAATAAAATGTCAGAAGCATCTTATGCAGCAAGTAAGCATCAAGTCAGAAAGCATCAAAAAATACAAAGATGGTACCGCTATACTTCTGCCATCAAGCAATAGCTTGGCACCACATTCAACACCAGATTGGATTAATTTGCATATCCGTTCCTTTGCCTGTGAATGAACCCAGTAAACAATTGTTATCAGTCAGTCAAGAGCAAAGAGGATGTTAGCTATCAAGGAGTTGCCACTTTAACAACAAATATGCTACTTGGTTACTACTCATTCAAGTATATGATGGATAATATATAAAAATTAGGCTTCAATAACATCACTATTTGGTAATCTGATTGGTGGCGGGATGAAAAAAAAAACCTTTAATTTGCTTACCTGTCTGCTAATTACTGGACCAAGGTCTGCATCAGGTTCTGTTCCAGCACTTACTTTCAGACCTTTGGCAGCCTCCACAAGTTTGTTCCCCCTGAAAATGTTAAATAGCCAAAATCTAATGACTGTAATCAAATTAAAACCTAAGTTACATGGAAATAACAAGACATCTGGGATGCCAAGAGAGAAATGTGACAAGGTTTTAGGTGATGTGTACACTAACAAAATGAACACAGAAAAGAAATCAATTTTTACTAAAATCTTTTCATGGTTTTTTTTTCTTCCAGAGGAGTCTTCTAGGAAGCAGAATTAAGGGTTTGCATTGGTTTTGATCCTTCTCAAGCCCCAGGGAACATATTGGAGAAGCCTTCTAGCAAATAAAAGATTGTCTTAGCAGTAAGAGGAGATGGATTCGCTAGAACATTGTGATAGCAGTAAGTGGAGATGGATTCAAAAGGTCAGGCCACTGAAGGTCAACCTTCCTTTGGTAGCGCTGAAGGTAAGTTTCAAGCTTTCAGCCTTCAATCAGAAAAGGATACACTAATGGTGAACTAGAAAGCTAAACCTTATGAAATTTAAAAATAATAGTAATAATAATACCATGACTTTGAATCTCCAACAAAGACAACTGTGCTGAGTGCCATGCATCTTTGTCCTGCAGCACCAAAGCCTGCAGCAACTAAAGCATTCAAAGTAGCTTCAGCACTAGCATCAGGCATGATAATGGCATGGTTCTTTGCCCCCATATTGGACTGGAGAAATAGTCAAATCAGGAAACAATAAATTTCACCCTCAACTGTTTCAAGGGTATGAAAGCTACCATTTGGCTCAAAAGCACAACTGTTATATATGAAGCGGACTTACTTGAACACGTTTCCCTTTAGCTGCAGCTCTTGAATATATGTGCATGCCAGCCTTTTGATGTAAACATAGGAACATTGTGTAAGGATACAGCTAGGGTCAACTGATACGACATGAAAAAAAAAATTGCAAAAGGTAGAAATCTAATTTTTTTTGTTATTCAAAGGGAGAATTTGGTAAGTGCATGTTCCTTTGTACCAGAACTACATCGGTCCTCTTAAATGGCTACATCGGCAACTATACTGCTAAACAGACATGCAAACTTATAAATTTGAACAACAGTTCACAACCAAGGTAAAAGCACAAATATTAAACCTGGAAAATTTTATGTTGCAAAATTTTGGAACCAACTAAAGGTGTCTGAACAGAAAGCAACAAACTTATCCCTACAAGAAACAGTTAAAACTTGTCTAACCACAAAACATCCAGATGCAAAGAGAAACTCAAAATAAAAAACTTCATACTTCAAAACTCTTACCATCTGATTAAAAAATTCACCTCTACGAACAAACTATAATATTATATTTATTCTCAGTGACGTGATATGCAGGCGAGCACATACATGAAAACAACAATAATTAACTACATAATCTGACAAAAAATTAATGTTCAGGTATTTTCTTTTGTTTATAAGATTAAATATAAATTCAAACCGCAAAGCAATCCATAATGTTAAAACTACAAGGCTACTAGGGCTGCAAACGACAATCTGAAAACTATAAAAGTAAAAGAAATTGGAAGGTGGTATGAGTATACTTACAGTATTAGAACCCACAAATGATACAGCTCTGATATCATCATCATCACAAATTGCATTAACAATATCCTGCCACAAAGTAACATACATTTAGGAAAATCAATTCCCCAAAAGATAGCAAGCTTCTAATATCACTTCGTCCAATTAAAAAAATTGTATTTCAAGCAGCAATAAACACAACTGTACAACACATGGAATATAGCATTGTTGAGATTTATAGGTGCAAAACTCTTAGCTTCTCTTTCTCACACTTAGATGCAACAAAACTACAAAGTCCCCTTCTATTGAGGGATCCCTCAAACAACCTTTACTAGAGGGACACCCTGTGGGATACGTTCCCAATAAAATTCAATGATCCTAACCGCCTATTCATAAATTCATGGTTTAAAGATCATCCTTGCAAAAGAATAAACCTATTGGAAATCATTAAGACATCCAATTGTACGGAAGAAAGACCTAAAAACTATTTCTACTGTTGATGCACAAAATCAGTGAAACTTTGGAAATCATTAAAACACTAAATTGACAACCATTTACTTGAGTGGTTAATTGCAAGGATGATATTTGAAGGAGGCCTAAAAACTAGACTGTTAGGATTGTTGAAACCAATGTGAGTAGGCCCTACAAGTGTGTCCCAAAAAATAAGTTTATTTGAGGGATCCCTAACCTGAAGCTCATTACTGAACTAAATTTATATTTCTAAGGTCAGCAGCAATCAATTATCAATACAAACCACAGGGAAGCTTTTCTTCATAACGAAGGAATTCGCACGTAAAATGCTTCACAGTTAATGTCTGGGGCCTTCAAATGATTTACACAATAATTAAATAAATAAATCTACAGCTCCAAGCAATGGAAACAGATGTTTTCTTTTTATGGATCTCTTTATTTTGATTCTTACCAATGACCCATGAGATGGCAAATATATCTAAAATGCATTGATCAAAGATTTTCCACATCTTCTGAGTGAATATCAATTAAAGTTCCTACGTGAATCCTAGCAAGTATCTGGCCATCTACTTAGGTAGAACTTAAGACAATAACAGCAGTGCTTGTAAAAGTAGTCTGAGTCATACATTGGTTCCATGAACAATATTTAAGACACCATCAGGCAAACCAGCCTCCATTGCTAACTCTGCCAGAATTACAGAAGCCCCTGCACATATTAAAATATAACAACTCACTTTCAAAAGCATGAAGATTAAATTGTATCCTTGCCGGCATGTACAGACCCAGCCAATGTACATAGGTCATTAGGGAAAATAATAGCATGTTAGACAATCAAGATGGTATCTAAGGATATGACCAGTGATTTCATTAAATCCTTCCATTTGATAGATTCTAGCAAGTAATAGTAACTAATATGTTAATAAAAAAGCATTGCAAAAATTAATAATTTAGGCTCGTGTAGTAACCATTTTGTTTTTAGTTTTAGTTCACTTTTTGTGCTTGATAGGGTTAAAGTATATGGGGAAAAGGAAGGATGAAGAAGGGTGGTGGGAGAGAGGGCAAGAAACAAAGAAGAATGAATGGAAACAAAATTCTTTTAAGTGAAACCACTTTAAACAGTTTCTGGTTTTTGGTTTGGTTTTCATTTTGTGCGTGTTTCCTTGTACATCTCTCCCAACATCCTGTCCCTCATTTCTCCCTCTAGCCTCTACGAACAAAATAATGAAAACTAAACTAAAAAAGGGTTATCAAACGGGCCCTTAGGAATATCATTCTTCCAAGTTTCCTAGCGATCAAAATTCTTGTTTCATGAATAAATTCAACAAGTTGAAATCAAAAGAATACCCTTCGTTGCAAAACTTATTATGATATATAAGCAAATGTGTTACTACAAAAATACTCCTCATTCGGATAATTGCCCCTGCTGGGAATCATTCATGCCAAACGGGACTTCTTCGCATAATATAATGTCCTTCTTTTGACATAGGTTAAAGGGTTGATCCTGTGACTGGGCCTAGGCAGTTCTCCAGAAGGGTATAGTCAAGACCTCTCGAGACGAGAATAGACAAAGGGAAAGGAAGGAAAGATTGTTGATAAAAAATTACACAAACATTAGGCCGCAAATTAACTTTTTTTCTAATGTTCTTACTCCTAAAATTTTATAAAACAAAAGCTTGACGGGGCTAATGTTCCACAAGTAGATATATGAGGTCAAAGTAAATGGTAATCACCTGGATCTTTTTCTGATGGCTTTAAGATAAAGGTATTCCCACAGGTTACTGCAACTGGGAACATCTGCAGTAGCATAAAAGGACTAGACCATAAAAAAGATTTGCTAAAATGACCTAGTGTTTGTTTACTTGTGAGAAGACACTCTCAAGAACAAGATAAAAGGATGCATATCTGATGTGTTTTGACAGTGATGGCAAGCCTAAGCACTTAGATGACTGAATGCATACAATGCCCAATAAATTTTTGAACAAGAAACCCAAAAAATAGAAGGGAAAAGGAATAATATCTTTGATACATCAATCCTGAAGGTAAATCATTCATATGAAAAAGAATAGAAAAAAGTAGTGGGCATTTCAATCATATAACAGGGAAAGCATAGAAGGCTCACTCACCCATAAGGGAATCATTGCGGGAAAGTTGAAGGGACAAATACCGGCACAGACACCAAGTGGCTCTCTAACACTGTATGTGTCAATTCCATTTGACACGTTAGAAACATACTCCCCCATTTGGAGAGTTGCTGTACCACAAGCATGCTCCACCACCTCTGAATAAGAAAAAATAAATTCTCAGAGCTTCATTGCCACCCACTGAAATCCAACATTCGCAGAAACAGTTTGACAACAAAATACAGACACTAACCTAGCCCACGGAACACATCTCCATGTGCATCCTTCAATGTCTTCCCCTGTTCGGTAGTAATATTCAAAGCAAGCTTATCCTGAAACAGGAATAAAGAAATTTTCATAGCTCAATCAACTGTACTTTTACTAAGTAAAGAGGAGGAGGACTCCAAACCCAGCACACTTACAATGTCTCTCCGTATAAGCTCTTGGAGCTTGAACATGACACGTTGACGTGCCGTAACAGGTGTATTACGCCATGATTGGAAAGCCTTCTTTGCTGCAGATACTGCAGCTTTAAACTCTTCAGTTGTGGTTAAAGGAACTTGTGAAACAATTTCTTGAGTTGCCTACGAAATAATTTTGAATACAAGACAAACACAATGAGTTCTATAAAGGATCAAGTAAAAAAAAAAAAAAGAAGAAGAAGAAATTGCTGGATACATGTCATGCACTTACAGGGTTTATAACGTCGATGGACGCAGATGATTGTGATTTCGCAAATGCACCACCAATTAGATTGGGAACGCTCTGATACAACAAACCGGATTAAATTGAGATTAAATGTCAGACAAAAAGAATATATCATCTCGGATCAATTGTAAAATCTGAAATCTAGTCCAATTAAAATGGGTAAATATTTGAATCAGCAAGGTTAACATGGAGTAGGTGTTCATCTGAACAACCAGCACCACTCTCACACCCCGCAATAGCATATTCCATTTCATTTCTCTTCATATTTGTTTTTGTTAAAACATTTTCTGAGCAGCTAAACAGATTATAGGAACCAAGTGTACTGAGTAGTCGCAAATAAATACATAGACGTGGAACATCATTTTTACCGAGAAAGAAAGCGCTAAATTTTCCGAGGAAACAAACAGGAGAAAAGGCAGGGTGGGTAAGATTGATTACCGGAGGATTAGGCTGCTTGGAAAATGGATCGGCGGCTGTGGAGAAGTGAGAGCTTCGGAAAGCAAAGATGGAAGCCCTCCGAAGACCCTCCAAATTTCTCACTGCAAACAACAATTAAATTCAGAAAATGTTTCGGATCGATGGATCAAAATCATAATCTTATTGGATTGAATTCGTTTACGTACCTTTCGGAATTGAAAGCTGCAACATTTTTTGCTTGTGTGTTCGGATGAATTGTGAAGGAAATGTAGCTGACTTGAGAACTGCCAGTGCCTGCCCCACTCGGGAGTGCGAATCTATCTCTTCTTATGTTTATCCGAAAGTCTATTTTCAAGTGGAACCCACAGACCCACTGCGCCCACCTAGAGTGGCATTTTTGATCCGACTTATTAATATTATTATTTGAGTAGATGCTTAACAGGTCGGGTTGCTAACAGATAAACCCGTTAACAACTCGATAAATAACGGGTCACTTTAGGTCAACTCGTTAGACCCGTTAGCACCCGTTAAACCAGTTAGCACCCGTTAGTTGATGATGTTTTAGTAATTTCAATAAAATCTTAACAACAAAAAATAAACTCTATGTAAAAAAAAAATTTGTTAACGGGTGAAACGGGTCGGGTTCAACCCGAACCAAACCCAATAAACCCGACCCTTTTACAGGTCTACACCCACCCGTTGGATCCATTTGTTTTTTGGACATATTTTGCAAATTTGACTATAATACACACTGTTTAGTTTTGTACTACCATCACAAAAGTATTACAAGTATTAAAAAATGAGGGATACTGAAAGTATTATATTTCTTCCTTTTCTCTTTATGATGTTCTCATACTTTGAACAATCGAAGTCACTTTAATGAATACTTACAAAATTTACTATTTAGCATGTGAAACTTTACTATATACATGTGGGCAAACATACCCACTGTTTACAACACTCCCCCCTTGAATGCCAACATATCAACATCAGTTTGCCTCATTAAAACCTTGCTTGGAAAAACCCAATGGGAAAAATGAAGGGTTATTTTGGAAGATCATGTTCATTTAAGCAATATCATTAGCATGCAATTAACAAATTAAAGGCGGAATCATGCTTGCATATACTTAGAAACAAAACATTACCCATGAATGTTCAAAGCCTAGTAGATTGGTGAACCTTTAAACAACTCAAAACAAGTGAGTTGAGATTAATACCTTTGTAGATTCCTCTTTGCATAAGCAAAGGCTAATCACCCAAAGAGAGGGCCTTCATTCCTTGCATCTAAGATCTATGGATTTGGTTGGATGAAATGGTTTCTCCAAGTTCCCAAAATTGGGAACCTCTAAGTCTCCACACCAAGGTTAGATGAAGAAGAAATGAGTGACTTTGAGGAAGTTGAATTGCTAGATTATTTCCTCAAAGTGGCCGGCCATTTTAGAGAGAAGGGAGAGCTTTTCTTCTCTCCAATTTCCCAAAACAAACCCTTAATGAATTTTGGCTATAAAGTCAAATTTATACCTTAATTCATTTGAGTGGCAAACTTGTAAATAAGTCCAAGTTTGCTACCCTTACTAAGTGGCCGGCCTTAGGGATATTTTTGGAGTATTTGGGCCTTTGTAAATCATTATTCATTAAGTTGTCATACAACTTAATTCAATGGACTTGACGTTCGAAGCCCATTGGGCCTTAAGGTCCAAAAACCATCCCGAGGTCTTTAACGAACTTATTCGTTTGATTAATAATCATATTAATTAATCCTTGCCATAAATAATTAAACCATTTAATTATTCTTACTCATCTCCGTTGAATCTTCAATCTCTACCTTACACGGTGTACGATCCATTAGGTTCCTTTTAGCGAGGCAGTGGGCGATTCAAACTCTTTTAAATCGATTGTGAATTTGAAACTAACTTTCAATTCTCCCTTTAGTGTTTACACACGTTTAGGGCTTCCACAAACCATGAGTGACACCTAGCAGCATATCATGGTTACCCAAGCTAATCAGAAGAGGTGGAGAACCTATTCAGTTTAGGATTACAAATGCAATACGGTCCTTCTCTAATCCAATACTCTTGACCACATTGTTTAGCTTGATAGTTTATTCATGTCTACTATCCAATGTGAATCTCGTGCTTATATGATTACCTTGAATGTGTTCTGGAACGCATTCCAACATCTCATTCATACTCTGGCCAGAGATTCTAAATCATATCATAGAGTATTCTCCCTCAACGGTTTGAAGGTTAGAGATCCATTGTTGCGCATTCACTTGTCTCCATGACTAGATAGCTTGACCCCAACCATGCCGTGGACACTCCAAAGGAATGCCATTTGACACGATCAAAGATCAAGGACCTAACCACAAGACAACTATGATGCCTCAGGTCAAAGGACTAATTTGCATTATCCTAACCATGAGTTCTCACGTGACATGAATATGAGAACTCGTCGTTGATCGTGTTCAGTGAACCCATTCTCTATTGAGCACCTACGTACTTGTCTTGGTGTCACTCACATCAATGACTCGAGACTAGTCACTCTCCCTGAGAGAAGACATAGCACGTACTGATCTTAACGGACTGTCAATGCCCAATTGGCAATCCTATGATCAGGAACGTTTAGGATGTGTCTATGAAAGAATGGTCTCATGAATCTAACTATTTAGATCGCATTCTCCCAATCACATATTCCTTGGACTTTATCGTTCAAGCATATAACATTTATATGAGACCGCTCAAACAATAATCTTTGCCCTTGATATTAAACTAGATTAGTTTAATCATGTGAAATGTCCGTAAAGTATCATCATATGATTGGTTTTAGGGCACATTTCCAACAAAAAAACCATAGCGAAGGAAAATGAGTACAACTTTACCCAAATTGTTGATATGGTGTTAAGCATGCTTATGTTGCCTCGTTAAAACCTTGATAGGAAAAACCCTAATCGAAGGAAAAAGAATACAACATGCATGTATTATGGATGCTCCCTCTGACTCTGCATTCTTCAAATTTAGTTGATTAGGAAGCCGACGTAATCCGATTTCCTGCACTAACTTCTGAAATGTGCACTTTGGTAGAGATTTAGTGAACAAGTTTGCCAAATTTTCATTGGAATAGATTTGTCTGACTTCAATCACTTTAGCATTCTGAAGCTCATGTGCACTGAAAAACTTTGGAGATATATGTTTAGTTTTATCGCCATTGATGAATCCTTCCTTCATTTTGGCGCATTATCTTCATGGATGACAGTTTGAGTGTTTGTCTTCGATAGTAGACCACATAAATTCCAGATGTGATGGATCATTGATCTTAACCAAGAACATTCACGACTTGCTTCATGCAAAGCTAGTATTTCCGAGTGATTGGAAGATGTAGCAACTAGTGTTTGCTTTGTTGAGCACCATGAGATTATTGTATCTCTATTAATGAACACATATCTAGTTTGTGAGCAGACTTTACGCGGATTAGAGAGAAAACTAGCATCTGCATATCTAGCAACGATCTGGTCATTTGTGGATTTCTTTGAGTAGAAGAGATGCCTGTTGTCCCACGAAGGTATCGTAGAACATCTTTGACTCCCTTCCAATGACGAATTGTTGGAGCAGAGCTATACCTGGCTAACAAGTTTACTGAAAAAGCTATATCTGGTCTAATACATTGTGCCAAATACAATAAATCACCTATTGTACTCAAATATGGTACTTTTGGACCAATGATTATTTCATCTTCTTTTGGACGGAATGAATCTTTCATAATGTCCAAAGAGCAAACGATCATTGGCGTGCTGAGTGGATAAACCTTGTCCATGCCAAATTGCTTCAAGATTTTTTCAATGTAAGCTGATTGGTGGACCAAAATTCCATTAGCACACTGCTCGATCTGTAGGCCGAGACAATATTTTGTTTTCCCAAGGCGTTTCATTTCAAATTCGTTTTTTAGATATTTAACAGTTTTATTAAGTTCTTCAGGAGTTCCAACTAGGTTCATATCATCGACATACACTGCCACTATAGCAAATCCAGAATTGGATTTCTTAATGAACACACAAGGACAAATAACATTGTTGATATATCCTTTTTTGATCAAATATTCACTTAGACAATTATACCAGATTAGTCCAGATTGTTTCAGCCCATACAATGATTGCCTTAATTTGATCGAGAGCATATCTTGTGGTTTGTTAGTTGTTTCAGGAAAATTAAGTCATTCTGGGACTTCCATGTATATGTCAGTATCTAATTCTCCATATAGATACGCAGTGATGACATCCATAAGTCGCATGTCAAGCTTTTTTGAAACCACTAAACTTATTAAGTAACGGAACGTAATTGCGTTCATTACAGAAGAGTATGTCTCCTTATAATCAATTCCAAGTCTTTGTGAAAAGCTTTGTGCAACGAGTCGTGTTTTGTATCTTACATCTCGTTTTTCTCATTGTGTTTTCTTGTGAATACCCACTTGTAACCCACGGGTTTTACATCAGGCGGAGTTTGGACAACTGGTCCAAAAACACATCGCATTTATAAGGAATTTAATTCTGCTTGGATTGCATCTTTCCACTTAGGCCAATTTTGTCTCTGTTTGCATTCATCAACAGAGCGAGGTTCCATATCATCACTTAACATGATTTCAGTGGCTACTGCGAATGTGAACATATCATCGATGATTATTTCATTCCGATCTCACAATTCATTTGTACATGCATAATTTATGGAGATTTCTTTGCTTTCATGTACTGCTGTCTCTTCAGGGATATGTGTCTCGTCAAGGACATTTTATTTTTCTGGAAGTACAGAATCATGAATTGTGAATTTGTCATTCATTTTCTCTTCCTAAATGATTTCATTTGGATTTATCTGTGCCTTTGTCTTTCTTTTTCGAGGGGCTGAATCTTTTGACCTTGGGGGTCTACCACGCTTCAGGCGTGCACCAAATGAATCATTCTTTGCCACTTTGTTTTGTCTAACATAGACATCAATTCTTGCAAGTGCATTTGTAGCTAGTATATGTGATTTTGTCACTTTCATAGCATCATTAAATGCATTTGGCATTTGATTGGCAATACTTTGAAGATGAACGATTCTTTTCACTTCATTTTCACATTGAGTGCTACATGGATCAAAATGAGACAAGGTGAGTACAACCTATGTCAGCTCTTTCCGTTCTTCTGGAATGGTCTTTTCTCCCCCTAACAACGGGAAGATTGTCTCATCAAAGTGACAATCAGCAAAATGAGCTGTAAACATATCACTTGTCAGGGATTCCAAATATCTAATGATAAATGGTGAACCAAAACCCACATAAATTCCCAGTCTACGCTAAGGTCCCATTTTAGTGCGTTGCAGCGGTGAAATAGGCACATAAACAGCACAACCAAAAACTCGTAAATGTGAAATATTTGGTTGGTGCCTAAACACGAGTTGTATTGAGGAGTATTGGTGATTGGCTATAGGTCTCAATCAAACCAATTATTCAGCATGTAAGATGGCATGTCCCTATGTAGAAACTAGCAATTTTGTTTTCATGAGCAGAGTGCTAGCTAATAACTAAAGCCGCTTGATCAGTGCTTCTGCTAAACCATTTTGAGTATGGACATAAGAAACAGGGTGTTCAACATCATTGCCTAATGTCATGCAGTAATCATCAAAGGTTTGAGACGTAAATTCACCAGCGTTATCAAGTCGGATTGACTTAATGGGTAATCTAGGAACTTTGCTCGCAACTTAATTATCTGAGCAAGAAGTCTCGTAAAAGCTACATTCCGAGTATACAAGAGACAAACATGTGACCATCTGCTAGATGCATCTACCAAAACCATAAAATATTGAAATGGTCGACAAGATGGTTGAATAGATCCACAAACATCTCTTTGAATTCTTTGGAAAAATGATAGGGATTCAGCATCAACCTTTAGTTGTGATAGTCTAATTACCAACTTCCCTTGAGAACAAGCCTTGCAAGGGTTATCATTTGAGATAGCAACGTCTCTGCTCAATAATGGATGTCCATTAGAGTTGGTAATGATCTTACGTATCATGGTGGATCTTGGATGACCTAGACGATCATGCTAAAGCATGTAAACCTTTGAATCAATGAACTTCTGGTTCATGACAGTATGTGATTCAATTGTCCTTATGTATATATAATACAATCTACTCGACAAACCACGCAACTTCTCCAATATACGCTTCTGGGTATCATTAGAGGTAATGCGTAAATACTCCACATTTTCTGCACTTTTCGTTTCAATGTGGTATCCATTTAAACGTATGTCTTTGAAACTCAACAAATTTTGAGTAGATCGAGTAGCATACAACGCATTTTGTATGGACAATATTGTTCCATTTGGTAACATAATCTGAGCTTTTCCTGGGCCTTCAATTATATCTGATAGGCCTGATATTGTTGTTACCTTTTCTCTTGTAAGCATCAAGCTTAAGAAATACTTTCGATCACGAAGTATTGTATGTGTGGTTGCGCTGTCTGCAAGACAAATATCTCCGCTATTTCTCATGTTTTGAGAATAATCATAGTTTTTTATCCATGCTTTATGAGTAAAGGGGATCATAGTTAAAAACAACTTATAACAGAAAATTTAAATGCCACCTTTATTGAATTGAAATGCTAGTTTTTAACTACAAGTTTTGAATAATAAAAGTACATCAAATATAAATGATTTAGTCGGACAGATACACTTCATTCCCCCTTTCCACAATGAAGTTTGAGACATCTAGGTGAGTTATGTTCAACTGTCCTGATAAGTCGCACACTGGATCAGGTATATCCATTGGTCTAGCCTGGTCGAGGAAATTAGTCTCGACATCCTTTTCCTTGAGGGAGGCTTGATATAGATCCACCAAATGTTTTAAGGTATAACAAGTACGCACCCAGTGCCCATCGCCACCACACCTATGGCAGGCTCCATTAGAGTTTCTAGGAGCATTGTTCATACGAGCTTTGCCTTTGTGGCGATTTCCATTTTTAAAGCTCGGGCCTGAATTTTGCCTTGGAAACTGGTTGTGAAACTGACCAACATGATTCTTGTCTTTCTTATTCCACCAATCTCGCTTGTGGTCACGTCCTTGTTTATGATTATAGCCACCAAAAGATGTGGTGTTCACTTTGAGGTAAGCAACATTCACTCATGGGAATGGTGCAGATCTAGTAGGTTGGGATTCATCAGGAGCTCATTGTTTTGTTCAGCTACCAGGAACACAGATATCAGCTGGTTGTATTAGTAAAGCCTCGCTCTTTATACTGCTGCTACATGAGCATGTTAGAGACATGAAATGTGCTAAAAGTCTTTTCCAGCATAGTTTCCTCAGTAATGATATCCCCACAAAGCTTCATCTAAGAGGTAATTCTGAACATCGCAGAATTGTATTCAACCACTAACTTGAAATCTTGGATCTTTAAAGGTACGTTTGGTACGCAGAAGGGACGGGACGGGACGGGATGGAACGGGACGGAACAGAACAGGACGGGACGGATGCTGTAAATTTTGAAAAAAGACAAGGGGCATTGTTGTCCTAAAATGTTAAAAATTTATGTCCCACAGACGTGGAACAAACCCGTTCCATGGGGGAGAGGTGGAACCAAAAATCATCCAAAACTTGTCCCGTGGAACGCCTCGTCCCACTCGTTTTAGGCGTACCAAACGCGGGACAGAACGCCTCGTCCCGTCCCGTCCCGCTTACCAAACGCACCCTAAGTGAGTCCACTCATAGCGAGCCCTTAGAAGAATCACCGTTGTCTGGTAATTGTATATGTTTCTCAATGCATTCCAGAGAGCTAACAGATCTTTAACCGTTAAGTACTCGCTCTTTAGTCCCTCATCAAGGTGCCGATCTTGAGAGGATGAGCTATTTTCTTCTCTAATGGTATCTCCAAGATTCCCTGCTTCCAGATGGATCTTGGTATCCAGTACCCAAGTAAGGTAATTCTTCCCAGTAATGTCCAGGGCAGCAAAATAAAGTTTTGTCAAGTTCGCCATTTTCTTTTCTTTCTGAAAGAAAAATGAGATGTGTAAGAACTTGCAATAATATGTATTCTTGGAGGAATATAGCGTTAGAACTTCTGGTTCTTACAAATTTTTCATTTTGATCTTTAGGTCAAAAATGTTAAGCACGCGAAACTTCAGGCTTGAGATTTTCATGATTAATGAGAAGGGCGATTGTACCACACCATTCTCATCGAAACAAACATAGGATGGGCGATTATTCCGCACCACCTAAAATTGTAGTAAAATTAAATTGCAGAAGAATTTAAATATGCAGAGTTGGGTGGACGATTATACCGCGCCACTTAAATTTGCAGTAAAATTAAATTGCAGAAAAATTTAAATATGCAAAGCAGGGTGGATGATTATACTGCACCACCTAAAATTGCAGTAAAATTAAATTGCAGAAAATTTAAATATGTAGTTCAAGATGGGCGATTAGACCGCACCATCTTTGATTACAGTAAAATTAACATAATTAAATACTGGGTTAGTAATAAGGAACTAAACCAAGCAAGAAATCAAACATATAAGTACTGTTAAATTTAGAACGAGAAGTAGGCATGGTGCTAGCAGTTCATCGCGAGGGTGCATCATGTAGAGGAAGTAGAAGAAGAAGAAGAATATGAAAAACCTTGGAGGAAACATTTTTTTCTTTCTTTCTTTCGGTGAAGGGAGATGAGAACTTTTTAAGGTTAGAGAGTCGTGCTGATAACGTGTTATAAATAGACAAAAGTTAGAGAAATAACCTTTGCTAATATCGAGGGCGAAGTGGGTGCAAAATATCACACTATTTAGTTTTGTACTACCACCACAAAAGTATTGTAGGTATTAGAAAATGAGGAATACTGAGAGTATTATATTTTTTTCCTTTTCCCTTTCTGATGTTCTCATACTTTGAACAATCAAAGTGCTCTATTTATAGAGCCACTTCAATGAATACTTACAAAATTTACTATTTAGCATGTGAAACTTTACTATATACATGTGGGCAAACATACTCACTGTTTACAACAATACCTATGAGTTTTTTAATATATTTTATTTTTAGTTTGCCGATAATTAGGAAGAAATTTAATTCATTTTATAAATTTAAAGGCATTCAAATCCAGGTTAGAAAAAAGAAAGTCTTACTTATAGAGGCATAGATATATACCATATTTCAAACAACTCCACACATTTTAAAACATTTTAACGAGGGACAAAAAACCCAATAACAAAAACCCAAGCCCAATCTAAAAAGAAATAGACCGACTAAATTATGGCCCATGCCCTTCGATTATAATCGTTAATAAACAGACACATTAACCACTACATGACAAAAAATCATAAAAATGAACCAATTTCCCTTATTCAATACCACGAACTGACAATTTCATCTTCCCCAAACCTATCATTTCAAACACTATCACGTAAAAGATACTTTCCTAGAAAAAAAAACCCTAAAATTGATAGGAACATATTTATGTGACTTTATTAATTTGTTTCCTTGCATTTACTTAATTAGTTTCATCTTATTAGAATGTTTTAAGCTATTTTCGTGTGTTTATAGGTTTTAATAACAAAGTTAGCAAAGAAGTGCATTTTGGAGCTATTTTGGGGTGGAATGGATTGCATGCACGGGGAGCATAAAGGATGGACATTTTGGTGCATGAAAGGGCTTCAAATACATGCTAAAATCTGATCAAAATGAAGAAGATACCTTGCAAAGACCAAGCATGTGTGTTGCTAGCTGTTTTAATCATGAAAACACAAGTGTGCAAGCTGTTTTTGCAAGGAAACCCCACGGCACAAGTGTGCTAGCTGTTTTGCAAGTGTGCTAGCTTATTTAATCATGAAATACAAGTGTGCTAGCTATTTTGCAAGTGTACTAGCTGATTCATCATGAGAAGACCAAGAGGGACCAAAGGCATGGACCAAGGAGGATGAATGCAAGTTGTTTCATCATGAAATTTCTGCAAAGATGCATGTGTGCTAGCTGTTTTTGATGATTAATTATTGCTTTGTATTGTTTATTAAAACAACTTGTGTGGTTCTTTACTTTTGAGAACCTATAAATAAGCCTTTTTGCAAGGCTTAAAACTCACCAATTCATACAACAACTTCTTTCTACACATCCATTCATTCTCTCCAAAAACAGCGCACCTATTCCCTAAAACCCTCCACAAAAATCTGCCCATAAACACCATTGCCACACCCCTACCTACCCATCCTAAACACCACCATACATCCCCTATCCATTCCTCCATACAACCAAACCTTCAACCCACAACCACTCCTTGTGCCGTAGCAAAGGAAGGGAAGGAAAGTGCTTGGACGTGCTTGCCACTCAATGAGGATCGTTGGAGCGTTTAGGTGTTTTCTTTCTTTTATTTTCAATGTATAAATCTATTTACCTTTGTTTTACAATTATAAGGAACTAAACCCCCCCCCCTTTTGCTAGGGGGGATTCAAAGCCATGATTACATTTGCATTATGAATTAATTACTTTTGGTTGTGCTTTAATAATTTGTGATTTCAATTCGCTTAAGTATTTGATTGATAACGTATTTGTGTATGTTAATTAAGAGTGCACGCTTAGTTTTCATGCATACGTTTGATGCTAGAATATAAGGAAATTTCACCTAATCGTTATGAACTTATATTCATGAGTAGTGAAGGTTGCTATCCACAATCGTGTTAAGTGAATTCTTGGCAAGAGTATCATGCTTTTCATAGTTACGAATGCCTCGTCAATACTTATAGTTCTCATGAATCTTAATGATCTTTGATTGTATCTCTATTGTGCTTTTTCACGTATGGAACTTTTGAAGAATGTTTTGAATTGTTATATGCGCTTTCCCATTCAATTCATTAACTTAAGGAGAACTTGAAGGTTAAAAAAGTGCTATCACGGTTAACCCGGAGTATTGAGTTTCATAAGTTATCGAAAGAACAACTAAAAATTGGTTTATGTACAAGTGTATCATGTGTGGAGGAGAACCCTCTAGCTAATCCATCATCCATTCAAAGAACCATATTTTGTGTCTAAATTTGTCTAGTTTATAATTTGTTTATTTTCAAGTTATTCTCATCAAAACCCAATCCCCTTTTACAATTTATGTCCTTTGATTTGAATCTACTTTATTTGATTTTTTTTTTAGTTCTTTGAGTTAATTTAGTTTAGAGTTGGTTAATTTTCATCATTTGAATCTTTTAAATTCAATTCACGTCCTAAAACAACCCTAGAATCTGTTTTAGTTTATTTGTTAGTTTTAATTTGAGTTATTCTAGTTTAGTTGGAATCATTTGAATCTAGTGAAGTGTTTTGACTTTACATTTGTGTTTTTAAAAGTTTTATTTAGTGTTTCTAAGTTTATTTTATATAGATGAACAATCCCTCCTAATCCCCGGTTTAGAACGATCCCTACTTGCATATATACTACAATTGTCAACCAGAGGGTTTAATTTGTGTGTTTGCTTATTCATCGCATAAAAAATCTCCATAGATTCCGATACTTTCAAGCCAGCTTTTCAGTAAGTGATACACACGTTCAGCTGGATTTCTAGAAGAACAATGTTTCAAAGGTATTTTCTACTACTCAAAATCGTTCTTTTGCATGATTATATTTGGAACTCTGTTAAAAACGAATGCATTATCAAAATTTTGGATGCACTATCAAGTGTTTTTGCTAAAGACACTTTTGGAAAACTGTCAAAAACGCATGCATTATAAAGAGTTTTTTTAGTACTTGATTTTACAAAAAAATCAGTGTTTCAGTTAAAAAAATAATAATTTCGGTGTTTTAAATGTTTCAATTTCACTTTTTTAGTTTATATGTATGCTAATTCTTTAACAACATCTGGAAAAAAAATGAATATGCGTATACATTTTGTGAGTAAAAACACTAACCGTCTAGCTTGATGTTGCACTTTGTACTGATGCTATACTTTGTAAATTAATTTTGGTTCTACTTTTTGTTTGTAAATTGATTTTGTACATAAATATGTTGTGGAAAAAGAAAAAAGGAATCTACATCTAGCTTGTGTTAAAAACAATTATGCATTTACATTGTGTGTTAACAACCAATTCTGCATCTACCTTGTTTGCTAATTGATGCTCCATCTACTTGTGTGCTAAGTGATGCTGCATCTAGTTTGTGCGCTTAGTGATGCTGCATCTAGCTTGTGTGCTAAGTATTTTCCCTTTGCATCTACTTCGTCATTTATATGACTTCATATTATTTGATTAAAAATTATACACATTATCATTTCATTTTTTCACGAAGACGCCGCCAAAAGAAACACATTTAACAACCAAAAAGAAATCGGCTCAAAAACCTCATGCGGTAAGGCATCGGGCGACAGATGATAACTATGCTCAAATAAGACTAAATCTCATGACCTTTCCAAAACTAATACAAGAGCTCAAGCCAAAATTTGATGAAAAACCAGAAGTCTTGGCATTCATATATAAGTCATATTTTGGCAGACTTGTCAGCTTACGTAAAAGGTGGATTACAAATGAAGAAATCAGATTGCGATATCATACATATAGTGACCTGGTATGACATTGAAAAAGGAATGTTCAAATTCAAAAATGGATATAGCTAAGTAAATGCTGATGATGTCCAAAGCATATTTAGGATCCCAAACTGAGGCAGAGAAGCCTCTCAGTCAACAAGAGATTCAAGAATCCCAAACCCGAAAGAAATTTTTTTTTTTTGATAAATACTTCTTAGAAATGTCAAGAATCGGTAGAAGAGAAATTACACAAGCAATTCAAGTTGCATTTGATACTAGGATAACAAAAGGGAATCAAGATGCAGCATGCCTTATAATTATATATTTGCTCAACACAAATCTGCTTAGGAGCTTAGCAAGGAAATTCTCTTGGAGTTTGGCCAAGAATTGTAACTCTATCAATAACAAAAATCAATAAAATTGGGCCAAGGAAACAACAAGATACTTGATGAAATCAATTGATAGAGCAAAAAAGAGGAAAATAGACAAACAACCAACCATCAGTGGCTATGTTGAACTTTTACTAGTAAGCAAACAAAAACTAATAAATAAAAAAAATAGTTTTTGTCTTACTTTACAAAAATATACAAATCTCTAACTTTGATTTTGTCTACAATATTGGCTTTAGGATCACACCCCAATCATCACACCAATAAAAGGAAAGGAGAAACGCTTGCCAACATTAGTGAAGTGAAATTTGGCAGTTCTGCATGAAAAAATCTATAAAGAAACAAATGAAAATTTGGAGGTAAAACTGATACTGCATATACTTTTATGTAAAACATGATTCTTCATGTACTTTGTGTGGAAAAAAAATATTCCATATGCGTTAAACATTTCACAGATGAACAATGCAAAACCAATTGAGGAGTTAGTTGAACAACGCTTAAAAGATGATGATGACTGTGAAATCCTGTTCCTGGATTTCACTATTATATTATTTTTTGGGAAATTATGTTAATTTATTTGAATTTGAATTTGAATTTGAATTTTAATTAAACTAGTTACGAAGAGTGAAGTTTGGAAATTAATTATTTAAAATTTGTGGATCGTTCGAGGTCACAATTTATATTTTCAAATATGGCTCGATCTCATGAATGCGTAGGCGCAAACCGTTTGTGAAACAGAGCTATAACGAAGAAATTAGAGAAGTTTTAGTAGTTGAAAAAAAAGGATAGAATCTAGGCACCTTGGGAGAGGGGAGAAAAGAGAGTTACGGGAGAGAAAGATGGGGGAGAGGAGCCAATAAAAAAGAGAGCAAGGAGGGGAAAGGAGAGAGACCCAAAATGGGTCATTTTGACCCGCGAACCACCATATTTGACTTGCTCATATCTCCTTCATACGAACTCCGTTTTGAGTGATCTTGATGTCCATGGAAAGCCCTTAATGAGCCCTACATCTCTGTAATGTTAGATTTCTCAATTTCTTTCCCATTTTCCAGTTTGAAGCCATAAACCCACATGTGTCCCCGTGGCTTTATCCTTTTTTCCAGTGGCTCCGGCAAGCTTCACCGTCGATGACCACCACTAAAGGACTCTTCTCAACCATAGGAACAAAGCTCAAGCAGTGGTGGAGGCGTCAGAGCTTGTTTGGAAGCCGAATCGAAGCACACCATTTTCTAGGTATACATTTTTGTATGAAACTTGCTCCACTCATTGAGATATACATTTTTGTAAAATTTGAGAATATTTGGAAATAGTTGAATTATTCGGCGAGTCAGGGCGGCTGACCGCCACATGCGGCGGAGTGTGGCCAGTGGGCCGATGATGTCTTTTAAGTACCATTAGATGCTCTAAGTTCATTTTTGATATCCATATGATGTAATTTGATTGTTTGAACTTAGTTTCATTACGATACCTTACTTGATCAAAATATGAATCGACGATCCAACCTTTGGATCGTCACCAAACCTTAATGCATGATAGAATATAGTATTTGAGGACCATAGAAACTTATGGATTGGGAATCCGACGTATGGATCCTCCCAAATTGGAATTGTAAGTTTATAAAATAAAACGTTGATTGCTAATGGAAATTGTGATTGGTGGAGATCTGACCGTCGGATCGCAATGAAATTTTAGTATGTTGTTCTAGAAGCATAATGTGGGTCTCTGGAAGTTAAGGATCTAAAAATCTAATGTAAGGATCTTATGGATCAAATTACGTATGGTGTGGGCACCACCGTTGATCGAGACTTGACTATTGGTCAACATGATTATTCTAAAAAAATATATAAGAGCAATGCTGCACACTAATGCTGCATGATTATTCTGCTATAAACTGAAGCTTTGTGATTATAATCCATAATTGACACTGCATAATTATTCTGCTATAAAACTGAACCTTTTTCATTATAATCCATAACTGATGATGTATACTAAATCTTTGTTTAAGTAATAATCCATACCAATTCTTGATTTTGAATACTATCAAGAGGAAGAGGGTGGAAAACAAAATGAAAATGAAGATCACTTTGCCACACTTGTTGATAGTTAGAGTATCTTTGGCACCCAAATTCCAAATGAGTAAGTCCAAAATGACCAAAATGTTGCACATGATTCTGCCTATCTAACTGTTGAAAATGAAGAATGATGCGATGAATAAGCAAACACACAAATTAAACCCTCTTGTTGACAATTGTAGTATATATGCAAGTAGGGATCGTTCTAAACCGGGGATTAGGAGGGCTTGCTAATCTATATAAAATAAACTTAGAAACACTAAATAAAACTTTAAAAACACAAATCTAAAATCAAAACACTTCACTAGATTCAAATGATTCCAACTAAACTAGAATAACTCAAAATAAAACTAACAAATAAACTAAAACAGATTCTAGGGTTGTTTTAGGACGTGAATTGAATTTAAAAGTTTCAAATAATGAAAATTAACCAACTCTAAACTAAATTAACTCAAAGAACTCAAAAGAAATCAAATAAAGTAGATTCAAATCAAAGGACATAAATTGTAAAAAGGGGGATTGGGTTTTGATGAGAATAACTTGAAAATAAACAAATTATAAACTAGACAAATTTAGACACAAAATATGGTTGTTTGAATGGATGATGGATTAGCTAGAGGGTTCTCCTCCACACATGATACACTTGTACATAAACCAATTTTTAGTTGTTCTTTCGATAACTTATGAAACTCAATACTCCGGGTTAACCGTGATAGCACTTATTTAACCTTCAAGTTCTCCTTAAGTTAATGAATTGAATGGGAAAGCGCATATAACAATTCAAAACATTCTTCAAAAGTTCCATACGTGAAAAGCACAATAGAGATACAATCAAAGATCATTAAGATTCATGAGAACTATAAGTATTGACGAGGCATTCGTAACTATGAAAAGCATGATACTCTTGCCACGAATTCACTTAACACGATTGTGGATAGCAACCTTCACTACTCATGAATATAAGTTCATAACGATTAGGTGAAATTTCCTTATATTCTAGCATCAAACTTATGCATGAAAACTAAGCGTGCACTCTTAATTAACATACACAAATAAGTTATCAATCAAACAATTAAGCGAATTGAAATCACAAATTATTAAAGCACAACCAAAAGTAATTAATTCATAATGCAAATGTAATCATGGCTTTGAATCCCCTCTAGCAAAAGGGGGGGGTTAGTTCCTTATAATTTTAAAACAAAGGTAAATAGATTTATACATTGAAAATAAAAGAAAGAAAACACCTAAACGCTCCAACGATCCTCGTTGAGTGGCAAACACGTCCAAGCACTTTCCTTCCCTTCCTTTACTACGGCACAAAGGGTGGTTGTGGGTTGAAGGTTTGGTTGTATGGAGGAATGGATAGGGGGATGTATGGTGGTGTTTAGGATGGGTAGGTAGGGGTGTGGCAATGGTGTTTATGGGCAGATTTTTGTGGAGGGTTTTAGGGAATAAGTGCGGCTGTTTTTGGAGAGAATGAATGGATGTGTAGAAGGAAGTTGTTGTATGAATTGGTGAGTTTTAAGCCATGCAAGAAGGCTTATTTATAGGTGCTCAAAAGTAAAGAACCACACAAGTTGTTTTAATAAACAATACAAAGCATGATGAAACAACTTGCATTCATCCTCTTTGGTCCATGCCTTTGGTCCTTCTTGGTCTTCTCATGATGAATCAGCTAGTACACTTGCAAAACAGCTAGCACACTTGTATTTCATGATTAAATAAGCTAGCACACTTGCAAAACAGCTAGCACACTTGTGCCGCGGGGTTTCCTTGCAAAAACAGCTTGCACACTTGTGTTTTCATGATTAAAACAGCTAGCAACACACATGCTTGGTCTTTGCAAGGTATCTTCTTCATTTTGATCAGATTTTAGCATGTATTTGAAGGCCTTTCATGCACCAAAATGTCCATCCTTTATGCTCCCCATGCATGCAATCCATTCCACCCCAAAATAGCTTCAAATTGCACCAAAATGCACTTCTTTGCTAACTTTGTTATTAAAACTTATAAACACACGAAAATAGCTTAAAACATTCTAATAAGATGAAACTAATTAAGTAAATGCAAGGAAACAAACTAATAAGGTCACACAAATATGTTCCTATCAAACTCCCCCACACTTAACTTTTGCTAGTCCTCTAGCAAAACAAAGAAACAAAAAGAAACAAAACACAATCTAAACCTTCCAACGTTACCTCAGGGATTTCCAATGCACATGTTAAAAATCATTACTTGAGCAAATTTTGGTCATCAATATACTTAAGCATACACTTAACTACAATCACCATTTACTAGTTCTCTTTTAATCGATTAAAACATCATTTTGAATAACATGCCTTAGAGAATTCCCTCAATTCCTCACTAGATATGCACTCAGTTTTCCCTTAGATTTTTAAACTACACTCCCTACACTAGGTATATGTGAGAAGATTGATGTACACATGAAAACTAAAACTCACATATGTTTAACAAAGAAAGCACTTTTCTGGAGTTATCAATGAATATATGAATATAATCTCATGAAAGGAATGCTACTACTTAGATGCAAGAACTAGTGACACCATATGCTCATACCAATCCCAAACTCCATATATTGAACACATAACACTCAAGATAGAAGTGTAAGGGTTGTAACGGGGCTAAAGGTGTTTGGTTAACAAAGAACGGATATGAAAAACAAAGGTTCTTAAAGACATAGTGAGCAAAGCAATGAAATCAACTTAGAATTCACTTTTGAATGCAAACTCAAATTTTGAACAAAAAGGGGAAAAGTCACACATTTTAGGGCCAGATTTGATGATTTGGACCCTTCTTTCAACAATCAATACTTTCAAACTCATTCTTTCTTCTTTTCTTTTATGTTTTTCTTTTCATATGTTTTTCACATTTTTTTTTGTAACCCAAAACGTACAAATGAGCTCAAAAACAACCATTCCCCTCCCCCGCACTTGTTTTCTTGCATAATGTAGATCAAAAGGAATTCATTTTATGTTATGCTTACTAGCCTTTAAGAACAAGGGTATGGAAAGTCCTAAACTAAGCTAGGTAAGGTTATTGTGGGTTAATAAAGAACATAGGCTAAATAAGGCTCAAACGGGGTTTAATCTACAAAACAGATAATAATGGAGGGCACGGCTATTTGGCTATGGTGGAGACTGCACCACTTCATCTTGATATGTGTTATGCATTACAATGTCATGCTTTGAATGAAATGGATACAAGTTCTGAAGGAAAATTTTTGTCCTAACTAAGAACATGTGAGAACATTTGAACACATATGCAAACTAATAACACTTTAAAGTAGGCATGCATTCAAAAACAATTCTAAAACCCATGACTTTCAAAGCCTAGAGAATGGTGAACCATAAGACTCTTTAACAATATTAAAGAGAAGGAAGGATTTGAGATTCATTACCCTTGAAGCTCATCCTTGTTTACACAAGGGATTCACCCAAGTGGAGGGCCTTCAAGTCACCTCCTAGCTCCTAGGATCTTCCTTGTGATTTTCTTCTTTGTTAATGCTCATTTGCTCCTTGAGGATATGAGGAAATGATCTCCAAGAACACCAAAGATTTGGTGTCTCTAAGTCTCTACACCAAGGATCTAGTGTGAAGAGAAGATGGATGACTTAGAGAGTTTTTGATGCTAGTATAAACTCCCTAAGTGGGCGGCCTCTATGGAGAAAAAGAGAGAAAGTGTTTATCCTCTTTGCCTCTAGAAAACCCCTAGTGAGAGAATGGCTATAAAATTGCTTTTATACCACCTCACATGTGAGTGGCAAACTTGCAATTACCCAAGTTTGCTACCCGTTCACCCTAAGCCAGTTTTGGCTTTGTTTTTGGGTTATATTCCATTTAGTTTTTAGTTGTCACACAAGCTAAACTCAATGGGCCTAGTGGACCACAAACCCTTTTGGGCCCCGAAACCCAAAACCAACTTAAAAGCCCAATACGAACCTTTCGTATAATTAATTAACTAATTAATTAATCTTGACCATTCTCAATTAAACCATTTAATTGCTTATCCATCTCTTTTATATCTTCACATTCATCCTTACTCAGTGTACGATCCATTAGGTTCCATTTAGAGAGGCAGTGGGGGATTGTTACTCTTAACGATCGATTGTGAATTGAAAATACATTTCAACTCTCCTTTTGATGAAGATTAGTGTTTGCTAATCCTCAGGGCTTCCACAAACCATGAGTGACACCTAGCAGTATGTCATGGCTACCCAAGCTAAGTAGAAGTGGTTGGAGAACTTATCCAGTTACAACTACAACGCAATACGGTCCTTCTATAATACAATACTCTTGATCACATTGTTGAATGTATTAGACTATGAATCTAATCCATCATTGAATGTCTTTTCATTATGAATGAAGAAGATAATTGGATATCTCTTTATTATGACTAAAGAGATATTTGGGTGGAAACGTTAAAAGTAATGACTTTAGTGTGTTCCATCATGCATGCAAAATATATCGCCATATAGAAGGTGACAACATTGTTGTTTGGATGGGAAAGTTCATTCATAAACTCTCTATTTGGTCCCAACCAGAAAGTGTCTCTAGCGTGCCGACACTATGACACTAACGGGGTGATAACTCAAGCCAGGGAATCAAGGTCTCATCAAGATCTGAACTCAAATGAGAGACTGAACCACATGATTGAGAATCATGGATAATGGTGACGTTGTTATTCTCAAGGTTGCTTCTATGGATAACATATAGATATCCATTGCCTAGGCCTACTACTCAGCCATTTTTTTGAAATGACTATAGAAGAGGTATCATCACTGATGACCAAGCTGATTGGCTCTAGTGCAAGCGAGAGATTGTTGGAAATGTGCCCTAAAACCAATCATATGATGATACTTTACGGACATTTCACATGTTAAACTAATATGGTTTAATATAAAGGCCAAAGATTATTGTTTTAAGCTGTCTCATATAAATGTTATATGCTTGAACAATAAGTCCAAGGAATATGCAATTGGGAGAATGTGATCTAAAGAAGTTAGATTCATGAGACTATTCTCTTTCGTATACATATCCTAAACGTTCCTGATCATAAGATTGCCAATTGGGCATTGACAAACCGTTAAGATCAGTATGTGCTATGTCTTCTCTTAGGGAGAGTGATTGGTCTCGAGTCATTGGTGTGATTGACACCAAGACAAGTATGTAGGTGCTCAATAGAGAATGAGTCCACTGAACACGATCAACGAAGAGTTCTCATACTCATGTCACATGAGAACTCATGGTTGGGATAATGCAAAGTAGTTGAAAGTCCTAGGATGGACACTAACTTAATCTATAAACCCTAAAGCAAATTATGATTTAAATTAATCAGTTATGCAAACTTAATCCTACACAAATATTCAGAACGAATATAAAGAGCACACACACGATGTAGGATTTAACGAGGCAAAACCCACCACTAGGAAAATCCTCGGGCTACCAAGCTAGGAAGCACTAAGAAAGAAAGAATACAGAAAGACTTACAAAACTCATCAACTAGACACTCATACCAGTTGGCAGTTTTGTCTCCGCGCTTTGCTACTCGATCTTTCTTCAGTCTTCGAGTTGAAGTGGCACAACATTAATGCAGCCGTCAATCACCTTTTCCTCGAACTTTGCAAGATGCTAACTCGATCATGCAGAATGTTTATGTGATGAAGTGTTTGTTTTGAAAAACAATCAATTACGAAAATCACAAGGCACATTTCCATAATTGATATTCAATTTAAAACCTCAAAGAAATCAGCATGAAAAATAATATCTTCTTCTTAAAAACCCATGCTGTTGGAACCACAAGCTAACAGCATTATTCAAATTATTTTTCCACGCACACAAAATCTAAGCTGGTGCTTCTCAAAAATTCTTTTCAATGAAATCAGTTTTCATGCATATAATGCTCAACTCGTGTCACATCCCGGCCCGGGCGCAACCACCTCCTGGGCCCGCTCCACCACCGTAGCACGATATTGTCCGCTTTGGGCCCCAACCACGCCCTCAAGGTTTTGTTTCTGGGAACTCACGAGCAACTTCCCAGGAGGTCACCTATCCTGGGATTGCTCTAGCCCCCTTCTCGCTTAACTTCGGAGTTCCTACGGAACCCGAAGCCAGTGAGCTCCCAAAAGGCCTCGTGCTAGGTAGGGATGGGAATATACATTTAAAGATCACTCCCCTGGGCGATGTGGGATGTCACAACTCGAGCACGTTCCTGACTTCCCAAATAAATACAAAAAGCACCGACTTAATTTTCTTATCTGATAAGAACTACAATGCAATCCATGTAGTTGAATAACTCTACCAACACACAATAAGATAAATTCCATGTAAACAGATAAGTCTTACCAACATGCAAACACTTACGTTTGAAAACACGGTTTGATAGACGGGATAATTCATTCTAGAGTAATAAAACACACACGAATTAGAGTCCTAACCCGAATAGAATCACATGCGATATAGATGAATATAGTTGGATGCATGCATGCAAACGTACCTGAATGAGTATCTCGTTTCGGTAATATCTTCCCATCGAAAGTGTGAGAAACCTCCCTAGACTTAAACTATTACAATTGAAAATATGTAACAAGTCTAAGCTATTACAGACTCAGGCATTTAGTCAGGGATTGCCTATTTTACCCTAACAATCTCCCCCTTTGGCATTTCCTTGACAAAACCCTCAATTACGACATTTTTGAAATCCTAAACCTTATGCACTGAAGTCTGTAATCTGCACACAGTTAAACAAAACACCCGTGACGTACAAAAGATAGATGTTACAAAAATATTAAGATAATCATTCAAACATATCAACATCGCTCATCGAAAGAGACTTTATTAAGAAATATAGATATCCAAATAAGAACATAATAGAAACTCTCACAACTAAAATCTAAAAAAAACTTCTAGCTAAAATTTCTCCCCCTAACTATAGTCTCTCCCCCTTTTTGGCACAGGAAAAGCCAAGGAAGATAGAAAATCAATCATGCTTGGCTACACCGTCGTCATCAGAAACCCAGTAGAGATCTTATTCTGGATCCTTTTCGGGATCCTCTTCTGGATCATCGTCTGGAGTAAGAGTAGGCAATGGCGAGTAGTCCAGAATAGGTGGACAAGGAGTACAAGTAGACGGTGGAACACAATCAGAGCAGAAGTCAACCTCGTCATCAGATGAACAATCAGAGGAGGAAGAAAAAAATTGACGTTTCGCAGACCGTGTATGGGGAGGAAAGAATGAATGATTAATAACAAGATTCTTGCCTTTCAGAGCATGAGGACATGCAGACTTGCGTGAGGATGCCATGACAAAAATATGTTTGTGTACAACATGCAATGAATAATTAACAAAAACCCAACAATAAATAAGAGAGAAACACAAATTGACTCTAATTGCAAAGCAACTAAAATACCAAAAAGATAAATAAAAAAAAACAAAAAAAAACACGATGTAATGTCCACAGAAACATAATACAAACGGGAGACAGCCAAAACAATCGAAACCATAGACATGCAAGATGATTAAACAAGCCAACTTAACAGCAACACCTAAACTCACAAGGAAGATTCTCAAATATCACTCAAGGTGTTTGGGGTGAAGTGTGTACACTCAAAAAGATCATTATGTGAATGCTCTACCATAGGCTTGCAGATCAATCTCATCTCCACACATCAACAACCTACCCTCAAGAGATGAAGGAAGTGCTTACGAGGGGTTGTAACAGGGCTTAGGCACTAGATGAAGTTAAAGTAGAATAAGGAGAACATATGTCCGAGAAGCTATAGAGTCTTTGCGTCATAAAACTGGAGAGAGTTTGAGGCAGAGAGAACCACTAGAGCAATAGAGAGTGCCTTGCACATTTGATATATTCGTGGTCTTCATGTACAACTGTACCTTTGAGTGTCTTCAGAGATAAACCACCATGTGTGTCATACACACGACTCTTAATTCCCTTTTTTTTTTTTCTCGATCTATATCTTTTCTTGACTTGGAAGATTGCTATCAGCACAAAGTTTTTGTCTTCAGTAGTGAAACAATCTTGAACTGTTCACCTTAAAAAAACTTTTGGTTGCAACTAGCTTTGATTTTGCAACTAAGGTGAGAATCAGTGTATAACAATGGAATAAGGTAATATACACTGAATGAGAGGCTCACTAATATGGATAGGGAAAATAATAAGGCACTGGCTTATAGGATAATGATGAAAAACGTAAGTCCGACTTTCATCTCAAGAGGAGAGTAAAGAGTGATACAAAGCCTTGAGAGATCTCAAAGCAAGTTCTAGAGAGTCAAATCACATAAGATACAGCACACAGAAACAATGGAAGGTGTATGAAAAATGCATACATTAACTGGAGGCTCAAAAGCTCACAGGGTGCAGAGTTTCTGGCAAGTAGTCATGTTTAATCAGAAAACATACATATAGTCTCAACCACCAAGGCAAAATATATCATGTTTAGCACAAAGCAGAGAATTTTGTGGACAAAAGTTGTGCATAAAAACTATGTAAATCTTTTTTTTTTCTTTCGGTATTGTTATGAAGAAACAACTAGAAAAATGAAAAGAGAAAAACATGAAAAATGAAAACAAACAGAAGTTAAGAAACACGACAGATTCCTAATGCCTTTGGAAGGGTTTCAAAACGATGAGTGTCTAAAGGCTTAGTAAACAAGTCTGCAAGTTGATGTTCAGTGGCAATGTATTCCAGTACTAAAACTTTCTCTTCAACTAAAACACGAATAAAGTGATGACGAATGTCAATATGTTTGGTACGAGAATGTTGAACATGATTCTTTGAAATGTTTATAGCACTAGTGTTGTCACAGAAAATAGAGAAAGCATTTTGATGAATGCCATAATCACGAAGCATTTGCTTCATCCAAAGCAATTGTGTACAACAGCTACCAGCAGCTATGTATTCGGCTTCGGCAGTGGATAAAGAAACACAGTTTTGTTTCTTACTATGCTAAGCGACAAGATTATTTCCGATCATCAGCATTTCCTGCCCAATCGGCATCGAAAAATCCAACAATTTCAGAATTGGTTTCAAAGGAATAATGCAGTCCAAAATCAACTGTACCACTCATATACCGGATGATTCTTTTGACAGCTTCCAGATGCGACTCTTTTGGATCAGCTTGATATCATGCACAAGCACCAACGCTGAAAGAGAAATCTGGCCTACTAGCAGTATGGTACAACAAACTGCCAATCATACTCCTGTAAAGTGTTTGATCAACACTTTTTCCATTTGGAACCTTGTGAAGTTTTGTGGTTGTTGCCATGGGATTGGAGACTGGTTTTGCTGAAGTCAAGCCAAACTTCTTAACTAGGTCACTAGTATATTTTGTCCGAAAGACAAAAATACCGTCTTCAACTTGTTTGACTTGTAATCTCAAGAAAAAATTTAGTTCTCCACACTTGCTCATTTAGAATTCACTCTGCATGACCTCAGTAAATTCTTTTACAAGTGTGGCAGATGTGGAACCAAACACTATATCATCCACATATACTTGTGCTATCATCACGTCTTTCTTGATTCTTTTAACAAACAAAGTCTTGTAAACAGCCCCTCGAGTATATCCTTTCTTTAACAAGTACGTTGAGAGTTTGTCGTACCATGCTCTCGGAGCTTGTTTTAAACCGTACAAAGCTTTCTTCAATCGGTACACATGATCTGGATGTTTTGGATCAACAAACCCCTTTGGTTGCTCCACATAGACTTCTTCTTGAAGTATTTCGTTTAAGAAAGCACTCTTGACATCCATTTGGTATAATTTGAAACGCAAATGACAAGCAAAAGCAAGTAACAACCTAATGGACTCCAATCTCGCAACGGGTGAAAACGTTTCGTCAAAATCGAAACCTTCTACCTGAGTGTATCCTTGAGCAACGAGACGGGCTTTATTTCTCGTGATGATACCATGTTCTTCAGTTTTGTTCCGAAACACCCACTTTGTTCCTATAACATTTGTTTCTTTGGGTTGGGGAACAAGGTACCATACATCATTTCTAACAAATTGATTGAGTTCCTCTTGCATGGCCATTATCCAGTGATCATCTAATAGAGCTTCCTTGGCAATTTTTGGTTTAATCTTTGATATGTAGCACGTGAAGTTTACTACAGCAGTAGTTTTACTTCTTGTCAACATTTGATCTTTTACATCACCAATGATGTCTGACTCGGAGTGATCTTTTTGCACTTGCTTATGTCTTTTTCTCAAAGCTTTTGTTGAGTCAACATTTTGGTGCACTTCATCCTGAGTAGTGGATAACCCATCAATTGATTTGCTTTGAAAAAATTCTTCATCTGAAGCAGGTTGTTCAATATTTAAGAGAAAGTCATTCACAACAACATTAATGGACTCCATAACATTTTGAGTTCTCTTGTTGAACACCCTGTATGCTCTACTGGTGAGAGAGTATCTTAGAAAAATTCCAATATCACTTCGTGAATCAAATTTTGCTAACATTTCTCTATCTCTGTAAATGTAGCATATACTACCGAATACTCGCAAATGCTTAACATTTGGCTTCTTTCCTTTCCAGATTTCATAAGGTATGCATTTTGTACCGGGTCTAAGATAGACTCTATTAGCCGTATAGCACGCAGTGCTAACTGCTTCAGCCTAGAAATGCTTAGCCAAACGAGCGCTTGTCAGCATGACACGACTCATGTCAAGTAAAACACGATTCTTTCGTTCCACAACTCCGTTTTGTTGAGGAGTGATTGGAGCAAAAAAATTGTGATCAATTCCTTTTTCATCACAAAACTTAGAAAATGATATGTTTGCAAATTCAGTTTCATGATCGGTTCTGAGTTTTACCACACGATCATTTGAAGCAACTCTACCATTTTGAATTTTATTCAACAAACCAAAAAATGCTGTGAACGCATCAGATTTCTCTCGCAAGAAGGTAACCCAAGTAAAGCGTGAGAAATCATCCACCAAAACAAGTATGTATTTTTTCCCCCAATGCTTTCGGTTTGAACTGGTCCAACCAAGTCCATGTGCATTAGTTCCAAAGGTCGTGAAGTTGAGATGTAATTTGTGGATTTGTGTGAACTCTTTGTTTGCTTCCCCAATTGACATTCTCCACAAATTCCAAGTTCTCCAGTCAACAACGGTAAACCCCTCACATATTCTTTCTTGGAAATCTTGATCAAATCCTTACAGTTCATGTGACCTAATCGTTTATGCCATAAGTCCAAAACATCGTCAGTTGCTTTATTGCATATGTCTGGCACATGTAACTCATTTGCATTCACACAATAACAATTGTCTTTAGACCTTTTTCCTTCAAAACTGTCAACCTCTTTAGCAACCTTTACACTACATTTCAACTTATTGAAAAGTACTTCAGCACCATCATCGTCACAAATTTGACTAATGCTGATTAGGTTAGCTTTAAGCCCATCAACTAACATGACATTTTTTAAGCATGGAATTCCTAGTGTTTTGATTTCTCCTTTTCCAACGATCCTTGCTCTTTTTCCATCTCTAAACGTGACTGCTCCATTTTTGCAATCCTCGGTGAAAGTTGTGAACCATCGTTTGTCTCTAGTCATGTGCCTTGAGCAACCACTGTCTAGATACCAAGTATCAGACTGACAAGATGAGAGAGCAGTGAAGGCCACCAAGCATGTAAGATTGTCTTCCTCATATGAAGATGACCCTTATCCAATAGACAAATTTGAGTCTCTTTTCTTCTCCATACTTGCTTTAAGTTTGGAGTAAGGAAGTTAGGCATTATTTTTGAAATTCTAATCATTCCCTTTGGGTGAGCAACAAATCTCCCTTTGAGATTTGATTTTTCAGAAATCCAAGAAGTGGTGTGTTTAGTTTGATTTTCCTTTCGAAGCTTGTAACACCTAGGTCTGATATGTCCTATTTTTTCACAGAAGTGACAGATAGGAATACAAGTTTTTGACCTAATGAACTTCTTTGGATCAACAAAATTTCTTACGAAATTTGACTCTTTTGTAGTGATACACGAATTTCCAAAAGGTTCATCACTACTCACTTTCCTGCTAGGTTCTTATAAAGTTTTGATAAACTTGGTAACAGAAGTGGAAGGACTTCCAGTTATATCAAAACCTAGACCGCTTCTATTGCCTGAAATCTTTCCATAGCTCAACATTTTGTCAATTTTGCTTGAGCCAATGCTAAACTCTTCAACTTTCTTCTTTATGTCACTCAATTCACTTTCAAGACCCTTGTTGTCTGATGCTAGCATATGTAACTTCTCCAACATTGACTCTCGTAGTTTTTCTGCATGTTCCATTTGAGATTGATGCTCGATCTCTGGTTCATTCTTCTCACATTCAAGCTGCACGAGTTTATTTTTCAGTTCTTTATTTTCCTTCTTCACTGTCATGGTGATATCATAAAGTGCAGTGTACTTTTGTAAGACTTCTACGGAATCAAGCTCTTCAACTTCCGAATCATCAGTCTCATATCCATCAAAAGTTCAAAAAAATGCAACCACTTCCTCATCATCTTCAGATCCCGTGTCTTTCTCTGAATCACTGTCGCTCCAGGTGGAAGTTAAAACCTTGTTATTTTCATCTTTTAGCCTTTTAAGGGTATTGGCACATTCATGAGCATGATGTCCATACCCTTGACACTCAAAACACTTATCTTTATCATTCGAACATTTCTTTTCCCCAAGTTGGACAAACTTGGAGGTATTTCCATGAGAAACATCCCTAGAACGAGGGACTTTGGAGTTTGAATCAAAATTGTTTCGATTTTCACGTCCCCTAGAATTTCTAAGTTTCAAAAATTTCTTAGCTTGTTTGGTAAGAAGAGCAAATTCGTCTTGAGTCAAGGTTTCAAATGGATCCTCCTTCATTTTTTCATTATTGACTTTAAAGGCAACATTTTTCCCTTTCTTGCCTTTTGTAAAGTTGGACTCATATGTTTATAGTGATCCAATCAATTGTTCCAACTTGTAAGTGTTCAAATCTTTCGATTCTTCTATAGCTGTCCTTTTTGTATGAAACCTTGAAGGAAGAGATCTTAGAATTTTCTTAACAACCCTATGCTCTGGAATGCTATCACCAAGATTGTGACAACCATTGACAATTACACTAAGCTTAGCATAGAAGTCAGAAAAACTCTCATCATCTAGCATTTTGATATTTTCAAATTTTGTGATGAGATTTTGAAGCTTGGATTCTTTGACAGTAGAATTACCTTCATGAGTAACTTCAAGAATGTCCTAAGCTTTTTTCGCCGTTATGCATTAACTAATGTAGTTAAATTGCTTAGGCAAAACAGCAGTAAACAACGCATTCAATGCCTTTTGATTGAATGTGCTAGAGCTGCGTTCTTCTTTGCTCCATGCCCTTCTAGGCTCAAGCAACGACATGATTACCGAAGACTATCCTTCTCCTTTAGTTTCTTTAACTATTGGAGGTTCCCAGCCTTTTTCAACTGCAAGCCATACTCTGTCGTCAAGCGCCCAGAGAAATGATTTCATCTTTGCCTTCCATGCAGCGTAGTTGTCACCATCAAAATGTGGTGGATGAGAAACTGAACCCATAACACGATTCATCCTAGACTACCCACGGATCTCACTAGATATTTTTAGTGACCTGTTCTGGTGCCAATTGAAAGTCCTAAGATGGACACTAACTTAATCTATAAACACTAAAGCAAATTATGATTTAAATTAATCAGTTATGCAAACTTAATCCTACACAAATATTCAGCATGAATATAAAGCGCACACACATGATGTAGGATTTAACGAGGCAAAACCCACCACTGGGAAAATCCTCGGGCTACTAAGCCAGGAAGCACTAAGAAAGAAACAATACATAAAGACTTACAAAACTCATCAACTAGACACTCATACCAGTTGGCAGTTTTGTCTCCGCGCTTTACTACTCGATCTTTCTTCAGTCTTCGAGTTGAAGTGGCACAACACTAACGCAGCCGTCAATCACCTTTCCTCGAACTTTGCAAGATGCTAACTTGATCATGCAGAATGTTTATGTGATGAAGTGTTTGTTTGAAAAACAATCAATTACGAAAATCACAAGGCACATTTCCATAATTGATATTCAATTTAAAACCTCAAAGAAATCAGCATGAAAAATAATATATTCTTCTTAAAAACCCATGCTGTTGGAACCATAAGCTAACAACAGTATTCAAATTATTTTTCCACACACACAAAATCCAAGCTGGTGCTTCTAAAAAATTCTTTTCAATGAAATCAGGTTTCATGCATATATGGCTCAACTCGAGCACGTTCCTGGCTTCCCATATAAATACAAAAAGCACCGACTCAATTTTCTTATCTGATAAGAACTACAATGCAATCCATGTAGTTGAATAACTCTACCAACACGCAATCAGATAAATTCCATGCAAACAGATAAGTCCTACCAACATGCAAGCACCTACGTTTGAAAACACGGTTTGATAGACGGGATAATTCATTCTAGAGTAATAAAACACACAAGAATTAGAGTCCTAACCTGAATACAATCACATGCGATATAGATGAATGTAGTTGGATGCATGCATGCAAACGTACCTGAATGAGTATCTCGTTTCGGTAATATCTTCGCATCGAAAGTGTGAGAAACCTCCCTAGACTTAAACTATTACAATTGAAAATATGTAACAAGTCTAAGCTATTACAGACTCAGGCATTTAGTCAGGGATTGCCAATTTTACCCTAACAGTAGTCCTTTGACCTGAGGCATCATAGTTGTCTTGTGGTTTTGTCCTTGATCTTTGACTATGTCAATGTCACTCTATCAGAGGGTGTCCACGGCGTAGTGAAGGAAATTTTTTGTCCTAACTAAGAACATGTGAGAACACTTGAACACATATGCAAACTAATAACACTTTAAAGTAGGCATGCATTCAAAAACAATTCTAAAACCCATGATTTTCAAAGCCTAGAGGATGGTGAACCATAAAACTCTTTAACAACATTAAAGAGAAGGAAGAATTTGAGATTCATTACCCTTGAAGCTCATCCTTGTTTACACAAGGGATTCACCCAAGTGGAGGGCCTTCAAGTCACCTCCTAGCTCCTTGGATCTTCCTTGTAATTTTCTTCTTTGTTGGTGCTCCTTTGCTCCTTGAAGATGTGAGGAAAAGATCTCCAAGAACACCAAAGATTTGGTGTCTCTAAGTCTCCACACCAAGGATGTAGTGTGAAGAGAAGATGGATGACTTAGAGAGTTTTTGATGCTAGTGAAAAACCCCCTAAGTGGCTGGCCTCGATGGATAAAAAAAGAGAAAATGTTTCTCTTCTTTGCCTCAAGAAAAACCCTAGTGAGAGAATGGCTATAAAGTTGCCTTTATACCACCTCACATGTGAGTGGCAAACTTGCAATTAACTCAAGTTTGCTACCACTCACCCTAGGCCAGTTTTGGCTTTGTTTTTGGATTAATTTCCATTTAGTTTTTAGTTGTCACACAACCTAAACTCAATGGGGCTTGTGGACCAAAAACCCTTTTGGACCCCGAAACCCAAAACCAACTTAAAAGCCCAATACGAACCTTTCGTATAATTAATTAACTAATTAATTAATCTTGACCATTCTCAATTAAACCATTTAATTGCTTATCCATCTCTTTTATATCTTCACATTCATCCTTACTCGGTGTACAATCCATTAGGTTCCATTTAGCGAGGCAGTGGGCGATTGTTACTCTTAACGATCGATTGTGAATTGAAACTACATTTCAATTCTCCATTTGTTGAAGATTAGTGTTTGCTAATCCTTAGGGCTTCCACAAACCATGAGTGACACCTAGCAGTATGTCATGGCTACCCAAGCTAAGTAGAAGTGGTTGGAGAACCTATCCAGTTACAACTACAGCGCAATACGGTTCTTCTCTAATACAATACTCTTGATCACATTGTTTAAGTGATAGTTTGTTTCATGTCTACTATCCAATGTGATACTTCTCTATATGATTCAATTGAATATGATTTGAAACAAATTTCCTAAGTCATATTCATATGCTTTGGCCAAAGACTCTCGAATCATATCTCAAAGTATTCTCCTTCCACCATGGAAGGTTAAAGATCTCTTGTTTTTCATTCTTATGCCTACATGACTAGATAGCTTGACCCCAATAGTGTCGTGGACACTCTCAATGGAATTCCTTTGACATGATCAAAGATCAAGGACCTAAACATTAGACATCTATGATGCCTCAGGCCAAAGGACTACTTTGCATATTGCAACTTACGAGTTCTTACATGACTTGTATGTTCGAACTCCTTTTGATCGTTGTTCAATGTACTCAATTACCTTTTGAGCACCTATGTGTTTGCCTCAGTGTCCAACACTAAATAACTTGAGACTAGTCATACTCACGCTTAAGTTAACATAACACATACTAACCTTAGCTGATTGTCAATCCTTAATTGGCAATCCTATGGCTAGGAACGTTTTAGGAATGAACATAAGAGAAAGGTCTCGTTAATCCAATTCACTTAGATCACTTCTCTCTTAGATTAAATACATTCCTTGGATTCCCTTATTGCTTAAACACATAATACAATAAATAGTGATTAACAATAAGCTTTGCCCTCTATTAAACATATAATAGTTTAACACAATTAGTATTCCAAAAAGCTATTAAATCAAATGAGTGGCTTTGTGGGCATACTTCCAACAATCTCCCACTTGCACTCAAAGCCACCTTCCCATGTATCTAATACCCATCTTTTCCAAATGGCGGTCAAGTTGGATTTGAGACGTTAGCTTTGTCAGTGGATCTGCTACGTTATCGGCTGAGGCAACCTTGAGGATGTTGACTTTCCCATCGGCAATATATCTTCTAATCATATTAAAGCGTCTATCAAAATGCTTATTCTTTTGATAAGCCCTGGGTTCCTTGGCTTGAGCTATTGCCCCACTATTATCACAGTAGAAAGTTACTGGTGATGTAATGGTTGGAACCACTCCAAGTTCGATAATGAACTTCTTCATCTAGAATGCTTCTTTGCTGGCTTCAGCTGCAGTGACATATTTAGCCTTTGTCGTGGAATCAGCAATTACATCTTGTTTCTTGCTTTTCCAGCTGACGGCCCCACCATTCAAAGTGAACACATATCTGGAGTTGGAACTTCTATCGTTGATGTCAGATTGGAAATCTGCATCTGTATAGGCTTCCACTCGTAACTCTGTCGTTCCTCCATAAACAAGGAACATGTCCTTAGTTCTTCTTAAGTACTTAAGGACGGTCTTGATAGCTGCCCAGTGTTCTGATCCTGGGTTAGATTTATATTGACTAGTAATACTCACAACATATGCGATATCAGGCCTCGTGCATATCATGGCATACATGAGACTTCCTATGGCGGAAGCATAAGGAATCCTGCTTATCTGCCAAATCTCTTCAGGAGTTTTCGGTCCCATGGAATTTGAAAGGTGAATTCCATGTCTCACAGGAAGAAGACCTTTCTTTGATTATTCCATCTGGAACCTACTTAGCACCTTGTCTATGTACAAAGATTGGGATAATCTAATTAATTTTCTGAATCTATCACGATAGAGCTTTATCCCAAACACATAAGATGCATCTCCCAAATCTTTCATGTGGAAGGTTTTGGACAACCACACTTTTACAGAAGAAAGTACTGCAATATCATTCTCGAATAGTAATATGTCATCTACATATAACACTAGGAATACAACTGCATCCCTAACGATCTTTTGATAAACACAATTGTCGGCTTCGTTTTGAATAAAACCAAACGTTTTGATTTCAGTGTCAAAACGAATATTCCAGCTCCTGGAGGCTTGCTTAAGTCCATAAATGGACCTTTGAAGCTTGCATACCTTAGTCTTTTCAGACTTGGACACGAAACCTTCGGGTTGAGTCATAAAGAGCTCTTCTTCTAGGTAGCCGTTCAGAAAGGCCGTCTTCACGTCCATTTGCCATATCTCATAATCATGGTATGCAGCTATAGCAAGCAGAATCTGGATGGACTTAATCATAGCTACAGGAGAGAAGGTTTCTTCATAGTCAATCCCTTCTCGTTGCTTGTAACCTTTGGCTACTAGTCTAGCCTTATAAGTCTCCACGTTCTCATCAACGCCTATCTTCCTCTTGAAGACCCATTTATTTCCAACAGGTACTATACCTTATAGAGGGTCTACTAGAGTCTAGACCTGATTTTGATACATGGAATCCATCTCGGATTTCTTAGCCTCTTGCCATCTTTTTGAATCAATGTCGGACATTGCTTCAGTGTAGTCTCTAGGGTCCTATTTTGTGTCATTGTCCCCTAGGAGGTGCAATTCCCCAAAGTCATTATCCAAGCCATACCTCTTAGGTGGCTTTCTGACCTGTTCAGATCTACGTGGAGCTAGGGGTTCAGGAACAGGGTTGTCAACTTGTCTAGTGCTTGTTTGTGGTTCATCATTAATCTCATTAATCTCCATCGTTTTACTTGTAGTTCCTTTGAGAACAAATTCGTCCTCTAGAAACTTAGCAGTTCTGGCGACAAAGACTTTCTGGTCGTCAGGATAGTAGAACTTATATCTCATAGTTTCTCTAGGATATCCCACAAAATAGCATCTGACTGATCTCGCTTCAAGCTTTTTGACATATGCTTCACAACCCCAAATCTTAATATGATTAAGACTTGGCTTTCTTCCATGCCATATCTCATAGGGCGTTTGTGAAACTGACTTGGAAGGTATTCTATTAAGCAAGTAAGCTGCTGTATATAGAGCGTATCCCCATAATGTTACTAATAGATCGGCGAAACTCATCATAGAATGAACCATGTTCATCAAGGTTCGGTTTCTCCTTTCAAAAACTCCATTAAGTTGTGGAGCTCCCGGTGGAGTCCATTATGATATTATTCCACACTCTTTGAGATAATCTAGGAACTCATTAATTAGATACTCTCCCCCTCGATCTGATCTTAGGATCATTATTTGCTTCCCAATTTGCTTCTCAACTCCATTCTTGAATTCTTTGAACTTTTCAAAGGATTCTGACTTGTAATTCATAAGATACACATAGCCAAACCGAGAGTGATCGTTGGTGAATGTGATGGAAGTTCCTAAACTTTCAAGATCTTGAAAGATCTTTTCAATCTTTTGTCCATGTTTTTGGACCGATGTCTCCTTTGCCATTTTGGCATTCAATAGATTACAAGCATTTGCGAATCGTACGTTACTTGTCTCAATGTCATGCATCTTCACTATCAACCATGGCACTAGAAGTGTGCATGTGCTCATGTAGCTTCTTAAGCTCCTCGCTAAGTGAAGTGAGGATTAAGCATTTGGCTTGTAAGTCATCCTTATAGTGTCTAGTATAATTTTGACACTCCTCCTTTGAAGCTAGTTTCGTAGGAGGTACATAAGGAGGGGATTGCTTGAGCACATAGAATATGTCATTCATCTTTGGGACTTTCTCAATGTGATGATACCAAGCAAGGAAACGTTGGCCCCTTAGGCCCCTTTTGTCAAGTATATGGTAGGTGTAATTTTAGGCATGTCGTTAACTACATAACATAACATAAATCATATTAGTTCGTGTAGGGGTTCAAGAATAGCCTCACAATGATATGATGTTGGCCATCCTTGTTGCCTACCTTACCACATCATGTATGTTCATATGGACTACTCCTTTAGGTAAGCACATACTTTGAACTTCCCCATGATAAGGTGAAGTATGAGTTACAAACGATTGGAGCCCACCACGGTGGAAGGCCTATGAAGAGATGTTCAAAGCATCTCTCGTTTATCAACTTAATATTCGTTTTGTTGAGGGAGTAGTGTTGGGCTACATAAATTTCATTTTAATCATATTAAAAGGACTTGGGATGATTATGAACCGTTTGAATTTGATCCAACACGAGCCTTGTGTTGGACCTTAGGTCTAAGGTAGGTAGTTGTTGATTTTAGTTACGCGTTTAATCTAATTAAACCGTCATTTCCTATTGGGCATTGGACCTAACTATTCCAATTTGCATACAAATAAACAAAAAGGAATACATGAAATAAAGAGAAGGGCTTATGCCCTTTTACAACACATTGGAAGGACTTATGCCTTTTACAACACATTTGAATTAATCAAATTACATTCAAATCTAAGCTACTTAACCCAAACATTCATAATGTAAAGCGGCCAATCATATAGCTCAATTATCGAGGCATTTGGTTCATAATCACCCTTTTTCTTAATCAATCACATTAACTAAGAAAGCAACTTAAACAATTGGTTTTTGGATTCATAGAATTGATTTAAATGGAACTAAATGAAATGAAAATCCAATTCTCATTAAAGAGACAAAACAATTTTGTTCTCATCACAATTTGGGCCGAAAAAGCAATGACCACAACTATTGGGCTACAATGCTAAAACATAAACTTTTGGGGTCACTTTGTAAGAACACAAGAGTCCACAACTTCATGTAATTACAACTAGAACCCAAAAATTTCAACAATCACAAAAACTTCATTAAAGGACCAAAACAATTTGTCCTTTAGTGATTTTGGGCCTTTACATAAAAACGTAAACTTTTGGGTCAAAGTGCAAATACACAAAAATATCAAAACTTTATGTAATTGCATAAAAGACTCAAAAGTACCCTACTTATTAGGGTGGCCGGTTTTGAGGGAAGAAAAGAGGTGTAGGTTTTGGTGAAAATTCAAAATTTAAATAATCCATAACCAATCAATAACAAACCAAAACTTTATGAAAAACATCAAACACTTTGAATCGAAACACCAAACCTTTTAGTTCTTAGTAAGAACATCAAGAACATTGAAGAACACACATGAAAACTCATAAAAGCTCATGAATGTTTTCACTCAATAAAAATCAAATTTTCACTACTCAAAAGAGGGTTAACATCCTAGGGCACTTAGGGGTTCCAAAAGTCACTTGAAAACATTTTTAACAAGACAATCATGAACCCAAAAATCCACCCTTTGGATTTGGCCGAATTTCCCCACATACATGGTACCAAATTTTAGTTCCAATATTCATGCTTAAATGAACTACATCTACAACATTTGAGATGCTAAATTTTCAATCAAAATTTATATTCAAAAGCAAGAACAAATCTTGTAACATTTACAACATTTAAATCACAAATCATGAACAACACAGAACCCAAAAGGATTCACCATACTCTAGACCTAGGCTCTTGATACCACTTGAAGGAAATTTTTTGTCCTAGCTAAGTGAAGGGAAATTATGAGATTTATGAAGGATTTCTAGTGACTAGCATGCATATACAATTCAAAATTTATATACATAAGCAACGGAAGCATATTATCACATATTATCAAAGCAATAGCCATGCAAATCCCCTTCAAGAAGCATAGGTTCATAGTTGATGCATCTTATAAAATATTGAAGAACAAAGTGTAGGTGAAGTTTTATACCTCTTAATCTAGACTTTAGACCAAGGATGGACCACCTCCAAGCTCTTTGTTCTTGGAACTCCTTAAGCCTAGCCTCCCTCCTTGATTCTTCCACCTTGTTGAAGTATGAGCTCCTTGGTTCTCCTCTAGTCCCCAAGGTAGAAGACCTCTAAAGATCCACACCCACTAGTGTAGTGAGATGGATTATGGAGTAACCAAAAGGAGGAAAGATGGTTAGTGTTTCCTCCTATGGTGGCCGGCCTTGTGTGTAGAGAGAGAGAGACTTGTATTTTTCTTTTGTTCAAAACAACACACAAAACCCTAATGAATTTTTTTCATTAAACTTCCTTTATAAATGAAAAAGAAGCTAGTCAACATTTTGACCTTTCTCTCCCCTTCTCTCTTACCTTTGGCCGGCCCCTATGTGGGTTGTTTGGGCTTTGGGCTTTTATTATTTTAAGTCATCTTATGTTTGAATTAAAGCCCAATAGGTTTGGGCCCAATGGGCCCGAATAAACCCGAACTTTTCTTTAAGCCCGAAACGATCCTTTATTGCTTCTATGATTTCTTTAGACTTTCTAATTAATCATAACACTTAATTAATCCAATTAATTAACTCCATCATCCTTTAGTTATCTCATCACAAGAGTGTATCGGTGTACAATCGTTTTAGGTTCTAATTAGCAAGGCAGTGAGGTGATTGGTATCAATCCAATTGGTTAGTACTTATCCAATCACTTAGTGAATTAAAACTTACTTTTAATTCTCCTTCTTTTTTTATGATTACATATTTAATCATCTAGAAGAACTCACAAGCCATGAGTGACATCTAACCATATATCATGGCTACCCAAGCTAATGTAGAATTTTGTCGGATAACCTATTCAGTTGGAATTACAATGTAATTCGATCCTTCTCTAATACAATACTCTTAAGCACATTACTAGGGTATGGATTCTTAATGTCAAACCCCTAATGTGAATATACTTAGTTATATGATTCAATTGAGTCGTATAGGAACGCCTTCCATCATTACGCTCGATATTTCGGCCGAAGATTCCCGAATCATATCTTAGAGTATTCTTCCTTTCGTAACAAGGATTAGAGATCCCTTGTTGATCATTCACATGCCTCTGAGAATAATCATTGACCCCAACAATGCATAGAACACATCCAAGATGAGATGTGGTCATGTCTCATTATCAAATGATCAGCAACGTATCCTCAAGACAACTATGATGTCTCAGGTCAAAGGATTACTTACACATTCCAACCAGTAGAGTTACTTGCTAGACATGTGAGTAGACCTCCATGCAAGTGCTCTCTTTTGATTGTGTTCAGTGAACTCATTCCCTTAATGAGCACCTACATACTTGTCTTAGTGTCACTACACGAATGGCATGAGACTTCCCATCCTTCCTATTTGAAGGGGACATAGTATGTACTGGTCTATGTATTGTTAGTATCCCTCTGACAATCCTACGACTAGGAACCTTTTGAACATCATGGTTATGAGAAGAAGGTCTCTGTAGTCTAACATCATTAGATTACTTCTTCCATCGATCCATTGTTCATGGATTCACTATTTTGGACCTATATCACTTATTGAGATAGTCCTAATGAGTGAGTTTGCCTTTTGCTGTATTTAGAGTTATCTATACATACAGACAATGTCCTGAAATGTTTCTTCCAAAGATTGACTTTTAGGGCATACCTCCAACATAAAGAGCATGGATAAAAATAATGGTTATTCTCAAAGCAAGAGCAATGGCAAAGATATTTATCTTGCAGACAGCGCAACTACACATACAATACTTTGAGATCGAAAATATTTCTCTTGCTTGATGCTTACAAAAGTAAAGATAACAACGATATCAGGCCAACCAGATGTAATTGAAGGCTTAGGAAAAGTTGAAATCATGTTACCAAATGGAACAATATTGTCCATGCAAAATGCGTTGTATCATACTCAAGAAATTTGTTGAGTTTTAAAGACATACGTTTAAATAGATACCACATTGAAACGAAAAGTGTAAAAAAATGTGGAATATCTATGCATTACCTCCAATGATACCCAGAAGCATATATTGGAGAAGTTGCGTGGTTTATCGAGTGGAATGTGTTATACAACATAAAGACATTTGAAGCACACACTATCATGAACCAAAAGTTCATTGATTCAAAAATTTATATGCTTTGGCATGACCGTATAGGTTATTCAGGATCCACTATGATGCATAGAATCATTACCAACTATAATGAACATCCATTTTTGTTAATTAGACCATCACAACTAAAGATTGATGCTAAATCCATCATTTTTGCAAAGATTTCAAGGGGATATTTGTGGGCCTATTCAACCACCTTGTGGACCATTTCGATATTTTATGGTTTTGGTTGATGCATCTACCCGATGGTCACATGTTTGCCTCTTGTCTACTAGAAATATAGCTTTTGCAAGACTTCTTACTCAGATAATTAAGTTGCGAGCACAGTTCCCAGATTACCCCATTAAGTCAATCCGACTTGATAACGCTTGTAATGATTAAGTTGCTAGAAATGTAGCTTTTGATGATTACTGCATGACACTGGGTATTGATGTTGAACATTCCATTCCTCATGCCAATACTCAAAATGGGTTAGCAGAAGCATTTATCAAGTGGCTTCAATTAATAGCTTGCACTCTGCTCATGAAAACAAAATTGACAGTCTCTACATGAGGACATGCCATCTTACATGCTGCATCATTAGTTCGATTGAGACCTATAGCCAACCACCAATACTGATGCATAAATAAGCAAACACACAAATTAAACCCTCTTGTTGACAATTGTAGTATATATGCAAGTAGGGATCGTTCTACACCGGGGATTAGGAGGGATTGCTAATCTATAAAATGAACTTAGAAACACTAAATAAAACTTCAAAAACACAAATCTAAAATCAAAACACTTAACTAGATTCAAATGATTCAAAATAAACTAGAATAACTCAAAATAGCCCAAAACTAACAAATAAACTAAAACAGATTCTAGGGTTGTTTTAGGACGTGAATTGAATTTCAAAGATTCAAATTATGAAAATTAACCAACTCTAAACTAAATTAACTCAAAGAACTCAAAAGAAATCAAATAAAGTAGATTCAAATCAAAGGACATAAATTGTAAAAGGGGGATTGGGTTTTGATGAGAATAACTTGAAAATAAACAAATTATAAACTAGACAAATTTAGACACAAAATATGGTTGTTTGAATGGATGATGGATTAGCTAGAGGGTTCTCCTCCACACATGATACACTTGTACATAAACCAATTTTTAGTTGTTCTTTCGATAACTTATGAAACTCAATACTCCGGGTTAACCGTGATAGCACTTTTTTAACCTTCAAGTTCCCTTAAGTTAATGAATTGAATGGGAAATCGCATATAACAATTCAAAACATTCTTCAAAAGTTCCATACGATCAAAGATCATTAAGATTCATGAGAACTATAAGTATTGACGAGATATTCGTAACTATGAAAAGCATGATACTCTTGCCAAGAATTCACTTAACATGATTGTGGATAGCAACCTTCACTACTCATGAATATAAGTTCATAACGATTAGGTGAAATTTCCTTATATTCTAGCATCAAACTTATGCATGAAAACTAAGCGTGCACTCTTAATTAACATACACAAATATGTTATCAATCAAATAGTTAAGCGAATTGAAATCACAAATTATTAAAGCACAACCAAAAGTAATTAATTCATAATGCAAATGTAATCATGGCTTTGAATCCCCCCTAACAAAAGGGGCGGTTTCGTTCCTCATAATTGTAAAATAAAGGTAATAGATTTATACATTGAAAATAACAGAAAGAAAACACCTAAACGCTCCAACGATCCTCGTTGAGTGGCAAGCACGTGCAAGCACTTTCCTTCCCTTCCTTTGCTACGGCATAAGAGGTGGTTGTGGGTTGAAGGTTTGGTTGTATGGAGGAATGGATAGGGGGATGTATGGTGGTGTTTAGGATGGGTAGGTAGGGGTAAGGCTAGGATAGGTTAGAACTATATTTTTTGGAAGAAAGAAGAGGGGGTTGCGGCTAGGATAGTTTAGGGAGTGTAGAATGGAAGTGTTGTGTGAATTGGTGAGTTTTAAGCCTTGCAAGAAGGCTTATTTATAGGTGCTCAAAAGTAAAGAACCACACAAGTTGTTTTAATAAACAATACAAAGCAAGAATTAATCATAAAAAATAGCTAGGACACATGCATCTTTGCAGAAATTTCATGATGAAACAACTTGCATTCATCCTCCTTGGTCCATACCTTTGGTTTCTCTTGGTCTTCTCATGATGAATCAGCTAGTACACTTGCAAAACAGCTAGCACACTTGCAAAACATGATTACACACTCTTGCTGTGGGGTTTCCTTGCAAAAACAGCTTGCACACTTGTGTTTTCATGATTAAAACAGCTAGCAACACACATGCTTGGTCTTTGCAAGGTATCTTCTTCATTTTCATCAAATTTTAGCATGTGTTTGAAGCCCTTTCATGCACCAAAACGTCCATCCTTTATGCTCCCCATGCATGCAATCCATTCCACCCCAAAATAGCTCCAAAATGCACTTCTTTGCTAACTTTGTTATTAAAACCTATAAACACACGAAAATAGCTTAAAACATTCTAATAAGATGAAACTAATTAAGTAAATGCAAGGAAACAAACTAATAAAGTCACATAAATATGTTCCTATCAAATACTCATCAATACAACTCGTGTTTAGGCATCAGCTAAGCATTTCACATTTACGAATTTTTGGTTATGCTGTTTATGTACTTATTGCACCCCCCACAACGCATTAAAATAGGACCTCAACGCAAACTAGGAATTTATGTGGGTTTTAATTCATCATTTATCATTAGATATTTGGGACCCTTGACAGGTGATATGCTTACATCTCATTTTGTTGATTGTCACTTTGATGAGAGAGTCTTCCCGTTGTTAGGGGGAGAAAAGACTATTCTAGAAGAACGGCAAGAGCTTACACGAGTTGTACCTACCTTATCTCATTTTGATCCATGAAGCACTCACTGTGAAAATGAAGTGAAAATGATGGTTCATCTTCAAAGTATTGTTAATCAAATGCCAGATGCATTTAATGATGCTACAAAAGTGACAAAATCACATATATCAGCTACAAATGTGCCTGCAAGAATTGATGTCCTTGTTGGATAACATAAAGTGGCAGTGAATGATTCATCCAGTGCACGCCTGAAGCGTGGTAAACCTCTAGGTTCAAAAGATTCAGCCCCTTGAAAGAGAAAAATGAAGGCACATCTGAATCCAAATGAAATCATTCAGGAAAAGAAAAAGAATGACAAATCCACAATTCATGACTCTGAACTCTCAGAAAAAGAAAATGTCCTTGATGAAACAATGTCTCTAAAGAGACAGAAGTACATGAAAGAAATCTCCATAAATTATGCATGTACTAACGAATTGTGGGATCGAAATGAAATAATCATCGACAACATATTCGCATTCATAGTAGCCACTGAAATTATATTAAGCGATGAAATTGAGCTCCGCTCTAGTAATGAAAGCAAACAGAGACAAGATTGGCCTAAGTGAAAAGATGCAATCCAGGCATAATTAAATTCCTTGGAAAGGCGAAGTGTTTCTAGACCAGTAGTCCAAACCCTACCTGGTGTAAACCCCACGGGTTACAAATAGGTATTCATAAGAAACCATAATGAGAAAAATGAGATTGCAAGATATAAAGCACGACAGGTTGCACAAGGTTTTTCACAAAGACCTAGAATTGATTACGAGGATGTGACTTATGGATGTTATCACCGCATATCTATATGGAGAATTAGATACTGACATATATATGAAAGTCCCATAATAACTTAAGTTGCCTGAAATGACTAACAAACCATGAGATATGGCTCTCAATCAAATTAAGGCAATCTTTATATAGGCTGAAGTAATCTAGACGAATGTGGTATAATCATCTCAGTGAGTATTTGATCAAAGAAAGATATACCAACAATGTCATCTACCCTTATGTGTTCATTAAGAAATCAAATTCTGGATTTGCTACAGTGGCAGTATATGTTGATGATATGAACCTAGTTGGAATCCCTGAAAAGCTCAATAAAACTGTTGAATATTTGAAAAGCGAATTTGAAATGAAAGACCTTGGAAAAACAAAATATTGTCTTGGCCTACAGATTAAGCATTGTGATAATGGAATTTTGGTCCATCAATTAGCTTACATTGAAAAAATCTTGAAGCGATTTGGGATGGACAAATCGTATCCACTTAGTACACCAATGGTCATTCGTTCTTTAGACATTAAGAAAGATCCATTTTGTCCAAAAGAAGATGATGAAATGGTCATTGGTCCAGAAGTACCATATTTGAGTGCAATAGGTGCTTTATTGTATTTAGTACAATGTACTAGACCAAATATAGCTTTTTCAGTCAACTTGTTAGCAAGGTATAGTTATACTCCAACAATTCGTCATTGGAAGGGAGTCAAAGATGTATTGCGATACCTTTGTGAGACAACAAACATGGGCCTCTTCTACTCAAAGAAATCCACAAATGACCAGATTCTTGTTGGATATGCAGATGCTGGTTTTCTCTCTGATTCGCACAATGCCGGCTCACAAACTAGATATGTGTTCATTAATGGAGATACAACAATTTCATGGCGCTCAACAAAGCAAACATTAGTTTCTACATCTTCCAATCACTCAAAAATGTTAAGATCAATAATCCATCAAATCCGGAATTCATGTGGTCTACCTTCAAAGACAAACACTCCAATTGTTATTCATGACGATAATGCAGCATGTGTTGCCCAAATGAAGGAATTTCAATCCACATGAGCTTCAGAAGGCTATTAAAGTCAGACAAATCTGCTCTAGTGAAAATCTAGCAGACACGTTCACCAAATCTCTACCAAAATGCACGTTTCAGAAGCTAGTGCAGGGAATCAAATTACGTCGGCTTACCAATTAGTTAAATTAGAAGAATGCGAAATCAAGAAGAGATACAATTCAGGGGGAGCATCCATAATACATGCCAGTTGTGCTCTTTTTCCTTCGACTAGGATTTTTTCCACTAGGTTTTTCCTATCAAGGTTTTAACGAGGCAACATAAGCATGCTTAACACTATATCAACAATCCAGGTAAAGTTGTACTCTTTTTCCTTCGCTATGGTTTTTTCCACTAGGTTTTTCCAAGCAAGGTTTTAACAAGGCAACTGATGTTGATACGTGGGCATCCAAGGGGAATTATTGTAAAATTGTGAGGATAAATGAATGCCCACAGTGAATGAGACTTGGGAATAGTAAGGTATAGTAGCGAATAGTAGGGAATAGTTTGTTGTGTGGTGTTTTTTCAAAAGTGTAATATCACGAGTGTTGTTTGGTTTGTCATGGGTGTGGCTTTTCATTTTCTGTAAACCTTCACAGATGTGGCTCTATGAATAGAGCACTCCATGTATGATCAATACACAGCAATTGAAAGAGAAAAAAAACTGAAATCAATAATATCAGTATCTCCCCCTTCGTCTTTTTATCTGCAATCCTTTTGTGTTATAGTTACGAAAGAAAAGTGTGATATTTTGCACCCACTTCGTTCCTGTCCTTAGCAAAGATTATCTCTCTAACTTTTGCCTATTTATAACATATATATATATATATATGACACCAAACTTAATATGGACTCATGCTACGCATGTGCTTGTTTGTTGAGTATATATAAAAAAATTAGTGAAAAAGCTTTGATCATACCACTCTTGCAATCCTATCTATTAGAGTGCATAAGCAGTTCTTGTATTTCACTTCTGTATTTCATACTATTACCAGAAATGGTTTTAAATCATCTTTTAAGCATATATATTAACAAATAAATATCAATCAAGACGTATAATCAAGCGCTGCTAAGCCCAGCGAAAAACAGGAGAACCATAAAATTATTTGGTTTAGAGGAAGAGATAAGCAATCCATTTTTCTTATTAGCTTCAGAGCAAAGCAACTTCCCCCGTGAGTGGTCATTCATCATGCGATAGAACTAAAGTATAAGAAGATACTTCAACGAAATTCTCATCTCTGTAAAAAAGTATACAATCTCCAAAGATGGTTGCCTATGTTTTAAACTCGGGTTTGTGCATGTGAGAGAGGATCCTTGTCGAATTTTCTTTGTGAGGATCCCGGAATCCTCTAATTACATCCATTCATCGTTTCGTACGGCTAGTTTTCGTCAGGTACTGTTTATATTCAATTTTAAATAAAAAAACTTACAATGATTTCTGACCACATGATGTACAATGAATGGATGTAATTTGAGAATTCAGGAGATCCTCACAAAGAGGATCCGGCGAGGATCCTCACTCAATACCTCTTATATGTAAATTTTTATTTTATTTTTTAATAGGAATACAATTGGTGGCAAGCTGCGGTTATCCATCTCTTCTGAGCCTGAAGAGGCTATGGGAAATTTCATCCTACCCGTGATCATAGTCAAGTAGACTCATCAGCTCGAAGCATCAAACCCAGGATCTCTCACATTTTTTTGTTTATTAGGGAGCCGTAATCCATGCACTTACTACTAGACCACTTGCTATAGTTCTTATACGTAAAATTTTTAATTCCCAACTCTTCTTTATCCCTCGTTTCTCCAAAATATATTCGACATATCTCTAAACTTATTCAGGTTCCTTTTACCGGGTCTCAACAAATCAAACCCACAATCTCACTTTTTTACTTGCATCAACTTCATCAATTGGAAATTTCAATCAAGAAATATGCCCTACGCCATGAAATTAAATTAAAGTTGACCCGGAAAGAAGGATATATAGGAATAGACACACTAACAATAATCTTATTTTGTTTTAAAAAGAAAATAAATAACTGAGATTGCCAACTCAACCACCCTGGTTAACTGAATAATTACAACCTTATTCATGAATAGTCAAACCCATAACACTATTTTCATTTAAATAAAATAATTTAATTCATGTGATTAAACTTCCCAACATCTTCTACAAAGGATTTCAAATCTTCTACATAAAAAATGTTTCTCTTTAACTTATCTTATTTGTTAAGACATGATCATTCCTTTATTTCTTACTTGGTAGTGTAAACTCTTCAACTTATCTCCTCAATAAATAATATAGATTAAGTCAAAAAGACACGTGTCACTCAAATAAATAGGTCACAAAAAGGCCACCGAGGTTTTGTGACACACCCCGACCAGAGTCGAGGCATGCTGGCTGTCACCCAAAGGTGACATAAACAAAAGTGTAAGTGATGTAAAAAAAATGTGAATAACTTAAAACCAAAACTAGAACTTATTTAAATTAATAAAGTGAGTGCGTAGTAGTGGGTAGAACCCATAAACTACAAATATTCAGAGCATAGATGGCATAAAAGTCCAATCAAAACTAATTAAGTGCTTAATACGCAACCGAGCAAAGTTCCTGCATTAATTTAGGGATATATCAGAATAGCCGAATATTCCTTGTACACCACAGAATAATTTAGCTATCTAGGACCTAAAGGGGCGAAAAACAAAGGGGTGAGTGGGCATAAACAAAAGTTTATAAAACACAGTTATTTTCTGAACATACTAACCCCCACTGTAAAACATGTATAGTTTCCAAAAACTCATACTACATATAACTATGAAATCAATGCAAATCAACAATACATCCAGAAATATGCCAATAATATCATCTCAACAGTAACATAATAGATTCAGGTGCACATTAATCTAAGCTAGCACACAAGTCAGAGTTGCCCAACGCAACCTATACGACTGGACTAATGCTCATCAATCTATGCTAGCATACAAGTCAGAGTTGCCAAATGCAACCTATATCACAAGTTGTTGGGGTTGCCTAATGCAACCTGTATGACAGGACTGGTGTAATCATAATATATATACTCTAGTGCTACAATCACGTGAAGACTGGCGTTATTCGCAATCACATACGAGTCGGAGTTGCCTATTGCAACCTATATGACAAGAGTCACCTCTAGCGACCTGTACGACATAACTGGCACCTACTTGGATCCAAGGCGAGCCTACAGTGCGTATGTGAACAACACGTGAAAGACTGGCTCTAGCCCCTGGCGAGCACTAACACCAGGTGCAACAATGATGAGTAGACTACACATATATATAATCATGCCATAACAGTTTAATAATTCTAATCAACATAGTAAACTTACCTGCACATTCTGTAAGATTATTTGACATTTCACAACAGTATAACATTTCTTATAATGTTATTTAATCCTGGCATCATAGACATAATTAATTCAAAAGTATTTGTGGAAACAATAAAATGTAAATATATATAAAAACAAATGCCCACTCACTAATATGGGGTCGGATCATAGTCCCCTTGTCTTGCTTAACCTCGTACGTCATCGGGATAAGTGTCACCTATGTGGGAAACAGCTAATAATAATTCATTAATAGGACATATACTAAAAGCTAGGTAAATTTCCCCATAGCTTGCTCAAACGAAAGGTTTGAATATACAAAAATGTTATAATCGACATCACGGACCCGTACGCGTCAACCAATAGCCAGCTAGAGGCTGGACGCGCCCTCACGTGCTGCTTCGCCCACGACCACACGTGCTTGGCAGTGACTGACGGAACCAAGGATTATTCCGTCAAACTTGATGAAACATTTCATTAAACAGTTAACGGAACTTAACAACGCTACATGTCGGTGTTAGAATATTCCGTCAACTTTGACAGAATATTCTTCATCTTCTCTGGTGAGCTTCGTTGTCCGCCGTCTAGTTCGCTGGTTTTTGGGAAAATTTTCAAAATCGCATATCTTCTTCATTTCTCAACCTATTTCGATGAAATTCATATGAAAATGAAGCTGGATAATAGGAGAACAAGTTTATACCTCTTAAAAGTCCAAAAGGTGGACATAAATGGCCTGAAAAAAGCCTTGAAAGGTTCAGACTTATTTTCTTCACCTCGACATCGTGTGTTTCCACATTAACTCGACCTCAAACTTAAGCTAGTGATTCAAGGGAGTTGTGTGGAGGCTCCCAATTGTCCCAAAAGCTTGTAACTCGGTCGAAAACATGTCAGGGAAAATGCGTCCGAGTCAAAGCGTTCGAGTTGACGAGTCAAAACTTGATCATTTTCGAATCGACCTGTACAGCTGGGTTCGTGGGTTCGAGAAGAGCACGATGGTGGTGTTGTTAAATTCAATCTGCAAGTTTTTTATATTGGTGCTTTTGTTGTAGAGAAGAGAGAACTTCAAGATAGAAAGAGAAAGAAAAAAAGATGATAGGCTTTTTTGATTGGACGAGAAAGAGAGAGAGAGAGAGAAAGAGAAAGAGAGAGAGAAAAAGAGAGAGAAAGAGAAAGAGAAAGAGAAAGAGAGAGAGAAAGAGAAGGAAGCTGTCTAATTGGGGAGAGAGAGTGAGAAAGAGAAGGAAGCTATCTAATTGGGGAGAGAGAGAGAGAGTGAAAATCTGATTAGGTGAGAGATTTGAGGGAAAGTGTTTGATTGGTTATGAGGGATTTGAGGAAAAAATGGACACGTGTCCAATTTTAAAATGAGATAAAAGATAAGGTTTTGCACAAGTGAAATCTGATGAAATCTAACATACCCTATCAAAAACAGTAATTTCCTACGCTGAAATAATTTGCACACACATGTACAAATCTACCTGCTGTTAACGTACTTTGACTGAGCGTAACTTTTTCGTTACAGCTCTGATTCGGGTCTAACTCGGGCTCACGCGTTCGTAATGACGAATACTATTTAATTACTTTACTAGGAAAAATATAATAAATGCTAAATAACTACATCCACGCTACTTTCCAACAAGGGAAAAAATGTAAGTTTACACAATTGGGGAGAAATTACATGAAAAATTAGGGACGGGTCGTCACAATCTACCCCCTTAAGAAAATTTCTTCCCCGAAATTTCAACACTACTACATATCATAATCAAAGAACAAGCATGGATAAAGATCTCGCATACTCTCATCTGTCTCCCGAGTAGCTTCCTCAACAGAGTGGTTTCTCCATAAGACTTTCACTATATGAACAGTCTTGTTCCTGAGAACTTTGTCTTTCCAATCAAGAATCGTCACTGGAACCTCATCATAAGTCAAATCTTATTTAATCTCTAATGGCTGAGGAGGAATTACATGTGATGGATCAAAGACATATCTTTGTAGCATCGACACATTATGCACCCTTAACAACTCTGGAGGTAGATCGAGTCAGTAGGCAACTTCACCAACTCGCTCAATAATTTGGTACGGTCCGATGTAACGAGGGCTTAGCTTTCCTTTGTTCTCGAATCATACAATGCCTTTCCACGGTGACATCTTTAAGAATACCCAATCTCTAACCTTATATACTCTATCGATCAAACGTCTGTCTACTATACTCTTTTTGCTGATCCTAAGCTGCTTTCAGGTTAGCTTTTACCACCTGAATGTTCTATGTCATCTCATCCATGATACCAGGACCCACCAAAACTCTTTCACTTACCTAAAACCAACACAACGGTGTACGACATGGTTTCCCATACAGCACCTCAAATGTTGACATACCAATGCTGGAGTGAAAGCTGTTATTGTAGGAATTCTATCATAAGTAAGCAATTGTGCCATGCATCTCTGAACTGCAGGGCCGAAGATCTCAGTATGTATTTCAACGTCCGAATAGTTCTCTCTGACTGCCCATCAGTTTGAGGATAATAGGCGGTGTTCTAGAGTAACTTCGAACCTAAAGCTTCTTGAAAAGCTAACCATAATTTTGAAGTGAATCTAAGGTCCTAATCAGAAATAATACTAATTGGAACACCAAGATACTTGACAATTTTAGAGATGAAAAGTTCGGCTAACTGACTCAAAGAGTAGTTTTCACAAACAGGTAGGAAATGCGCTGACTTGGTAAACCGATCTACAATCACCTAGATACCATCATAGCCATTTCACGTACAAGGTAGCTTGTACACGAAATCCATTGTGATATCTTCCCATTTCCACTAGGGTATGGGAAGTGGCTGTAGTAACCCGAATGGTTTCTTTCTTTCAGCCTTGACCTGTTGACGACCGAAAAACAACTCATGTACTCCGTAATTTCTTTTTCCATTCTTGGCCAGTAATAGAAATTTCATATGGTATGGTACATTTTTGTACTTCCAGGATGCATCACATAAGTTGAAATATGCACCTTCGGTACATACATCTGATCACTTTGCATAAGCATACCACCAGGCATTCGAATCTTGAGATCTCCCCTATTGCCATTTAACACCACTTGCTTTAACTCCTAGGATTTTGAATCATTCATCTGAGCCTTGAGAACATGATCTAGTAAAATTGGTTTAACTTGAAAGTTGGCAAATAGAACTCCCTGATGACCCACTCCAAAAGTGGTTCCAGTATATCTTAGGTCGATAAGAAGAGGAACACAACATGCATAAAGAGCATTGAGTCGACTGTGAGATTTCCTACTGAGAACATCTGATGCATTATTCGCACGACCAGGGTGATACTCAATAGTGCAGTCATAATCTCTTATCAACTCCATCCACCTACGTTGTCGAAGATTAAGTTCTTTCTAAGTAAAGATATACTTGAGGCTTTTATGGTCAGTGAAGATTCGACATTTTTCCCATAAAGATACTGCCTCTAGATTTTCAAAACAAAAACAATAATTGCTAATTCGAGATCATGGGTAGGGTAATTCATCTCATGGGGCTTTAATTTTTGTGAAGCATACGCGATCACCTTTTCATGCTACATTAGCACACAGCCTAAACCATTCAAAGAGGTGTCACTATAGATCTTGAAATTCCCATTCTCATCGGGAAGTGCCAAGACAGGCGCATAAGTGAGACAGTACTTCAACTATTGAAAACTTCATTCGCAATCATCACTCCATTCAAAATTAACTCTTTTCCTAGTCAACCTTGTTAGAGGCAGGGCTATAGCTGAGAAATCTTTCACAAAACGTCTATAGTAACCCACAAGACCAAGAAAACTCTTAACTTCAGTGACCATCTGAGGTTGCTCCTAATTCTTCACTACTGCTACTTTCTGAAGATCCACGAGGACACCATGAGCTGATATCATGTGTCCCAAGAAAGCACCTGATCCAGCCAGAATTGGCACTTACTGCATTTGGCGTACAATTGATTCTCCATTAGCTTCTTCAAAACCCAATGTAAATTTCTAACATGGTCAACCTCAGTCTTAGAATACACTAGAATGTCATCGATGAAAACAATTATGAACCTATCAAGATACAGACAAAATACCAGATTCATCAAGTCCATAAAAGATACTGGAGCATTAGTCGACTCGAATGGCATCACAAAAAACTATAATGACCGTATCGAGTTCAAAAGGCTATTTTCAAAACATCATCACTTGTGATTTTCAACTGATAATAGCCAGACCTTAGATTGATTTTTGAGAAAACACAAGCACCACAAAGCTGATAAAAAGATCATCGATATAAGGCAATGGATAACGGTTTTTAATTGTCACCCGATTCAGTTGTCTGTAATCGATACATAACCTCAAAGTTCTGTCTTTCTTCCTCACAAATAAGATTGGAGCTCCTCATGGGGAAGTGCCCGGCTGAATAAACTATTTTTCAATAAGTTCTTGCAACTGGGTTTTTTAATTCCCTTAACTCCGCAAGAGCCATACGATAACAAGTTAGAGAAATAGGGTCAGTACTTGGAATTAGGTCAATGGTGAACTCCACTTAACAATCTGCTAAGCCAGGTAAATCGTCGGGAAAAACATCAGGAACATGTCTGACCACCCGAACGTCTTCCACATGAGCAGAAGTCTCTTCAATCAACACTACATAAACTAAGTAGCCTTGAAAACCCTTCCTCAACATCTGCTTCGCTCTTATGGCAAAGATAACTCCATGTTTCAAACCACTACGTTCACCGACAAAAGTTACCATCGACAAGGCTGGTAGATGGAAGGTAACAATTTTTTTTGTGACAATTCAACATGGCACGATTAGCTGGCATTACGACATCCTCGATAAGCACAAGACATCCTCTATACTCCCAACTAACATAGCAAACTTCACCCCTAGGCATCGAAAACTCCAACTCATAATAGAGGGAAATGGGGTGAGTTTGAGTCTTTCGAGCAAATGTATGGGAAATAACCGAATAAGTAGCAATTAATATTCTAGCAAAATGGCCAAAAACATTTAACGTACCCATAATCCAGTTGAGGTTACCTTGAGCATCGTGCAAGATGATGTGATTGACACGACCTTGTGCCTGCTGTTAACCTCCATGACCCTGGTTTCCTTGGTTGTCACGTCCCTGATTACCTCGACCTTGGTTGGTTTGATTAGTTTTCCTAGTCGAACTACTATTGCTATAGGCTACATCAAGATTCTAGTACTACCTACCACTGCGCTCTGCCGCCCTGATATGGCGTATAACCCCCTGTACTTCGAATAGCTACCTTGGTAATAGGAAACATCAGGCAGGTACTGATTTGCTCCTCTCTAGTACTAGGTATGTCACCATAATAATGAAAAGCACCATCATAACCTGTCTACTGATAGGTATTAGGTTTTTGAATCGGTTAGAGAGGAACTGCAGGTGGCAGAGTAGGAGGTTGGGGTTTCTGATTCTGAGTGCAATGATTAGCTCTGTACCCTATCTGACCACAAGTATAACACCCACTATTTCCTTTTCTACACTCATCAAAATTATGGTTATTGCATCTACGACATAGCGGAGCACTACAATTTTTAGGGTTCATTTGATTCTGAAAACGTGAACAGCCGGTGGAATTGTCGCCCCTTCATGATGTATTGGAACTTGAACCACCGCTCGACAATCCAGAACTATTACCGCTTCTCTTGAAATTCTAAGTCCTTCGAGGATCAAAGGATAATTGCCCCTGGTTATTTTTCCTCTGATTATTACTGTTATCCTCATCATCATCATCATCCAGAGCATTCTCAGAATCTTTGACATGAAGCAAAACCTCAAAGAATTCTTGGTAGGTAGAGCATGGAGTAGAAGTCGCCAAAGAACACAGTCGTTTACGAGTCCCCTTCTTAAAATAACGAAGCATTTCTCTAGGATTCTCAATGATCTTGGGGCAGTAACGAGACAAGTCAATGAATTTCTGGTGGTACTCGATGGTTGACATTTTACCTTGCTTCAGCTCTATGAATTCTTCTCTATTTCGATCCTTGTACTCCGGAGGTGTGAATCTCGCCTCAAATAGGCACCTAAATATATCCCAGTTCGTGGCATCTTGAGTAAACAGCGGGCGTGACTTCTGAGCCCACCATGATCTAGTTCCCAGACAGAAGAACCAAGTTGATGTCTCGGTCCATCTCTTCTCTGGAATATTCCCTGTCTCTACATAAATCAGAAAACCTTCTTAACATGGTCGATCCAAACCTTGGATTTCTCAGGTCCCTCATTTCCAAAGAAATTATTTATTTGTAGATGGGATACTATCTCTAGGGTTGTGCTCTAAGAATGATGAAGTGTGGTCTAAATGGCGCTAGCACTAGCCTCACCGAGTTGCCCAAAATCAGGAAAATTAGTCTAAGAAGGGAGACCTGGCTCTCTACGAGGTGGTATGATTCTGACATAAGAGATCAAAAATTATTAGAACCTATAGCACATACGAAGGATGTAGGACTACCAAAACCTATGCTCTAATACCAAACTAACGTACCCCAGCCGGAGTTGAGGCATGTTGGCCATCACCCAAATGTGACGTAACCAAAAGTGTAAGTGATGTAAAAATGTGAATAAATTAAAACCAAAACTAGAACTTATTTAAACTAATTAAGTGTGTGCGCAATACTGGGTAAAACTCATAAACTACAAATATTCAGAGCATAGATGGCATAAAAGTGCAGTCGGAACTAATTAAGTGCTTAATACACAACAGGGAAAAGTTCCTACATTAATTTAGGGATATATCATAATCACTAGATATTCCTCATATGACATAGAATAATTCAACTATCACGGCCTGGAGCGGCGAAAAACAGAAAGGTGAATGGGCAAAAACAAATGTTTATAAAACATATTTATTTTCTCAACATACTAACCCCACGATGTGAAACATGTATAGTTTCCAGAACATCATACTACATATAAGTATGAAATTAATGCAAATAAAAAATAAATCCAAAAATATGCCAATCCTATCATCTCATTAGTAACATAATAGAATCAGGTGCACATCAATCTAAGCTAGCACACATGTCAGAGTTGCCTAAGGCAACCTGTACGACTGGACTAACGCTCATCAATCTATGCTAACACACAAGTTGGAGTTGCCTAATGCAACCTATACGACAAGCTGTCAAAGTTGCCTAATGCAACATGTACAACAGGACTGGTGTAATCATAATATACGCTCTAATACTATAATCACGTGAAGGCTAGCACTATTCATGGTCACATGCTAGTCAGAGTTGCCTATTGAAACCGATACGAGAAGATGTCAAAGTCGCCTAGTGCAACCTGATGAGTAGGTTTTATATTATATATTTAACCCTATTCTTAGTATATTTTGGTTAATATTTTGAAAGAATTTTGATACTTTGAATTGTATTTCTAATATAGGACTTTCGACTTCCTCTGGAGCAAAATATGGTCAAACGGACGAATTTTGGAGTAATTCCAGTTGGAGGACGTTCGTGAGTTACTTGGCTTGATCGTATCAAAGTTTCATGATTTTCTACCCAGCGGTTTATTTATGGCGATGAAATAAAGGAGCAGCGCGCAATGCTGTCAAACTGACGTTTTGGGCTTATTTGGGCTTTTTGGCGTCCAGGATGATGTCTTTTGGGTTCGAGGCCTTCTGCAATTATGTTCGGGACATCTTAAGCCTTAATTCTAACCATTTTGAGCCTGTTTTGGAGCCCTGAAGATCCAGAAACGTGGGATTCTTTGTGGCTGGGCAGATTTTTCAAAGTTAGAATAGGAATGTATTTCCTAGTTATTTTATTCTATTGTATTTCCTAATTTTTAGAAGACCTTTTAGGGTTTTATTTTCTATAGTATAAATAAGGATTTTAGCCATTAGGGTTGAGGACGCTCTGGGAGGCAACACTGGAAAAGAACGCAAAACTCTTGGATTCAAGTTTATTTTCTAGGTGTTTTCTATTCTTATTTTTAATAATATTTTGTTTATGATTGTTAGTAACTAATTTCCGTTTGCTAGGGCGAGGCCACGAGCCTTAGCAAGAATATGTAGTTTCTTTTCAACTTGCTTATGATATTATGCATGCAAGTTTTGAATTATTAATCACCGGGTTAAACTATCTAATTGTCTTAATGCTTAGCTACCATTAGGATTTTTAGAAAAGTCATTTGATGCAATTTTGGTCGGAGGTCGGTCCCTGAAATTGACGAAGGCTTCTTGTGATTAATATGTGCAAGTTCACTTAGGATGAATACCACGTCTTAAGGGTTGTATGGTTTTTCAAAAGGTTTCACAAAGCTTAATGAGTCATGCATGTTTAGATTTGATCTGAATACCACAGACGGATTGCATGTTTGATATACGCTCTATGTTGGGGGTCCAAGTAGGCATATATTAGGAAAACCTAACCTTCAAAATATGCATGTGTAATTCATAAGTAATTGGAAGAACTACATAGGGTTGTTAAGGTGACGGCAGAACCCTAGGCTTTTACAATTTAATTTTTAAAAACTATTCTTTTAGTTTATTTTATTTTGTCACTTGGCTTAATTATTTTCTATTAAATTCGTTTTTATTATTTAAAATCACAAAATCAACTTTTTCTCAAACTTTGTTTTAAGTAATTAATTAAGATTTGATTTGATACAAATTATTCATTCAATTCCTGTGGAGAACGACCTTGCTAGAGCTGCTATACTACGATAACCTTGTACTCTTGCAAGTATTTAAAGTGTTTTTATCCCTACTTTTGCAGGTGGTAAAATTCCTATCACGACCTGTACGACATAACTAGCACTTAGATCCAAGGTGAGCGTGCAGTGCAGATGTGAACAACACGTGAAAGACTGACCCTGGCCCCAGGCAAGCACAAACACCGGGTGCAGCAATGATGAAAAGACTACACATATATATATAATCATGCCATAACAATTCAATAATTCTAATCAACATAGTAAACTTACTTATCCAAACGTCCCAAAAGCTTGTAACTCGGTTGGGAACACGTCAGGGAAAACTCGTCTGAGTCAGAGCTTCCGAGTTGACGAGTCAAAACTCGATCATTTTCGAATTGGCTTGTACAGTTGGGTTCGTGGGTTCGTGGGTTCGAGAGGAACACGATGGTTGTATTTTTAAATTCCATCTGTGAGTTTTTTATGGTGGTGCTCTTGTTGCAAAGAAAAGAGAGCTTCGGGATAGAGAAAGAAGGTGAAAAAGATGAGAGAGAGAGGGAAGGCTTTTCTGATTGGACAAGAGAGGGGGAAGCTGTCTGATTGGTGAAAGTGAAAAATCTGATTAGGTGAGAGATTTGAGGGAAAGTGTTTGATTGGTTGTGAGGGATTTGAGGAAAACAAAGGGACATGGATCCAATTTAAAAAAGAGATAAAAGATAGGGTTTTGTACAAGTGAAACCCGACGAAATCTAACGTACCCTATCAAAAACAGTAATTTCCCACACTGAAAAAATCTGCACACACGTGTACAAATCTACCCGATGTTAACGTACTTTGACTGAGCGTAACTTTTTCGTTATAGCTCTGATTCGGGTCTAACTCACGCTCACATGTTCATAACAACGAGTACTATTTAATTACGCTACTAGGAAAATTAAAATAAATGCTGAATAACTACATCCACACCACTTTGCCAACAAGGGTAGAAATGTAAATTTACACACTCAGAGAGAAATTACATAGAAAATTAGGGATAAGTCGTCACATTTTGGTTGCAGAAGATTTGAACTCACAAAGAAGATACTCTTTTGTGTTTGAATGGAATTTTAGGTAAAAAAATATATTAATTTAAAATTAAGAAATTGTTATTAGCACTCCAAAAATCTTATTCTACATTCCTTACAAGTGTATTTTTCTTTCCAATTATAGAAAGTTTGGAATATCAAATAAGATTTTTGAAGTGCTAATAACAATTCCCTGAAATGAATATAAACTCTTTTTCCATTTTAGATTCTACATTTAATTGTTGATGATACTAAACATAGAAATTAGGGATTTTTAGTCCCAAATTATGAAATTATAATAAACATCGATTTTAATTTCCTGATCAGTAAATCTGAAGTAGGAAATCACTTTAATCACTTAGATACTTTGAGATCCTCTTCACCGCTAAAATTGTAGTATAAATAGATCCCAAATTAAGGTAGGGCTCACTACACACAACAGTGCAAATTGAAACAAACCTTAAAGTTGAGCATCAAATCGTCCCAGTCGTCACAAAATTATAAAAAAATATGAAGAAGAAGCCTACATCTCAAGCAGCTATTATCCTCGTCCTCGTGGTCATTTCATCTTGTGGGTTTTATCATTCTACCTAATTTATCTTCATGCATAAGAAAAAAGTTGTCACCCTACACGTATACAAATTAAACAATATTTTAGAGTCTGCCTCTATTAGAAGTGTCAGTTACGAGATTAATTTTGTGTATCTAAATAAGAGTATTGGTTTGTATATACGTAGATCTCTAAATGGAGCATTTTACGAGTGTGGTTTTATTTTTCAGGTGTGCAATTATTCTCGGCAGCCAGGATCAGTGAGCAACGTTGTTCTTCCAATGCCGACTGCAATGCGTTTCCATGCCATTCAGGCTCCGTAAAGATTTGTTTTGGCAACTATTGCTCGTGCCAACTATCCTCGAAAATTATTCATGACTCTAGCCTCCTGCAACCAAATCAAAATGGTCTCAAGTGTTCCAATCAGAATGATTGTGACAAACTTAATTTTTCATGCACATCGGGACAATTTATCTGTCTCCATGGACAATGCCAATGTAATAATTTTCTCATATAAGCTAATTAGCTAAAGGTGAAAGTTAATAATAAGGTACTGATGAAATACTCATAAATAGAAGTCCTCAATTATCGCTAGTTTTCCAGTATTGCCGAACAATTTTCTTGTCGATCCAATTGAAACCGTTACTCACCGCAACCTCCTCTAAGTAGGTTTTATTTGAGCGTTCATTAACAATTGAGCTCCAAATTTCAAATTTTAGTGAATGAAAAATAAATGAAACATTTTAGAGGTGAACAAAGAAAAAATGTTTATAAGGGTTCTTTTCATAATTTTCCAAAAAAAAATACAAAAAGGTGTTGCCCAATGAAAAACAATTCGTTGCGGAAACTTAAACGGGTAAAGTTTGAGACGCAAAGATTTGTGCAACGAACTTTTACAATTTATTGCACAAGAAAGTATACGCAACCAAAAAGGGTCAAAGACGCGACGAAAGAATTCTTCATGTGAAAGCTTTCGGAACAAAAGTTTTTGCTGTGCAAACTTTGAGGCAACAAAACATTTCCGTCGTGAGAAACTATAGGTAACGAAAACGTTTCATCTAAAACAAATTTGCGAGATGACAGATTTCACTTCTACAAAAAAAAAAGGCTTATATGATGACATACATTCGTCTCAAAAAGAGAAAATGTGTTACATTAATATGTGACGCATTTTCAGCGTCACTGCAAGCGTCACCTATGAGGCACCTAAAGTCCGTGTGAAAATTTTACACTTGTCACATATTTATGTATACGTGATGTCATTTTTGCCACCTATTAATTGATTAGAATACGGGACTTAAGGAGATATGTGACGAAATATGCATCACAAAATATAAAATTTAGTGACGTATAAATTCGTCACATATCATGTGTAAGCAGGGACGGAGCCAATGAAGGCTTACTGGGGTCATATGCCCCCACTCAAGTGATTCGTTTATTAAGTTGTCGACTACAATTATATAATACACACGCATTATCTTTAAAGAAAATATAGGTATTTAATGTCCAACATACCTTCATACTGCATATACTTCATATCAATTATTATATGAGCAAAAGTTCTCTAGTTCTATCATTCAAACCGAAAAACCTCTTTCCTGCGTAATCATGTATTAATATTTTTCTTATCACTCTGCCATTTTCCACTACTACACTGAAATTTTTGTAACATTAGAATTGTGATACATCATCATTTGAAATTATCTCTGTTATCATATTGGGTATAAGCTATACTATAATGTTTTCTTAGTTGATTTTCAAGTTGCCCCCACTAGAAAAAATTTCTAGCTCCGTCCCTGTGTGTAAGTGACGTGGAAATGGTCACTTATTCCTTTGATATGTGGGGCAGCGTGTGTGACATATGTCAAAATCAAATGCCTATTTGTTTCCAATAGGTGATGAACCAATTACCACATATTCCTTGTTTTATAATTTGGAATTATTCATAACATATGTAAGTTAATACTTCAATTAATCACATTATTGTTAATAAAAAGTTTAATTACATAAGTTGAATACATACATCATGTGATGTTTCAAAACCTAACATGAATGTGGATGCAAATTTCCGCCGCTTTTTTCTTGGACAAAATTGCACCTACAAAACAATTAACACCTTTGGTCAAGGCCAAAACCCTCACGCGCCCACGATGATTTGGGGGGGGGGGGGGGGGGCTTTGGCCGAAGAACCTCTGATGCCAAAGTTAGAATTTAGAGAGAGAAAGTGTTTGAAGAGTTTTTTGGATTTTTGCAAGAGTCTTGGAATAACTTTTTGGTGAGAATGGGTGCCTATTTATAGGGTTAGGCTTTGCCCAAATTTTCCCAAGGTGTGACCGGCCACTAATGGGTTTTGGTGGTTATGGTTTTGGCTTAATTAGCCAATTTATTGGCTAATTAAGTATAAAAGAAATAAATAGGAGGTTACAAAATTGAATAGTTGTGTAAATAGGGTAATAAAATGGAGAAAAGTGTGAAAAGCTAGGGAGAAAGGGGGTTACGGGATTTGATGAGATGAATCTTGAATTGTTACCTTTTTGGAGCATTTTTGAGCTACTCGCGTGTAGGAATCCTAGTTGCCTCAAGGGTAGTTTGGTCCTCTTTTACTAAAATCTCCACGTGTTGCCTTGTGATTATTTTTTGCTCCACAAATGCCCCCACACCTGCTGGGCTGCTCGTAGGAAAGGGCAACAGATGTAGAGATCTTCTTGCTTTAGGAAACATAGGACTGCTTCCTATTTTGATGCAGATTCCCTCTTTATTAGGAAATTAGGTCCTTCTAAGAAAGGGAAGTAAATTTCTCTCAAAGCCTATTTAAGTCCACCTTAAGTGGGTTATTAAATCAACTTTGGAGAGCGATTTATTCAACCCTACAAGAGAAAGAGAGCTTAGAGGATATTTATTCCCCCTCCTCTAGCAATCTTCAACATCTCACCCGTGCAAAAGACCATCTTTCGTTGCTTTCTTCGTCTTCTCCGTGCCGCACCAATGTAAGAAAAATTTAATTTTTCTTGTCTTCTTCTTGAATAGTGCTATCGTAGAGCAGCTGACGGGGTGGTGTGGCACGTCGGCTGATAGGGGCCAGGAATCGACTCGGCATGGGCCGAAGAGGTGTTGTGGCAGGGACCACTACTTTAGGCTACTCGACTTGGCTAGAACCAAGGGCAGCTTGTGCGGTTGGGGCCGCGGATTGTGGAGCTGGGGCGCAGTGCTAGGCGAGCCGCAAAGCTCATGTCCTTTAGGCTCTTTGACATAGGCCAGGCTAGCGATTCGGAAAAATAAAGAGGTCGCGACCCTAATAAGTTGCTGGAATGCTGGGCATACAGGCCTCCTGCCTGCTAGTTGGGACAAAGGTGGGCTGCTCTCGATAGAGAAAATGAATATGATCAAGACGGATGCATTGGCTCGTCCAATCACTGTTGTGGATCCCGCTGTAAATGAAGGTGGGAAAAGAGATCTTCCCTGCCTGCTAAAGAAATGTCGGTTGAGAAAAAATCAAAGACTTCTTCCGCTGCTTATGAGGGTTTGCTGACTGTCCCCAAGCTTGTGATTGGCTTGACTTTTTTTTTTTTTACATCTGAACCAATGACGTCTGCCATGCCAAATATGGCTAGTTCAATTGCTGATAGGGTTGGCCAGCGTAGAGGTCATGTCACGCCCCCAGTGCCGAAATTTGTACTAAGACGTCAGTTAGGAACTAAGTCTGGTTCACCTTTGGAAATGCTTGGTAAGCGGCGCCAAGGCCCACTCATCTTGCTACTAAGACTGAATCGCCTGCTGGGAATAAGGAGACTGCTCGCGTGGGTAGTTGTGAGAAATCCACTAAGCCTGCTTCTGGGGAGGCTGCTGAAATCTGTGCGCTTTTCAAACCAAATCTGCTTGAAGACATGGACACTTGTGCCAAGTTTGTTGATGATATCAAAAGGTTTGTTGGCCCGAGTTCCTTTGTGAAGTGTACGACCGAGTATAAGAGGACTGCTTTGCTGGCCATGGTGTAGAAAACAGAGATTCTGGCAGCCGAGTCTATGTTCCTTGATCAAGAGGATACCAAGGCTGCTAATGAGGTGTCAAAGGATGTGGCAGTTAAAGCTTATCCTTCCCAGATTAAAGATCTTAAGCATGCCTCCTTTTTTTTTAGCTTTGTTCCGCTGCTTATGCAAAGGATGAAGAGTTAATTGCTGCTTATAACCAAGTGATCCACTTCAAGAAGGTTGTTGATAGGCTTGAACCCCAAGTGTTGAAACTCTAAGGTGCATTGAAGATCAATGAAAGTTTGAAGAAAGAAGTGGATGAGCTGCAGCGCGTCTATGTTGGTCTGCTCGAGAAGATCGGGCAGCTAAAAGGTGAAAAGGCTAGGCTCGAGGCTCCGTTTATTCAGAGTGAGGCCAGTTTCTACAAGCTGGGATATATAGATCATCTCTTTGGTAAGCTGTCTAACTTTGAGTTTGTTGGGAAAGACTTCAAAACTTTTCTCTATTTCTCTGAAAGACTTGTTCACCCTTATTTTTTGGGGCCTCCATTGGTGAAGTAGCCGGAGATGTTAGTGCCCACACTAGAGCAACTGGGAGTAAAGTGCCGAATGATGCCGCTGCTGAGAATTTCACGGCTGCTTAAGGTGTGGCCGAGTAGTTGTGGAGTGTCCAAGTTGCTAAAGAGTTAGTCTTCTTGGTAGTCTTCAAGATTTTCTTTGTTTCCCTCATTGCTTTTTGCTTTGCTTGTACTCCTTCGGTCTTCGCTAGTTGTTTATCAAATTTGCTAGAAATTTAATAAACTTGATTCCTTCGTTTTTCTCCATCTTCGCTTCTTTTGTTCATGCCCTAACCGTTAGACTTTATAGACCAGTGACAGGCGTGCTACTTTTCTATAAGCAGACAGGCCCGCATAGCCGATCCAGCCGTAGGTGTTGGTGTAGAACTTTGCAAAGTTGTTAGCCATAGGGTTGGCAGCCGGATGCCTTACTTACAGAAGCAGACAAGTCTGCGTAACCACTAGGCTGTTAACCTTGGCTTTCTCCAATTCCATAGGTTACGTAGCAAGTATCACAACACTTTAGGACTTGGTGTAGGTTGTTCCACGCTTGGTAGAGATGAAACTTATCGACTACGTATCATGTCGGCAGCTGATAAAGCTTCGTATATGCACGCTAGCTTGTTTAACCTTTCACAAGAATGTGCGGTTGTATGAGTCTAGCATGGTTTTACTGTTCGAAGGGCAAGCCGTAGGCAGTTTTCTGGAAACCGTAGGCTACCTTAGTGCACTCAGTAGCAGCTTTAGGGTTCCAGGGCAGCCGTCTGTAGGCCGTACTGCGTAATGTGCCCCATCCGTCTCTAGGGCCCGGTTCCCCACGGATTAGGCCAAGAGACCCAAAATTCTTCAATTAGCTAAGCCTTGAAAAAGACCATTGTGGCTACTTTTAGGAATTCCAGCGCAAGCCATCGTACTTCTCTAGTTATACTAAGGCAGCCTGGCTCATCCACGTCTAGATATTCGGAGTGTGGAGTTTATCCTCCCGCTTTGGAGAGCAGACCCATGTGGGTGTCGGGGAATTAGTTTACCCTCTCACACTAGAGAGCGTGGTTGGTCCCTCGGGGGGTGCAATTCCTGCGATGAGTCCCTAAGAAGGGCACAATCTTCTTTTTAAGTGCAGGTATGATCAGTTGTCGTAGGCATGTAGTTGAGCCAAGTTGCAAATTACTTCTGAATTCCTCATTGAAAAAACGAGTGAAACGAACGAATAACTTAGCTGTAAAAGACTATATAACAACTGGATAGCTCTCAACTTGCGATGTGGTGCCCGTTAAGCTGCTTCAGTTTTTGGGCTTTGATGTAGTGGGAGGTCTGACATGGTACTTCCTTATACTGTAGGCATTCCACTGTTTTTTTATCTTTTTGTCGTTTCATGGTGGCGTGGGTGTAATTGCTCTTACCGCCTAGTCTGCTGATTTTGTACGGACCTTCCCAGATGGAATCCATTTTTTTAGAGCCTTATCTGCAGGCAGTGATGAAGGCTTTTCTTGAGACCAGATCTTCGGGTTAGAGCTGTCGGATCTTGGCCTTTTTGTTGTAGCTGGAGAGGAGTTGTTGCTGGTAAGTTGTGATGCTAGTGATAGTCTGCTCGCGCTTCTCCTCTGCCAGATCTAAGCTTGTGGTCATCTCCTTACTGTTCGGTTACTCATTTTTTGGTGGTGTGATATGCCCATAGACATCCGGGGAGTTCGTCTAGCCATTTTCCTTTCTTGTTGGTGAGGGATTTCTTGAAGCAGTCAAGGATCGTCTTATTGGGTGCGTTGTCGATATGCAAATGCCAGAAGTTTTCATCAAGTGGAGCATGTACAGCTAGGGTGTACTAGGCTTGTTAGGCCACTCTGTTACGACACCTAGGCTAGGCGTGAGTGCGCAGTAGAGAGCCATAGAGCTGGACCAAGTAACACGTAGTAGGAAATGCTCAACTGCCAGTATTGAGCCACTCTAGAGTAAAATTATAGAGTAAGGGTCGGCTGAGGCCGTGTGACACATAGCAGAAGGTGGTGTTCAACCGCCGGTAGAATATTTTAAGGCAACGAAGACAAAACTTGCTTCCGAGTGTGTCCTTCTAGTGTTCGTCTGCCGTTGGCGTGCTTTTTGGGCCGAATAGTACGTCATCAAGATGACTGCTTGCGTCTGAAGGTAAAACTTGAGCTCCCAGGCTGCAACAATTATTGCCAAACCTAGCTTTTGAATTTCTGGTAGCATCGAGGAGAGCTTTTGAACTATGGAATACAAGTCATCGGATCCTTATCTCTTCTCGTATGATGATAGAGCTTATCGCTACTTCTAAGACTGCCAAGTAAATGTATAAGTCCTCCGCTGCTCCTGGCTTGGGTAGTATGGGAGGTGATGTGAGATACTTCTTCAGGTCTTGGAAAGCTCTTTCATCCCATTTTTCTCGTTGTGCTCTCTTAATGGCCTTGAAAAAAAAGCTTGCATCGATCGGTGAACCGCGAAAGAAAACGGTTGAGGGCAGCTGCTCATCCGGTCAAGCTTTAGATCTCCTTCAAGATAGTGGGAGACTTCATCTCTAGGATCACTCGGATGTGCTTCGATTCCTCGTTGGGTCACTAGGTACCCTAAGAATCTTCCTGAAGATATTCCGGATGTGCATTTGGTAGGGTTAGGATCGAGAACTTAGAGTAGTTCTTGGTCATCGGGCCTCCTCTAGTCAAGAATCAGTCCCTATGCTTGGCCCCCTGCTTGCTTTATTTGTTCAGCTGCTTTCTGCTCCTTCTTTACCGCTACTTCTTTTTTAGGCTGTTCGGGTGCCTTGTCTACTCGCCGAGCTTCATCCCAAAGTGTGTATTTCACTACTAGAACAAAGAAGTCTGCTAGGGTTAGATCTTCTTTCATGATCAATTCTCCGAACAATGGGTGGTCTGCTAGAAGTCCTTTTTGGAAGGCTGCTCTAGCTATCAAGTTGTTGCATCCGACTATCCTTGCCTTCTCTGCTTTGAACCTCTTCACATAGTCTGGAAGTGACTCCTTTGGGTTCTTCTTGACGTTGAACAAATGGTCGGATTTGTTCTTGATCGAGCGATAGGGTTCTTTGATGAAAGCCAAAGAAAGTTCATCAAAATTCCGGATAGACTGTGGCGGTAGGGTGTAGAGCCAATCTTGCGCTTCGCCTTGTAGAGTGGTGGTGAATATCTTGCACATAAGATCATCGTTGTTTTGATAAAGGATCATTACGCTTCGGTAGTGCTTCAAGTGTCTCTCCGGGTCTTCTTCCCCTTTGAAAGATGTGAAATGTGGCATGCTGAACTCGCGTGGAAGCTCTGCCTGCTCGATCTCATCCGTGAAGGGTGACTTGCTTATGTTGGTCATGTTCCGTCGTATTGCCTCGTCGGTGACCTCATTACGTTGAAAATTACGCAATCGCTTGGTCAAGAGTCTTTCTACTTTCTCCTGAATTTGCCTTTGGGGTAGCGGAGCTCTCGGCTGCCCCCAGTCATGACTTGTTGGTCTAGGCTGCTCTTCCATGTATTTAGCTCTTCTATGCCGCGGATGCGATTTTTGTGGTGCGTTCCTAGCAGGCGAACGAGTTCTTTGCAGGCTACTGGTTGAACTTGAGCTGGATTGAGTGACTACTTTTCTCCATCCGTCGTGCTGCCTACTCCGATGTGAGGTGGAGGATGCTCCTTGCGGGCTTAGCCGTGAATGAACACTTCGCCTGGAAGGTTGCTCATGTTGACCATGGGAGTATGACCCCAACCGTGAATGTATGTTCATCCATGGGCCTAATCAAGAGTGCACGCTTCTCCGCGCGCTAAGACGAGAATATACACTATCTTGAGAGCCCAGTCGGAAGTGTACATTGCCAAAACACTTGGTTTGTGGCCGATCTAGTGGCTGTTTTCTGGGTCGCTGCTGGAGAGATTCCTAGTCTGCCCTTGTCCTACTTCGGGACACCATACCTAGGGCACATTGCATCTCAGTGCGCTGCAATAGCTGGTTCACCAAGGTCGTCTGCTGTGCGAGGGCGCTCATCAACTCTATGACTTGTCGAAACAAGTGTTGTTCTCCATTTGGGTTGGAAGAGCTTGGAAGGAATGTATCTCCTTGAGCAGTGGAAGTGTGGTAGACCCCAGGCGTGATATTTGAGTTGGGAAATGTCAAATCTGTGAAGAAATGTGGTGAAAATGCCCCCGATTCGATCACGGGTCCCGAGACTTAAAGTCGAGACAGTTGTGCTACTTTTGGGCCGACTTAGGCTGCTCAGGATGCCAAAGGAGTAGGCTGGGCCACTAGAACAGGCTGGGCCGTAGGAGTAGGCTGGGCCACGAGAGCAGGCTAGGCCACGGGAGCAGGCTGGGCCTCAAGAGCAGGCTGGGCCACGTGAGCAGGCTGGGCCTCAAGAGCAGGCTGGGCCGCGTGAGCAGACTGAGCCTACGGAGCAGACTGGGCCGCAGGAGTAGGCAGGGTTGCGAGAGCAGGCTTGGCCCCTAGAATGGGCTGCTCGGCGGGAGCATGCTGCTTAATGCGTGATGCATGCGAGTGCATGGTTTGGGCTCGGGCCCGTGCAAGCTTGGATGGCATGGCTTGGGTCATGATGGTGGTGCCATGGATCTTGCCGTGAGTGGTTGCCATGGTGGAACTTTGTGGTGGTACCACACCACCCATGACCACATCTAGCCTCATGGATCGCCGCGGTCCCATTTCTTGAATGTGAAAATTTTCACTTGTGGAATTTTCTAAATTTCTAGCCATTATATTTTTCTTTCACGTCTTATTAAATAATCTTTGCAAATTAAAAAATTCTAATAATAAGAACGTATGAATTTTCTTTCACATTTTATCAAAGAATCTTTGCAAATTAAAAAATTCTAATAATAAGAACGTATGAAAAAATATTGAAATGGACTAGTAAATACAGAAAAACCTTTTTATGCGAGAGTCTTCTACAAGTATGGATCTTCAACTCTTAATGAAAGCACCAATTGTGGATGCAAATGTCTGCCGCTTTCTTCTTGGACAAAATTGCACCTACAAAACAATTAACACATTCGGTCAAGGCCAAAAGCCTCACGCGCCCACGATGAATTAGGGGGGGGCTTTGGCCGAAGAACCTCCGATGCCAAAGTTAGAATTTAGAGAGAAAAAGTGTTTGAAGAGTTTTTTGGATTTTTGCAAGAGTCTTGGAATAGCTTTTTGGTGAGAATGGGTGCCTATTTATAGGGTTAGGCTTTGCCCAATTTTTGCCAAGGTGTGGCCGGCCACTAATGGGTTTTGGTGGTTATGGTTTTGGCTTAAGTAGCCAATTTATTGGCTAATTAAGTATAAAAGAAATAAATAGGAGGTTACAAAATTGAATAGTTGTGTAAATAGGGTAATAAAATGGAGAAAAGAGTGAAAAGCTAGGGAGAAAGGGGATTACGGGATTTGATGAGATGAATCTTGAATTGTTACCTTTTTGGAGCATTTTTGAGCTGCTCGCGTGTAGGAATCCTAGTATGCCTCAAGAATAGTTTGGTCCTCTTTTACTAAAAAATCCACGTGTCGCCTTGTGATTATTTTTGGCTCCATAATGAACATCCACAAAACTAACAAATATAAGTCGAATACACTTATGGTAAACGTTTGCGCAACAAAATATTTTGTCACATTTCTGATTTTTGACTTTTTATTTCTTTTCGTTGTGCAGATGTTTAAGCGACAAAATAAATCGTAGCCTTATCTTTGGGGGTAACGAAATATGTCATAGCTTTTAGTTTTGGGCGATTAATGTGTTTTGTCACGCAAAATTTTTCTGATTATAATTTATTTAATTTTTAATTAAATTGGATATTTTAATTAATTTAAAGATTGAGTATTTAAAATTTAAAAAAAAATATATGATTACTAATGAACAAATTAAATATATTATATATAGAAAGTACGAATAAATGAAATAAAATATTCTTATATTCTAATACAAAGAGCTATTATAGATGTGGCGGTTGGAAATCTGCTGGTTGAGATGGTTGGGAATTTGCTAGCTAAGATGGCTGTGAATCAGGTGCAGATGGTATCAAAAATGTAATGTCGGACAATTGAAGGGCGCATAAGATATGGCTGATTCGCCCTGGACCGAAAGCTGCCACCTCAGGCCCTAAACTTATGTCGTCAAACTCGTGACGGTTCCCAAGCGGTCTCTAGAAGATGAGGCACCAATGTCACAGACTCACGCATTATCCACCTATAGTTGAAGATGACTTGTGGCTAGGAGTGAAAGGCCAACCAAGATCAAATATAATTGGTTTTTCGCAAAATCTCTTTCAATAGAGCGTATGTTGATGGCCAGTCTTATTGAATCAGTTGCACATAAATATGGCCTTCTCGGCTTTTCCTTTCCTTATTGGCTTTGACTTTTTCAATCTCCAGTCTACATGTCTATAACCAATGCTTAGATGTCTGTTTTGGCTTTGTCTCGACTTTATTCCTTCCTGCTATCTTGATGAAGACTGTGTAGTATTATCAATTTTTTGCTTGGTTGATTGAATCTCTCCGGGGGCCAGTGTTAGAGCCAAAATCAAGGTTGGGAGGGACCTCTAAGCCATATGAAAGAAATTGGACAATAATAATTTGACAACCTGTCCCTAATTTTACGATTTTAGTATTTTTAAATGTGTGAATTGACGAAAATGCCCCTAGAGGCAAGGGTGTTGACTTTTGTGGACTAGCGTATAATGAGACGTACAAAACATTATTTTAGCGTATCCTTGTAGTATTCAACGATACGAATGCGTAGGCACAAGCAGAATTGAATTTGGAGTTAGGACAGATATTTCATGGATATGAAGATGAAGGGTAATTTAGTAAATTCAATCCCTCTTTATTTTATTAATTTCTGTTGAGATTTTTTCATGTTAACGGGGCCCACACCCATTCGCATGTGTTCCCATTTCTCCTAAGCCACCATACATTGGTTGCTACCTCACCCTACTTCCACTTTCATCTATCTCGCTCTCTAATCCATCTCGTCCCACCTCTATAACCACCGGCGCTGAGACCAGAGCGCCACCATCACCATACCATCATACCTTCAGCAACCACCGCAACCTCTGGACTCCCTCAGCCATGATCTTCTATATGCAGAAACCTCTTTCTCTTTTCTTCTCTCCCTGCACAGTGGCACCACTACTGTTTATAATTTCCTCCGACGAGATTTTGAAGTTTTGACGATGGTAAGTTCACCCAAAATTTCTTGGATTGTGTTTTGGTTTGTATTTCTAGCTTTTCTAAGGTTTTTTGGTAGGAGTTGGCACATGAAGCAACACAAGGGAAATTTCCTAGTTTTTCCGCGAGTAACCCAATGGCTTTCGAGCCATTTTTTGGTGAAAGTCGGCCATGGCCGAGGAGACCAATGGTACAATTAGAATCCTTGTTCCCTAATCTTTGTTTTGGTATATTGGAAGGCTAGGTGTAGCGTTGTGTTTAGTTGGTTAGAGCTGGAGATTTATACTGGCCTTTTTTTTTCCTGAATCCGAAAGTTGTAGTGGCAATCGACCAAAGAATAAGAAGAGAAGAAAAAAAAGGCTAATCCAGATCCATGGGCCTAAGCCCAAAACCTTAAGCTTAAGCCTTTGGGCCTTTGTCCAAAGTCGTCCCATTTCTAAATTGGGCTCATAATATTTTGAGAATATTCTTTGAAATATTCCTTGGGTTATTTTTTGGAATTTTCTCGGGAACCTTCCTAGGCTAATTTCGACGTTTCGAGTCCATTTTTGACATCGACATAGTGAAATTCCAAAGTTACAACGTAATTGACCACTGGGGCATCTCGGTTAACTTTTTTGGGTTAACCGTTGACTTTTTACAAAATTTGTCGAGGACCCCCTTAGCAGATTTCGATGCCTTGATTCCAAATTCGTACTCCATTTTCCCAAATTTAATTGTTTTAGTGAAGTTTTACTAATGAGTCCTAATTTTATGCTCAAGTGCTATTATTATCGGTGACTTCGGCTATTCTAGTTCGAACGAGTTCGACTCAACGACGTGATCTGTGAGTGGGCCTTTTCTTTTATATAGTATATATATATTGTTTAGTTTCCACATATATACTTGTGAATGAATTTTCTAGGTGATTGCCATAATTAGATTAACGTTTATAAGAAATGTCTTTTTGTTGGGAAATTATGAAATAATCTTACGGTATGCACAGGTAAGCTTACTATAAGGGGATGCCTTAATTATACTTATGGCCATGATTAATGTTTATGGAATAGTATTATGTCGATGTAAATTATTGGTCTACCACTGTATGATTTTAGTCACGTTATCTGCTCATCATTTGCTGCACCAATGTTAGTACTCGCCCAGGCTAGGGCTAATCTTTCACTTGTATGTGCACCTCGCACTATACACTCAATTTGGATCCATTGTAGGTGCCAGTCCTGTCCTAGATTGCTATGAGCAATTAGAACCGTATGTGTTGCGCATAGCACCAGTCTTCACGTGATTGTAGTATTAGAGCGTATATCATTATTACACCCAGTCAGGTTCATGTCAGAATACCTCTGCATGAATTCGTGTGTTAGCATATGTCGATGGGCACTCAATATGATATGTTTAGTTAGGTGAGATATTGTGATTACTAGACGTTCTATGTTTATTTACGAAATGGCATGACATATTGCATTATTGAGATATTGCTGGCTACGGTAAGTATTTTCGTGCTATACGTAGTATGTATATTTTGGAAACTATACTCGATTTACGGCGAAGGGTTATAATGTTTTCAAAAAGGGTTTTATAAAATTTTAATTTTCAGGCCCACTCGCCCTTGTTTTTCGCCCCTCCAAGTTTTAGTAGCTGAGCTTTTGTGTCAACGAGGATTTCTGGCAAAAGGTTGTGGTAGGAATACTATCTACGGTATAATTGCTCTTTTACCTTCACCATACTTTACTTAGGAATACTATCTACGGTATAATTGCTCTTTTACCTTCACCATACTTTACTTATGCTCTGACATCACGTGTGAAATAGGTTCATTCCCGCTTATTAGCGCACTCTTATACTTAGGCACTTTTAGGTTTAAATTTATTCATATTTTTCACATCACTACACTTTATGACTTCGTCACCCTCCGAGTGTCGGCCAACACAGCTCGATTCGGAGTCCAGGTGGACATTCCGGGTTGGGTGTGTCAATAATATAACTAATGGGAGAAAACTTGAAGGTTCATTTTATGTAGAATTAAAAAATGTTAATCAAAAGAGAGTAATGGAGTCATGAAAAATAAATAATAATATTGAGATAATTATATTACCAACACTGAACTTCTTTGTGAGTTCCTACATTGAAGTTGAACAGAAATTAATAATCATGGCCCAAAACTACAATTATGAAAATTTTGCTTTCAAAATAAATTCTTCCTCTATTCTATATATGTGTGATTTCACTGTAAAACAACACTCTAGCATGCAAAAGGCGAATTAACTAGAGAAAGTTAGTTCATATAAGGCTTTGGTTTCACAACAACACTACTATAAAACACTTTTTAAGTCAATTAAAGAAACTTAATAAAGCTAGTTGGGAGCGAAAGCACATAAGTTAAAGAATGCAGAGTATCCAACCAAAAGCACACAAACATAGCTACAAAGTGAAGAAACTTCAAAATAGGCCCGAGCCTCTCCAGGTCCTCAAGTGGCTCCGTCACTGGGGCCTACGACCAAAAGTCTAGTCTAGCATCTCAGTCATAATTTGAAGTCCCTCATCCTCAGTTGGAGTCACCTATTTAAGAGGGATGTCTGGGGGAATCTATGATATCTTCTCCACCATAGTAGCCTCTTCTAACAAGAAAATACACATTAAATTTTTTTTTTAATTTATAAATGAAAGAAAAGCAACAATTCAAGAAACTTACATTGACCTGCTCAATCATCTTGCACCCAAGTCGAACATAAACTTTCTTGAACATATTGATATTCGGAAACTTAGAACCCTCTTGAAAATAAAGGTTAAAAAATTAATCAAGTCATCTTAATAAAATTCATTTTACAAATAAAATATAATAATAATATACTTTTATCTCTCATTGCTTCTTCAACCTATAGGAGAATGTTTCAAACACGAGTGGTGGAGAAATTTCTTTTTTGACCTATTTATCTTGTTGGCCTGAGAACTCTTATGTTAAACATTAAATTTATTAGTGAATACATTGGAATAAAATTATTATAATATTATTATACTTACCCAAAAAACTTAGGGTCCTGAAAAAATGGTGCCACAACCACTTCCAGTCCTCTAACTGTTGGGCCAATTCCTTAGGGCAGGCAGTGACGATAATAGTCTCCATGTCTGAAAAGTGAGAAAATGGTTGTGGAGGCCGCTTTTCCACTCAGTGTACCGCCTCGTGAAAGCCTCAAGTGTATAAGTGATCAAGTTGTGATCGAGGCTTTCAACATTAAAGTTCAACTGCTAATATCAAAATTATTAAAATATTAATGATAATAGTCTTAATTATAAAAAGCACTATTAAAATTTGAATTTACACTCAGTTATAGCTCATGCCACATCACCTTCTTCATCTCCTCTGGCACTTTTGTTCAGGACTACCACTACATAGGGCAATGAGTTCGAATTATCGACCCTATGTCGTGCATGTTGTGCACATTTTTCTGACCTTAGCGGACTTGATTCGCTCATTTGACATATGTGTGACTTTAGCAGACTTGATCTGTCTTCAAGGCCCTTTGGTATTTTTATTCCCTGTTAAAAATAATAATAATAATAATAATAATAATAATAATAATAATAATAATAATAATAATAAAACATTTATGGCAAAAAAACCAACATACAATTCTACCAAAAAATTGGTAGAACCTCCCTAAAATATAACATTTTCCATAACCTGCAAACAATTATATCATTCATAGCTATCCAACTAATATTTTCAACAATTAATAGTAGTAATGGTGGGAAGGATGGTGGTGGAGGTGGTGGTGTTTAGTGGTAGTAGTGGCGAGGTGGAGTTAATGGTGGAAGCATGATATGAGGTGGCGGGGAGGAAAATGGTGGAAGTGTTGGTGGTAGTAGAGGTGGTGGGAATTTATAATAAAAGAGAGGAAAAAAAATAAAACCTATCAAAATCTTGAGGGGAGAAGTATGATTTGTCATTGCATAAAATGCACTATAAAATCACTCAAATCTACTAAAATCCTTCACTTTTCAAATCACTTTAAATGCAATTGATTTATTAATGGCCCAAAACTTTTGCAAAAGTCCCCTTAGCATTTCTCGATTAATTAAATACAGCTTGATTTCTATGGACTTTTATAAACTCATTTACAATTATGATTGAATACCAACAAACTTTCATTAAATTCTTTAAAATCTTAGTTGAATACCTTTAAAATTTTAAACTCCTTTAAAACCTCTCAAAACCCAAATTGAATATACCTAGACTAAAAGCCATATGCAGTAGGAGAAATATGTGTTTTATGCATAATTTATTGGCAAATTAAAATTCTAAATGTGACACACCCCAACCCGAAAGTGGGGCGTGCCGGCGACTGACCGGAGAAGATGACGGCATATTCCGTCAGTTTTGACGAAATATGCTAACGGCGTCAGCTAACGTCGTTAAGAGATGACGGAATATTCCCAGTAAATACCTGACGGCGTTAACTGGCGCCGTCAGTGTGCAAGTCACATGACCGCGCGTGGGGGGCGCGTAGGTCCGTGCCATACCTGGCGCGTGGGGGTGCGTGACAGGTCCAAAAATAATTTTAAAAATATAGGGATGTTCGTGATGTCGAGTAGATCATGTTGGTATATTCAAATACCAAAATTGAGCTACGTATGAAAAGTTATTTCTAAAGTTCCGTTTATGTACGTTAAATAACGTTTATTCAGTTACTTCTCATATAGGCGAGGCCTATCCCGAGGACGAGCGTAGCCAACCTAAGCGTGGGGGCTATGATCCGACTATTTATCAGTGAGTGGGCGGTTTGTTTTCTGTACATACCTATATATACTGCTATTTTCCCAAAAAATTCATTTAAATGATGAAATGATTTGAGATGTCATGCAAAGTATCTATTTACTTTAATTATGCATTAGTAATTGCATATAATTATGATGGTGTTGCGGACGCACAGGTAAGTATCAGGTAAGGTTTTATACTGGTTATGACGAGAATAAAATGATGTGTTATGAGCGAATGAATGATATGATTAGAGCTCATACACTTGCACATTTATATTAATGCCCCGGCCCAAAGTTAGGGGCACAGTCTTTCACGTGTTGTTCACCTCCAGCACTGCATGCTCGCCTTGGATCCAAGTTAGGTGCACAGTCCTGTCGTATAGACCACTATAGGTGGGTTCGACTCATAGGTGACCCGCGAATCATTCGCACAGTCTTCACGTGATTGTAGCATTAGAGCATATTATTCTATATACAGTGATGAATTGCAGACCACTAAAGGTGGTATTGATTTATGTGCAGGTATATATATATACAGCCGAGGGCTGAGTTGATATGATAAGATGATGAGATGATTATGAGCTATATATGCAGCCAAGGGCTGAGATGATTATCAGATATTGATTGACATCACAGAATTGCGATATGAGCATACAGTTGAGATATTAGTTATTATACTTTGGCATGGCATACATACAGATAATTCTAGCATGATTTTGAGATATATATGTATATGAGTATTTTATTTCTAGGAAATTATACAAGTTTTACAGAGAAAGGTTACAGCTTTTGAGAAAAGAATGGTTTTGAAAAAGATTTGTTTTACTGACCCACTCAACTTTGTTTTTCGCCCCTCTAGGTATTAAGTAGTGTTCGTTGGTGGCATATGAGGATCTTCCGGACGTTCTGACAGAATTCACTCATGTAGGATCACCTGTGGGTGTTATTTCTATTAGTACTTTCTGCTTGACTGCGCTTAGTTATTTATGCTCTGGGTCTGTAAAGGCACTATAAGTCTCACCCTAGCACACTATCTTATTAACCTGCTAGTGGCTTGGTTTTAATTGGTTCGTATCTTTCTAATTAATCTTGCTTCCGCGCTATAGTTACGTTACGCTCACGTGACGGCCAGCACGTCCCACTTTCAGGTCGGGGTGTGTCAGAATGATTCTTGGATCAAAAATTCCAAATTCATGTATGCATTGACTTGAACAACTAATTTAATATATGTAATGTATACATAGGGAAAGCTACATAAGGGCGATGAGGGGCAGCCACCCCTCCATTCGCTAGAAAAGACGTCCATGAGCGCTAGTTCCCTCGCTTTACTGTCATTGGAAGTGAGAAATGGATCCTCTGGTGTGCTTTAGTTTTGCTGTTGCATAACATGTTTTAGTCTGGATTTTAAAAAAAAAATTTAAATATTCTAACTAAAACAACGTCGTTTCGATGATTAGGTTAAAAAAAATTAAAGGAAAACTAATGAAGAGGGCTTTAAAAGTTTACATTTTAACCAAAAACCACCCTATAATTTTATTTAATGATAAGGACAAAAAAGAAAATAATAAAAAACAAAAAGTAACCTCACAAAAGCGTGTGCATTGCAAATTCAATAAACTTACCATATGTATTGCAGCAGCCTACACCTTTTATTATTATTTCCTTTAGTAGCTTTAGCCTTAGCCTCATAGCCCCACGTGCCTCCTTTCTCTTTCTTTATTTCATGTTTAGGAGCTTTAATGATGATAGTTAGTACTTTCAATGCTTCCCTCATGTTCCCACTCTTACCATTTCCAATGAAAATGTAATCAACTATCTCTCATAATAATCTTAACTGATGATTTCCTATTTAAACTTTTTGTGAGAATGGAATAGGCTCTCATCTTTCCTAAAAGTAGAGAAATATCTGCTCTCTTCAGACTTAAATGACTAATTATTTTGGACGACACTTCCTGAATAGATTCGACCATCATTATACTTTTGACGACATTCTCGTGTATCGAATAATTATTTGGGTTTGCTATTCATTATTAGAATGTTCACGACTCATCCATTAATCAGTATAACAACTAATCAGAAAACACAACTAATCATTTTTATCTAGTTAATGTTGATGACATGCCTTTTCCAAGTTTATTTTTCAAACCATTGGCCACTAATTTCTTGGCCCCCAAAACTATAGATGCTAGTGTGCATTTTCCAGTTGAGCTTCGTCTCTTGTCCATTGTTTTCTATGCCATGGTTAATGAAATAGTGATAGTACTAGTATTCAGTTTAATAAATAGTCAGTGTTTAGTTTACGAAATAGTGATAATATTATATTTTAGTTTAATAAATAGTCAATGTTCAGTTTACAAAATAGTGATAGTATTAGTGTTCACTTTAAGAAATAGCCAGTTTTTAGTTTAAGAAATAGTGATAATATTATATTTTAGTTTAATAAATAGTCAATGTTTAGTTTACGAAATAGTGATAGTATTAGTGTTCAGTTTAATAAATAGTCAGTTTTCAATTTAAGAAATATTGATAATACTAGTGTTTGGTTTAAGAAATAGTTAGTTTTTTGTTTACGAAATAGTGATAGTATAAGTGTTCGGTTTAAGAAATAGTTAGCGTTTAATTTACGAAATAGTGATAGTATTAGTTTACGAATTAGTGATAGTAATAGTGTTCGACTTAAGAAATAGTGATAGTATTAGTGTTCAGTATAAGAAATAGTTAGTATTCAGTTTACGAAATAGTCAGTGTTTAGTTTAAGAAATAGTGATAGTACTAATGTTCGGTTTAAGAGTTAGTCATTATTTGGTTTGACAAATAGTTAGTGTTAAGTTCTAAATATAATCAATGTTCGATTATAGAAATAATTAATGTTCAGTTGTAAAAATAACTAGTGTTAACATGACATGACACAAACTTAAAAAATTGCCCAAACTAAAGATAAAATCACTATTTCGAAATTAAAATAAGCATTGTTTATCAAACTGAAAAATGAAAAATTTTCTTTATTTTTGTCTTATAATATTATTACTTAGTTTGTTCAAAAAAAAAATTATAAATCAATGGTCAAATAAACATACAATAAAACAAAAGGTAAAAATTGTAATATTTATGGAGTGAGAGTGGAGTGATATGAGAGATGAGAGAAAATAAAAAAAAATTGATGTGAACGGATGAGGTGAGAGGTGAGAGGTGAGATGAGAGAGAAATTTGATGGGAATATATGAGAGAGAGAGAGAGAGAGAGAGAGAGAGAGAGAGAGAAAAGCTAATAACAGTGGTGGAGGGAGAAAGAAAGAGGGAGGGAAAATATGTGTGACTGATTGATGTGACGCGCGCGTCAGACTTTGTTTTTTATTTTTAAATTATTATGTTAAACTTTTGTCCTTTTTTATTAAAACTTAAGTCTTTTTTATTAAAATTTAAACTCTCTTTATTAAATAAAGTTAGTGGATGGTTTTTTTGTTAATAAAAAGTTTAGAGAAGCCCTTTTCATTAAAACTCCCAAAAATTAATTATAAGAGGACCTCTGGTCCACCTTTACTTTCAACTTTATTCCCACTTACCAATTGATGCGAGAATTAACTCGACACAAATTAAACCCTCTTTTGTCAATCGTAGTATAGGTATAAGTAGGGTATCGTTCTGGACCGGGGATTAGGAGGGATTGCTAATCAAAGTAAAAATAATTTAAAAACGTAAAAACAAAGTTTAAAACACTAAACTAAAATAAAAACACTTAACTAAAATAACTCAAAATAAAACTAACAAATAAACTAGAAAAAAGACTCAAAACAACTCAAAACTCTAGAAAATACAAACTAAGCTAAAAACTCGAAACACACTAAAAATGACTCAAAATAATGAAAACAATTTAAAATAAAAACTAGGAAATTAATTAGACGGAAATTAAATTAAAAGATAAAAACTAATAAAAATTAACTAAATAATATAATATAATAATGGGGGGTTTGGTTTTGGTGAAACGTGAATTAAACTTAAATAAATTACAAAATTGACAAAAACATAAAATAAAAGTGAACGGAAAGGCTACGGATTGGCTAGAGGGTTTTTCTCCACACATGACACAAATGCAACCTAAATTGATTTTCAGTTGTTCTTTCAATAAGTTGTAAATTTCAATACTCCAGATTAATTAGGTACGCTTAAATTAACCTTCAGATTTTCCTTATGTTATTGAATTGGATGAACAGCATACAACAACTCAAATTATTCCCCAAAAGTTCCCTACGTGAAAAGCACAATAGAGATACGATTAAAGATCATTATGTTCTATGAAAATCATAAGTGTTGACAAGGCATTCGTAACTATGAACAGCATGATACGTTTGCCAGGAATTTACTTAACGCGATTGCGGATAGCAACCTTCACTACTCATGAATATAAGTTCATAACGATTAGGTGAAATTCACTTATATTCTAGCATCAAATTCATGCGTGTAAATTAAGTATGCATCCTTAATTAACATACACAAATAAGTTATCTATCAAGCAGTTAAGCAAATTAAATCACAACTCAGAAATCACAACTGAAGTTACCAATTCAAATTACAAATATAATCATGGTTTCGAATTAACCTCTAGCCAAAATAAATTAATTACACATTATTTATAAATTAAAAACATAAATAAAAATAAAAGTTTGAAGGGATTAAACCAAATTAGGAGAGAATTAGGATCTGTGCACTTGCACCGTGGCTTCTTCACTGCCCCGAGGTATCTGATTTTTTCCAAGTTGCCAAGGCAGCTTTGATATCCCTCAAATCTCCCGCTGCTCTCCTCGCGTCCCTCTGCCTTTGCTCCACGGACTGGCTGCGTAAGGCAGCCTTGATCCACCTCCTGCCGCAAGCCCCAAGCTGCCAAGGCAGCTCTCCTTCTGTCCCTAAAGCCCCCGAGGCTTCTCCTTGGGCTTCCCCCCTGGCGCAAGCTTCTGACCTGACGCCAAGCAGCAGCCCCGCGCTGCTCTTCTGTATTTTCCTCCCGCTGCCTCTGAGTTCTCTCTCGCTCACCTGATTGGCTTCTTAAGCTGCCTAAGCAGCTTCCTCCTTTATTCCGTTTCCCTCCTTTCTCACTTTTGTTTTTTTTTATTTTTCTTTAACCGCACCCGCAAGATGCTTCTGCCTTTCATCATGCGCTTGCACCCACTCCCCATTGCACTGCCTTTAATTATTTGTCCACCAAAATTGCCTATCATCACAGTATATTATATTTATAAATATAAATATATATATATATATATAAATTATTTTCCAAATGATAAATTCTAATAAACAAGCAAAATAGTTTAAACGAATTAATTACTTAACACTTTACTTATTCTATTTTTATTTTCTTAACTAGATAAATTCTTATAAAACATAAAAATAACGCAAATAGCTCAAAATATAACGAACTAACTAAGAAAAGACGAGTGAATTTGATATAAAAATATGTATAAATATGATCCGATCAAATACCCCCACACTTAGCTTTTGCTAGTCCTCGAGCAAAACAAAGAAAACAGAAAAAGTAATAACATAAAAAACATTAGCTTCCCCCTATTTGACCCTCATAGAATTTAATTCGAAAACATAAATCATCAAGAACCATAGCTAACACCAAACAATCTAATCCAAGTTCATCTTCCTTATTCAAATATTAGCAGTAATCTTTAAATCATCCTTGAAGTGTAGTGTGTGAGATAGCCATGCTAATGCAATTTCAAGTTTTTATTTTTAAAATCATCATATGCAAACCAGCAACCTTCTCATGGGATAAGCACTCAATCACACATGTGTTCAGTTTTAAAGTGTTTCGCTCAAAGAAACAAATGTGAAAGATCTACCATAAGCTTACATAAAAATCACTTCTCCACAATCATAATTGCAAAACTTAAATCAAGAGGACTTTTATTGGATGTAATGAGGCTTAGGGATACGGCTATTGAAACGAAAGAATAGGAAAACACAAGTTCCGAGCTATATTGCAAGCAATTCTTTTTATTGAGATTTATAAGAACTCAAACTCTCCAGCAATTCTTTTAACACCTCCCATCACACCCTTAAACTGAAACTTTAAACTTTTTATTTTATTTTCTATGGATACAATCTTTCTTTTTCTTTTTCTTTTCTTCTCTTTTCTCATTTTTTTTTTTTAAAATAAATACAAACATGAAATACCCCCACACTTATTCTTTTGCCAAACCTTCCAAGTACTTCACAAACATTTCTTACAAGACAATCTCAAATTGCTCGCTTGGAAAGGGTAAGGAAACATGTTTTGAGGTATAAGGGTAGACATATCTGGTGATAAGAAATAAAAGGCTCACATAACGGCTCAAGATGGCAATCTAATGATATCATTTTTTTTTTCTTAGGGAAATATGGATATTTGGGCCATGGTGGTGAACCTAATGCCTCTATCATTTTCAAGTTCATGCAATCAATGACAAATATTTCAAAAGATCGTTACGCAAGTTCTAGAGATGCATCTCACATAAGTTCATCACACATAAAAGAATGGGAGTGTATGAAAAATGCACACACTTTTAATAGGCTCAAAAACTCACATAGGATGTATATGGTCACTAAATTCACATATGAAGCCTTAAATCATGCTTTAGTTTCACATCAACAAGGCTATGTGCATTTGGTTTTTCAAAGATGATCAAACATGTACAATACTAACAAGAGAATAAGGAATTTCACATAACACATGTTAACTAAGTTCTTGATAATCATGGTTCAAATTCATCCAGTTATATCATTGGGTCGGGAAACTAATAAAAATCTAATTTAAAACAATAAGGGAAACAAGACAATATTTTTGGATTTTTTAAAATTTTTTCGAAAAAAATTAAATAAAACAAAACTAATAAAGAAAACAAAACGCAATAACATGGAAACAAATGAACCAGTTCGTAGTCGAAGGTACAAAAATTTTCAATTTGGTCATTTTTTATACTCTTTACCCCCACACTTAAACTAGACATTGTCCCCAATGTCAGAAAACAATAAAATGCAAATAAAAATAAAAAGAATAAATAATACGAAACAAAATAAAGCAAATAAAAATATAAAAATAAAAATAAAAAAAAATATAAATACGAAATGAAAAGAAACAAAATAAAGCAATAGGACTGAAAACTTCTCTGATTTGCAGAAAACCAAGCGATGACCCCCAAGCGTAAATTTTGCAATCAACTTCAAGGGAGAAAATAACCAAACGTTCCTGCAAAGAAAAGAAATAAATCAGTTAAGCACGCAAGCAAAAAAAATAGAAAAATTGCAAACGAAAAATAAAAATTGAAAATAAAAGATAACGAAAAGAACTAATAGGTGGTCATTGGTCATGACTGTTGATTTTCCACAGCTTTCATCTTGAACTGGATGGGCCTCCTTCTTGCAAGTGCTCCTCAGCTTAGTTGAGGATGAATCAGCACGTGTCTCCACATGCTTCAAGTAGTCCGGTCTCCACGCAGGTGTGGCATCTTCTTGAACTCTTGGATCAACCCAGACTCATCTGCTCTTGGGTGCACCTCAGACTCCTCCTGCTTCGTCTGTGAGGTACTTTTGTTTTTGAAGAAGTACCTCTGCACAGGTTTATTTTTGAAGTGGGCTGGGAGGGGTCTGAGATGAGTACTCGAGAGCAAGACTAGGTAAGCAATCAGGATCTCACTTTCTCCATGTTCTTCAGATGAAAGTGAGGAGAAAGCGTAATATGAGATACTTTTGCTTTTAACCTTTTTAATATGAAATACTTTTGCTCTGGAAGGTTTGTTTTCTGGGGTGATCCAAGGGATGAAGAACACTGAATAACTCGAAAGCTTTCATTGGGAAGACATTATCGGAGATGAAGAGAGGTTGAGAGGTTGAGAGGTTGAGAGGTTGAGAGGGTGTGAAGGTGTGCCTTTGCTGTGAAAGGCGAAGGTCGAACTTATAGAAATTTGGCTTCACAACCGGAACTATTCCTTCACTATTTGTCGGCAGCCGGTGAATGGATGAACAGTGCCCGTTACGCGCTTTCTGACAAAGCGTCCGTAAATTCCGCAAGGCTGACGGTGCAGGCGACGAGTGACGACAAATTGGAATGATGATCTTTTGAAAACCGGGGTTCAAAACCGGGTGCGGCTCGTGGTTTTCGCAACGTTCCACGCTGCACGTCATGAGTGACGACACATCCGGACAAACCGAGCCCTCGTGATGCCACGTGATTGCTGAGTCAAGCCCAGCTTTTGAGAAAGGAAACGGCTCTTTTGAGAAAGGAGCGTCGGCCTTCGATTTGCGCGATGACGCGTCTTCAACCTCAGAGGAGCGCCTCTCTTTGATTTGCTTCTTTTTATAAAGGCGCTAATTCTGCTCCATCTCACACTTGAACTCCCTCAAACACTTCCTTCTGAAAATACTCCCTTCTGTAAACACTCAAAATCCTTCCGAACTCTTCCTGCACTTCAGCAATCTTGATCTTTCCGAACTCTTTTCTTCCTCAACTGCCTCTAAAAATGTCTTGCCCTTCCGACCGTCGCCTAAACTTGAATGTCGGGGAAGACGATGACTCGTCTTCTCCGAACAACATTTGGAATCCATCCTTCATATCCCCCAATGGTCCTCTTACAGTCGGGGACACAATGATGAGGAACGATATAACCGCAACGGTGGTTGCAAGAAACCTTCTTACTCCCAGAGACACTAGGTTGCTGTCTATGCGGTCAGACGAGCTGGCTGTTCAGGACTCACTGGCTCTCAGTGTCCAGTGTGCAGGCTCAGTTTCGAACATGGGTCAGCGCCTGCTTGCAAGATCTCGTCAGGTGGAGTCGCTAATGGCGGAGGTGGTCAGTCTTCGGCAAGAAGTCAGAGGACTCAGGCACGAGAACAAGGAGTTGCACATGCTCGCAACTAGCTACTCGACCAGCATGAAGAGGAAGCTGGACCAGCTGCAGGAGTCGGATGGTCGAATCCAGAGTGATCATGAGCGGTTCATGGCGTTACTCCCGCGGTTTATGTTGCCTACGTCCTCTGGAGCAGCACCAAGCGTTCCGGCTCCGGAGATTCCAACTCTGGCACTTCGTCTTCCCGGAGCTCCGTCAACCTCTGAGGCGCCACCTAACCAAAACCAATGATTGCTATTAGTTTTTCGTATTATTGTAATTTTTTTATGCTTTTAATGTTTATTTAACTAAATATATATATATATATATATATTACTAATATTTTTTTTTTTTTTTATTATTTTTTTAGGTTTATTTTAAGCAATATAAAATATGTAAATTAAAATATGTAAATTAATGTAAAAAGACTTTATTTACTCGCACTTAAAATAAACAAGGCCCTAAATTTATTTAAACACAAACTAAACAAAAATTAACCAAATAAAACAACTAACAAAGCAAAACAAAAAAAATGCAAAGTAAAGGAAAAGAAGAGGATTAGAAATGCAAATCTGATTGCTTGGGTTGCCTCCCAAGAAGCGCTTGCTTTAACGTCTTTAGCCGGACGAATCTTTCCATTATCCTCCCCTTGGCTCCAAAGCATGAAATTTATCTTTTAATGGGAGGTGATACTTGAAATGATTCGGCAATGGTCTGAATTCTAAGTTGGGTGCCTGAATCATCAAAATGAGAAACATGTTAGTAAAAAATAAAATTAAAATTAAAATTGGAGAAGATGGCTTACTGTATCTCTCCGACACAAACTCAATAACAAAAACCATATTTTTGGATATTTTCGGGATTTTGAACTTGGCCAGATTGACTATGATGGTTGTGGCCTGTTCCGTGTCATCAAACTCAATTGCTTGGGCCTTTGTTGTCTGCACAGCCTCTTTGATGTATTCTTGAAATGCAACGCATTCTCCAGCCACTTTGATATCTTGAATCTCTTTTCTTGGTGTGCAAGGTTCGTGAACTTGTTTTGGTGCACCAAGAATCGAGATATCACTTTGCACCATTAGAAGAGCGTCCACAATGTCCTTTTCACTTTCTTCGTTATTTGGAAAAAATCTGCAAGGAAAAGAGACATTCGGTGGAAAAATGTTAGAATGAATTGAACTTGGAACAACCTCACCATAGTTGGACGACATAGAGACTTGAGGGGTTTGAGACAAGAATTCGTCTAAACTGCCCAAGTCGTCCTCCTCATCTTCTTCTTGCAGCGGCACTTCATCCAAGTTCGGGCTGTGACTGGATGGTTCTAGAACAGCCTCATCCTCCTCGTCACCTTCCAAAAAGATGGCTTCTTCATTTTCAACTTCTGCATTTGAATTTGCAATGGTGGAGTTGGAGAATTCACTTTGATCTTGAATCTGTGCCATGATCTCCATAATCTCCCCAACTTGCCTTTCCAATTCATCCACCTTGTTGGTCCGGTCTTGCATCTCCTGGATTCGATTTTCCACTCCCTGATTCAAAGAAGTGAGTAACTTATTAAATGTATCATTATCCAGAGATGTACCTGAATCGAATTGGGCAGATTGTTGTGGTGGCTGTGATGGTGATGTATAGAACTCATCATACGGCTGCCAATATTCTCCTTGGTGAGTCTCCTTAGCTTGATTTTGTGACCCCTGCACCAAAGAGTTTAATTCATTAAGAATTTGATTATAATCCACGGGCATACTTGAATTCGATTGGAATTGTTGTGGGGGATGTTGTGGTGGCTGCATAGGTCTGGAATAGAACTCGTCTTGCTGCCAATATCCACTTTGTTGAAAATGTTGAGGTTCATCCCACATTTGATTTGAATAATCCCTCCAATTCGAATTGCAAGCGTCAGAATACATATTGCCCCTTGATTGATCATAGCCTTGATATCCCCAATCCTCTACATATGCAGAAAATTGAGGATATTGATGAGTCTGATATCCTTGCCCATAGGGCACATCAAGTGTAGGGACACTTGTCATTGTCGTCCGTTCGGCATTCTGCGACAATTGAGAAGTAAGATTTGCCAATTGAGCTTGAATACTAGCAAAATCCATGTCTTACTTCTCTAGTACCTAAAATTTAAAGAACGAAAACTAAATCAAATATCAAAAGTAAAATACACAAACACAAATAAAAACATAAACACAAATATAAAAATAAACACAAACAAAAATAAAGGGATTAGCTCGAGTACTCATCTCAGACCCCTCCCAGCCCACTTCAAAAATAAACCTGTGCAGAGGTACTTCTTCAAAAACAAAAGTACCTCACAGACGAAGCAGGAGGAGTCTGAGGTGCACCCAAGAGCAGATGAGTCTGGGTTGATCCAAGAGTTCAAGAAGATGCCACACCTGCGTGGAGACCGGACTACTTGAAGCATGTGGAGACACGTGCTGATTCATCCTCAACTAAGCTGAGGAGCACTTGCAAGAAGGAGGCCCATCCAGTTCAAGATGAAAGCTGTGGAAAATCAACAGTCATGACCAATGACCACCTATTAGTTCTTATATTCTAGCATCAAATTCATGCGTGTAAATTAAGTATGCATCCTTAATTAACATACACAAATAAGTTATCTATCAAGCAGTTAAGCAAATTAAATCACAACTCAGAAATCACAACTGAAGTTACCAATTCAAATTACAAATATAATCATGGTTTCGAATTAACCTCTAGCCAAAATAAATTAATTACACATTATTTATAAATTAAAAACATAAATAAAAATAAAAGTTTGAAGGGATTAAACCAAATTAGGAGAGAATTAGGATCTGTGCACTTGCACCGTGGCTTCTTCACTGCCCCGAGGTATCTGATTTTTTCCAAGTTGCCAAGGCAGCTTTGATATCCCTCAAATCTCCCGCTGCTCTCCTCGCGTCCCTCTGCCTTTGCTCCACGGACTGGCTGCGTAAGGCAGCCTTGATCCACCTCCTGCCGCAAGCCCCAAGCTGCCAAGGCAGCTCTCCTTCTGTCCCTAAAGCCCCCGAGGCTTCTCCTTGGGCTTCCCCCCTGGCGCAAGCTTCTGACCTGACGCCAAGCAGCAGCCCCGCGCTGCTCTTCTGTATTTTCCTCCCGCTGCCTCTGAGTTCTCTCTCGCTCACCTGATTGGCTTCTTAAGCTGCCTAAGCAGCTTCCTCCTTTATTCCGTTTCCCTCCTTTCTCACTTTTGTTTTTTTTTATTTTTCTTTAACCGCACCCGCAAGATGCTTCTGCCTTTCATCATGCGCTTGCACCCACTCCCCATTGCACTGCCTTTAATTATTTGTCCACCAAAATTGCCTATCATCACAGTATATTATATTTATAAATATAAATATATATATATATATATAAATTATTTTCCAAATGATAAATTCTAATAAACAAGCAAAATAGTTTAAACGAATTAATTACTTAACACTTTACTTATTCTATTTTTATTTTCTTAACTAGATAAATTCTTATAAAACATAAAAATAACGCAAATAGCTCAAAATATAACGAACTAACTAAGAAAAGACGAGTGAATTTGATATAAAAATATGTATAAATATGATCCGATCACCAATCAAAAAGCAGCAGAGTGTGCTACTGTCCTCCAATTCCCAGCAACGTGTACAATATAGTATATTGTACTCTTTGTGTAACAGCCCGTCTCGGAATTATCGTATTGAATATGTGAATTGACGAAAATACCTCTTCGGGGCCGTGTACGTGTGTATGTGTTTGTGTGAAGACCAATTATTTAAGGTCCTCAATAATTGGGACCAATTGGGAACTAAGAAATCTGGAACTTGTGATACGTGACTTTTGGTCCACACACACAAACCAACACCCTCTCTCTTCTCATCACTCCCGTACTCTCTCTCTCAGACTCTTTCTCTCTCTCTCTTTATTTTCGTACAGACGAACCACGAACTCACCCTAAACCTCGCAGATCGAAGGAACAAAGACCACCGTCGTGCTCCTTGAGACCAGACGAACACATTGGTATCCATTTCAGGTAAGAACTCGTTCGATTTCACGTGAAAAATCAAGCTCCGAGTTGAGTACTGTTCATGAAGTTTTTATTGGTTGCGTTTTAGGGGAATCCAAGCTCATAGCAAGCCTTAGAACTCTCCCACGAGTCTCGGAAACCATCGTTTGCACGAGTTGGACGTTGGGATAGCCCAATTCGAGTTTGGCCGATTTTGAAGAATTTTCTGACAAGATTTCAGACGTTTTTGAGGTGTTTTAAAGGTATAGCCCTCTTCCCCTCATGATTTAGAGTGTTGTGGTGAAAATTTCATGGAAAATGGCGTAGAAACGAGCGAGAAACGAGCATTTACAGGTTGCCCAGAATCCGGCGCCGGTGGCACTGTTCCGGCGTCTGGGTGAATAAGATGATGCGCGTGGGTCCGTGGCCTCCCCGGCGCATGGCCCACTGGAAAATTATTTTAAAAATTTGTCGACGCTCGTGACGTCGTGTAGGTCACGTTGGTATATTCGTATGCCAAAATTGAGCTACATATGAGAAGTTATTATCGAGTTTCGTTTATGTACGTTTAAATAACGTTTATTCAATTATTTCTCGTATAGGCGAGACCTATCTGGAGGACGAGCATAGCCAGGCTAGGCACAGGGACTACGACCTGTCGACATATCAGTAAGTGGGCAGTTGTTTTTCTGTATATACCTATATATAATGCTATTTCCCAGAAAATGAATTTAAATGATGAAATGATTTGAGATGCCATGCAAAGTATCTATTTATTTTAATTATGCATTAGTACTTGCATATAATTGTGATGGTGCTGCGGACGCACAGGTAAGTATTAGGTAAGGTTCTATACTGGTTATGATGAGAATGAAATGATGTGATATGAATGAATGAAATGATGTGATTAGAGCTCATACACCTGCACATTTATAATAGTGATCCCGCCCAGCGTTAGGGGCACAGTTTTTCACGTGATGTTCACCTCTCGCACCGCATGCTCGCCTTGGATCCAAGTAGGTGCACAGTCATGTCGTATAGACCATTATAGGTGGGTTCGACTCGTAGGTGACCCGCGAATCATTTGCACAGTCTTCACGTGATTGTAGCACTAGAGCATATTATGTTATATACAGAGATGAGTTGCAGACCAATAAAGGTGGTATTGATTTATGTGCAAAATAGATATATATACAGCCGAGGGCTGAGTTGATATGATGAGATGATGAGATGATTATGAGCTATATATACAGCCGAAGGCTGAGATGATTATCAGATATTTATTCACATCATAGATTTACGATATAAGCATACAGTTGAGATACTTTGGCATGGCATACATACACTTTTCCGGCATGATTTTGAGAATTATATATATACGGGTATATATTTTAATTCTGGGAATTTATACAGGTTTTACGGAGAAATGTTATACTTTTGAGAAAAGAATGGTTTTGAAAAGATTTGTTTTGCTGACCCACTCAGTTTTGTTTTTCGCCCCTCCAGGTACTAAGTAGCAAGAGTATCGTTGGTGGCTAGCAAGGATTATACGGCAGTTCTAACAGATTTCCCTATATGTATGACACCTTTAGTGTTATCCGAATTTAGTACTTTCTACTTGACTGCATTGACTTAGTATGCTCTGAATTTGTATAAGCACTTTAACTCTCGCACTAGCACACTCTCTTTTATTGGATTGCTAGTGGTTTGGTTTTAGTTGGTTCGTATTTTTCTAATTAATCTTGCTTCCGCACTATGCACATGTTATGTCACACTTACGTCACCCCATTTTCGGGTCGGAGTGTGTCACTTTGATTAAGAGTCTAAGCATTTTTGTCTTCCATTATACGATACATAATGAAACGATACTATAAGAAACAATGCTTAAATCCTCCTTCAAATATTCCAAGTAATACTTCTTTGAAAATTCCGGATAGTCCTTCGAGTATTCCGGATAGTTCCCAACAAAGTAAGGTCACTAAGTTGGATGAAATATTGGCTAATCTTCCTTCAGACCCTGGATATAGACGTTGAATGCTTGATTATCCACCTAAATATTGTAAAGCAATTCGTAAACACTATCTTCAAAAATAATCATTGTCAACCTAAAGATCACATCATGCTAAGAAAAGCTAGCGACAATTGATGTTTTGTCATCCGTTGGTCTGAGATCATCAAGGAGGTATTAGAAGTCTTCATAATAAAGCTTTACAACAAGCTAGAGAATTGATGACGCAAAAACAACACATTAGACATTTGTGATTAAGCAAACCGATGAAGCTTACATTAATTATCACACTTAAATGAGTGGCGCACCTAATTGCACAAGATGATTGTTGCAATAAGGTATGCCATTTCGTAGCCATGATGAATCGTTGAAATCAAGTAATAGGGGTAATTATGTGAAACTTATGCAATTTCTTGCTTGAGAATACTTCCAAAAATCTCAAGTATACTTCTTCCAGTTTAAAAGGATTTTATCCATGCTTATTCCGTTGAAACTATTGTTGCAATCACTAATGATATGAAAGGAGCATTTTTTTTCTCTTTTAGTTGATGGATTACGTGATGTTTTAGTTAAAGAGCAAATGGCAGTAGTATTGCGTTATATGAATAAAAGAGAAATAATTGAAAGGTTTATGGGTGTTCAACATATCTTCTCTAAAAGTAAGAGGTCGTTTGAAGAGGTCATCAAGAGATTGTTTGCTACAACAAATTTGAGTATGTCCAAGTTACGGGGACAAGGCTATGATTGAGCTAGTAATATGAGAGGTGAGCCCTTAAAACAAAGATTTTGAACAAGTATCCTCAAGCTTTTTATATTCATTGTTTGCACACCAAATTCAACTAGCATTGTAGCCGTTACAAATGGAGGTGATGGTGTTGCTATTTTTTTTTTCAACAATGCTAGTAGTTTGGTTAATATTACTGGATCATCATGTAATCGTCGTGATGCATTTAGAGAGAAATAACAAGAACAAATTAAGAAAGATCTTGATATTAGTGATCTTGAAACCAGTAAATAGTTGAATCAAGAGAGTAGTCTCATGTGCCCTTGTGATATACGGTAGAACTCACATTATGGTTTTATAGTTAGTATTATTGTTATGTTTGAAGTCGTGGTGGAGATGCTTGAATGGATTACAGGTGAAGGCAATCAAGATAATTTCGATGAAGCAAATTAGTTATTTAGAGACATACAAACTTTTGATTTTGTGTTTCACTTTTTTTTATGAGACTTATATTGGGAATTATAAATGAGTTATCAAAAGTATTACAAAAGAAAGATTAAGATATTTTGAGTGCGATGACGTTAGTGGAAGTATGCAAGTAAAGACTACACTCGTGGAGAGATGACTTTGAGGACTTGTTTAATGATGTACAAAACTTTTGTGAGGAACATTATATTATTGTTCCTACCCTAGAGGATTTGCATCTCATACCTAAAAAATCAAGAGGTAAAGCTCTTAGACTCACAAATTCCATTACTATCATGTTGACCTCTATTTTCAAGTCCTTGATATGCAACTAAAGGAGTTTAATGATCTCTTCAATGAGGTAAACACCGAGTTGCTTTTTTGTATGACATATTTGAGTCCGGTGAATAATTTTGCATCTTTTGACAAAGAAAAAATTGTTTGTTTAGCCCAACTTTATTCTCAAGATTTTGATCCTATGGACTTCATGAATCTTCCAATTCAACTTGGCAATTACATTCTTGATATGAAGATGCATAGTAAATTTTCATCATCGAGAGGAATTAGTGATCTTGCGAGTTGGTAAATATTGGGGGGTGTGCAAGCTATATGTTACTGTATAAGCTTCTTATATTGGTTTTGGTGTTACATGTTGCTACCAGTTTGATAGAGAGCTTTTTCTGCTATGAAAATTGTAAAAACACCATTGCGTAACAAAATGGAAACCAATGTTTAAGTGATAGCATGATTGTTTACACGGACAGAGATCTATTTGCTTTTATTAATAGTGAACCTATTATGCGATGTTTTCAGGATATAAAATCTCGCTGGCAGCAATTATAATTTGTTTATATTCATAAATTATGGAAGACGTAACTATATAAAGAGATTTGGTTGTTGTCATTTTGTTGAACTTTGAACTCTTTTAAGTTCGCCCCTCCCTCGACAATTCTTGGTTTTGCCACTGAATGTATATACTTTTTTGAACAAAAGATGGGTTGCAGTGATGTGATTTGACAACTATTTTGTTTTTAAATTATAGTTATTACAAGCAAAAAAGCTCGCACAATGCCACGGGTTTACAACTCCAGTTACACATAATTACAACAATGTTTATAATTCTACTACTACATATATACAACTAGACCTCAGCAGTTTCTGACACGACACAAAAATAACGAGTTTTAGGTCAACACAATAACTAATCGGGTCATTAGCGGGGTATACACGCAAGTAACACATGGGTAAACTGTTTTGACACATTAAGAAAAAAATTATTTAGATAATTTTAAAGTTTAATTACTAAAAGATTTGATATAAAATACAATGGCCATATTAATATATACAACATATTATATATTAAATATATAGTTTTGTATTATTATTCTATATAAGTTTTTTTTATTTAAGTTTTAGTCATTATTTATTTTTATTATGAGAGTTCCTTATTATTATTACTACGATGAAGTTGTTGTCCAAAATTAAAATAAACTAGTATAATATTTGTATAGGCAAGAACTAAGAAAACATACATACAAGTATGAAAATGTGAAAGAATATATAAACGCTCGTGATTCATCATTATTCCTCCACAAATAGATTAAGATTACAGTTACATTATCGTTTAGATTTTTAAAATCCTCCAAACCCTCATGAATAATGTTTTTTATTTGAGGGAAAAATTAATAAAATTAATAATTATTATTGTAGAAGTGTAAAAAACTGTAAAAAAAATATATATATACAATCACTCATAGTGACAAGCTTTACAACTTTCATAAAGGGGTCAGTTTCGAAATCCAACACTATAATCCATAAACCTTAAATTTATATTTAACCGTCAATTGTCATTTACATTTTATTCTTGTTACTGAATTTTATTGTTTAAATTTTCTTTTTTGAAAACATGATCATTTGGCGGATGTAAGAAGATGAACGGTTCAGATCTTTAATATCACGTTTTGATATTTATGGTTAACTGAAATATGAGTCAATGTCATATAGTTTGTAGAAATTTATAAACATCAAGTAATATTTTCACTAACCGTAAAACTCTGAACATAATATCAACAATCCAAACCGTTCATCTTCATGCATTCTCTAATAGATTATGTTTTCAAAAAACAAAATTTGATGAGAAAAATGAAACGTAAATGTAAACAACAATCAATGGTTAAATTTTAATCCATGATTTATATGATTATAGTGGCAAATTTCGAAGTTAAGCTCGTCACGAAAGTTGTAAAGCTTGACATTATGAGCGTTTATATATTTTTTCTATATTTTTTACACTTATACATTAATTAAAAAACTATTAAAGACTTTCCTTAAATAACAGCCGTAAGATAAATAAGAGTAAATCTATATCGTTGGATTCTATTTCGCATATATACTTATTTAGTATTATGTTTTTCATTTAATTATTTATTGGTTTAAAATATATTTTCCTTAACGGGTAATAGGTCGGGTCATTTTACCTGTTTATTTTAACGGGTGTTACACGACACGACCCATTAAAATATTGGGTATGACACGAAAAATACACGAACACAGAAAACACGACATGAATGCCAGGTCTAATACAACCATACTCACAATCCTATTTACAGATATACTAATCAGTATTTAAAACTATGTTAAATGGGGAGAGTTTTACCTCAGTATAAAACTTGATAAAATTAAACAAATCCCCATGTCATTGGTTTTCACTTTGACCCCTGCTCTTATAAATTGGGCTGAATGCTGCACATGGATTGTCGATTTTCACTTTAACCCCTGCTTTTAAACAAATCTCCATCGTCACCACCATTGGTGTTCTCTTCTTGTTTTCCTTTGCCCAGACATTAGAAAATCCAAGTTTGAAGCCATTTTCTCCCACTAAATAGCAAAAAAATAAATTTAAAAATTAGAGAAAAACAAAGAAAATCATCTAAAACTTATATTCGAAGACAGAAAACTAAGCTCAAACTCGCTGTAAAAAACCAAACTTTACCCAAGAAATAATTAAAAAAAATTTAAAAAAAAAATTGAAGAACCCATTTGAACTTTACACAGAATGTAGCAAAGGAAAGACAAAAATGAAAAGAGTAAAGCCATCAAGCTCAACCCTTTAATTTAAGGGAACTTTAACGAAAAGCGTTCTCGGTACTGTTTACTTTAACGAAAAACCACATTTTTACACTAAAAAGTCAATCCTGATACTATTCATTTTACCTTTTATTTTGTCCTTATCATTAAAACTCAAAGTTTTCAAGCCATTTTCATTAGTTTTCCTTTAATTTAAACTCCAAATAAATTAAACACAACCCCATTGAATCATTTATCTTACTGTGACGACAAATTATTATGGCCAAACACAAAATAGAGACTGAGCATTTTAATTTTATTTAAAAGGATTCATAATTTACCTAATTTAACTGATTAGCAGTAACTAATTACAAATAGATTTGTAGATGCAGGACTAAATTAGTTCGGGTTTGGACTGCAATTCACACAGTTACCTATAGTTTTCCCAATTGTTATAATTTCCTAGAAAAATTCATAGGGAAAAAAACAGACTTGAATGAAACCCACCTTCTAGCTTGAGTGAAACGATGTTGTCTTCAACAGAGACAACATCAACGTTACCGCCATGGGCGATGAGATAGGTGCGGATGTCCTCTAGAACCAAGTCAACGTTCGGAACCGGGAGTTCATACTGCTTGGCGGAGTAGAGTCCCAGAGAAGAAGACTTGGCGGCAACGCTCGGGTTTGAAGCTCTAATGGCGGTTTTGAGAAAGATCGGCTTTTGAGAGGTGAGACGGTGCACTTGCATCTAGCCGGAAAAAATTTGCGCGAATTCCAATACCCAAAATGTAGCCGCTTGGTATTTGAAATCCAATTTTTGGTTTGAGGGTTTAGATTAGGTATGAGAGATTGCGAAATTGAATTTGTTGCTTTGAAGGTTTGAAGGTTTGAAGGGGGGTTTTGCGATGGCTGTGAGCGAGAGAGAAAAGCAGTGAGGGTTATTAGGCTGTGAAAAAGTAAAACAAATGGCGCGGAGACGACACACACAAGATGACAGCGCACTATCATAAAAAAGCAACTTTATACTACAAATAATCGGGTCATTAGAGCAACTCCAGTGTAGGAGCCCTCCCCCTAGGCAATACACTATTCAATCCACCTATTGAACAGTAATTGCCTTAATGAACAGTGTATCCCCCTGACAATAGCCTTTTTGCATCTCCACCCCTGCACTTGAATAGCCCTGACAATTGACAATAAAATATTAGTATTTTTTTTATTTATAAAATAATACATAATAATTTTATTTGTAATTTCAGATAATATTTTTAATCGTCTCATTGCGCATTGTGTCATTATCCGAAAAGCCAATAGCAATAAAATATTTGAATTTTTTTATTTATAAAAAAAATTCAAAATAATTTTATTTGTGATTTTGGATTTCCGATAATATTTGTAACCAATCATGTCGTGCCACGTGTCACAATCCGATTACAATCTTTGAGGATAGATTTCCACCAGATTTTTAACGAATGACGGCATGCCACGTGTCATTATCTGAAAGGACAATTATTGGTGAGGGATTTCCGATAAGATTTGTAACCAATCACGTCGCGCCACGTGTCACAATCCGATTACAATCTTTGAGGATAGATTTCCATCAGATTTTTAACGAATGACGGCATGCCACGTGTCATTATCTACAACCTAATCCTTGCCCAAATCCTCTATATAATGAAACCCTCCATCCTCAGAAATCTCACACCAATTTTCTCAAGCTCTCTATCATTATTCATAGTTTCTGCTTCCTTCTTCACCAAAATCCCTTTCATTATTCATAGTTTCTGCTTCCTTCTTCACCAATGTCTTCTTCTTCTTCTTCAAAGATGATGTGGGAAATCGATCAAGAAGAGGAAGAATTTTTTAACCAATCAGAAGGAATGTTCAATGCCGGGGATTGGGCCCAAAATGAGATGGAAGAGAACGATGAGCGTAGACGGAGAGATGACGAATCAAGAATGGCACGAGCTTCACATTCCCATCGAGTCGTCCAAGGTGTGGCTCATATCTGCAGGCCCAACCGTGCTGGAAACATAAATAGAAACAGGCAACGACGAGGTCAGGAGCTCTTGGACGATTATTTTGTCCGGAACAGTGCATTCCCTGATACGTACTTCCGACGTCGTTTTAGAATGGAACGACATTTGTTCAACAAAATCATGGGCGCTGTTTGCAACCATGATTCTTACTTTGTGCAAAAGCCGGATGCATTTGGTGCTATAGGTCTCCTGCCTGAGCAAAAAATTACTGCTGCTTTGCGGATGCTTGCATATGGAGCAGTTGCAGACCAAGTGGACGAGATAACGAGGATGGGAAAATCAACCATTCTTGAGTCCCTGATGAGGTTTTGCTCGGCAATCGAATCTATCTACACCAATGAGTACCTCCGGAGGCCTACTCATATGGACTTGGAAAGGCTTTTGAAGAATGGCGAGATGCGAGGTTTTCCAGGGATGATTGGAAGCATTGATTGTATGCACTGGACTTGGAAAAACTGTCCAAGTGCATGGCAAGGCGCTTATGGGGACAGAAAGGGATCAAAAAGTATCATTTTAGAGGCGGTGGCATCTTTTGATACTTGGATTTGGCACGCCTTTTTCGGGGTTCCAGGAGCTCAAAATGATCTTAATGTCCTTGCCCAATCCCCAGTGTTCGATGAAGTCCTGCAAGGAAAGGCACCAAAAGTCACATACTGGGTCAACGAACGTAAGTACGACGGCCCATACTACCTAGCAGACGGCATTTACCCAAGGTGGGAATGCTTTGTCAAAACAGTGCCACGTCCACAAAGTGCAAAGGAAAAATACTTTGCAAGCTGTCAAGAAGGATGCAGGAAGGATGTGGAGCGTTGTTTTGGTATACTCCAAGCTCGCTGGGCTATTGTTAGGGGTGCTGCCAGAATGTTTGATGTGGAGTCGCTTCAATCTATCATGATGACGTGCATCATTCTTCACAACATGATTGTGGAAGATGAGTACGATTATGACATTGTTGATGAATATGAGCCAGACACGATGAACAATTCCAGAACACGAATATATTGTGCTCATGACGCCACCGAAGAACCCGTGCAACACGACCCAATACTGCGGGATGGACGTTACAATGATAGAGTCATTCAACGATATACTGCAATGCAAAGGCCATATATGCACAATGCTCGCCAAATTGACTTGATAGAACACCAGTGAAAAATTAGGGGTGTTGAAGATACTTAAGTTCATTAGTGTTTGTTTTTATTTGGGGTGTTTTATTTTATTTCATGTCGTGTGTTTATTTCATGTCGTGTGTTTATTTAGTTCATTTAGTGTGCTTTTTATTTGGTGTGTGATGTAATTTTCTTTGGTATGTTGATGTTATTTTATTTGGTGTGTTTAAATGTGTTACGAATAAAGTACTAAATTCAATAAATTGGAAATAACATAAAGTATTAAATTCAATAAATTGGAAACTAAATTCAATAAATTGGAAATAACATCAAGTACTAAATTCGATAAATTGAAAACAACATAAAGTACTAAATTCAATCAATAAGAAATTACAACCTAAATTCAATAATCATCACTTAACCAATTTGTGGTGCTAGGATGATCTTCTCTTGTCGTGCTTAACCAATTTGTGGTGCTAGGATGATCTTCTCTTGTCGTGCTAGGATGATATTCTCTTGTCGTGCTAGGACCATCTCCTCGTGTCATGCTAGGACCATCTCCTCTTGCTCTCGCTTCTCTTGCACGCCTCCTTCGCACCACGTCTTCTTTCTCCGACTTCCAAAAATATTTAGAATTTGGAGACTTCCCTTCTAAAGGCTCTTTCATAATGTTACGATCTTGTTCAGCCATTCTTTCTTCTCTTCTACGTTCCCTTTCTTGCCGAAGTAGTTCTCTTTCTCTCTCATCAGCTTCAAATTTTTTCTGAAAAACTGCAGCTTTTGCATCCTCTCTAGCCTTGTCGGCCTCATATTTAGCCATTTCTCGGGCCAAAGTCAATTTACCTTGGCGGGCAAGGTCTTCCATAAACTTTCCATAATCTTTCTTTGAAGTATTACCTTTTCTCTTTGCAGCCTTCTTACCTTGAGGCCTAATTGGAAAACGGGTCGACCCCGACGCTTGTTCAACGGGGGGCGTTTCAGGCACTTCTTCTGCATCATCTTCATCATGATCATGCGAGGCATGATCGGGTGTAGAGTGTAGAGGGGTGCTGTTCATGAAAACTTCTGGACCGACAGGCACAACTCTGAATTTAGGACAATCTTTGACCACATTCCAACATTCAAACCGGGTGAATGTTTTGTTTTTGCTTTTGGTTTTGGCACCATACCAAGCTTGTGCTTGAAGTTCCTATACAATGCGGGAGATTAAATAATTATGATGAAACTAGCTAAAAAATAGATAAGAAATATTTATAATGAAACTAGCTAACAAAAATGAATACAACATAATAATTATAATGAAAATATGTAACAATAATTAATACAAACAAATAAATAATATGAAAATAGATAAGAATTATTTATAATGAAACTACCTAACAAATAATTAATACAACATAATAATTATAATGAAAATATGTAACAATCATTAATACAAACAAATAAATAATATGAAAATAGATAAGAAATATTTATAATGAAACTAGCTAACAAATAATTAATACAACATAATAATTATAATGAAAATATGTAACAATCATTAATACAAACAAATAAATAATATGAAAATAGATAAGAAATAATTATAATGAAACTAGCTAACAAATAATTAATACAACATAATAATTATAATGAAAAGAGGTAACAAATAATTAATACAAAGCAATAAATAATATGAAAATAGCTAACAAATAATTATAATAAAAGTAGGTAACAAATAATTATAATGAAAGTAGCTAACAATTAAATAATACAAACAAATAAATAATATATTGTTACCTGATCCGCTAAATTTTCCCCACTTCGAAGATTAGTACTAGCTTGTGTCAAGGCGTCTCTCCACAAACTAAACGATATATTAAGTAATTTCCAACGACTGAAAAGTGAATCTTTGGTTCTTTGCCCACCCATTTTCTCAATATAAATGGTATGAATAAGACTCCACATTTCTCTCAACTGCATCTCATTACCCGAAAGTGAATCATGAGTAATTTTAACCCAGCTAGCACACAACGCAACATCTTCAAAAAGCGTCCAATTCGTACCTGCACCAGTACTCATTTTGTTTGAAAAAAAAATTGGCTTCAAACTTTGAGGGAAAGGCTTTTGAATGTGAGAAGAAATAGTTGAGAAAATATGGAATTGTGGTAAGGTAGATGTTAATGATAAGGTATTTATAGAAAAGTAAAAAAATAAAAAAAAAATTTACAGATTTTTTACAATTTTTTACCCTTTTTTTACAATTTTTTACGTTTTTTTTTCAAATTTTTACGATTTTTTTTCAATTTTTTATAATTTTTTACGGAATAATATCAACCGTTGATCTGAGATCCAACGGTTGATATTAAATAAGATTTTTTTATTTTTATTACCGTTGAAAATCGGACGGTCAAAATTAAAGAGCCGTTGGGATCGAACAGACCGTGGGAAGCCACGTGGCTTCCCAACGGTAACCTGTTATTTCTGCAAACTTTCTGCAAATTGCCTTTTTTTCTGAAATCCGGTCGGGCGACGCGCCCCCACGCGCGCGTGGGGTGCACGCGCCTGACACAAAAAATTTTTGAATGCTTTCTGACGCGGGCTGAGGTCATTTGGGCTTAAATCCACCCAGTGGCTCGGTGGGTGGATTTTCCACCTGCCTGTCCACCGGGCTCCCTCTTCCCTCGGGCCTCCAGCAACGCTGGAGCAAGTCCACTGGCCCTCGGGCTGTTTTTTCTTCCCTGTCCCCCGAGCAACTCCATCCGCTGGACCTGCTCTTACCAAGTAAGTCGTTTAGAACTCGTTAATAACGGATTTTTAACAGGTATACACCGGATAACACATGGGTAACTTTTTTTGACACATTAAGAAAAAAATTATTTTGATAATTTTAAAGTTTAATTACTAAAAGATTTATTATAAAATACAATAGCCATATTAATATATACAACATATTCTATATTAAAGATATATAGTTTTGTATTATTATTCTATATAAGTTATATAAAAAAAAAGTTTTAGTCATTATTTATTTTTATTATGAGAGTACCTTACTATCATTACTAGGATGAATGTTACTTAATATGTTGTTGTCCAAAATTAAAATAAACTAGTATAGTATTTGTATAGGTAAGAACTAAGAAGACATACATACAAATATGAAAAATGTGAAAGAATATATAAACGCTCGTGATTCATCATTATTCCTCCACAAGTAGATAAAGATTACACTTACATTATCGTTTAGATTTTTAAATTCCTCCAAACCCTCATGAATAATGTTTTTTATTTGAGGGGAAAATTAATAAAATTAATAATAATTATTGTAGAAGTGTAAAAAATGTATTAAAAAAAATATACAATCACTCATAATAACAAGCTTTACAACTTTTATAAAGGGGTCAGTTTCGAAATCCAACACTATAATCCATAAAACTTTAAATTTATATTTAACCATCGATTGTCATTTACACTTTATTCTTCTTACTGAATTTTATTTTTTAAATTCTCTTCTTTGAAAACATGATCATTTGGCAGATGTAAGAAGATGAACGGTTCAGAGCTTTGATATCACATTTCGATATTTATGGTTAACTGAAATATGAGTCAATGTCGTATAGTTTGTAGAAATTTTATAAATATCAAGCAATATTTTCACTAACCGTAAAACTCTGAACATAATATTAACAATCTTAACCGTTCATCTTCCTACATCCTCTAATAGATCATGTTTTCAAAAAATAAAAGTTAATGAGAAAAATGAAGTGTAAATATAAACAACAATCAACGGTTAAATTTTGATCTATGATTTATATGATTATAGTGGCAATTTTCAAAGTTAACATCTTCACGAAAATTGTAAACCTTGTCATTACGAGCGTTTATATATTTTTTTCTATATTTTTTACACTTATACATTAATTAAAAAATTATTAAAGATTTTACTTAAATAACAGTTGTAAGATAAATAAGAGCAAATATATATCGTTGGATTCTATTTTGCATATATACTTATTTAATATTATATTTTTCATTTGATTATTTATTGGTTTAAAATATATTTTCCTTAACAGGTAACGGGTCATATTAACTGTTAATATTATATGGTCAACTTCGGGTTGGGTCATTTTACCCGTTTATTTTAACGAGTGTTACACGATACGACCCGTTAAAATATTGGGTATGACACGAACACAGAAAACACGACATGAATGCCAGGTCTAATACAACCATACTCACAATCCTATTTACAGATATACTAATCAGTATTTAAAACTATGTTAAATGGGGAGAGTTTTACCTCATTATAAAACTTGATAAAATTAAACAAATCTCCGTGTCATTGGTTTTCACTTTGACCCCTGCTCTTATAAATTGGGCTGAATGCTGCACATGGATGGTCGATTTCCACTGCAAAGAAGGGTTTCTCCATCGCCACCACCATTGGTGTTCTCTTCTAGCTTTCCTTTGCACAGACATTGAAAAATCCAAGTTTGAAGTCATTTTCTCACACTAAATAGCAAAAAAATAAATTTAAAAATTAGAGAAAATCATCTAAACAGACTTGAATCAAACCCACCTTCCAGATTGAGTGAAACGATGCCGTCTTCAACAGAGACAACATCAATGAAGGGCTGTCAAATTTGTATACATTAAAAATGAAAAAGAAGGAAAAAACTCATCCCGCATAATACGGAATCTCCGAGACACACAGGATAACAACACTTGAGCTCTGCAACAAAGCACACAAGAAAAAGGACGAATAAAATCACCTTCAATGTACAACTTAATCAAGTTTTTAACTGACTAGGTGTGGAAGGAATTGAGCTCAAAGGAAATTACAATGTATGCGACGTTTCAAGGCAAGTATGCCAATGGGCTACACCGACCTCCATTCCATGTTTCCGGAATGTGTATCGGTTGACATCATCGGCAGGAACTCCTTGACGAAAACCTCTTCATCTGTCTGAAAAATCCCCTGGATGTGGGTGACACTGCAACTTGCCGCAAGCGTGCCTCCTCTCAATCTTCAGCATTAGTTGACGGATACGGGACTCAACCCAGCCATTCCATGCTCTAAAGTCATCATCATTTTCTGCAGTGATGTCTATCGGTAAATAATTCTTACACGCTTCAAAGAGAGCATAGGACTCAAAAAGCGACCTCTTGGTTTCCCTTCCGCGTTAAGATGGTATATATACGCTTCCGTTTTATTGAGGGATGCCTGCCTCGTACTAGAGGGGAAACTGTTGGGGCCCACTACCACCTATTATATCTGTACCGTTCGATGGTCTGATTTAAGGATTTTTTTTTTGTTTGTGTTTTTGGCTTATATACTCTAATAAGTTGTCAGACGATAGAAATACCAAGGAACATGATTGGTTTTCCAACTGTTGAATCAATCGCATAGACAGTCCAGGTTCTACAACTTTGAATTTAACTATGAATCTAGATATGAAATTCACTAATACTTCTACTCTAATACTGAACACCCATTCCATTCTAGTGCCAATGTATACGTAATTAAAGCAGACTATATTGACATGGCATGTTGCCTAATCAATTGCCTCATTAAAAAAGTTTGTCACTCTAGTGAGTTAGGCAAATCAAGTAGGAAAAATTATATTTCATTATTTTCTTTCATCTATAAATATAACTTTTAGTTTCGTTATTTTCCTCCAAATAGAATATTTTACTATCAAAAACAAATATGTGGGGTCTCAGTTTGCCTAGTCATGGTAGTGTAGGCAACATTCCCTACTTTGAGATTGTAGGCAACATTGCCTACTTTGAGAGAGTAGGCAAAATTTGCAAACTCAATTGCCTATACTATTGGAGCTACTTTTTACTTGCATGGCTCATCAAAATTGATTTGCCTAACCAATTGCCTAAATCATTGAAGATGCTCTAAAATCTTAACAATAGTCCTAGATCAAATAATCTAACGGAATCTAACGACTTTTGTTTGAGAAATGCTAAGGAGGCTCTCTCAAAGTAAGACTCTATGAAGTCATTGCCACCGCCGGAGTCAAGTACAACACTTTGGTGGGCTATAGCATAGGGAGAGTTTTAGTTCTTTAAGCTTAAAAATACTAATCACTTGGGCTATTTTATAATTTTAATTGTCACAACCCACCTATCAAATAAAAGTATAAATCTTAGAGCTGCTTTTAGGAAAATAACAGTAAATAAATATTAAATAAACTCATCACTTTGACCAATACTAAAATTTAATAGTGATTAATTAAAACTTCTATACCTTCCTTATTTTATTCATTTGAAATTTCAAAGGCTAGAAATAATAAGTTTATGTAGTCAACAAAAAAAATAATAAGTATTTGATTTTGTAGAAATAATTTTAGCTTAGTTGTCACATCCCGGCCCGGGAAGTGGTCCGCCAGAGCAATTTGTCACATCCCGGCCCGGGGCGGACCACTTCCCGAGCCCGCTCCACCACCATAGCACGATATTGTCCGCTTTGAGCCCCGACCACGCCCTCACGGTTTTGTTTCTGGGAACTCACGAGCAACTTCCCAGTGGGTCACCCATCATGGGAGTGCTCTAGCCCCCTTCTCGCTTAACTTCAGAGTTCCTATGGAACCCGAAGCCAGTGAGCTCCCAAAAGGCCTCGTGCTAGGTAGGGATGGGAATATACATTTAAGGATCACTCCCATAGGCGATGTGGGATGTCACAATCCACCCCCCTTAGGGGCCCGACGTCCTCGTTGGCACACCACGGTCAGGGTTTGGCTCTGATACCAATTTGTCACATCCCGGCGGGGGAAGTGGTCCGCCCCGGGCCGGGATGTGACATTAGCTCACTCACCGAATAATTCATGGCTCTGTTATTACTCTATGCGACCTCACAATTTAACATCCATCGACGTGCCAATATTGTAAAATATTGTGTAAAAATATAAGATGACAGAGATTCTATGGAGAGTCCTACGTTTGAAAGAATCCTCTTAACATTTTATGAATATGTGGGTTGTAAAAGTATAATATGTGATAATTAGTTCAGCATATTTAACTCGGACTATTGTAGGCCCAAATATAACCCTTAGTTTTTATTAATTTTGAATCTTGTGTATCTAAGTCATCCAATACTTGTAGCATTTAATGCTACGTATCATCGAAGTGGAACGCAGTTTGAGGAATCTGTTGATTGGGGGGGGTTGTACGCTCTACAACTTTCAGCTTCAACTTGTTACTTACAAACTCATCATAGATTCATAGCCGCAAATTTTATTTGATAAAAATCAAAGGACAAGATTGACTGAAGTTGGGTAACGCTTAAAATGTAACCTCAGCGTCCAGCGTGTCTTTCTTGTCTGACATCTGTTCAAGTTCATCACTGATCGTTCTTTCTTTTCAATTGTTTCTGATTTTCAGTTATCATTTTTGTGTTAGAGATAGAGGAGAAATACATACGAGAGAGATGAGATATAGAAGAGTGAGCACGGTGGGAGAGATGCAGAGAAAATGAAAACTAAAAACGAAAACTATTATCGTCATGCATCTCCCGCATTCATCCTCCATTTTCCCAGCAGTAACTAATGCTGCACACAACAAATCACTAAAAGAAATTGTTAAGTTTTTCCAACTCTGCATGAGATTTCTTGATGAAAAGAGAATTTATAATTTCATATTCTTGTGAGAAATAAATTTTTTTGGGACTCAAATACAAAAATAAAAAGGGGAGGGAAAAAAAAACTCGATTTTTAATGGGTAAAAGACTATTTACTACCCTCATGTTTAGTAGTTTTCAACATTTAGTACATCAATTTTTTTTTCATCCCAGAGTCATACCTAAAGTGTAAATTTTAGGACAGTCTCATAATTCCGTTAGTTAAATTGTTAAGTCTGCCGTTAACCGATGACGTAGCGCCCATGTGGACAATGATTGGGCGCCATGTGTCATTAAAAATATTAGAATAATTAATTAAATAAAAGTATTTATAATTATAAATAAAAAAATAAAATAAAAACCCTACCCCGCACACTCCCTTTCCCTGCATTCTCCCTCTATCTCTCTCTCTCCTCTGGAAAAAACTCAGAACCCCTGCAAATCATCCCCAAACCCAATCTTTCAATTTAATCCCCCATTCTCCCTCCGACGCATGATGTTGCATGAGCCCCGTCTCCCTCCGACGCATGATGCTCTTCCTCCACCTCCGATAGAGACGTTGTTCGAGCCATTCGTTTGAAGAAGGTAAGTTCTTTCCAATAAAGCTCTGACTGAAATTCTGAAACTTCAATGGCAGAGTGTTGGGACATGAAGGAAGTCAAATTATGGGTTTGAAATTTGCTTCCTTGAATTCCGTTTCCAAATGGGTTTTAGGTAGAACTAAGGAGCAAAGGTTTGGAGCCATATGCCAATTCAACAAGAAACCCATCCAATTTTTTAAATTTATCAAAAACCCAATTGACCCAAATCCCTAATTTGGATAAATTCCCAAATCCTAACCGATTCTTGAGCATTCCTACCTCATGCCAGGAATCTGAATCAAAGAATCTTTTCTGGGTTATTAACCGAAGAATCTGAATCGAAATATGAAACCAAAAACAAATCACTTTGAACAAATCCAGAAACAAGAAGGTTTTCGTGCCAAGGATTGAAGTACTAAGCAGAGAGGGATGAAAAATTGAGAAGTTAGAGAGAGAGGAGAGATCAGACTCCGTCTCGGTTTAAATTTATGGGTTAGGCAAGGCTGGTAACCTATAAGGTCATATGCACTCATGACTTTGAAGCTTCTAGACCATGGTGACGAGGTAAGGGGTGCTGCACGAGCCGTTGGTCGCTCCGGGTACAGGAGGTAGTGGCAGAGCAGATCGAACTCTCTTTCTTCTCTCTGACTCTCTCTCTCTCTCTCTCTTAATTTCTTGAAAGATTTGATGATTGAATGTGTATGTGGTTTCAGTAAACTCTTACCTCAGTGGAAGATCCAAGCTTTTGCACTGATTTCTTCATTTCAGCCAGAGTAAAATCTTGGGTTTTTCATCCAAGCCCAACAAAGCAAGAGTAAAGAGGAAAGAGGAGAGAAAGGTATAGGGAGAGGGAGAATGGGGGATTGAATTGAGAGATTGGGTTTGGGGATGATTTGCAGGGTTATGGGTTTTTTCCAGAGGAGAGAGAGAGAGAGAGAGAGAGAGAGAGAGAGAGAGAGAGAGAGAGAGAGAGAGAGAGTGCAGGGAGAGGGAGTGTGAGGCGTAGGGTTTTTTTTTAATAATTATAAATACTTTTATTTAATTAATTATTTTAATATTTTATTATTTTAATATTTTTAATGACACGTGGCACACAATCATTGTTCACATGAGCGCCACGTTATCAGTTAACGACAGACTTAATAGTTTGACTAACGGAAGTATGAGACTGTCCCAAAATTTACACTTTAGGTATGACTCTGAGAGGAAAAAAAATTAATGTATTAAATGTTGAAAACCACCAAATATGAGGGTAATAAACAGTCTTCTACTCATTTTTAATATACATAAAGGGCAATGACAGAGTCCATCGCGAATGACGGCATTACAAAACTCTGGGTAGCTTGCCGTTGCAAACACCACCCTCTTTTAACAAAAATAATCAGGAAAAAATAGAGCATTATTGAATTTGACACCGAGACGCTCATATCCTAACTCCTAGCCAACGACATTCCGTACATACTAAAAGCAAATATTTAGATGTTCTTCTGATTTTTGGCAGCAGCTGCAGAATCTCGCTTCGTGTTGATTCTCGGGCAAAGCTTGAAGAAGAAAGAGGAACACCATAAATGCTGAAAAGTGAAACGGCCAAATATGCTTCTTGCCAAAAGCATCACCAAGATGCATGAAGTTCAAGTTTTCCTGCGTAAATGATGTACTGTCAAGTTAACAGAGTAGCCTGTTGTACAAACGAGATTGCATTAGGTTTCGACAATGTGCATCAGTTAACAGAGAACCACTTTTTTTACCAGGAATCAGAATAACATTTCACTGACCTATGGACTGGATGGCCGACTACTCAACCTCAAATAAGAATATGACTGATACTCGCAGCCAAAAACGGAAATTGTATGTTTTGGACGGAAATTGAGGCAACGGAAAGAAAACTAAGACCCTGTTCCAGGTAACAAACTCCTAGGACCTAATACTTACGAGAACTTATGACTAGAGCTGTCATAAGTTTACATTAGAGAGCCAGTTATTATTGACACCCTTTATAAAACCTTTATACTCTACTGACACCCAACAAACTATTCTTTTATGGGGTGTGATATCCACACCCCTTTTACTTCTCCCACATCCCCCTTTTACTTCTCCGACATCTTTTTGATTTTTGGCTGTCGGATCAAATGAATTGAAGAAAATCAACGGACATAAATTAACAAGAGGTGTGTGAGAAGTAAAAAGGGGTGTGTGGATAGCACACCCCTTCTTTTATTTTTCCGCCCCCTACATGTGCTTCAACAGTGGAAAACTTCGAAGTTCGAACCAGGAACCCCTCTCCGCATCCACCTCCACCCACTTCCTCTCCCAAAACCCAGATTCCTTCTCTACTCTATCACCTCGAAGCCTCCATATCTAGTCATTGCTCTGGTTATTTTCACTAGGTTTTAGAAAATCCAACAAAAAAGCAAAAATGCAAGGGAAACTATGATTATTTTCAATTATTTTGGTCTTTAACTGTTTGATTTGTGACTGTTTGAATACAAATGTCTAATCTGTAATTGTGGAATTCTCTAATTATCTAAAACAAAGTCAGCCCCATTTCTGTGTCCCTTACATGCCCAGTGCACCCCAAAACTCCGGCGATTGGTGAGCCACCATTGGCCCTGCAACCTCCTATTCGTTTGGGCATTCATAACAGGGCTGGGTGCAACAAAAAAGGGCTTCAAGTAAGAAGACTCATACTGGGCTAATTGATTTTGGGGCTGGAATGAAGATCTTATACACCAAAATGAACTAAGGGGGCGGCAAATAAATAGAACAAAAGCTGGGGGTAGATAATGGATGGGGTTGTAACTAGGGGGTTATCCATAATTTCCTAAACATTAAATTCTGTGATGCACCTCCTTCACTTGAGACAGTCTTCTGGATATAATAACCACCAATAGGGTACCACCAAGCAGACAACTACAGAAATACAAATGGCCTCATCTAAACACGGTAGATCCATAAACGTAAAAGGAGTAACGACAAGCCAGCCACATTTGACAATGACAAGTTTCTTTGATACACATACATCCCAAAGTAAGACAGAATTGCAAAACACGGCACATTTGGATGCATGCACTTGGCAACTCAAGCAATTAGCATAAATTTCAGATGATTGAAGTTCATGAACTTACAATTGGCTTCCTTCAAATTTAGATGCATGGACTTGTTAAAGCTTTCATCTGCCATCATCTTGCTCATCTGTCTCCTCAAGAATAACATACTTTGCAGCAACATTTGTCATGACTGGTTCCTCCATGTCATCTTCACTTGTATAATGCGCCTTTAGCTTATCGTATCTGTAAGATAACATGAATAAGTTATCATGAGTGAGACTTACGTATTTAAAAATTCTCGTCTTTTACTTCATCCTACTTCCATCCAAGCAGAAACTACTTCCCTAAAACACTTCCTATCTTCTCCTTTTCTCCCCAACTATATATCTAGGCAAAACCAAAATTTACCTATCATAATTTCTCTACACTTCCTATCTTCTCCTTTTCTCCCCAACTATATATCCAGACAAAACCAAAATTTACCTATCATAATTTCTCTGCCTCTCCTGCCTATATTGTTACTCATTCTCACTTGTAATTTTATGTATTTATTCAATTGCTGTATGTAGGAGGTATCCCACTACATATTTTCGGCACACTAATGGATGATTACAAATTTCACATGACTGTTTCACTTTTGAACATGCTACAACATAAGCAGAGAGCAAACGATTCTCCCCAAACTGAAAGAGTACTTACTTGTACCAGTTGAATAAACTAACACCAAGCATAATTATGAAGAGTCCAGCTCCTTTCAACCTGGTAAATTCATCATGGAAGTAAATGACTGCAACCTGAGTATGACAAAATGATAGGATCAGAAATCAACACAAAATTTTGGCCTCCAGGATAAATATATGGACAAGTACAGAAACCTGATCAGCATCAAAAGAAGACAAGAACGCAAAATGATTAACATAAATTTTCAACTTCTATGATTCTGTCCACTAAAATCCATAGAGAGTCAAATCAGAACATCTACAAAGCATAAAAGAAAGATCTAACATGTAAGCAACCAGATTGTTTGCAAACTCTCCCATGGCATAGACCTAGGATCTAGCAAATCATGAATGTAAAGTTTACACATAGAAAATGTAAACTAAGTGGGAATTAAATCAGGCATCGCTGCAATCTGCAACTAGTTCATGCAACTCCTTAATTAATTTATGGAATCTAGGAGATAAAGCTCTAAAACATGAATCTAAGAGATAAAGCTCTAAAACATGAATCTATCGTATTAAACTATTAATGCAACCAGCTTAGTTGCTACTATCTTCACGCAATCAGTGGCATGAGGAAGTCTTTTGTTTGTTGCCACTTGATAGTTTACTGTTTTTCAAATCAGGTAGGAAAGCAGAAAACCAATGATTAGATATCGACCATAGAATCCAAACATATTCCAAGCCTTGGCCTCCCAGCTCCACACCACTCAAGTCAACTCAACTATTCCTTCATCTCCAAAAGGATAGGCCAGACAATCAACTGTTATTTGAGGTAACAAAGAACTATAGTGATACATGCATTTTCTCCCTCTGATATACACTGTTCAGGCATACAGACAGTTCGACAACAACAGAATTCACATGCATAGACGGGTAAACTGTAACTAGCAGCCACTAGCACAAATCCATGCAGGGATGGACAGCATGTCACCTTCTACAGAAAAGACATTGACAAAACACTTCTCAACCGAAAACTGAAATTAGTCTAAATAATTTGTTAGGACTACATATTCACACAATGCGAATGATTAAAGAAAAGGAAAAAAAATTAAAAAAGGAAAGGATTCTGTTTCTCCAAGTGAAAGTGGTTGTAATGCCAATGAAACCATTTGGGTACATTACAAACTACGCACATAGATACGCTCATAAATAGAAGTTCCACTATTGTTTTGCAAGACAACTTTTTTCAGGCAGTAGGTAAGGTTCTCTATATCCAACATCTTGTTTGTTTTTGACAATTAGGGTAACAACCAAGATTTACAACATTGATAGGCGCATAACATGCTACATATTGCAATAAGATGATGCTTCGTGATCAATCCCTACTCTAAAAGGAAATCATTCTAGCATTCACAAGAGTAGAATCAAGAGACGACAGTTACATAAATCTGTTTAACAGCACTGGTGAGCCATTCTATATAACAGTACTCATGTAATTCTTAAAAGAAACAAACAGTATATAACTATGAGATTGTCCAGCTTAGGACAAGTAGGTCCAAAAGGTAAGACAACCAGAAATTTAGAAGAAAGGACAAACATAGAAAACAGAACATACCAATATAGTGACAGCCTCCTTAACAACACCTGCTATTGTTACTGTGACAGCACTCGTTACGGAGACAAGAATGAATTCTGTTAATACCTGCAGGAAAAGGAGAACTTTGTCAGCCTAAACCCTGCTTGATGATTATACAGTATATATATGCATGTATGTAACTTCTCTTATAAGATGGTAAAAACACTTCTGCTTCAACCGTTCAATTATATATAAATAGCAGAGATGATTTGCGTGTATATCTCAACTCCCATGCGTCTCAGCCTTCCATATCCAATCTAACTACTACCCAAAAAAAAAAAAGGATCTCTATTCAAGGACCTTATTACACGCATACTTGGGTGTTTAAATCAAAGTAGAACTTAAACCAGGAACTAGTCAACACATATCCTTCTAAACTTAAAGCAGCTCCTCAGCCCTCTCATAATTGATAATACCCAAATTTAAAGTCAACAACAAAAGTCTTAAGTATACAAACATAAGGAAAAAAAATACATTTTTGTAATAAGAAAAAGTTTTCACTATTCTCCTACCATAAAAAAGGCAAGGGTTCCACCAAAAAGCATCAGCAAGCAACTTCGACCGACATGCCCTGGATTGTTGAAGTAATTGTTTTGTCTAAGTTCATCCCACGGATCAAAGGCAAGAGACAGAAGGGCAGTCAATACTGCCATCACTGGGGTCAAATAGCTCATCAATGCAAGCGGATTTCTCAAACCTAGAGCAATTGAACAGAACTACTGTAAGAGTATGTTATGCAAACTTGCAGCATTTATATATTGAAAAAGAGAAGATAGTCAGATAATGTCCCAATTCTTATAGAAATACTCCCATCTAAATAAAATTGACACCAGGAATTAACCTGGTGCAAATTGCATCTAACTTGACTGCATGCATAACTATAACTATTCCAGTGCCAAAATCTTGTCTAAACCAATCACCAATGCTAATCTCTCAACTTCGTCCGGTTCAGTTGGGTGAGATCATTGGAAAATAAGGTGGAGCTTCTTTAAATCAAGCATGAATTTTGTGCTATAACATGGTGAAAACATTTTCAAACATTACAATATAGTCTCACAGACAACAAAATCAACAAGTATATCTTCTTTTATTACGATATCAGTACTATCTCAAAATTACCATAAACTACAGATATTGAATCAATTTTAAAAATCTTTAGATGAGAAAATAAACATGACATCATAAATTACATATCTTTAGAACATAATCATATTGCCATCGAACTACTTGAGGACTTATAATATAGGCAGCATGCGTGCTACACCAAATGCACAATGTTGGGGGAAAAAACTTAATACACCAAATCTCATACAATCTCGTAGTATTTAATATGAAAACAATTAATAAAATATCGTGGCAGTGAATGTAAGTACTTCTATATGCATTGATGCTCTTATTTCAAAAGAACTTGTAGAATTTACAAATCAAAATATTTGTTTAAATTATTAGAAAATGGAAAACTGCTACACTTGGCAACAACAACAATTTACTTAAATAAGTTGTAACTCTAGCAGGGAATAGCCACATTGACATGTTATTTATATTACATGTAATGATGTCACCATAGTGGCAACTGATGACCCTATACAAGGTGCAAGAACTCTTTTGAAGACAACAGGTGAAGTATAATAGTGAAACACAGCAAAAATGTTGAGATTGCAATAATATCAAATAACACTTACCATAATCTTCTTTCTTTATTTTGATTTTGGGAAAACGTTCACGAGCGTTGTGCATAACAAAGTAACCAATAAAATCATGTAAGAGCATATAATTATTAAAAGTGAAAAATGGTAGAAACCCAGTAGCACGTAGAAAACACACCTGCAAAAGAATTTGTGTCATGCACCAACGGAAGCCGGACATTACAGCAGCAAGCATGACAAAAATGAATCCCCAAAAGTCAAATTCTGTCTCTTTTGCAACTGCACATTATTCAATATGGCAAGATAAGAAAACATTAACATCAGAAATCATAAATGCGTAAAAGTTCACCGGAGAAATTTTCTTAAAAACCTAATTAAAGCAAGGACTAGTGGCATAAAAATCAACAACAATGGTAAGGGTTTAAATTGAGGTCTCAGTTGAGATAAAAACTCAAAGTACCTTTACACGTTCAAAAACTTAGTGATCAATCTGCACTAAAGTCTAAAACAAACAATGTTTAAAAAAGTTTCTTTAAGTTCCACGAATGTGATCACAAAGAGATCTTATTATAAACGGAACCTGACGGGGACCTTGGTTATTATCATAAAAAGGCCAAATCCAACAATAGCAAGACTTTAGGACAGATTTAATTTAACAAAGAGATGGCAGAAATGCCTAATGATAAGTTCATTAAAATTAGAAGTATAAAATGTCCTGTTCAACTTTCTTTCAAGTAAACACAATATTGTTGAAAAGATTGATGAGAGGAATGAAGTAGAGAAAAATGAAACAAGAAAAGAAAGAAAGGGGCAGGAAGGGAAAGAATCTTTGATCGTGAGAATTGAAATATAAAATTTATAAAATGAAAAGAAAATATGTGCATATTGAAATAAATTATATGCTAAAGCTTGTTACCTGTTAATAGTATTCCGAGGGAGATAATTAATATGATCCCTGAAAGTCTAACACTTGGTGACTCCAATCTATGAAGCAGCGAATTTGCAGTGCACAGCAGGACAAGAGTCACAATCAGAGAGAAAATGAAAGTGGCGGAAACCAAACAATAAGCAATAACGTGGAGGGTTTCTAGACGACAATGTGTAACACCCATTCACAAATTTACTACTTAATTGAGGTAATATTTGATTCAGAAGCCGCATAGATTCTTAAGTTAAGAGTATGAATCCCAAATTGAGAAAAGAAGGGACCTTGCATGTGTTTGGTGTTATGGTGGAACCCAACTTTCTTCGTCTTAGGGGTTCATTATCAATTTATCAGTCAAAATAAATAAAGCTCACAAAAACAAATTCTGGGCCCTAACCTAACGATTGACTTTAAGCTTGCAAAGTCACATAAATGGAAACTGGAAATGATAAACAAGAAAAGAAAGTATTTATTTTACTTTTCTTTTTAGTCATATCTCGAGGCTTGGGGCGTGGCACAGTGACATGCATGATATAATTTATGGTTCAGTTCAACACTAATGTTGACCAGTGTTTTAAAGGCTCACCTCAGGGCGTGCCCAGGCGCCCTGAGGCTGGGCGTCAGTGTTCCCGCCTCTGTTTTGTGGGAGTGGGCGGAAGGCTTCACCAGAGATGCCAAGGCGGTGGAGGCATGCCTCAAGGCGCCCAGGCATCTTGTTTGGCTTTTTTTTTCTCTTAAAAAAAAAAAACCCTCCCAAACCCATATATCATCTCAAATCTGGTGTGACTTTTCTTCTTCTCCTTCTTTTGTTTCTTTACAATAGTCTCTCTCGTGCTAGACCTTCCAATAATGCCATAGCTATCTTGCTGCAACCCTTGAACTCCCAACTCCTTCCTCCTCCTCTATTTTTTTATTATTTAAATATAATGGAAGTAATCTCAAACTAATACCAGCTACGTAGAAGCCATAGTCTGTAATTTGAGCTTCCAAGTCTGTTTCTTTTTGTACTTGCTGAAGCTTTTTCTAGAGAGAGAGAGAGAGACAGAGAGAGAGAGAGAGAGTGAGAGAGAAGTATCTGTTCGATGTTTGTTGACTCTTCAGCTTGATAAGGGAACTGGGTTTTCTTAATTCATCGAAATAAAGTGTATTTTCTGTTTTCTGGGAGATTCTGGAACTGGGTTTCCTTAATTTGTCGAAATAAAGTGTGATGGTTCTGTTTTCTTGGAGATTTTGTAACTGGAAGGTAGTATAGTTTATTTTATGCTAGATCTTCACTTTCTATTTCCTTTTTCTATTGATTCTTTTTGAATTTATTGTATTCTCTATGTCTTTCTCTCTCTAATTTTGTAATGGTTTATTAAGTTGAATTATATGATTAAATTAGTTTATTTTAATGGTTAAGCTTGTATGTAATGTGTAAATGTGGCAAATTGGCTAAAAGGTTTGGGCTTGACTGAGATCTGATTGAAACTAATTGGTTTTGAAAATCTTGGTTTTCCTGAGATCATGAAGGATGCACATAATTTTTGTATTTTTAATTATTTATGAACTCTGTAGAGTTTTTCAGTTATTTAGGGTGTAAAATTCTTGCATAAATATTAAAGATTAGGCATTTTGTGGTAAAAAAAAAAAGCTGCATTTCTTTGCTATCTAAAGAGTATGGCAAAAACAGAAAATTCCAAATAAGCTTTTGATTCAATTTTAGTTAATGTTTTTATTACCTTTTGAATGATGAATTTGGATGATACCTTTTGAATGATGAAATTAGATGATATTATCTTTTGAATGACTATGGATTTGAATGATAAATTGAGAATGGATGTTTATTTTACAAAGTATATTTTTTATACAATTATATGTATAATATATAAAACATATAAATTAAAAAAATTTAATCCCGTGAGGCTTCGCCTCATGCCTAGGCAGGGCTATCCCTCCAATGCCTCACCCACGCCTCGGCCTTTTAATACATTGATGTTGACCCAGAATAGATTTTATAACTAGAGTATAAGAAATGAAGGAGAAGAATCGCTCAAGACACCAATAGGGATACTAGAAAAGCACTGGATTACATATAGCAAAGATTGGATAGCATTCAGGTATGGATATCTATGCACATGATTAAGGAATCTGGGTACAAAACTCTAATGGCAAGAAATTTACCTGAAAGCAAAAGCAAATAGAAGAAGAAATACAGGAGCAGCTGATTTACACTGCAGAAGTGGAAAGGGAAGTCAGTTGCTGACTGATAAAAGTTGAAAAATGATAGGTTGTGGATGTGTAGAGAAAGTAACCAACCATTGTGGCAAATGTGACAGATATAAAAACAAGGGATGCATTGCTTAGATTAACATCCATTGCTGTTCCAATAGCCGTCGGTACAACTGTGAAAGGCAAAGTCCATCTGTAGCATTAGTTGATAGAAAAGTTAATTTACTAAAGAACATAAAAAGTATCAAGTATATGACCACAAACTTATAAGAATGGAAGGATATTTGTAAACACAAACATAAGGCACTAAAGAAAGTGTGGCAAATTTTTGATAAAGTGCCTATGAAAAATTATGCCACACAAAGAACTCTGATTTTGACATAATCTTTAGCAACTCTATTTCCTTTACAATAATTGTCATTTGCAACAAATAATAAACGAGCTGATGCAAGTAAAAGTTGTGAATACTGCACTTGTCCAATTATAAACAAAAACTCTGTTTCTAAACGAGGAAAAAAAATGCAAAATCAGTCCCAGCAGGGAAGCAGAAAAAGCAAAGCAAGTCATCTGCATTTGAAATTCAATAAAACAATAATTTCCCGCTTCTCTACTTATATAGAAACTCAACATTCAATGGTATAGGACACACAAATATGTTTCTATCTGTACAAAAGCATGAATGCTCTTAATCTTAGATATTTTATATACTACATTTAATTTCAAGTTTCTCAAAATTATTCTGATCCTGTCGTTCAGTACTATAGAGTCGCCATGAGGACAAAACCCAGGTTCACAAGAAGAAAAAAATGGCATGACTGGCTATGTGATTGCAGTACCAATAGTAGTTAAATGGACTGGAAATTTAGACGTAATGCATATAATTTAAGGATTGTTATGAAAACAGCAGCAAAGCAAGTATATTTAAGAATGAGAAGGAAGATTATCTACAGATCATGCGTACATATTTCAGACAGTAAACAATCCTCCAAAAGGTTGAACAGCTGAAGATATCTTTCAGATCTTGTAATCCATCTAGTTAAAAGAATTAACTTGACATTTATAAGATTCCGGTACTCTTAACAATCATACGACATGGACTCTAATTCAATATTTTGGACAATAAACCTAGTAGCACCTAAAGGCTCATTAAAAACAACTAAGCAGAAGAAATTACCAATAACCACAAGAACACACCCCAGAACCTTGATAAAGACAGAGAAATAAGAAGCAGCTTTCAATGCAATAAAGATATAAAATTAATTTAAGAGTGCCTAGTTTAGCCTGTGGGGGATTCAAATTGGGAGTTCATAACTAAAAAAATTTCGCACTAAATGTTTACAAATAGGTATGATGTGTCCTGGATCATGTCTCCATACTGTCTTCTACTCTACTCTGTTCAAGAATATATCATGCTGGCCTGTGTTGTGTCATTTTCGTTCCCTTGTCGATGCTTCACAGATTATGAGAGAACCTGCAAAACGTACATGCTTCATGACCTAGGTCTAGGATTCCTCTAAAAACTTATACAAATCTACATTTGTTGGTTTGAGAGTACATGTCACTATCTTAACTTACATGCATCCTTAAACTCTCTGCAGTCTGCATCCTTCACCACTTGCCCCTTTGGAAAACTCCGCCCCCCCCCCCCCCCCCCCCAAAAAAAAAAAAAAAGGAAAATATGTTCTAAAAGGAAGATTCTCTTGTTTTGACAGAAAACCCTAAAGAGAAGAAAATAGTCTCTCTCCCAAATTGATCCCATTTCATCCTTCCAATAGAAGATTCTCTTAAGGACAAAACAGCACGTGCACAATGTCTCACCTAATTAGCAACATTAATCAGACCGTGTTCTGACAGCACCAGATTTCAGTTTCTCAGTCACACTCATACCAAACCACCTCCAGCAGCCAATTCCAAATCAGCAATGCAAAATAAATGGTCTATACTTGCTCTCTCTCCTCTTTATATAACACGCACATGTAAATAAACATGGAAAGGGACATATTTTCTGGAGCATGTCACGTGTTTTATTATCTTTCCATGAACCACCAACATGAGAAAATTTGCACCAGCGTTCCAAACCAAGCCAAATGGCTTGAATGGAGAATCGAATTGATTGGTGGCCAACTCAACTGAATATGGAAATATTAGTACGAAAAGGAAAAGGAAGGATGAAACACCACGATCTTGTGTCTACTCAATTAGGATGGAAAGAAATATCACTTAGAGTGGACAAGTCTGCATATTCTAATAATTGTCTATCATTCAAGTTTTTTACGAAACTGAATGTTCCATGAAATGACACGAAGTGAAGAATGGGAGGCCAAGGAGTAGATGGCAGCATTGCAGTTTAAAGAGATCTATTTAAGATAACCTTGAGAAATGTAGTTCCAAGGACTTGGGAAATAACCTTTCTCCACGAATCGAGAATCCAACCCATTGGCTGAAACTCCTTATTTGCTCCTAATGACTAAAATCACAAGGAACGTGCTCCTTTGGATATGAATATGGCTTGGTGCACGTGTATGGCACAGTTCAAACAAAAAAAAACTATCGTTGCTTTACAAAAGATCATTAAACGCATTGCATTTTCTTTGCAGGCCACAATTATTAGAGTTATAGATGGTAGCATATAAATTTTACATTTTGCATAACAAAATACCACTTCAATCTTCAAAAGAAGATGAGAGAAAAAAAAAAATTATGGGGGGAAACTAATCCACATAAATGCTCCTATTTGAAAGAAAGAAAGAAAAAAAGTATAGATCCTAACAAACAATAAAAACACGGAAACTGCAAACCAACCAGCATCTGAATTAAAAGATGAAAGCACTAGGTTATTCAGTAAAGAACTTCACTCAATTTACCAAATTGGAATAACAAAGCAAAACAAATCTGACTTTACCTTTCACGAAGTAATCTCTCCATGACATAGCAACACCAGTTTGGAATCTATTAGACCAAAACCATATGATTCCCCTTGACAAAACAGCTTGCATTGTGAAATGAACTGTATTCATCAAAAAGGGAGCAGGGAACTTCCCCAAATTATCTCCTAACAGACTTTTATTGTACCTAAACAATCCAGAGAACATTGAAAACCATAGGAAATAACTTTGCATCAGTAAGTAATTTGAAAATTTATTAACTATATACATCTGATGATTAATAGAGATGAGAGGTAACTTACAAGGTCAACAACAGGCTGAAAGTGTACCATACAAGTACAAAGAACAATGTCTTCAACACATTTGTAAGAGTAATAGGGTTCTCTGAATTGCGTGGTAATGCTTTATGGTCATGCATAGAAATGAAGCTATCTACACCATTTGCCTCCCTTGCAGACCCATTCTCGATATCTAAGGGCAAATACTCCTCGTTTCCGTTTGCACCAACCTGGTTAGCAGCAGAATCCATGGTATCACCACCGTTCAAGTGCATATTTCTCTTCTGAGATTTTGTATTGTGGTATTTGTCCTTATCTAAAATATTGTGTGCTAGCTCACCCTGTTGGAGCTTGGGCAATTCAAAGTCAGACTCTTCTTCTGCAGTCGCATCCGTATTTCCTAATAGACGATCAAAATGCATTGTCCCATCTTCGTCGCACCAGCGAGAGAATGAGGGCTCCCTGCAATGGCCTGACGCGTGGCTTCCACTCTGAGCATAGTTGGCTTCTGTGTACCCAACCTTTTTTGTGGTCAAATCACTCTCTACCATCTCCTATCAAGATCTAAATTAGATCCATCTATACCCTCCAACACAATCCAATCTACCAAATGGCCTATGAGGTTTCAGTAAAAGCAGTCCAAAGCATTGTCTAGCTTAACCGCACTATATTATCTAGCGCATAAACAACATTCTGAGCACGAGTTTCTTGGCCTAAACTCAAGACCCCTCCGAAGCTCCCCCTAGAATTTCCACCAAATAACATAAAGTGATCAAACAGGTATGCTTGGATGAATGTGAAGACTCCTCCAACAGTTTCTATTCAGATAAAAAATTCTATCAACAAAAAGCCAAAATTGTCCAATATAAGCTAAACTGAAATCAACGAGACGCAAGAAGGAAAATTCTGAAGGAAAACAAAGAACCGAAAACAACCCGCTGCTCAGTATATAAATGATTAGCTGAGCTCTTGTAAGTTTTACCGACAAAAGTTTGGGTGGATCATAGAATTTCTAAGCAGCCAAACAGTGTTGAACCCAATGAAATAAAGTGAATAAAGCACTACAGCTGGAAAGCAGGCACCGAACCCAAAAAACCAACTTTGGGTCTGTTCCTTCAAGCATTGAGATCAAATGAAACACGAATGAATGAATGAAAAAATGGATACAAAAAGTAGCTCATCGGATTACAGCACAACCCACAAACTCTAAGGCCACAATCTTTAGCTTAATTCCATCAGATTACACAGAAACATACACATAAAATATGAAAGGACAGAGTTAGAAATTGAATGCCAGAAGAGCATTGAACTGACCTCAAATTTTGCGTGTTTGCCAGAGAGAGAGAGAGAGAGAGAAACGTATAGGGCTGAGGAGGAGAAGAGAAAGATCCAATCTGGGATTTGTTTGGTAATTTGTTTTAATTAAAATTTGATGTGAGATTAATATGCATACGGTGTTTGTAAATTGTAGTTGCCCAATGATACTTCTCATGATGCACTCATGTTTGCCATAATTTGTCAAAAATATTGCAATTTAATACTACAATTTTCATTGATATGCAATTATTTTTATGTTTGATTGTGAAGCTTAGCTCATTCTGTTATATGTAATAAAAAAAAATTGTCAAAAGCATTTTTAATTAATATTAAAACAAATAAATTTGTTATCATATGGTATTTGATTATCCTAAGAAAGTATAGTATTTTGGTTTTTATATTGAGCTTGGAAATTTACATTTTGGTAGGATTTTGCTCTATTAGGTAGGGTTTTATTTTATTTTTTTGTTGGGTCGCCATCAATTGAAATATTTGGATTTGGTGGATCGTAGACTCGAAGCCTTATTAATATTTGCTTTATTTCTAAGGTACAGGTTGGTCACTGGTGCACTGCATTCCTGCCGATGTGATTTTGACCCAACTTTTTTTTTATTATAGTCAAATTTGTAATCGTAGATTGTTCTAATAGTTAAAATTTCCTCCAACTTAATGAATCTCAAGTTCAAGCTCTCTAGCTTAAATTAATATAATAATATAAGTTCTATCCATAAGATTCAAACATTAAACTTCTTGTTTACGAAGAGCATCACTAGAGTGCATAATTAGTTTTTCTTTTCTTTTCAAACACTGAGATATCTTGTATTGGCATGTCATTCTTTTTATGTTGTGATTTGTTATTAAAATGAAATAGTTCACCAGTATACATGTATGATGGTGTTTGGGGTTGGTGCAAAACAAACTTGCAAATGAAAAAATGATGGGAAACTGTTAGCATTCAAAGTTTGGCATGAAAATTGAACGTAAAGTGTATTCCAAGTAAAACTCAATCATTATAATAATAAAGAAGTTATTTTTACACACTTTGTGTAGCTTCTTACACATTTTTTATTTATTTATAACCATTAGCTTGAATAAATTAAATGAAATTAGCGAACAAATTAAACAAGGGCGTGCAAGAAACTAAAAATAATGTGTGTTTATCATTTCCCATAATGATAGTAGCTTGTCCCCCTAAAACAGGCGAGGGTTTAGGGTGCGACACCCTGAGTGAGTGTGGTATGAGAGACGATGAGACCAAAAATGTGTAGAAAATATAAAGAAATGCACTCATAATATTCGTATAAATGTAATCAATTAGATAATACTCAATTACATCAAATATACATATCAATAGATAAAGGAGTATACAAAAAAGAGTAAGGAATAATTTGGCATGTGATATCAACCTCCCACGTGCAGGTTAAACAAGGCATGCCCCAAGGATCCTTATCATTTACCTCGAATAGATTTGCTTGTCGATTCCACTGTGGGGGCATAATTTGCTGAACTTTATGGATGCGTACTCTGGATACAACCAAATCAAGATGTACGAGCCGGGCATGGAAAAAAACATCTTTTTCGTTGATAGATGTGCAAGCGTGATAGTCTTCCATGACCTTCTTGGGAGGACAACACACATGGACCTAGTAGTCTAACATCTTACAATGGTAGCACCGCTGGTGAAGCTAGAAATTGTCGGGGAGATGTGCGAACTTAAAATAGTGCAAGGTTCAAAAAAAATGGCAACAACCAAATCATTTTATATAGTAATGTCTTCGCATGATGTGGTCTTTAGGTTGACAAAAAGTATTTTAGAGATAGTGTTTACGAATTACTTCGTGATAATTAGGTGGATAATCAAGCATTCGACGTCTATGTTCAAGGTTTACAGGAACATTAGCCAAAATTTCATCAAACTCAGTGACCTTACTTTGTTGTGAACTACCCAGAATATTTGAAAGAGGATTTAAGCACTGTTTCTTATAGTATCGTTCTATTACGTAACTGTCTAATGGGAAAAAAAGAGTCTTAGTGTAAGATCCCACATCGCACAGGGGTGAGGATCCTGTAAGCCTTATATGTACATTCCTACCTCCAATTAGCACGAGGCCTTTTGGGAGCTCATTGCTTCGGAGTTCGTCGGAAATTCGAAGTTAAGCGAGTTCACGCGAGAGCACTCCCATAATGGGTGACCCACTAGGAAGTTGCTCGTAAGTTCCCAGAAACAAAACTGTGAGGGTGTGGTCGGGGCCCAAAGCGGACAATATCGTGCTACAATGGTAGAGCGGGCCCGGGTTGTGATGGGGGCCCGGGTCAAGATTTGACAATTTGGTTTCAGAGCCACTCCCTAGCCGAAATCGTGCCGACGAGGACATCGGACCCCTAAGGGGGGTGGATTGTGAGATCCCACATCGCCCAGGGGTGAGGATCCTGTAAGCCTTACATTCCTACCTCCAATTAGCACGAGGCCTTTTGGGAGCTCACTGCTTAACTCCGAAGTTAAGCGAGTTCGCGCAAGAGCAATCCCATGATGGGTGACCCACTGGGAAGTTCTCGTGTGAGTTCCCAGAAACAAAACCGTGAGGGTGTGGTGGGGGCCCAAAGAGAACAATATCGTGCTACAGAGGAGGTCGGCCCGAGATGTGGTGGACCCCTAGTTAGGATGTGACACTTAGACTCTTAATCCTAGAGTAGAAAATACTACATGACTAATAACTAATTAAACCAACAATTCAATTAACCAATACCAATAAGCAAATAAATTATTCAGTAAACAGAAGTTTAATTCAATTAATCAATATTAATAATCATATAAATTTTTGGGCTTTTTTTTCTTATGCCGAATTGATATTCGTACCATCGAAGGTTGAATAGGTTTTTTTTGCAAGAAATAATGTTCATTCAACTCTTCCTCCCAATATTTCAACAATGATCAGATTCTACATACTTAGAGTTATATTCATTCACAATAGAATCAGCCCAGGCCTAGTGCCAACAAGGCGCCTATCCTGGGCCTAAAATTTTAAGGGGCACCAAAAAGTTTTTGTCCAAATATTTGGTATAAAAAATAAAAATAAAAACTTTAACGAAAAACTTCTGGTACTGCTCACTTTAATGGAAAAACCACACTTTTACATTAAAAAGTCAATCCTGATACTATTCACTTTACCTTTTATTTTGTCCTTATTGTTAAAATTCAAAGTTTTCAAACCCTTTTAATTAGTTTTTCTTAAAAAAATGATAAATTTTGATATAGTGCACACTGGCCATCACAATGTCTTCCGACGTTGAACGCCTCGAGATTCTTGGTTGTTTAGTACGTATTCCAATTCCAAGGATCAAATTTCATGTTCCAAGAGAAGCCTTTAATTTAATTAAACATTATAAATTAGTCCTTATGACACACCCCGACCCAGAATGCCTATTAGGATTCCAAAGTCGAGCTGTGCTGGCCGACACCTGGAAGGTGACGAAACCATAAATAAATTTAAACCTAAAAGTGCCTAAACACTAGAGTGTGCTCGTGAGCAGGAGCGAACCCACCTAACGCGTGACTTCAGAGCATAAGTAAAATACAGTAGAGCGGGTAAGAATTATACCCTCAGAAGTAGCCACAAATCCTGAGATTTGTCGAGAATCCTCATCGATACGAACTTTATCAACTAAACTTGGAGGGGCGCAAAACAGAAAACGTGAGTGGGCAAAAACAAAGCTTTTCAAAACCATTTCAATATCAAAAGTACTAACCCCTCTCTGTAAAATCCGTATACTTTCCCAAAAAATAATACGTATATAATCATATACCAAAATAGGCTGTAAAACGATAAAACTCGAATATGCCATGTCAGAAATGTGCCATGCCAAAATATATCCAACCAAGAAATATATGCATCAATCAGGTGAGATAAAACCAATAATCACAATATGCCGGCAATATAAATATGTCAGCTGAAGTCACCTAACGTGACCTGTACAACTGAATCTATAGCTCCTCAACCACTATCCTGCACATGAGTCGGAACCACTTATAGTGATCTGTACGACAGGCTAGGTGTATAAAATATGCTCAGTGCTACGATCGTGTGAAGGCTGTGAGACGAATTGCGGGTCACCTACGAGTCGGAACCACCTATAGTGGTCTGTACGACAGGCTAACACCTGTCTTGGATCCAAGGTAAGCGTACGGTGCAGGAGGTCAACGATCACGTGAAGGCTAGGCTCTATTCTGGCGGAGCACAAACACCCGAGGTGCAGGAATATGAGCTATATCACAATCTCGTCATCATCACTATTGTGGAGCCAAAAATAATCACAATGCGACACGTGGATTCTTGGGTAAAAGAAGACAAAAATACCCTTGAGACATACTGGGATTCCTACGCGCGAGCAGCGGGCAATCATCCCTAAACCAAGTCAAAAGTGCCCAAAGGAAGGTAACAAATTCATAGTTATCTCATCCATCCTCATCTTAGGTAATTACTTCATAACCTACAAATTATTTCATATAAATAGAGATTAATTGGCTAATTAATGGATCAATTCCTAATTAATCCATTAATCACCAATTTAATCACCCATTATATCAAATAAACCACCCAAAACCACATCAATGGCCGGCCATCCCCATCTAAAAAGGGATCCATCTTATTTCCTATCTTTCCTTACCCTTTTCTCCCCCTTTTAGCTAATTATTTAGTTATTCTTTATAACCTTTTCATAACCTAATTATCAATTTATTCTAAATAAATATGTAACCACCAATTTATTCTTTAAGGTAATTAAACCAAAATCTCAACCACAAAAACTCCTTCAAGGGCCGGCCATTCCTTGGAAAAAATGGCCAAGCCTAGCCCTATAAATAGGCTCCTATTTTCACCAAAAACTCATTCCAACACTCTTACAAAAATCCCAAAATTCTCTAAACACTTTTTCTCTCTAAATTCTAAATTCTCTAAACACTTTTTCTCTCTAAATTCTAACTTTGGCATCGGAGGTTCTTTGGCCAAAGTCCCCCCCATTCATCGTGGGCGCGTGAGGCTTGTGGCCATAACCAAAGGTGTTATTTATTTTGTAGGTGCAATTTTGTCCAAGATCAAGGAGGAAGAAATTTGCATCCATAAATTGGTGCTTTCATTGAGAGTTGAAGATCCATACTCGTAGAAGACTCTCGCATAAAAAGGTTTTTCTCTATTTACTAGTCCATTTGAATATTTTTTTATACGTTCTTATTATTAGAATTTTTTAATTTGCAAAGATTCTTTGATAAAAAGTGAAAGAAAATTCATACGTTCTTATTATTAGAATTTTTTAATTTGCAAAGAATCTTTGATAAGTCGTAAAGAAAAATATAATGGCTAGAAATTTAGAAAATTCCACAAGTGAAAATTCTTACATTCAAGAAATGGGACCGCGGCGATCCATGAGGCTAGATGTGGACATGGGTGGTGTGGTACCACCACAAAGTTCCACCATGGCAACCACTCACGGCAAGATCCATGGCACCACCATCATGGCCCAAGCTATGCCATCCAAGCTTGCACGGGCTCGAGCCCAAGCCATGCATTCGCATGCATCATACACTAAGTAGCTTGCTCCCGCCGAGCAGCCCACTTTCGTGGCCTAGCTTGCTCCCGCGACCCTGCTTGCTCCTGTGACCCAGTCTGCTCACGCGGTTTAGCCTGCTCCTGAGGCCCAGCCTACTCCTGAGGCCCAAACTGCTCCTGAGGCCTAGACTGCTCTTGAGGCCTAGCCTGCTCCAACCTGCCCCGCTAGTTTCCCAAGCAGCCCAAGTCGGCTCAAATGTAGCACAATTGTCCCAACTCTAAGCTTCGGGACCCACGATCGAATCAGGGGCAATTTCACCACATTTCTTCACAGATTTGACATTTCTCAACTCAAATCTCACGCCCAGGGTCTACCACACTTCCACTGCTCACGAAGATACATTCCTTCCAAGCTCTTCCAACCCAAATAGAGAACAACATTTGTCTCGACAAGTCAGAGAGTTGACGAGCGCCCTCGCACAGCAAACGACCTTGGTGAACCAACTCTTCCAACGCACCGAGATGCAACGTGCCCTAGGTGTGGTGTCTCGAAGTAGGACAAGGGCAGACAAGGAATCTCTCCAGCAGCGTCCCGGAAAGCAGCCACTAGATCAACCACAAACTAAGCGTTCTGGCAATGTACACTCCCGACTGGGCCCTCGAGATAGCATAGACTCTCGTCTTAGCATGCGGAGAAGCGTGCACTCTCGACTAGGCCCACGGACGAACATACATTCACGGTTTGGGTGCACTTCGATAATCAACATGAGCAAACTTCCAAGCGAAGTGTTCATTCACGGCTAAGCCCGCAATGAGCATCCTCCACCTTACATCGGAGTAGGCAACACGACGGACGGAGAGAAGCGGTCACTCAATCCAGCTCAAGTTCAACCAGCAGCCTACGAAGAACTCGCTTGCCTGCTAGGAACACACCACAAGAACCGCATCTGCGGCATAGAAGAGCCAAATACATGGAAGAGCATCCTAGACCAACAAGTCATGACTGGGGGCAGCCGAGAGCTCTACTACCCCAAAGGCAAATTCAAGAGGAAGTAGAAAGACTTTTGACCAAGCGATTGCGTAATTTTCAACACAACGAGGTCAACAACGAGGCACTACGATGAAACATTACTAACATAAGCAAGTCACCCTTCACGGATGAGATCGAGTTGGCAGAGCCTCCACGCGAGTTCAGCATGCCACATTTCACATCTTTCAAAGGGGAAGGAAACCCAGATGGACACTTGAAGCATTACCGAAGCGCAATGATCGTCTATCAAAACAACGATGATCTTATGTGCAAGATATTCGCCGCCACTCTACAAGGCAAAGCGCAAGATTGGTTCTACACCCTGCCGCCACAGTCTATCCGGAATTTTGATGAACTTTCTTTGGCTTTCATCAAAGAATATTCACCTTATCGCTCAATCAAGAAGAAATCTAACCATTTGTTCAACGTCAAGAAGAACCTAAAGGAGTCACTTCGCGACTATATGAAGAGGTTCAAAGCAGAGAAGGCAAGGATAGTCGGATGCAACGACTTGTTAGCTAAAGCAGCCTTCCAAAAATGACTTCCAGCAGACCACCCGTTGTTCGGAGAATTGATCATGAAAGAAGATCTAACCTAGCAGACTCCTTTGTTCTAGCAAAGAAACATGCAATTTGGATTGAAGCTCGGCAAGCAAACAAGGCACCCGAGCAGCCTAAAAAAGAAGTAGCGGTAAAGAAGGATGACGGAAAAGCAATTGAACAAATAAAGCAAGCAGGGGGCCAAGCGTAGGGACTGATTCCCGACTAGATGAGGCCCAACGACTAAGAACTACTCTAAGTTCTCGATCCTAAACCCACCAAATGCACATTCGGAGTATCTTTAGGCAGATTCTTAGGGTACCTAGTGACCTAACAAGGAATCAAAACACATCCCAAGCAAATTCGATTGATCATAGAGATGAAATCTCTCACTATCTTGAAGGAGATCCAAAGCTTGATCGGACAACAAGCTGCCCTCAACCGCTTTCTTTCGCGGTTCACCGATCGATGCAAACCCCTTTTTTCAAAGCCATCAAGAGGGCACAACGAGATAAATGGGATGAAGAGTGCAAAAGAGTTTTCCAAGACCTGAAGAAGTATCTCACATCACCTCCTGTATTATCTAAGCCAGGAGCAGCAGAGGAATTATATATTTACTTGGCAGTCTTAAAAGTAGTGATAAGCTCTATTATCATACGAGAAGAGCTAGGGGCCCGACTACCTGTATTCCACAGTTCAAAAGCTCTCCTCGATGCTACCAGAAATTCAAAAGCCAGGTTTGGCAATAATTGTTGCAACCCGGGAGCTCAAGTTTTACCTTCAGACGTAAGCAGTCATCCTTATGATGCACTATTCGGCCCAAAAAGCGTTCTAACGGCAGACGAACACTAGAAGGACACAATTAGAAGTAAGTTTTGTCCTCATCGCCTTAAAAGATTCTACCGGTGGTTGAACACCACCTTCAGCTACGTGTCACACGACCTCAGCCGACCCTTACTCTATAATTCAACTTTAGAGTAGCTCAATACTGGCAGTTGAGCATCTCCTGCTACGTGTTACTTGGTCCAGCTTTACGACTCCCTACTGCGCACTCACGCCTAGCCTAGGCGACACAACAAAGCGGCCCAACAAGCCTAGTACACCCTAGCCTTACCTGCTCCACTTGATGAAGAATTCTAGCATTTGCATATTGATGACGCACTCAACAAGACAATCCTCGACTGCCTCTGAAATCCCTCACCAACAAGAAAGGAAAATGGCTAAACGAACTCCCCGGATGTCTATGGGCATATCACACCACCAAAAAATGAGTAACCGAACAGTAAGGAGATGGGCACAAGCTTAGATCTGGCAGAGGAGAAGCGCGAGCAGACTATCACTAGAATCACAACTTACCAGCAGCAACTCCTCTCCATCTACAACAAAAAGGCCCAGATCCGGCAGCTCATGCCGGAAGATCTGGTCTCAAGAAAAGCCTTCATCACTGCCCGCAGATAAGGCTCTTAAAAGATGGATCCCATCTGGGAAGGTCCGTACAAAATCAGCAGACTAGGCGGTAAAAGCAATTACACCCACGCCACCATGAAACGACAAAAAGATTGAAAATTAGTGGAATGCCTACAGTCTAAGGAAGTACCATGTGAGACCTCCTGCTACATCAAAGCCTGAAGACTGAAGCAGCTTAATGGGCACCGCCTCGCAAGTCGAGAACTATCCAGTTATTATGTAGTCTTTTACAACTAAGTTATTCGTTCGTTTCACTCATTTTTTCAATGAGGAATTCAGAAGTAATTTGCAACTTGGCTCAACTATATGCCTACGACAACTGATCATACCTATACTTAAAAAGAGGATTGTGCCCTTCTTAGGGACTCATCGCAGGAATTGCACCCCTCGAGGGACCAACCATGCTCTCTAGTGCGAAAGGGTAAACTAATTCCTCGACACCCACATGGGTCTGCTCTCCAAAGCGGGATGATAAACTCCACACTCCGAATATCCAGACGTGGATGAGCTGAGCTGCCCTAGAATAACTAGAGAAGCACGATGGCTTGTGCCGGGATTCCTAGAAATAGCCACAATGGTTTTTTTCAAGGCTTAACTAACTGAAGAATTTTGGGTCTCTTGGCTTAATCCGTGGGGAACCGGGCCCTAGAGACGGAGGGGGCACATTACGCAGTACGCTCTACAGACGGTTGCCCTGGAACCCTAAAGCTGCTACCGAGTGCACTAAGGTAGCCTACGGTTTCCAGAAGATTGCCTACGGCTTGCCCTTCGAGCAATAAAACCATGCTAGACTTATACAACCGCACATTCTTGTGAAAGTTTAAACAAGCTAGCGTGCATATACGAAGCTTTATCAGCTGCCGACATGTTACGTAGTCGATAAGTTTCATCTCTACCAAGCGTGGAACAACCTACACCAAGTCCTAAAGTGTTGTGATACTTGCTACGTAACCTATGGAATTGGAGAAAGCCAAGGTTAACAGCCTAGTGGTTACGCGGACTTGTCTGCTTCTGTAAGTGAGGCATCCGGCTGCCAACCCTATGGCTAACAACTTTGCAAAGTTCTACACCAACACCTACGGCTGCATCGGCTACGCAGGCCTGTCTGCTTATAGAAAAGTAGCACACATGTCATTGGTCTATAAAGTTTAAAGGTTAAGGCATGAACAAAAGAAGCGAAGATGGAGAAAAGCGAAGGAATCAAGTTTATTAAATTTCTAGCAAATTTGATAAACAACTAGCGAAGACCGAAGGAGTACAAGCAAAGCAAAAAGCAATGAAGGAAACAAAGAAAATCTTGAAGACTACTCTTTAGCAGCTTGGACACTCCACGACTAGTCAGTCGCCACACCTTCAGCAACCGCGACATTCTCAGTAGTGGCACCATCCGACACTTCACCCCCGGCTGCCCCAGCCTGGGCACCAACTTTTCCAACTACTTCGCCAAGGGAAGCCTTAAAAGTAAAAATAAGCAAGTTTTCCACAGAAATAAAGAAGGTCTCGAAACCTCGAGCTCATCCTTCTCACTCTTCAGCTGCTCATTCTCCTCAAGCAGACCAATACAGACGCGTTGCAACTCATCCACTTCTTTCTTCGGACTTTCGTTGATCTTCAATACACCTTGAAATTCCAACACTTGGGGTTCAAGCCTATCGATGATTCTCTTAAAGTGGATCATTTGATTATAAGCAGTAATCAACTTTTCAGCATTTGCATAAGCAGCAAAACGAAGCTCAGAAACTGCAAACCCAAGATCTTGAATCTGAGTCTCAAGTTGCAGAGAAGTGGGGGCAGAAATATTAGACCCCTTCAAAGTAACAAGCTCAAAATCCAACCTTTTGATCTCCTTGGCCAAGGAATAAGCTTCAGCTGCTATAGTCTTCGCCAGCTCCTTAGTAGCCTTGCTATATCTGCATCATGGTAAGCAGAACAGTCATTCTATATTGGGTCGTATGCTTCGCAAAGGAACTTGGGCAAACAACCTTTCTGACGTCATCAACAAACTTGGTACAAGTGTCCATGTCTTCAAGTGAGACTGGTTTCAAAAGCACACAGATCTCAGCAGGCATAATGGGTTTCTCATAGCTGCCCATGCGAATAGTCTCATTCTTCCCAGCAGGTGAGTCAATCTCAGCAGCAGAGTAAGTGGGCCTTAGCGCCACTTTAGCAGCAGAGTCTACCTTATTGCTTTTCATAATAGCAAGCATCTCCAAATGAGAATTAAACTTAGCTTCATACGGACGTCTTAGCACAGACTTCGACATTTGGGGCATGACAATACTTCTACACTGAGCAATATTATCATCAATCGAATTAGCCATTCTCGACATGGCATGCGCCACAGGCTTAGATCTAGCAGCCTCATCTCTCTTCCCATTTGAAGAAGTCATGCCAATCACATACCTCTTGGTAGCAAGCAGACCCTCATGAGCAGCGGTAGAAGTCTTCAATTTTTTCTTAACCGGTATCTCTTGAGCAGGCGAGGAAGATCTCTTCTTTCCACATTTCTCTCAGCGAAAAAGATTATGCAGCCAATGACATTTATGGTACTCAGCAGGGGAGCTCAACCCTGCATTCCAGCAGGCAAAAAGGCCTGTATGCTCAACATTCCAGCAACCCATGAAGCCCACGACCTCTTTATTTCTCTTAATCGCCGGCTTGCCCGTGTCAGATCCAAGAGCCCAAAGGAAATGAGACTAGTGACTCGCCTAACACTGCACCCCAGCGCCACAATCTGTGGCCCCAGTCACACAAGCTGCCCATGGCTCTAGCCAAGTTAAGCAGCTTAAAGCAGTGGTCCCTGCCACAATATTTCATCAGCCCATGTCGAGCCGACTCATGGCCCATGCCAGCCGACATACCGCACCACCCCGACGGCTGTCTCACGGTAGCACCATCCAAGAAGAAGACAAGGAAAATTAATTTTTTCTTACCTCGGTGCGGCACGAAGAAGACGAAAAAAGCAATGAAAGACGATCCTTTGCACAGGCAAGATGTAGAAGATTGCTAGAGGAGGGGGAACAAATATCCTCTAAGCTCTCTATCTCTTGTAGGGTAGAATAAATCACTCTATAAGGTTGATTTAATAGCCCACTTAAGGTGGACTTAAATAGGCTTTGAGAGAAATTTATTTCCCTTTCCTAGAAAGATCTAATTTCCTATTAAAGAGAGAATCAACATCAAAATAGGAAGCAGTCTTAAGTTTCCTAAAGCAAGAAGATCTCTACACCTGCTGCTCTTTCCTGCGAGCAGCCCAACAGGTGTGGGGGCATTTGTGGAGCAAAAAATAATCACAAGGCGACACGTGGATTCTTGGGTAAAAAAAGGACAAAAATACCCTTGAGGCATACTGGGATTCCTACGCGCGAGCAGCGGGCAATCATCCCTAAACTAAGTCAAAAGTGCCCAAAGGAAGGTAACAAATTTATAGTTATCTCATCCATCCTCATCTTAGGTAATTACTTCATAACCTACAAATTATTTCATATAAATAGAGATTAATTGGCTAATTAATGGATTAATTCCTAATTAATCCATTAATCACCAATTTAATCACCAATTATATCAAATAAACCACCCAAAACCACATCAATGGCCGGCCATCCCCATCGAAAAAGGGATCCATCCTATTTCCTACCTTTCCTTACCCTTTCTCCCCCTTTTAGCTAATTATTTAGTTATTCTTTATAACCTTTTCATAACCTAATTATCAATTTATTCTAAATAAATATGTAACCACCAATTTATTCTTTAAGTTAATTAAACCAAAATCTCAACCACAAAAACTCCTTCAAGGGCCGGCCATTCCTTGTAAAAAATGGCCAAGCCTAGCCCTATAAATAGGCTTCTATTTTCACCAAGAACTCATTCCAACACTCTTACAAAAATCCCAAAATTCTCTAAACACTCTTTCTCTCTAAATTCTAACTTTGGCATTGGAGATTCTTCGGCCAAAGCCCCCCCCATTCATCGTGGGCGCGTGAGGCTTGTGGCCATAATCAAAGGTGTTATTTATTTTGTAGGTGCAATTTTGTCCAAGATCAAGGAGGAAGAAATTTGCATCCACAACTATCACTATCAAACATATACTCACCTGACTTACCTGAGCGTCCACAGCGCCAAGCAATAATCATCACACAATCATAATAAATATAAACGATACTTGACATGGCATTCTAATTTATAAAATTATTTAAAACGCATTTTCTGGGAAAAACCAAGCATATATATATATATATAGTGAAAACAAAAGGCCACTCACCTGAAGTCCACGCTACAACCTCCTAGCACGACTATCAAGATGTCCCAAATGATCCCAAATGATCATCGCCTAGCACAAGTATAAAATCACGTCTTAGAATCCGTACTGAGAGAATATGCAATTTACATAAACACACATCCCTACGAATTTGATCCGGAAGATCCGTATCACGAACCTTCGATCTGTCACTTCCAATAATACACATTATACATCTAGAACAATACCCCAAATTTTCGTTACGATCTAACGGTTGGATCTCCGCCATTTACCAAAACCAAGTGGCGGTTAACCTTTTTATTTACAAACTTACAATTCCAATTCGGGAAGATCCGTATGACGGATTTCCGATCCGTAAATTCATAAATTCCTCAAATATTCCGTACTATAACATATAAAAGTTTGGTGATGATCCAACGGTCGGATCATCGATTCATATTTTAACCTATTACCGAATTGTAACGAATTTAGGTCCTAATGATCAATCTATGTCAATCCATTATCAAAACTAAATTCAAGGCATTGAATAACGCCTAAAAACATCATTGGCGGCCCTGGGGCCACATGCCGCCGCACGCGCCGCCGCGGGTGGCGGCTGGCCGCCCCGATTTGCCGGAAAATTCAACTTTCTCCAAAAATTCTCAAAACTTTTAGAATTGAAGATCTCAATGACTAGAACAACTTTCATACCTGTGGCCAAGGCCAATTTGGCCTAGAAGTGCTCCAATTTCATCAAACCCGTAAGAACCCTAGAAATGGGGTGTGGGTCGAGAATGGGGTGCGGGTCAAGAAGGAGACCCGGTTTCCCTCTCCTTTTCACCTTCCCTCATTTCCCTCCATTCTTCTCTTTCTGATTGGCTCATATTCCTCTCTCTCATCTCCTTATTCCTTCACTTCTCTCCCATGTTCATCCTTTCCTTTTAATCTCCACCACACAAAATATATTTCTTTTAATCTGGGCCACCCACGTGGCACCCCAGATTTTCTAGAATTCTCCAAATAACAATTAAATTATCATTTTAACCCCCAACTTCAAACATTAATAACTTCTTCGTTATAGCTCTAAATTTGAATCCGTTTGCGTCCACTCGTCCGTAGCGGCAAATACTACAAGAATATGCCAAGAAAATGAACCTTACCTGTCACTACAAGGCGGTCAACACCAATCGAAGTATGTGCCTCGAAGGGCATTTTCGTAAACTTACTTATTAAAAATTATAAAAAACGTAATTTTTAGGGACGGGTTGTCACACCTTAAGTCCAAACTTTTCATAATCATATGCTTGTGCCGTTGTTCAAAATTCCAAAATTTCAAAGACATTCAAGTTTCAGAATTTTAGTCGGTCCATTCGAAATTTCGAATACTCAACACAGTGTCGGTGACGGTGCCAGACATCCAATCTCCCATTTTCTAGTTTTGTTTCCTGCTTTTAGTTCAAGCCACCTTACTTCAGTGAACTGGTGCTACTCTGCCGGAAGCTTCTTGCTTTCAGTAGAGCAGCTAAGTAAAGGCCCACTTTTTTTTTTTTTTTTTTTAATTTGATGTCTGCCATTGCCTATTGGCTCACTGCGAGACTGAGATGACCTACACGGGCCACACCCACACCCTTGGGCCTAGAGTGACGCAGGCTTGTAGTCTACACTCTGCAGACGGGCTAGACGGCCTAGATTAAAAACTTTTTTCTTCACTTTTATCAATTTTTTCAAGTTGGTTTTGCTTTTTACAAATTAGTTTTAATCTTACAAATTAGTTTTAATTTCGTAATAGGATTGCAAATCTACAAAAGCAGCAACCTGCAACAATCGTATGTCGTATCGAGACTGCCAAAGTATAAAAGTTTGAGACTTTGAGTGGCAACTGACGAATAGGTATTTTTTTTATTTTTAAATATGTTGAATTAATATGTCGTCCGTTACTATTTTTTTAATCATATATGTTAGAATGCTATGCCAGTGTTTCAATTAATATATAATAGGTTGAAATTAAAAAGGGCACATTTTGAGCATTTGCCCTAGGCACTCGAAAACTTAGGACCAACCCTAATCCACAAACTTATAGTCCTTGTTCATCAAGTTAATCCAATCATGCCTAGCTTCAAGCAAAGTAATCAACTTCTAGTGACTAAATCAATTAGCTAATGCTTGCCAGAAAGGTTCCCTTCTCAGCTTCAATCGATCAGCTAATCCTTCTAGTTTCAATCTATAATGCATGATGCATGTGGCAATAGATATGATCATAGTGGTTGCCTTCTCAGCTTCACTTATTTGGTTCTCAACCTCAATGGTTGCTTCAATACCCTTTGTGGTAAGGTGGAGCTTAAAGTCTTGAATCCACTTGACGAGTTTCTTCAGATAAGTCCAAAGCAGTGAAAAGACCAAAACATGAATTCGTGCTTTGAATTAAATTTGCACCCGTTGTAGCTAGAACCATAGGTTCAAGGGACATAGTTTGGTTTATAGAAGTTACATCATGGAGATCAATACTTGTTAACATGGTTGGTGAACTTCTTTGGAAACAAAACCCCAATTTTTTCAGTGGCACGCCCAAAACCTTGGGATCGAGATTGGAATAATCTCAGGTTCACTCAACATGTATTCCTTAAAATCCTACGAGAATACACACATATACATATGCAATAGAAAACATATATATCATTGCAATAGTATATGAAAAGCATATAAAGTAACAACTTCAAATTCTTATGTGTGGGGAATCATCTAGACTCGTCATTGCTTATGTTTGAGCTTCAAGCTTAAGTATCAGGACATGGGTGTGCATGGACATTCAAGCCCATTCCAAAATCAAAGAGGGATAGACCTATACAGGGGTTTGAAAATGTCCAGCCGAAACTGAGGTTCTATTTGGTACCCTTATGCCGAAGCTGGGAGATTAGGTTTGGTACACCCTCAAATCTGAAAAATACTAGGCGCTAGTCAGGCGGTGGGTTAGGGCCTAGAGCCTAGGAGGCCTAGGCAGACTAGGCAAATTTAAGTAAATCTAATATATTTCGTTTAAATAAGTGTATGATTATACTTAAAATATATGTGAACTACAAAATATAATGACATATATATTATGAAGTATTGAAGTATAATGAAAATATGGGAAACAAACATATGATGTGTGTTTATTTAAGTATGCTACAAGTATTTTACAATTTATGCAAAAAAAAAAAAAAATGCAACATAAAAGTTATCTATTTTCTGTCTAACTGAGTCGTGACCTCGGCGATCTAGGATGACACTTCAACAGGTTTAGGCACCATTTCTTAATTTTCAAAAGCCTAGACATGAATCGGGTTGGCCAACCGCCTAGCGCTTAGGTGTGGCCTAGGCGGCACTAGGCGGAAATTTTTAAAATAGTGAGTGCACCACAGTCGAAAGCTGGGTGTGTGATTTGGTAGGCTCTTACTAAAGCAAGCACTTTGATCGGTATATCATTGCCAAAGTAGAGCACGTCCTTTGGTATATCATAGCTGGAGATGTTAGGGTTCCCTCGATAGACTCCTATCGAAGCAGGGTCTATATCGCTTGATATCTCTTAACCAATCTCTAGGATAACCTCTATCTAGCCAGAATAACCAGGCCATTCGTTTCAGGTGGTGTATGGGGTTTCTAAGGTTGAGGAGAGGCTGCAAACTTCACCATAAACATTGATAAATCGAAGAAGGTGGTTTCCAGGCAAGGTTCGAGATTTGGGCTTTTGGTGAAACCCAAAGTCTTACACGACAGTGTAATCTCGACGTCGGGGGTAACGAGTTGTCCATAGGTCTATCCTTCTAGAGTCTATAGATATATCCCTGATGTCATCGTTGTCCATGACAGAAGACGTTGGTGGTTGGATGAAATTTAGGTCAAAGGTTTTGACTAGATTCTCGAGTAATTTCCTTAATTCCGTCACCGGCGTTATCCCCATCACAACCTCGACGACTACATGCGTCATAGATAACTAGCATCACGATCAACGACGACAAAAGTCATCGGAGGTGGCTTGAAATTGCAACCCTTACAATTGCACAAGGTAGGGAGGCGACGACCAGGTCGGGAAGAAGAAGACATGTCAAGCGGCTTGTCGTCTAGACTTGGGTGGATGACTAGCGCAGCTCATCCGCTCGCATGACTATGCTCGAAACGTAGGTGCGGCTTCTACAATTTAGGGTTTTGGAATTACTTCGTTTTTCCTTTTTTCTTGATATACCCACACATATTTATTAATATATAACTTGCATATTACGCAGATCAGTAATCATATTAATCATGGCATAAATTAAATTGGAATCAAATAGATGAGAGTTTAGGATTACTTGGATGTTGATGAAAATGGTGAAAAAGCTTTCGTAGGGTTTAGATCCTTTTTTCTTACAAAGACACATTGTGTTGAAAATGCGTTGTGAAGCTAATTAATTATAAGAGTATGTGAAAAAATTGGCCATTTACTAGGGATGGCTATTTAACCCATCAAACTTGATCCTCGCATGTAATCGATCCAAATGATTCAATTTTAGAGATTAAATTTCTAGTATTTTCCAATTATGGACAGTCGTCGGGTAAATTTTCAATTTTTATTAGGGTATCCGCCTCGAACCCATATCCAAAACAAAACTATTTTCATTTTTTAATTAAAAAAAACATAAATATTTATTAGTATAATTAGAGCACTTCCAAATGAGATGTCAAATATAATATGTCAAAATTTTATTTGATAGCTGATGTGGCCAATTGAATACAAATGTTAAATTTTCTTCTTTTCCAATAGATGTATCAAATATTTATTTTATTATTATATGGGCCCCATAGTTACATTAACTATTAAAAAATAATTAAAAACCATGCATAAAAAGCTAAATTAAATTAAATATATTAGACTCTTTCTTTGTTTTACGTCAAAAAAGAGTTATAAAGTAAGGAGTCAAATGACTCAGCTGCCATATCATATATGACATATACATTGAAGAATATCTAAATGGCATTAGTCCTATTTGGTATATTTGACATCTCCTTTGGAGATGCCAACTGTAATATGTCAAAATTTTGTTTGTTGACTGATGTGACCAATTGAATACCAATGTTAAATCTTGTGGCCAATTGAATACAAATGTTAAATCTTCTTCTTTTCTAATTGATGTGTCAAATATTCATTTTATTATTATATTGGGCCCCATAGTTACATTAACTATTAAAAATTAATTAAAATTGATTTTAGTTTTTATTCTATTAGTTGTCAATGAGACCATGCATAAAAATGTAATTAAATATATTTGACTTCTCTTTGTTTGATGTCAAAAAAGGCATCTAGAAAGTAAAAAGTCAAATTGTCACATCCCCGTCCGGGGCGGATCACTTTCCGAACCCGCTCCACCACCGTAGCACGATATTGTCCACTTTGGTCCCCGACCACGCCCTCACGGTTTTGTTTTTGGGAACTCTGAAGTTAAGCGAGAAGGGGGCTAGAGCACTCCCATGATGGGTGATCCACTGGGAAGTTGTCACGCCCCACTTTCAGGTCGGGGTGTGTCACAAATGATCTGTCACATCATATATGGAATATAGAATGAAAAACACCTCCGAAGTCAGTGAGCTCCCAAAAGACTTCGTGCTAATTGGAAGTGGTAATGTACATATAAGACTTACAGGATTTCTCACCCCTGGGCGATGTGAGATCTTATAGTCTTACTTAGCATATTTGACATCTCTTTTTGAGATAATATTATATGCTCATCAATTATCAATAGTATAATTTTTTTTATAATGTAAAATTTTTATATTATTTATTATATGCATTATAGTCCATTTAATCTCGTTTTTATTTAAAATCTGCTATTTAATTAATAATATAAATAAAATAAAGATATATAAATATCATAACATGAAAAACCGTTACTTGATGGAAAATCCGTTATCCAATGAGTTCGATTACGAGGAAACCCATATGGAAATTCTATAGTTTTGGGCTTGGGAAAATATCGGATTTAGGTGTGGGATGAGACTTCCAAACCCGATCTACCGTTGCCATTCCTACCTTTTACCTTGATTTATACTAATCATGATGAGTTGTCTTACCTTACAAGTAATACAAACGTATGAAAATTTGATATTCAAACCCAGTTGGAATTCTACTTTAAGTTACGCAATTACATTTGCAACTAATAATTCTATTCACAATAACATTCAAATTATAAAACTCCTTGAAACCAGATATTATTTACACATAAAAACTAACCAATGTCTCTAAGTCCAAGCTACAGCAGAAAGAATCCACAACAATGAGCTAAAAAAATTGGAATGTCTAGAATTACACGACTAAGTAAATCCACCTTCAAAGTTTAGAAGTATACATAATATAAACATCAAAAAGTCCAAGTGTTCACAGTTTAACTAAAATTATGTAGCTGGAGTGAGGCGCCCTATTTGGTTCCTAAAGTTATCTACATTATCTGTGTTCCACCAAAGCTTCTTTCGAATAGCTGGATTGGCATCGCTTGCTTTGCCATCGCCATCGCCATCGATTCTTTCTGACTGTACTTCCGGCGCATCATCTAAACCAGGAGTCTCTGTTAGGCATTGTTCCCAAAAGACATCATTTGCCTTGGCCGGCTCGGCATTTTTCACTTCTACATTTTCTTTCGAGGAATCAAGAGCAGGGGCACTGTCGGGCCTAGAGTTCATATCAATTCCTGAAGATTTAGACCTGAAATCAACAGTGTGGCACATTGATGTTATAGCAAGGATGTCAAAAAGATTTGCAGACCCAGCCACCTCTGGGAAGGAATGAGCATTCATTGAATTCGGTGAAGATATATGCGATCTAGGTGAGCAAGGCCTGCTATTCATGCTGGTGTCTTGTATTTCTGTAACAATGGCCTGAGACAACGAGCCAATATCATGTACTTCGGGCATCGCTTCCCCAACCCCATGTAGAAAATCTTCCCAAAAGTTCAAGGAAGACTCCATCTTCTGAAGCTGGTCCAACTTTATTCCCAAAGTTTCTTTCTGCGGATTCAAAGTCAAATCTTCCATACCAAAGTCATCAGGAAAGTGGTTCGATTTCAGTAATCTTCTCTTTTTGCTATGGATTTCTGACTGCTGCACAAGTACAGAAGCAAATCCCGGTTTCTGCACTAGTTGAGCCAGGAAAGCCGTATATTGCCTCTGCCGATTCTCCATGTTCTGCAGTTGTTCTCGTAATATCTGTATTTGAAATTCAAACTCCTGACTCTCTCCTTGATGCCGCTGTACCTCCAACTCAAGCAAGCTTTTATCATGATTCAGTCTGTTGATTTTCTTCTCATATTCTTCTCTCTCCGTATCAGTCAAAGGAACTGAAGAATACTCGTGATTCTGCAAGGAATGACTATGAATTGGCTTGCGGCGGTGAATATTCTTCAGCAGATGTCTTCCTCCTCTTAAGAATTCCTCATTTGCAAACTCCCATTGTTCTGGATCAATCTTTCTAAACCCCTGCGCATACAGAACACAAATGTTTAACAATTACAAATCATACGTACTCAGATTAACAACTCAAAAGGAAAAAGAAATTTCATGGTGCTAGGTTAAACAAATATTGTACTAAAGTAGCACATGCTATATTAATCAAGCACACACATAATACATATTTCAAGCTTTCTAATCTCCTGATGAATGGTCTGAATCCTCCTCACAGCAGATTTCTCGTTACTGTTTTAGGAATGGAATCAATGGTTTAGTTTTTCATCTGCACAGTGAATGGAAAAAGTTCAAGAAGTAGCAATTCTAAATCTCAGCACTAAGAGAAAAAGTCTATAATTCGACTTCAGGAATGACCCGCTCTTTCGGATAGAAAATAACTTAATTATGACCTTTCTTTATATTTCCCGCCCTACAAAATGCAGGTACCAGCTGAACTATATTTTCTCCTTCTTTAAGAAAACTCATCCTACAAATCTCAGCAAACCAGGGCAATATAAGATATACTTCAAACCAATGCCTTTACATGCTCCATAACCGTGTGACATAGGAAATATTTACATGCTACAAATCTCAGCAAACCAGGGCAATACAAGAAAAAATTCGATTACCTTTTCTATCAAAGGCCAAACTGGACAAGTGCACTCGCAATCGAAGACAGCAATTGTAAACAGAACAATTATACAAAAAATGATATCAGCGTCACCATGCTTGCAACTGCTTATGAAATAGAGTTACAAATACTCAAAAAACACAAACAATTCCTACTTCAGAAGGCAATAAAGTGTGTACAAGCGCAAATTAGAACAAAAAACTGCAAACAAACTAACCAATTCTGAAGTTTATAATCCCACTGAGTTAACAAGTCATTTTAGTTTAGTTCATCACAATAAAATTAAACACATAAACATCACGCAGTGAATCGTATCGAAATGCTATGATTCCAATGCTAATGAGCCACTGTATTGAAGATAAATGAAATGCTTAAAAAGTGAAGGAAATACCAAAGAACTTACGTATGTATTAAGCTGCCTCACGAAACTCGAAAAATTGTTGTGCTTGAAATACATGGGAAGCATTTCCTTGGCGAACTCGGTGGGATCCCAAACTACAAAACTAGAACCAGTTTCACTCCAAGACACCATGTGGTTGGACGAGGGATCATCCACCAAGTCATATGTTTTAGTAAGAAACGGCGCCGGCGCCGGCGCACCACCAGAACCACCCTGAGAACCTTCCATAATTCACAAACTCTAAACCCGAAATATTCAATCAGGATTGGCAATTGGCAAGTGGGTCAAATATCTTCAATCTAGCAGGATTTTTTTTGTTTTTTGTTTTTGTTTTTATACAAGACCTCGCGTGTAAGGATAAACACACTCGACCACTTGAGCTACAACTCACTTGCAAATCTTAGTTGGACTTAGTGAAAACACAGAACTCTGTGAGCCGGAATTTTGAAAACCCAGAATCCAAAGATCGGCAAAAATATGAAATTCAACTCAAGTTTCAATGAAGTAACAGCAAGTAAACCGTGTGAGCATCGAAACCAAACAATCTGAAAGATGGGTTTTCTCCTACTTCTTCTTCTTTTCAATTCAGAAGCTGGAAAATTGGCATCCAATCATGTTTTTGGGGGGATTTGAAAAAAAAAAAAAAAAAAAAAACCAACTACAATCCAAGCCAATCAAAAGGAGTTTATTGTTCTGGTGAATCCGAACTGGGATTGCTTCAAATGAAAGAAAAAAGCGTAGAAAGGAAGAAGATGAAAGATTTAAGCTAATCCCAGAAATTGTATAAATGAATGATGCAAATGGAGGAGAGCAGTTGAGAGGTAATGTCACAGAGGACGACCGGAACTCGGTTTTTGTATGCTCACAAGCTTTGACTTTTCCGACCCAATTTAAACGCGCAACTTTGGAGAGAACGCAAAAGAGACAGACAGAGGAGAACAAAGTGTTTGATTTTTGTAAGCAGTAGCGTTGTTTATTGTTTCATTTTTTTTATTTTTATAATAAAAAATATTTTCCACTGATTTAAATTAAAGAGATATTGAGGGCTGGATTGGAATGTTGGTACTTTTAAAAAATTAGTTTATTAAAAAATTTAGAATATCAAATGTGTTTGGTAAAACATAAAAAAGTACTTTTTTGAAAAACAGTTGTTAATAACAGTAGAAAAATATATAAATGAAAAAACAGGGTCTACCATGATTTTAAAAAATTGTTTTTTAAGCATAATAATTAGTATTTATTTAATGAAATTTTCAAGGCAAGTATATATTTACATAATTACAATTATTGCCCCTACGTTATTCTTGTGACAATCCGTTCCAAATTTTACGTTTTTATTAATTTTAAAATCGCGAATTTACTAAAATGCCTTAGAGGCAATATTTTGACTACCGTTGACCATTGTCTAGAAAAACGTATGACTTATTTTTTTAGCATACTCTCATAGTACTCGTTGGTGCGAACACATAGGCGAAAGCCGTTTGCGAGTCCAGATTATAACGGTATAGTTATGGATGTTTGAAGTTGGTTATTGAGAGTTAGTTAAAAGATTAAGAAGGACCAATTAGATGAAAAAGAAGAAATGGGCAGCAGCCCAATCAGAAAGAAGAAAGAAAAAAGAAAAAAAAGAAAAAAAAAGGGAAAAGCTTGGAGCTTTTCTTGTGGGTTTTTCGTCTGTACAGCTCCACAACCACCCATCTTCCAAGGCCGATTTTGGCCAACTCCGATGGAGTTTTTCGATGCCACCACCACCATCTTGAAGCTCTCATTCCCCTCTACAAAATCCACCCAATAACCACTTTGATTAACCTCTGTATGTGGCGGTTTGAGGCCACGGAAGTTGATGGTTCTCACGGTGCTCCGACCACCCTTTTTGATTTTCCGGCAAAGCGATGGCCAATGCCACCACTTGGGCTTTGTAGCCCATCATCCCAGGAGCAAATCCCAACCAACCTTGACCCTGTTGGTCCACTGTAGATGACGAATCGATGTTGGGAAGTTTTAGTCACCACTGGTTTTGTGGGCAAAATTGACCATCTTCCGTCCACTTTTGGACTTTGTGGCAGGTATGAAAGTTGCTCCACTCACTAAGATCTTCATTTTGTGAAGTTTGAGAATTTTTGAAATAGTTGGATTTTCCGGTGAGTCGGGGCGGCCGACCGCCACCCACGGCGGTGCGTGGGCAATGGGCCACCAATGCTATTTTTAGGCTATGTCAAATGTCTTGAATTCAATTTTGATATTTGAATGACGTAGGTTGATCGTTAGAACCTAAATTCGTTACGATACGTTACTTGATAAAAATGTGAATCGACGATCTGACCGTTGGATCGTCACCAAACTTGGATACATTATAATACATAATATTTAAGGATCATAGGAATTGACGGATCAGGAATCCAACGTACGGATCTTCCCGAATTGGATTTATAAGCTAGTAAAATAAATGTTAACCGCCACTTGATTTTGGGCAGTTGGTGGAGATCCGACCGTTGAATCGTAATGAAATTTTATTATGTTATTCTAGAAGAATATTGTGGATCTTTAGGAGTTGCGGATTGGAAATCTGATATTCAGATCTTCTAGGTCGAGTTATATAGGGTTGTAGACCCTATCGTCGATCCTTGATCGACAGTTGACTTGTGGTCAATGGGTCTCAAACTATTTTAGAATGTCCTTGTGGATGTGTTTTATGTGAATTATGTATTCTATTGATAAGAATTCTGAGATGTGATTCGATAATTGGTCACAAGCGCCAATCTTTTGGGACGCCTCGATGTGCGCGCTAGAGAATTATAGCGTGGACTCTAGGTGAGTGGATCTTTCCCTTTTTATCGTATATATTATTGATAGTTCCATCGACACTTTTAAATTGATTTAGGTATATTACCTTCATATAATTAATGTGAATGCTTGAAGTACTAACATGAACTACGAATGGATTAATCCCTGTTTAGGGTACGCAGGCAGTTTAACGAGACGTTAGATGCAGCCATACGAGAAGTGAGATTAAATAATTGAGATAGTAGCCTTGTTTAGGGAATTGAGCAATGTGAGGGACATTGGTGAAAAATGTGCGTTTTAACTTTATGTTTTGGTGATTAATAGTTAGTACGTCGTATTATATAATTGGAAATACTATGAAATGTTTAATTTTAGATTGCATCATGGCATATTCATATGTATATAACTTGAACTTAATCATTCTGGATGCTTTGAAGTGCGAAGAGGAACGCAAGACGCACAGGTAAGTTCAGGTGAATTATAGTGTTAATTGAAATGGTGAGTTATAGTAAGACCCTAGTTATGCTTAAAGTAACCCCGACATCGTCGTACAAGTTGCCATAAGTTGTAAATTTCATATGAGATGCAATTAGAGCTCATAAACCTGCACCCCGGTGTTAGTGCTCTAGCCCGTGGCCAGGGCACAGTCTTTCACGTGATGTTCACCTCCCTCACCTTATGCTCACCTTGGATCCAAGGTAGGTGCACAGTCCTGTCGTATAGATCACTATAGGTGGTTCCGACTCGTAGGTGACTCGCGATTATTTGCACAGTCTTCATGTGATCGTAGCACTTGAGCGTACTTATTTACACCTAGTCTTGTCATACAGACCACCAGAGGTGGTTCCGACTCGTGTGCAGGGATACTTGATGAGCTATGGATCAGTCATACAGGTCACTAGAGGTGACTCCTGACTTATATGCTAGCATTGATTGATGAGATATGAGTACAATCGTACATGCCACTAGAGGTGGCTTCCGACTTAGATGCTAGCATTGATTGATGAGATATGAGTACAGTCGTACAGGTCACTAGAGGTGACTCTCGACTTATATGTTAGCATTGATTGATGAGATATAAGTACAGTCGTACAGGTTACTAGAGGTGACTCCTGACGTATATGCTAGCATTGATTGATTGATGAAGTATGAGTACAATCATACAGGTCACTAGAGGTGACTCCCGACTTATATGCTAACATTGATTGATTGATGAATTATGAGTACAGTTGTACAGGTCACGTTAGGTGATCTCGGCTAATATATCATTTTATATTGATTAAGTTCATCTGGCTTACTTGTTAATGTATGGTAGAGTTGATGGACATGGCATACCCGTGGTTTTGGTCATTCTTGAGTATGGTTTGGATATATATATATATATATATATATATATATATGTAGTACTATCCTATAGAAAACGATACGGGATTTACAGTGAAGGGTTATTACTGTTAGAAAGATAATAGTTTTGTGAAGCTTGGTTTTATTGCTCACTCACACTTTCTGTTTTGTGCCCCTCCAAGTTATAGCTGCTGAGTTCGTATCGACGATGATCCGTGGCTATTCTTAGTATTTTTGGCTACTTCTAAGGGTATAATTCTTACCCACACTACCGTACTTTACTTATGCTCTGACATCGCGTGTGAAATGGGTTCGCTCCCGCTCATAGGGCACTCTGGTATTTAGACACTTTTAGGTTCAAATTTATGCACATTATACACACTATCACATTTTATGGCTTCGTCACCTTCCAGGTGTCGGCCAGCACAGCTCGATTCCGAGTCCAAGTGGACTTTCCGGGTCGGGGTGTGTCAATTCTCTTTGACAATTATTATATTACATTCAATGCCATATATTTTTTAGTAATTTAATATCTTCACAGTAATTTATATAAAAGTTTACCAAGCAGTCAAATACTTTTTTTTTTGTTAAAAGCACTTTTGCAAAAAAAAAAAAAAATTACCAAACACTGAACAACTTTATTTTACAGTTGTTTCTTCTCACATCACAACATAAGTAGTTTTATTAAAAAGCACATCAATATCAAATTAGCCATGAATATGAGAGGCATTGGATTGAAGAGGAAGAACTCTAACGATTAGGACAATCCACCCCTTTCAATTTGTTTTAAAATATTTTTTATACAACTATTTATTATAACAAAGAGGTACGAGAATAAATTAGTTTAAAATCTAACTCTGTCTTTTTGTTGGTTCATACACGTATAAAAACTTAAAAGAGAGAAAATATTTTTGTGGTTTTCTTTTATATTTGTTATAATTTGTAGGAGAAAATTATGAGGCAAATAGGAAGCACAGGACTTTGGTGTTTTTATGTGTGGAAAGCAAACCAGCGTTGACTGGAGCCATGAGTGATAGCCTTTCTATTCAACTTTCAACCTTTCAACGGTTCAACTTTCAACTTTCAAAGAGAAGTGGAGGAGAAATGGTCTTTAGTCTTGCTCTTTATACTTCCGCCCCCACACCACCACTACTTTTTCTCATCATTTTACCATAATATTTAAGTTATTGATTATATCTATGATTATTTCCACGATTGTAACAATTGAGAAGGAACATTGATAATATTTCTACGATTATTAAATGGCATCCTTCGGATTAGAGTTTTGTTAAGCTAAATTTTGACGGTTTGGTGGCTAGAGACAAGGCGGCTGCGGGATGTTTTTCTTAAGGAATCATAATGGGCAACTTACTAGAGGCGGAGCTTTAATTCTTGACAATGCTACTACTTCAGAAGTGGAGGCTATGGTCATGAGAGATGACCTTCTTTTTGCTTAGATGAAGGGCTATACAAAGATTATGGTCGAATGTGACTCTAAGTTGGTCATTCAGTTAGTGTTGGACTGGAGTGTGAAGCCGTGGAATCTAGTTCCTATTTTGAAGATATCAAGTGGATGGCGACCAAGGCCTTCCTATTACTGATTGTCATATTTAGGATCACTGTATTCCTTCATTTGCTCTTCATACTCTTCGGTTTGATTCTGTAGGGAATGATATAGGATTTAGGTAATGATTTTTTAGAGAGTCAAATATCTTTTTTACTCTATAATTCTCCTTTCCCCACAATTTCATACTTGATAGGAAATACATTGTTTTTATTTTATCACACACTTCTCTTTATTTTTAACAATTAGATTGAATAAATCAAACATAATTAATGGTCATGAATAAACAAGAATGTGTAAAAGATATTATTTAACAAACTATATTATTTACAATAAGGGAATATGGTGGGTTTAGCCTCACAATGAGTTAGCAAACTGTGGTTCAAATTTATTTTTGGTGAGAATCGAACCTAAGACATCTCACTTACAAGTGAAGAGGAATACCACTAGACTGTAGTATAAGGTGATTATCATTTCCTTAATTTCCTTTCTTGACGGATTTGGATCCCATCTGGTTCTAAATTGTGGGAATCTTAGGGATCCTCACATCTTAGCCATTTATTATGCATCGTGCCATCAGAAATCATTTGACTTTTTTTTATTTAAAATCAAATACAAATAGTACCTAACGAAAACTGACTATATGATATACGATAAACAGTTAGGATGTGAGGATCGGATCCCCACAAAGTGGATCCAGGATCCTCTTCCTTGCTTGACAATAGCAAAAACATAATATTGACATAAAAAAAGGAAAGCATACCGGTCAAAATTCAAACCAATTGCTTAAAAGCAAGCACTAAATATGTGATATGAGAATTCTTTATTGGAGTTAGTTGGCATCTGATCCAATCCAGGGGGAAGTCATGACTTCGCCATCAGCCCTCAGGACACGACCTAAAGCAATCCCATGGTTATCATCATCAAAACACAAAAACCAAAGGTTAAGATTAAACAAATGAGAATTGGTTAAATTTTAACTGCTCACTCACGAAAAATAATGTAAAAAAGAGAATTGCTGATTAGCATCGTTTATATTGCGACAGTTATAATAATGGTCTATGAATTTATCTCTCTGGTTCATTTTGTACTTGAAACCTTGTTTCTTTTCTATGGTTTTTGAACTCAGTCTTATGTCGCATTTTGGTCATTTTCATTAACTTCGTCAATTTTCCTGCTAAATTTATGGGCAAATGAGGCTTTTGCATCTAATAATTAGATAAAACAAAAAAAAAATGTTAGGAGGTAGCGCATTGTACCACCTCGGGTCCTTAGGTAGGCCACTTGTCGAGTCTTGTGGTGCACTCACTGACACACCCCGACCGGAGTCGAGGCGTGCTGGCCATCACATGAGAGTGACATAACCAAGTGCGCAAATGTGAATTAAAAAAAAAACTAAAATAAACTAAACTAAACTTATTTAAACTAGAATAATAATTGAGTATGCTGATAGGAGCATATTTATGTGACTTTATTAGTTTGTTTCCTTACATTTACTTAGTTAGTTTCATCTTATTAGAATGTTTTAAGCTATTTTCGTGTGTTTATAGGTACTTATAACAATGTTGGCAAAGAAGTGCATTTTGGTGCAATTTGGAGCATTTTTTGGTGGAATGGATTGCATGCATGTGGAGCATAAAGGATGGACGTTTTGGTGCTTGAAATGGCTTCAAACATATGCTAAAATCTGGACACAATGAAGAAGATACCTTGCAAAGGCCAAGCATGTGTGTTGCTAGCTGTTTTAATCATGAAAACACAAGTGCTAGCTGATTCATCACTAGGGAGCCCACGACATGGACCAAAGAATGCATGTTGCAAGCTGTTTCATCATAATTTCTGCAAAGTAACAAGTGTGCTAGCTATTTCATCATGAAGAGGAGCCTATTTCTGAAAAGGAGCATGTGTGCTAGCTGTTTTGAATGATTTAATCTTTGCTTTGTGTTGTTTATTAAAACCACTTGTGTGGTTCTTTACTTTTCAGCATCTATAAATAAGCCTTCTTGTAAGGCTTAGAAACACACCATTTTTCCATACAACACACTTGGAAGGAGAGGAGAGTGCTTGGACGTGCTTGCTGTTCAACTTGGATCGTTGGAGCGTTTAGGTGTTTTCTTTCTTTTGTTTTCAATGTATACATCTATTTACCTTTGTTTTACGTTTATGAGGAACTAAACCCCCCTTTGCTAGGGGGATTCAAAGCCATGATTACACTTGCATTATGAATTAATTACTTTTGGTTGTGATTTCATAATTTGTGATTTCAATTCGCTTAACTGTTTGATTGATAACTTATTTGTGTATGTTAATTAAGAGTGCACGCTTAGTTTTCATGCATAAGTTTGATGCTAGGATATAAGGGAATTTCACCTAATCGTTATGAACTTATATTCATGAGTAGTGAAGGTTGCTATCCACAATCGTGTTAAGTAAATTCTTGGTAAGAGTATCATGCTTTTCATAGTTACGAATGCCTCGTCAATACTTATAGTTCTCATGAATCTTAATGATCTTTGATTGTATCTCTATTGTGCTTTTCACGTAGGGAACTTTTGAAAAATGTTTTGAATTGTTGTATGCGCTTTCCCATTCAATTCATTAACTTAAGGAGAACTTGAAGGTTAAAAAAGTGCTATCACGGTTAACCCGGGGTATTGAGTTTCATAAGTTATCGAAAGAACAACTGAAAATTGGTTTATGTACAAGTGTGTCATGTGTGGAGGAGAACCCTCTAGCTAATCCATCAACCATTAATTCACCTTAATTTTATGTTTTTGTTTACTTTATGCAAGTTCTTACTTTTAAGTTTTTAAATTCGTCCAAAACCAATCCCCCCTTTACATTGAGTGTCTTTTAGTGTCAATCTGTCCATTTTGGTGTCTTTTCATTGTTTTGAGTCTTTGTAATCCTAAATTCGTCCAAATCAGTCCCTACTGTCTAGTTTGAGTCAATTTGGTTGTTGTTTTGAGTCATTCTAGTGTGTTTTAAGTTATTAGAGTTTAGTTAAGTGTTTTTTTTGCCTAGTTTTGTGTTTTTGAGTCTTATTTAGTGTTTTTAAATCAGTTTACAGTAGATTAGTAATCCCTCCTAATCCCCGGCCTAGAACGATATCTACTTACATCTATACTACAATTGTCAAAAGGAGGGTTTAATTTGTGTGTTGTTTTACAACGCATCATATGCAGAAGTGGTCAAATCCAAGATATAAACATTCAGAGCATAGGTAATGTAAAAGTGTAGTTGAATTGGCTAAGTACTAAATACACAAGTAGGGAGAAGTTCTCTACATTATTTAGTTAAATGTCAGAACTGCCTGGTAATCCTCGTGTGCCACAGGAAGAACAGCTATCTAAGACCTGGAGGGGTGAAAACAAAGTTTTAGAAAACACATTTATCTTTTCTGAACGTACTAACCCTTCTCTGTAAAACTCGTATAGTTTCCAGAAAGTAATACTATGTAAGTATGAAAATCAAAGCACCAGGGCAGTGAAAACAGAAGCATGCCATGTCACAACATTTCAGCAATAATAAATGTAAGTCAGGTGTGAAATCAGTCTAAACTAGCATGCCAGTTAAAGTCATCTAATGTGACCTGTATGACTGGACCTATAACTCATCAATGTAAGCTAGCACACGAGTCAAAGTCACCTAGTGTGATCTATACAACAGGGTTGGGTGTAAATATGTATTCTCTAGTGTTACGATCACGTGATGGCTGCCGATAAATTGCAGGTTATCTATGAGTTGGAGTCACCTAATGTGACCTGTACGACAGGGCTGGCACCAAACTTGGATCCAAGGTAAGCGTGTGGTGTGGGAGGTGAACATCATGTGAAGGACTGGCCCTGGCTCGGGGTGGGAGCATTAACACTGGGGGTGTAGCAATGATGAGCTCTAAATGAATATATGCATGCCAAGATGATGCAACCATTTCAATCACATAATAACTCACCTGAACTTACCCACGCATCTATAACATCATTTAACATAACACAAATCATAACAATGTAACATTTAAGATATAACCAAGATTCTAAAAAACGCTAGGCGTTAGTCAGGCGGCGGGCTAGCGCCTAGGCGGCTAGGCGGATTTAGGTAAATTTCTTGTATATCTTGTAAATAAGTGCATATTAACACTTACAAAAAAATTATACTTATATGAAATCTATGGATAAGATAATAAAAGAATGATAAAATGCAAAAAGAGTATCCAACAAATCCAAAATTCAAAAACACATTAAGCATATATGCCATATAAGGAGGAAAATAAAGAAATTTAGTAATGTAAGATACTTATCTTTAGCATTCCGGAATTTAAGTTGATACACAACACACCTATTCTATAAAATTAACAAAATTTCAAGGTATAAACAATTAAACATAGGCGCATGTAGTACTAGTACCAACTGTGAATGAAAATGTCTAGACCTTAGGGTGATAGAGCAGTAAGAGAAGACATAAAGTTAAGACTTAAAACAAATTTCACAATAAAATAAAATAAAATAAAAAACCGCCTAGCCGCCTAGCACCGCCTAGCCCGCCTAAGTGCCGCATAGGGCCGCCTAGAGCCAACCCGATTTTTCTAGCCATTTTACCCAAAATCGCCAAGGTCTCTGGGCGCCCAGCGCCTAGGCTGTTTTTTAGAACATTGGATATAACACATTTTAGACATGGCAAGAAATGCATAACTCAATTTAAAACGTTTTTGGAAACCATAGAGTATATATATATATATATATATATATATATATATATATATATATATATATATATATATATATATATATATCCTTGGGGTATATCTTTCCTATATTTAAAGCAACTACTTTTAGTTAATTAATTAGCATATAAACAAGAATCCAGGAACGACTTCTCATAGTTTGCTCAAATGGAAGGTTTGAATATACGAAAATGTTCTAATCGAAGTCACGAAATTGCACGTAAAAACCACTCGCCGGCCAGAGGCCGGACGCGCCCTCACGGGCCATCCAACCCATGGCCATAAGCTCGGCCACGCACAGGCACGTGCATGGCATACGCGACGGAAACCCTAACAGACGTTAGGAATATTCTGTCAGAATAGGTGGAATATTTCGTTAAATGGTAACGGCGTTACCTAATGCCGTTAGAATATTCTGTTAACTTTAACGAAATATACCTTGTCTTCTCTAGTCAGCCTCGCAGTCTGCCGCCGCTGTCTGGTTCGTCGGAAACTGGAAATTCTCGTCGGATTATGGGAAATTTTTTAAATCTTTATATCTTTGTCATTTCTTAACCAAAATCCATGAAATTTATATAGACTTGAAGCTCTTGAGGAGTAGAACAAGTTTGTACCTCTTGAGAATCCAAAATTAAATAGAAAACGGCCTAAAAATGCCTCAAAAGTTCCGTCCAAAACTGAAACTTCCCAAACTCATGTGATCTGACGTCAACTCCTTCCCAAACCTAGTCTAGGGTCCCTATGGAGTTGTGTAGAGGCTTTCTCGAGTTTCAAAGCTTTGTAACTAGTCCGCGATCACGTCGACTCAAAATCCACTGAGTTAGAGCTTATGAGTCAACGGGTTAAAACTCGTCAAATTGAAAAACAAAAGGTATGACGGTGATCGTGAAATCGAGAGGAGTAGGATGGTGGTATTTGCAGGTTCGATCTGTGAATTTTTAGGAGTATAAGTGAGCTGGTGGTGGCTCGGGTGTGAGAAGGAAGGAGAAGGAGAGAGATATATTCTGATTGGGCAGAGAAGAGAAAGATTTGAATCTGATTGGGCTAGGGAAATTAGGAACTAAAATAATTGGTTCTTAATTTTACCTATTTACGCACTTAAGTAACAGTAACATCAACGTTACAACTCCAATTTGGGTCTAATTCGTGCGAACGCACTCGTGACATCGATTACAATTTAATTACGGCAACAAGAAAAATAATTTAAAATTTCATATGTGTATCCACTTCACTTAGCCAACTGAGGCAAAATAGTCACTTTGCACACTCGGGGAGAATATTATGTAGAAAATAGGGACGGGTCATCACAATCTACCCTCTTTAAGAAAATTTTGTCCCCGAAATTAGAACCTTATGTTTCAAATCCAGAATCGTCACCGAAACCTCATCCTAGGTCAAGTCTGGGTTAATCTCCAGTGGTTGAGGAGGAATCACGTGCGACGAATCAGAGACATATCTACGTAGCATAGACACGTGGAACACGTTATACACCTTTAATAATTTTGGAGGTAGCTTAAGCCAGTAAGCAACTTCACCAACTCGCTCAATGATATGATACGGTCTAATATAACGAGGACTTATCTTCCCTTTCTTTTCAAACCATACCACGCCTTTCCACAGTGAAAACTTCAAGAACACCCAATCTCCAACCTTATATACCCTGTAAGTTGAATGTCTATCGGCAATACTCTTTTGTCTATCATGGGCCACCTTCAGTTAGCTTTTATCACTTGAATATTCTGTGTTGTCTCATCCACAATCTCAGGGTCCACTAACACTCTCTCGCTGACCTCAGACTAACATAATGGGGTATGACATGGTTTTCCATAAAGCGCTTCAAAAGGTGACATACCAATGCTAGAATGATAGTTGTTATTATAAGCGAACTTGATCAAGGCTAAGCGCTTATGCCAAACATCTCCGAACTGTAAAACTAAGGATCTCAGCATATCTTCCAGCGTCTGAATAGTTATCTCAGATTATCCGTCCGTCTGAGGGTGATAAACCATGTTGTAAAGCAAATTCGAACCAAGAGCTTCTTGGAAAGCTACACAAAATTTAGAAGTGAATTTGGGATCCCGATCAGAAATGATACTAACTGGAACATCATGATACTTAACAATCTCTGAAATGAAAAATTTGACTAACCAACTTAAAGAGTAGTTCTCCTGAATAGGCAAAAAGTGCGCTGACTTAGTAAGCTGATCAACTATCACTCAGATACCATCATAACCATTTCACGTATGAGATAGCTTGTACACGAAATTCATGGTAATATTTTCCCATTTTCATTGACGTACGAGAAGCGACTGTAATAACCTAAACAGTTTCTTCCTTTCTGCCTTGACTTGCTGACAAACTGCACAATGACTCACATACTCAACAATTTCTCATTTCATACCAGGCCAATAATAGAATGGTCGGATGGTGTGATACATCTTGGTACTCCTAGGATGCATCACATAAGCTGAAATATGCTTCATCAAGAATTTCCCTCTTTAGTTCTTTTACATTAGACACATACATTCGATTACCCTGCATCAACATACAATCGGAATTCTGAATCCTGAGATCTTTTTTTTTTCCTTCTGATACTGCCTGTATTAACTCATGGGATTCTGCGTCATTCATTTGAGCCTCAAGAACACGATCTATCAAAATTGGTCTGACTCGAAAACTAGCCAATATGGCTTCCCGATCCTTCACTTCTAAAGTAACATTAGTAGATCTTAGCTTAGTGAGGAGGGGAATACGACATGAATGCAGAGCATTAAGTCAACCGAGCGATTTTCTACTAAAAGCATCGACCACCATGTTCGCACCACTTGAATGGTACTCAATAGTGCAATCGTAGTCACTTAGCAACTCAATCCATCTCCGCTACTGGAGATTAAGATCCTTTTAAATGAAGATTTACTTAAGGCTCTTATGATCAGTAAAGATTTTACACTTTTCTCCATAAAGATAGTGCTTCTAGATTTTCAGAGTGAAAATGATTGCTACCAACTTAAGTTCATGCGTATGATAATTCATCTCGTGGGGTTTCAGTTGTCATGGAGCATACGCAATTACTATCCCATGCTGTATTAATACATAGCCCAGACCAGTCAAAGAAGCATCACTATAGGTCTCGAAGTTCCCATTGTCATCAAGAAGTGCCAAAATAGGTGCGTGAGTGAAACAATATTTCAACTACTGAAAACTTCGCTCGCAATCATCACTCAACTGAAAATTAATTCTATTCATGGTTAATCGTCTTAATGGCAGGGTTATAGCTGAGAAATCTTTTACAAAGCGTCGATAATAGCCTGCCAAGAAAACTCCATACTTCCGTGACAGTTCGAGGCTGTTCTTAATTCTCCACTGCGGCCACTTTATGAGGGTCCACAAGAATACCCTGGGCTGATATCACATGTCCCAAGAACAACACTTGATCCATCTAGAATTGGCATTTACTAAATTAGCATACAACTGATTTTCCCTTAACTTTTTTAGAACCAGAGTTAGATGTCTACTATGCTCTGCCTTAGTTTTAGAATATACCAGAATATCATCAATAAAGACAATGATGAACCTATCAAGATATGGCCGAAATACCGGATTCATTAGGTCCATAAGGCTACTGGATCATTTGTTAACCCGAATGGCATCACGAGAAATTCGTAATGACCATATCGAGTCCAAAATGCTATCTTTGGAACATCTTCACTCTTGATCTTTAGCTGATAATAACCAGATCTGAGATCAATCTTTGAGAAAACACAAGCACCATGAAGCTGGTCAAAAGGTCATTAATATGAGGTAATAGATAACAGTTTTTAATCGTCACCCGATTCAACTGTCGATAATCAATACATAGTCTTAAAGTTCCATCTTTCTTTTGCACAAACAAAACTGGAGCTCCCCAAGGAGAAGTACTTAGCTGGATGAAACCCTTATCAACAAATTCTTAGAACTGAGTTTTCAATTCTCTTAACTTCGCAGAAGCCATTTGATAAGGGGTTAAAGAAATAGGATATGTACTTGGAATTAAATCAATAGCGAACTTCACTTCACGATCTGGAGGTAGTCTGGGTAAATCGTAAGGAAAAATATTAGGAAAGTTTTTGACTACCCTAACATTTTCCACACGAGTAGAAGTATCCTCGTTCAAGACCATATGAGCTAAATAGCCCTAACAACTTTTCCTCAACAGTCTTTTAGCTCTCACGGCAAAGATAACACCATGTTTCAACCCACTACGCTCATCGACAAAAGTAACCATAGGCAAGCCTGACCGATGGAAGGTAACAACCTTTTGATAGCAATCCAACTTGGCACGATTGTAATGTAACCAATCCATGCCTAAAATGACATCAAAATGAACAATATCTAGTGGAACAAGATTAGCTGGCATGATGATGTCCTCAACAAGAACAGGACATCCTTGATACTCCCAACTAATATAACAAGTTTCGCCTATAGGCATAAAAAACTCCAACTCATAACAGAGATGAGTAGGGTGAGGTTGAGTCTTTTGAGCAAACATATGAGAAATAATAGAATGCGTAGCACCTGAATCAATTAATACTTTAGCAAAATGACCAAGAATATTCAATGTACCTATAATCAAATCAGGGTTGCTCTGAGCATCTTGCAAAGTAATGTGATGAACATGACCATGCACTTGCTGTCGGCCTCCACGACCCTTGTTTCCTTGATTACGACATTTTTGACTAGTCTGATTAGGCTGTCTAGTTGAACCACCAGTGCTAGAGGCAAAATCAAGATTCTGAGACTGTCCTCCAATATACCACTGCTGTATACTGCCCTCATATGACGCATGCGGCGTATAGCCTCCCTGGTACTAAATATAACTACTATGATAATAAGGATCTGATATGCTCATCTGGGATACTTAGCCACATCCCCTATTAGTGGTAAACACCACCATAACCTGTCGGAGTATAAATAGTAGGTCCCTGAATCTGCTAAAGGGGAACTGCAGGTGGTAAGGTAGGAGGCTGAGATTTTTGCTGATTTTGTGGACACTGGTTAGCTCTGTGGCCCATCTGACCACAAGTGAAACATCCACTACTACCTCTTCTACACTCCCCGAAAAGATGATTATTACATCTACGACAAAGTGGAGCACCAGAACTGCTAGAATTTCTTTGCTTTTGAAAACGAGAACCACATGTGGACATGCCGCTCTTCCGTGATGTATTAGAATTTGAACCACCACAGGATGAACCAGAACTATTACCACTTTGCTTAAAATTCTGAGTTTTATGAGGACCATAGAATGACTACCCTTTGTTATCATTTTTTTTAACAATACCTTTTTTCTCTTCATCATCACTATAGTCCGGAGCATTCTCAGAGCCCTCAACCTAGAGTAGAACCTCAAAGAATTCTTGATATGAAGAACATGGAGTTGAAGTCGCCATAGAACGCAACCACTTGCGTGTCCCATTTTTAAAACGTCGAAGCATCTCAATAGGATTTGCAGCAATCTCGAGGCAATATCAAGACAAATTTGTGAAATTTTGGTGATACTTAGTGGCTGACATTTTCCTCTACTTCAACTCAAAAAATTCATCCCTCTTATGATCCAGATACTCCGGTAGTATAAATCTAGTCTGAAACCGTTGCATAAAACCTCCCAATTTATGGCATCTTGAACTGACAATGGTCGTGATTCCTGAATCCAGAAGGATGCAGCCCTCAAATGTAAAAACCAAATGGTTGTCTTGACTCACCTTTCTTCTAAAAGAGTTCCCTAATGCTGCATAACTTGAAAAGTTTTCTCCACATGATCGAGCCAAAGCTCAGATTTCTCAATCCTTCATTACCTAAGAAATTACTAATCTGAAGATGGGATACTGCTTCCAAAGCAGTCATTTGAGGAGAACGAAGTGAGGACTAAATAACATTAGCAATAGCTTCACCAAGTGGTCCAAAGTCAGAAAAATTAGACTCAGAGGGAACATGTGGCTCTCTGAGAGCCGACATGGTTCTAATATAAGAGATTAAAAATGATTAGGACTTATAACACAAGCAAAGAATACAGGATTGCCAAACCTAAGCTCTGATACCAAACTGACATACCCTGACCGGAGTCGAGGCATGCTAGCCATCACATGGGAGTGACGTAGCCAAGTGTGCAACACTCACTCCCACTAAGAGAATTAAATCACGCATCTAGCTCAAATTTCAAACTTCTTAAGGTTTTCTTCACAGTTGGATGGATTGAAATTTGGAATATTGATTCCTCTTTCAATATATTTTCCTTTTTTTTCTTTTCACTTTTTTGTATTATTTTATTTAATTTTTAAGATTTTGGGGTGAATTTCTAATTTTTCTTTAAATGTTAACAAAAGGGATGTGATATGCACACACTCTTTTTTACTTCTCACACACCTTTTTAATTTTCGACTGTAGATTTGAATGAATTGAAAAACAAATGACAAAAATTAACTAAAAGTGTGTGAGAAGTAAAAAGAGATGTGTATATAACACACTCCTAACAAAAATATGGATGGAGGCAAAGGAGGCAAATGAGGCTTGAGAATTGAGAGTGAATTTTAGGTAAGGGTGCAACTCGGGCGGGTTGGACGAATTGGAAGGTCAACCAAATCCTAACCCAACATTTACAATTCGGGATTAGGTTCGGGTTGGGTTTCAATCGGGTTCATTTGGGCTCGGGTTTAATTGGGTTGGATTCGGGTTGCCCAACTCTTTCATAATGTGCCTAAACTTTAGACGGGTTCATATACTCTTTTGCTCTTAGATGGTACATGAGGTTTAATTGTAGCATTTTGAGGCTCTCTTGGAGTAGTCTAATTATGTTATACCATTTATGACAATCATATGGACCTGAACAATTAACACATGAAACAAATATTAACGTATGACAACAAAAATAGCTGATAGGAAGTAACATAAACATATAAGATAGAAAGATGTCAAGATTTTAATTAAGTTTGTTTAGGAACTAAGTAATTGAGATTTTATCAGATATGCATGCATGATTACCTAGAATACTTCTTTGTTTTTTTTTTATTTTGTTTTTTTATAATTCTTTCTTCACTTTTCATGTGATATGATTCGAAAGAGCTCCCTAATCAAACTTTTAGTGTATATTATATTATATTATGTAATATATATATATATATATATATATATGTGTGTGTGTGTGTGTGTGTGTGTGTGTGTGTGTGTGTGTTATACTAGTATATGGGCACACACAAAGTGTGTGAAATTTTTTTATTTTTATTTTTGAAATAGAATGAGAGAGGGAGAGAGTGATAGAGAATGTGGGAGTGGGAATGGGGTTTATTATTATTATTATTATTATTATTATTATTATTATTTTAATTAGAGATATGTTAGGATTACATATAGGTGAGACTTTGAAAAAAAAAACAAAATTTGGTTGTGTGAAATTACATTTCTGCCCATATTTCTTATTCATGTTCTGTTTTACTTAGAGGGTTAAATTGGTAATTTCATAAGATTTTGGTTGACAATGAGTGTTTTATTAATTAGTAGAGATATGGTTAAACCAATAGGTCCATTGGTCAAGGAGAAAAGGCTTGTTGTTTTGTTTAGGCAGAATGAAAGAGGTAGATTGACTTGCTAAACAATTGCTTCTAGACATAAAGAACTTAGGGTTTAGAGACTGCAAGTATGGGTTGACTAATCAGAGCCTCTTATTCTTTTTTTAATGAAAAGAAAAGATTTTTTTTCAAGTCAGACCCAAAATCCTTTAAGACTCAATTAAGAAATCAATTAGGGGAGAAGATGATGCAACATATTGGATTATGGATTTAAGGGTAGTTTATTAAAAAAATTAATAGAAAGGATGTGGGTTTTTGGACTTGGCTCACTTTGGTGTAATATGAGTATTAATTGATATGGGCCACAGTCAAGTTTGGTTAATCAGGCTGGTTGAGTTGGGGAGGACTGGCAAATGGTCAACCCAACTCAACCTAATCAATGAACAGGTTGAAATTGAGTTGGGTTCGGGCGAGTTATAACTACAAAAAATTGGCTTATTTGGGTTTAAAGTCAAGTTGAACATGGACGAGTTCGGATTAGCCCAACCCAAGTTGCACCCTTAATTTTAGGACCATAGATTAGACAATACACGGCCTGAGATCCTCCCCATATCAGTCCTGTGGGCATCTTGCGGATCTATTGATCATAGTCGTTGGTACAAATCCAACGGCCAAAAAATTTATTCTCCTGCAATCATGTTGTCCAGTTTTTCCTTCTCCGTTTTGTCTTCTTGAAAGTCCCTCCCTTCACAGCCATGTCAGTTCCGTCTTGTCTCCAAAGGTATAATCTTCGTTCCATTTCGTTGTTATGCTTCATTTCATTGCCTTTAATCAATGAAATTTCCAAAGTTTTGAAATTTTATGAGTAGTTTGAGATTCTGAGTTTCCTTGGATCAATTGGGCCGCAGAAATTTGAGTATGCGGAGCAAGAATTTGCAGACATGGAAAGAGAGAATTCTTGCAGACATGCGAAGAGAAAAAGGGAAGAAGCAGCAGAAAAATAGAGAGAAGACGACCTCGTTTTGCGTGAAACAAATTAAAACAAAATTAAATTTTGACCGTCAGATTTATATCGTGCGGTTGTGATCAATGGATCCACAAGATCCTTACGGGACTGAACTGGAAAGGATCTCAGTCCACAATATGAGATCAAATCTTCTGCATCCAAAATGAATGTGGCCTCTCTCTAGCCCCAATAAATATTTGACACATATTAAATTCATGACAACAAAATTAAGAAAAGTTAAGATATTGAATATGTGTCAGACACTTATTGAGGCCACAGAGAGACCATATCCATTTTGAATTCAGAAGATTTGATGTCCCACAATACACAACCAAAAACAAAAAGTTGACGACAAAAGTGAAATGAGCTGACAAGTTCAGCAATCACTGTTGCAATTAACACTCGTTGTTTGATCAATGAAACGAAATGTCCTTTGACTTCTTGGCTTAGAACATCAACAACATGAAACATAATTTCTTTGAATAATATATATTTTTTGTTAAATTTTTGTAAAACTAGCTAATAATGAGTATTTATCAAATATAGTAAAAAATTAACCCTTAATTTAAAAAATGTCACTTTTTATAAAAACTTTTAAATATATCTAAAATTTCACTTAAATAGACACAAATACCCTTAAATTTAACAATTAAATAAATTAAAGGCTTTTTTAGCTTTAACCTTATCCCCTTCAACACCCTCATCACCAACATTGAGCACCGCCACTGTTACTGCAAGTGGGAGCAGCGAATTTCAATTATGCCTTAACGCCGTTTTTCTTACTAATATCATTTTTAGTTTTAAATATAAAAATAGTTTTTAAAGTTAATTCACATGTCGTAATATGATTGTATTGGCACCACATTATCACACTAACAGAGCAATTGACAGATTTTTCATGAAAAAAACTAAAATGATCATGATGGACAAATTCAAGGAAAGACTAAAATGAATCATGATAGACAAATTCAAAAAACACTACTATTGATTATCATTAATTGTTAAAGACCATATGAAGAGTTATGTCAATGTCACAAACCATTTTGGCTAAAAAGCCTTTAATTTATTTGATTGTTAAATTTGAGGGTATTTGTGTCTATTTATGTAAAATTTTGGTTATATTTGAAAGATTTTTATAAAAAGTGACATTTTTGAAATTAAGGGTTAAATTTTTTCTATATTTGATAAATACTCCTAATTAATAGTGTCAAAAAGTTAAAATAATTAATCAATTTAACTTATTAATGCTAATAACACTTTATCAAACACTACAATATTTTCTTATTTAACATTTAAACTTTTTAATATTTTATTATCAAACACTACAGTGATATGGCATTTGTGGCAGGAGCGGAATGATAGAATTTGGAAGGGGAAGCATGGGTCTCCAGTGGTGGTGGCTCAGCGTGCGGTGGCTTGGTTGTAGGAATTTTGGGTTGCGGCGGAGCTTGCAACTGCTACTCAACATGGGCGTCCTCGGGGTTGGCTTACTGGAGATGGTGCGGTAATTCTGGAAGGGGTGGTAGAAGACTGGGTAAGGATTAATGTGGATGGTGTAACTAATTTGTAGAATAAGGTGGGATGGGTTGGGGTGGTTCTCCGGGACGGGTAGGGACATTTTCTGGCTGCACGGCATCTTTCCTCCCACGGTGACGTCTGCTCTTCAAGCATAAATGCTAGCCATTAAGCAAGGGGTGAAGCTTGCCTATTAGCTTGGCTTCCAGAAGGTTCTGGTTCGAAGTGACTCCTCCCAAGCAATTTCCATCGTTCATACTTGTGTAGACCGTGTGTCGACTATGGATTTGTTAGCGGGGATGTCCTACATATTGCAGAGGGTTTTACTGCTTTTAAGTTTATTTCCATTTCTAGGAATAATAATAGTATTGCTCATTGTTTAGCAAAGGTTGCATTGTCTGTTGAGACTAAGGTAGTTTAGGTTAAGGAGCCTCCTAGTGTCATTCAGGATCTCTTTATCCAAGATATTTTGTAATTTTCTTAGTTAATGATATTGTCTTTCTTTCAAATTTTTTTTTATTAATTATTTGACCAAAATAAGAGAGAAACCTGCCCGTTTATCATTTTCTAAAAGGAATTTTAACGACAAGTTCCCGGTACTGTTCAATTTAACGAAAAACTAAATTTTAACACTAAAAAGTCAATTATGATACTATTCACTTTATCCTTTATTTTGTCCTTATTGTTAAAACTCAAAATTTTAAAGTTTTTTCATTAGTTTTCCTTTTTCTAAAACCACTGGTTCTCTATCTATCGTCCATTCTCCCTTTTCTCTTTGTTTTTTCCCTCACTTTCCCACTGACATCTTCTGTTCCTTCTCACTTTGTTTTTTTTTATTTTTTATTTTTTTTATTTTACCATCAAACTCTCCCTCCGCCCTTTTATTACTTCTCAAATTTCAAATCTCATCAACAACTCAAGCATCCGTCCTCCCATATCTCATTGGTTGTGTTGTCATTGTTGCAACTAACTGTCACAACTCTGTCATCCCAGAGCTAATCAGTTTGGTCATCGTCTTCAAATCTACTAGTAGAGACTCATTCAGATCTTTACAAAATTCATCATACTGTTGACTTATCTAAAGACCATAACCCAGGAAGCTTGCGGAGTTTGAGCAGTGAAATAATAATTATTCATGTATAGGTAGTTTGTGAATTTCTCTCTCATCCTCGCTACATCTAGCAAGCGATTGTTAACAATATTAAAATAGCAAGGCATATAGCGATCTTGTTGGAACTTTAGTTTTGTGAATTTTTCGTTAAATTAGCAAAAACAACCTTGTTTAGTGAAGCTGTTGTCCATAACACCTTTTACAATAACCTTGTAAACTCCTTTCGATGAAAGAAACCAATGAAGTTAAGCAGATGGCAAAGATCTCCTATAGGTAACGCTTATGTTTGTTGGAGTATCCTTCGACATATGAATCAATTTTGAAACTTCTACTTGTGAATCTTCAAGCCGCTTTTTGTTATGTTCATTCCACAAGAACCACAACCAAATTGTAAGCCCGTTTTTTGTTATGTTCGTTCCACACGAACCACAACCAAATTGTAAGCAAACCCCGATGGCCCGTCGTTACACAATTCCAAACTCGTGCAAACCACTCTACTAAGGAAGTGAGGCACCTACAAGTATATATCTCTTTTTTTTTCTTTCCGAAATATAAGTTTACATGGCTTTGTGTCAATGACATGGGACACGACGATAACAATAAACCTAGTATGAAAATCTCTCATATGAAAGGATATTTAAGTTTGACTAAGATCATATGAACTACATAAGGTTCAGACTTCTATACGCAAATATGTTGTGACCATTTTTTGTAGTGGCACTTAGTCTTTAGTTTATTGGATGTCTCTACACAATCCCATGAACACCCTCAAATTTGTAGAAATTTTTTCTGATGTGTCAAGCGCCCCCACGCGCGGGCCAAGGCACGACCACACACGTAGGCACGTGCCTGGCACACGGACGGAATCCCTAACGCCGTTAGGGAATATTCTGTCAATTTAAACCTGACGCTGTTACATTTTGTTAGGAATATTCTGTCAACTTTGACGGAATATTCCTTCGTCCCCTATCTCAAGTCACCGGAATTCGGCGCCGGCGACTGCTGTGTTGCTGGATTCTGGAAAAATTTCTAAACTTTGTTTCTCACTTGTTTCAACTCCAAATTTCATGAAATTTACACCAAAATGAAGCTTAGGACAAGGAAAATGTATTCATACCACTTTTGAGACTCAACAATCAATGGAGCTTCGTCGAAAAAGCTTCGACACTCCGGCCACCTGTGCAACTCCTTAGAAACTGGGCTTTCCTACGTCCAAAACGTTCCAAAATTTACCAATCATGCTAGAAAAACATAATTTGGACCTTTAGAAACCTCAAATCTACCTGGAACCCATGCGATCAAGCCGAAGACACAGCGTACCTCGTCATAGGTTATGGAAACCTAGGGTTCCGACGTCCAAAACAATCCAACGATATTCCCCGAGCTTTATGGAGAAGTTCTAAGGCCTCCTATTATCTCCAAATCCACTAAAACACTTGAGATCCAAAGTACATGAACAGTACCCTCATCGGGATTTTCTGGTTCTAGGGTTTTTCAAAGGTTTCAAGCCAAACCAAGGATATGGTTAGTTTTGTTAGGTCATAAGGAATATGAAGAAGACATTTGGGACTTCGATCCGTGACCACAATTATGGGAAATGGTGATGTCCGTACAAGTTTGGGTGAAATGGGTAGAACACTCTAAAGAAAAAGAAAGAGAGAGAGAGAGAGAAAGAGAGAGAGACTAACAAAAATGAAGAAGAAGGTGCATGTGTGATAGACACCGACTCCTCATCGTAAGTCAAGTCAGGATTAATTTCTAACGACTGCGGAGGTAGCACATGTGATAGATCTAAGACATAATGACGGAGCTTCGACACGTGGAATACGTCATGCACTCAAGACAACTTTGGAGGCAACTCAAGTCTATAAGCTACTTCGCCGATTCGCTCAGTGATCTGGTACGGTCCGATATACCTGGGACTCAGTTTCCCTTTTTTTCCAAACTGCACAACACCCTTCCATGGCTACAGCTTCAAGAATACCCAATCATCTACCTTATAGGTCCGATCAGTGGCATGCCTGTCCACTAAGCTCTTCTAGTGATCTCGGGCTGCTTTCAGGTTAGACTTAATCACCTGAATATTTTGTGTAGTCTTTTCTACAATCTATGGGCCCTCCAAAACTCTTTCGCTGATCTCTGACTAACACAACAGCGTACGACAAGATTTACCATACAACGCCTCAAAAGGTAACATACCAATGCTCGAGTGATAGCTATTGTTGTAGGCAAATTCCATCAGATCTAAGTGTTTATGCCATGCATCGCCATACTGTAGTACGGAAGATCTCAACATATCTTCTAGCGTCTGAATGGTCCTATTAGATTGTCCATCTGTTTGAGGATGATATGCCGTATTAAACAGTAATCTCGAACCCAGAGTTTCCTGAAATGCTGTCCAAAACTTGGAAGTGAATCTCGGATCTCGATCAGAGATAATGCTAACTAGTACACCATGGTATTTAACAATCTTCGACACAAATAGCTCAGCTAACTGGTTTAGGGAAAAATTCTCTCGAACCGGAATAAAATGCGCAGATTTAGTGAGCCGTTCAACTACTACCCAAATGCCATCAACCACTACCCAAATGCCATCATAACTGTTCTGTGTATGGGGTAGCTTATACACAAAATCCATGGTAATATATTCCTATTTCCAATGTGGAATGGAAAGTGGCTGCATCCGTTCAAATGGCTTTTTCTTCTTGGCTTTAACCTGCTGGCACACAATACACCTACTCACGTACTCAGCAATCTCTCTTTTCATGCCCGGCCAATAGTAAAATGGTCGAATGGTATGATATATTTTAGTACTACCCAGATGTATAGCGTATGCTGAAACGTGCGCCTAATTAAGAATAGCCTTCTTTAACTCTGCATTGTCAGGTACGTACATTTTACCCTCTTGTATGAGCGTGCCGTCTGTTTCTCGAATCCAGAGATCTTTCTTTTTCCCATCATTTCTTAACCAAATCAGCTTCTAGGACTCGTCGTCACCCATCTGAGCCTCGAGTATACGGTCAATCAAGATCAGCCTGACTTGAAAATGAGCAAGTAAGGTTTTTTCTTGATCCTCTACCACTGGATTTTCTACCTCTAACTCCACTCCAATTAATCTTAGCTCTACAAGAAGAGAAACACGGCTTGCGTGAAAAGCATTAACTCTATCCTGAGATTTTCTGCTAAGTGCATGAGCCACCATATTTGCACGACCCGGGTGATACTCGATCGCGCAGTCGTAATTACTTAGCATCTCTATCCACCTTCGCTGACGAAGGTTCAGATCTCTCTGAGTAAACAGCTACTAGAGACTTTTGTGATCTGTGAAGATCCTACATCTTTCACCATAGAGATAATGTCTCCAGATCTTTAATGCAAACACGATCGCCGCTAACTCAAGATCATGAGTAGGATAGTTCATCTTATGAGGCTTCAACTATCTCGACGCGTATATGATCACTCTGCCATGTTGCATTAGTACGCAGCCCAAACCATTCAACGAAGCATCACTGTAGATCTCAAAATTACTACTGTCTTCCGGAAGTGCCAACACCTGTGCATGGGTGAGACAATACTTCAATTACTGAAAGCTCTGATCACAATTATCGTCCCACTTGAATCTAAGGTCTTTTCTGGTCAGCCTCGTAAGTGGTAATGCTATAACTGAGAAGTCTTGAACAAACCGTCTATAGTAACCTGCTAAACCAAGAAAACTCTATACCTCTGAGACGGTTTGTGGCCGCTCCCAATTTTTGACCACCGCTACTTTCTAGGGATCTACCTAGATACCTTGAGCTAAAATAATGTGTCCCAAGAATGCCACTTGATCTAACCAGAATTGACATTTGCTGAACTTTGCATATAATCGATGTTCCCTCAGTTTCTTCAGCACCAACATAAGATGTCGCACATGCTCTACTTTAGATTTAGAATAGACCAAAATATCATCGATGAAAACAATGACAAACCTGTCTAAGTACTGCTTAAATACCCGGTTCATTAAATCCATGAAAGCAGTAGGTGCGTTAGTCAACCCGAACGGCATCAATAAGAACTCATAAATACCATATCGGGTTCTGAACGCCGTCTTAGGGACATTTTCACTCTTAATCTTCAGCTGATAGTAGCCAGACTGTAAATTGATTTTTGAAAACACGCAAGCTCTTTGCAGCTGATCAAACAAATCGTTGATACGTGGTAATGGATAACGGTTTTTATTCGTCACCCGATTCAATTGCTGGTAGTCTATACACAGCCTTAAGATACCATCATTCTTTTGCACGAACAAGACTAACTCCTATAACTGAGTCTTCAACTCTCTTAGCTCAGCAGGAACCATCCGGCAAGGAGTCAAGGATATGGGGTATGTACCTGGCAATAAATCGATGGCAAACTCTATTTGGCGGCAATCCCGATAAAATCATTAGGGAAAATGTTAGGAAAATGTTTGACCACTCTAACGTCTCCCACACTGCTAGGAGCGTTATCATTTAACACAATATGTGCCAGATATCCCTGACAACCTTTTCGTAGCAACTTCTTTGCTTTCACAGAAAAATGATGTCGTGTCTCACATCGCTACGCTCGCTAACAAATGTAACCATGGGTAGCCCCAGGCAATGAAATGTAACTTTCTTCTCATAGCAATCAATATTGGCTCGATTATAATGTAGCCAATCAGTGCCTAGAATAACATTAAACTCAAGAATATCAAACGGGATAAGGTTGGTTGGCATAACCACATCCTCCACTAACATGGGGCATCCTGGGTACATCCAACCAACCTGACACGTCTCTCCTCTAGGCATCAAAAACTCTAACTCAAACCCGAGATGTGTAGGATTAGGTTGTGTCAATTGAGCAAATGTATGAAAGATAACTGAATGAGTAGAACCACAATCAATCAACACTTTAGCAAAATGACCAAGGATGATTAATGTACCCATTATCAAATTGGGGTTGTTCTGAGCATCTTGCACTGTGAGGTTATGGATACGGCCCTGAGGCTACTGTCGTCCACCTCAACCTCTACTAGGCTAACCTCTACGCCTAGGTGTATTACGGCCCTGCCCTGTCTGATTAGGCGGTCTAGACGACCCTGTGCTGTTAGAGACAACCTCTCCTTGTTGGGGTTGTCCTCTAGAATACCACTGTGATCCACTAGCAGGATATGGGGTATACCCTCTAGGGTATTGAGGATACCTGCTCTGGTAGCCACTCGGATAATATGGATCTTGAGAATACGGGTACGGCGTTGCAGAATAAGGGGTGACATCACCCTGATAATGGTAAGTACCCACACGACTCGTCTGACCATAACCACTCAGTGCTGGAGCTTGCTGACTCGGAATTGGTGGTGGTAAGGAAGGCAACTGAGGCCTCTGCTGACTCTGTGGAAAATTTGCTACCCGATGTCTAATTTGTCCACAAGTGAAGCATCATCGACTGCCCTGTCTACACTTGCCAACATGTCGACTGTTACATCTCTAACAATATGGTCCTGCTGAACCACCAGAACCGCCAGTATCTCGCTACCTCTGAAAACTTAGGCCTTCGGTGAACCTGCCGCCTCTCCTCTGACCTGTGGAACTAATGCCTCCACTAGACGAACTCGAACTACCCCCGCTTCTTTTAAAACTCTGAGTCTTTCGGGGTCTCTGCGATGACTGACCTTTAACTTTATCATTCTTCTACGGATCTTCTTTTTCCTCTGCTTCCTCGCTTGAAGGATTATTTTGGAAGATCATGTTCATTTAAGCAATATCATTAGCATGCAATTAACAAATTAAAGGCGGAATCATGCTTGCATATACTTAAAAACAAAACATTACCCATGAATGTTCAAAGCCTAGTAGATTGGTGAACCTTTAAACAACTCAAAACAAGTGAGTTGAAATTAATACCTTTGTAGATTCCTCTTTGCATAAGCAAAGGCTAATCACCCAAAGAGAGGGCCTTCATTCCTTGCATCTTAAATCTATGGATTTGGTTGGATGAAAAGGTTTCTCTAAGTTCCCAAAATTGGGAACCTCTAAGTCTCCACACCAAGGTATGATTTAAGAAGAGATGAGTGACCTTGGAGGAGTAGGATTGCTAGCTAATCCCTCCAAAGGGGGCCGGCCATTCTAGAGAGAAGGGAGAGCATTTCATCTCTCCAATTTCCCTAAAACAAACCCTTAATGAATTTTGGCTATAAAGTCAAATTTATACCTTAATTCATTTGAGTGGCAAACTTGTAAATAAGTCCAAGTTCACTACCCTTACATTGTGGCCGGCCTTAGGGATATTTTTGGAGTATTTTGGGCCTTTGTAAATCATTATTTATTAAGTTGTCATACAACTTAAGTTAATGGACTCGACGTTCGAAGCCCATTGGGCCTTAAGGTCCAAAACTATCCCGAGGTCTTTAACGAACTTATTCGTTTGATTAATAATCATATTAATTAATCCTTGCCATTAATAATTAAACCATTTAATTATTCTTACTCATCTCCGTTGAATCTTCAATCTTTACCTTACACGGTGTACGATCCATTAGGTTCCTTTTAGCGAGGCAGTGGGCGATTCAAACTCTTTTAAATCGATTGTGAATTTGAAACTAACTTTCAATTCTCCCTTTAGTGTTTACACACGTTTAGGGCTTCCACAAACCATGAGTGACACCTAGCAGCATATCATGGTTACCCAAGCTAATCAGAAGAGGTAGAGAACCTATTCAGTTTAGGATTACAAATGCAATACGGTCCTTCTCTAATACAATACTCTTGACCACATTGTTTGGCTTGATAGTTTATTCATGTCTACTATCCAATGTGAATCTCGTGCTTATATGATTCCATTGAATGTGATCTGGAACACATTCCAACATCTCATTCATACTCTGGCCAGAGATTCTAAATCATATCATAGAGTATTCTCCCTCAACGGTTTGAAGGTTAGAGATCCCTTGTTGCGCATTCACTTGTCTCCATGACTAGATAGCTTGACCCCAACCATGCCGTTGACACTCCAAAGGAATGCCATTTGACACGATCAAAGATCAAGGACCTAACCACAAGACAACTATGATGCCTCAGGTCAAAGGACTAATTTGCATTATCCTAACCATGAGTTCTCACGTGACATGAATATGAGAACTCGTCGTTGATCGTGTTCAGTGAACTCATTCTCTATTGAGCACCTACGTACTTGTCTTGGTGTCACTCACACCAATGACTCGAGACTAGTCACTCTCCCTGAGAGAAGACATAGCACGTACTGATCTTAACAGACTGTCAATGCCCAATTGGCAATCCTATGATCAGGAACGTTTAGGATGTGTCTATGAAAGAATGGTCTCATGAATCTAACTATTTAGATCGCATTCTCCCAATCACATATTCCTTGGACTTTATCGTTTAAGCATATAACATTTATATGAGACCGCTCAAACAATAATCTTTGCCCTTGATATTAAACTAGATTAGTTTAATCATGTGAAATGTCCGTAAAGTATCATCATATGATTGGTTTTAGGGCACATTTCCAACAATCTCCCACTTGCACTAGAGCCAATCAGTTTGGTCATCAATGATGATACATCTTCTGTAGTCATTTCATAAATGGCTGAGTAGTAGGCCTAGACAATGGATATCTATATGTTATCCATAGAAGCAAGCTTGAGAATAACGACGTCACCATTATACATGATTCCCAATCATGTGGTTTAGTCTCTCATATGAGTTCGGACCTTGATGAGACCTTGATTCCCTGGCTTGAGCTATCGCCCCATTAGTGTCATACACTTTCTGGTTGGAACCGAATAGATAGTTCATAAATGAACTTTCCCATCCAAACAACATTGTTGTAAGCTTCTATATGGCAATATATTTTGCATTCATAATGGAACACACTAAAGTCATTACTTTAATGTTTCCATCCAAATACCTCTTTTGTCATAATAAAGAGATATCTGTTTATCTCTTCATTCATAATGAAGAAACATCCAATGATGGATTAGATTCATAATCTAATACATTTACGCTTGCATTACGTTACTCTAATTCTTCCTCATTCTTTGAGGAATCTATCCTTTAGTATTTCTTAAATACTTAAGGACTCACTTGACAGTTGCCATGGTTCTGATCCTGGGCTTGCACTGATATCGTTTTGTACCGTTCTAGGTACAACTCATATCAATGTTTTCATACAATATGAAATACATAAATCACCTTTGTGCGTATGCATAAAGGATTCTATTTACGCATTATTTCTTTGGGAGTCAAAGGGTACATTTCCTTTGAGAAGAACAATTTCCTAGTCTCACTAGAATTGTCATTCAAATTGAAGTTTATCATCATATGAGAAACTTCCTAGCATCTCTTGTCTATTATAGACTATATCTCCCAAATTTATTCTATCGTTTATAGAATGTTTAAAGTCATAACTTTAACGAAGAAGTATTCTTTTTCATTTCCCAAAAATTAATATATCACATATGTTTAAATTTAGGAATATGATAAACTCCCACTAATCTTTTGTAAACCTAGTAAACAAAAGATTCATTTACATCTTTATGAGAAATCAAACGATTTGATCTTTCTTCATAAGACGCTTATAGCTCCCACTAGCTTGCTAAGATCCATGATGGATGGATCTCTACAACTTACATGTCTTGTGATTTATAGTTTTAGACATACATTATCAAGACTATCTTAATAATGGTTAAGGAAACCCATATTATGTCCAAACATTAAATCACCATTTAGTTGTAGCTAGCAATCCTCGAATTAATTAAAAAACAAGACTATATCAAAGATGGTTTATTCAAAGTCAACCATTCTCTTTGATTGTAGTCACCTTAAGCTACCAATTAGCTATTAAGGTTTCATTATTTCGAGTCAAATGGTATTTTACCATTTCCTTGAGTATATATCGTATACACACTCAATGTAGTCATAAGGATTTTCATTCTTATTTCTTTCGAATTAAGAGGTGCAACTCTATGACATAGTCATAAAGTTCAAACCATTCAACTAAGACGGTTTATAAATCCTTCTTGACTACCTTGGAGCTTGTGGTATAGGAACTAGGTTGTTATATTTGTTGATTACTATCTTGTCTCTCAAAGAACACATTCTTTGAGTTCTATGTCTCGTTCATTTGCTTTTAGGCAAATCATATTGTAGGATTACAATGAACTACCCAACAAAACAACATTTGTTAGTTGGTTTATAGAAGCGATATCCAAAAGCTAATTTAAGGATATCCCACAAGATTATTATCAATCAAATATTGCTTTTTAGCACATAACCCCAAATCTTAACATACTTAAGATTTGTCTTTCTTTCCAACTACATCTTATGGAGTCATGAAAATTTTGGAAGATCTTCTAATTCACAATCACATTGTTTTAGAAGTGTATATATATATTCTATATATGGGTATTAGATAATAATCAACGAACTAAATCATATTTGAGTACGTTCTTCTCCTAATGGAGAAATTCATTATCTTATGATGCTACCTTCCTTGATATCTTTCAAGAAAACTAATCTAAAGTGTTACCTTTCCTTTGATCAAATCTAAGGAGGTAAATACTTTAGACGTCTTACTCATCAACTTACATTTCTTGAATTCTTTGAAACCTTTTGCAAAGTATTCGGACTTATGTTTATTCAAAGTAAACTATAGTCCAACCGAGAATGATCTTCGGTGAATGTCATATAACATGAGTAGTATTATGTTGTGGACTAGTGCCACTAACATCTAAGTGAATTAACCTCAACAACTTTGTGATTCTTTCTTCTTTCCAAAAGAATAAAGATTCGAACATTTCGCCTCTATACAATTTTAACAAGAAGGCATTGGATCCGGATCTAACGATCCAAAGCATCCATCTATTACCAACTCGTAATTTATGTTTTAGAGGTATCACAACTTAGTTGGGATTAGTCACTACCTTGCAACCTTTTGGGTTTTAAGCATCGTTATATTCTAAACAATTAACACTACCATATCATCTCTACTATAGAGACAATTAATTAGATTATAATAATCTAATCATTCTTTATTTGGTAGTTCATATGAGGAAGTAAGTACAATCCGCTTTCGCAGAGATCTGTATTTTATTCACTTTCCGAATGTGAAGTACTTTCTCTTCTCTCATTAATCTTCTACTTCTTATTAGCCACACTTTTACAACGATTTGTAAAACATAGTTACTAATATAGAATCAAGCATTCAAGTAGAAGAACCAACTGTTTTGAACTTTTCAAGAACATTTTACAACACCTTGAAAAAGGTGTGTTCTTGACACTTGCAAGACATTTCTTGCAAATACCCCTTCCAATGTCCATCCTTTCATAAAGAAAGTTTGTTCCCTTGGAGTTAAATTTTATCTTCTTCATTTGACTTCTCCTTTGACTACAATAGTCATGGTCCCTAAACTCCCACTATCTCTCTTGAAACTTATTTCAATTGTGTTTTACACATCAAACGATTTGGAGAGCGTGTGGTTATAGTTCACCATATAGTTTACAATAAACTTAGTGAACGATTAGGATAGGGACACAAAGGTGAAGTCCTTATCTAGTTTCCGTCTCGTTAAGTGTTTTAACACTTCAACATACAATGATTCAAAATCATCATAAGTCCATATTGATGGACTATTTTTGTCAACCAACCATTATGTTCTAAACATAATTACAAACATTCAAGAGTTGTTTAAGGCAACTCTCATTTCTTCATACAACGATTTGTAAGTGAAGAATCATGGCACATAAAGTGTCCATGCCTTTGTGCTTTCTTCTCAAGTTCCTTGTTCATGTAACAAAGAGACAAGCACTTAGTGTTTGCGTTGATTAAGGGTTGTTCAAAGCAACTCTTATTTCTTCATACAACAATTTGTATTTGAAGAATTTATGACAATTAAATTGTTGTCCTCTTTATGATAGACTTATCTATCATGTTCTTCCAATGATACATTATTTATAGGAAGATTGTGAGGGTGAGACTACTTAGGCAATTTTACAATCCATACAAGACAATCTATGGGATTGTGGTACCAAGTTCGGAAACTAAAGTATTCGGCTTTTCTTTGTCAAGTATTGGATAGCGTTTGCAAATATATTGGTAAACAAATACATAACGAATATAAATGATTGATTTTAAGCTATTTGATTCGGGTCTTTAAATCAAAATATCACCACCCACTATTTTTGGCAAATTCCATATCCCTCATCGGAATTCGAGAGTTTTGGAGGAAACTCTTAGTAGGTTATGGGAGACTCACTATTACCAAGTTCACCTCACGATGATACGATGTTGGCTAGCATTAATAACAATGAGAGAGTACGCTTACTCATTTACATCTTTATGTAAGAACCCATTTTATTTGGCCTCTAGAGAATGTAACCTCACAATGATATGATGTTGGCTTCATTGCACTTAGTTAAGTCATTCCCACCATGCGAGTTCAAGTTAGGGGTTCAAGAACAACCTCACGATGATACGATGTTGGCTATTCTCGTTGCCTACCTTTCACAACATCAAGTATGCATATAGAATCCTCCCCGAGTGTAAGCATGCACTTTGAACTCCCCCATGATAGGGTGAAGCCGGTGTACAATTTTACAAACGTTCGGACCTACCACGGTGGAAGGCCACGAAAGAGTGTTCAAAAGCACTCTCACGCTTATCAACTTAATATTGGTTTGGTTGAGGGTTTTTAGGTCTCATCACATATAAACATACATTTTAATCCAATTAAAACATTTTTGGTCCTATCACAACTATTGGTCCATATGATTTATTTAGTTGTATATAATACTCCCACTAAGCTTTTAAAACGGTTTTTAAAGCAAGAGTACATGATACTACTAACATAAGGTTTGCATTCATTGATGGACTATATAGTTGCCTTAGGGCCTTAGGATGACTATGAACCTTTTTATTAGATCCAACACGAGCCTTGTGTTGAATCTCGGACTAGGGATGGTGATTGATTTTAGTTACGCGTTTAATCATATTTAAGGCGTGTTGTCTTAGGGGCGTTGGACCCAACTACTTCATTTTCATGCATATCAAATAAAGCAAGAAAGAACTACTTCAAAATAAAGAAGAGCTTATGCTCTTTTACAACAATTGATCAAATCAAATTACTTTAAATTAAAGAAGAGCTTATGCTCTTTTACAACATTTGATCTAATCAAATTACAACCAAAATCTAATCTACACATTCCCATGGTTCAAACAAATTTGAAACGGCCTTTCACATAGCTCAATTATCGTAGGCTTAGGTTCATAATCACCCTTTAATTAATTAACACTTTAACTAATTAAATTGAATGCAACATTTTTCATTTGGTTTTTGTATCCATAAAATTGATTTTAAATGGAGCTAACTAAAATGAAAATCCAATTCTCATTTAAAGAGACAAAACAATTTTTGTTCTCTATTTAATTTGGGCCAAAATGTAATGACCTCAACTTATTTGGGCCATTATGCAATTAACCTCAACATTTGGGCTATTTTGCAATTAGCCACAACTTTTGGGCCATAGTGCAATTAACCACAACTTTTGGGCTATTTTGCAAATACTTAAACTTTTGGGGTCACTTTGTAAAAACACAAAAGTCCAATACTTTATGTAATCACAACTAGAACCCAAACTTTTCCACAAATGTAAAAACTTCATTAAAGGATCAAAACAATTTGTCCTTTTAGTGATTTTGGACCTTTACGTAAAAACGTAAACTTTTGGGCCAAAGTGCAAATACACAAAAGTATCAAAACTTTATGTAATTGCATAAAAGCCCCAAAAGTACTCCCACTTGAGGGAGTGGCCGGCTAGGGAGTGCACATGGTGTGATGTGTGTGTTGATTTGTAAGTTGACATAAAGCATGCAAGGTGTGTGTGAATGGGATTTAAACCTTACACACCCATCAATGTCTCTTACACATTTCAAAACAAATATCTAACATATATTCAAAGTTTTTGACTAACATTAAAAATATTAATCATTAATAAATATATGAAAATATCTAATAACAAAACTTTATGAAATAAATCAAAACTTTGAATCAAAACACTAAACCTTTTTGTTCTTGGCTAAAATGTCAAGAACAATGAAGAACACTCATGAAAAACTCAAAATTTTTCCATGATGATTTTTCACCCAAACACATCCCAAAATCATTTATACTTAAGGGAAATTTCATATAACCAAACTAGGGTGCTTAGGGGTTCCAAAAGTCACTTGAAAAACATTTTAACAAGACAAACAAGAACCCAAAAAATCACCCTTTTAATTTGGCCGAAAATCCCAAAATTCTTGGCACCAAATTTTAGCTTCAATATTCATGCTCATATGAACTACATCTACAACATTTGAGATGCCAAATTTTCCAACAAAATTTACATTCATAAAACAAGAATAAAGCTTGTAACATTTTACAACTTTTAAATCACATATTATGAAATACAAAACCCAAAAGGATTCACCAACTACTAGACCTAGGCTCTGATACCACTTGAAGGATTATTTTGGAAGATCATGTTCATTTAAGCAATATCATTAGCATGCAATTAACAAATTAAAGGCGGAATCATGCTTGCATATACTTAAAAACAAAACATTACCCATGAATGTTCAAAGCCTAGTAGATTGGTGAACCTTTAAACAACTCAAAACAAGTGAGTTGAAATTAATACCTTTGTAGATTCCTCTTTGCATAAGCAAAGGCTAATCACCCAAAGAGAGGGCCTTCATTCCTTGCATCTTAAATCTATGGATTTGGTTGGATGAAAAGGTTTCTCTAAGTTCCCAAAATTGGGAACCTCTAAGTCTCCACACCAAGGTATGATTTAAGAAGAGATGAGTGACCTTGGAGGAGTAGGATTGCTAGCTAATCCCTCCAAAGGGGGCCGGCCATTCTAGAGAGAAGGGAGAGCATTTCATCTCTCCAATTTCCCTAAAACAAACCCTTAATGAATTTTGGCTATAAAGTCAAATTTATACCTTAATTCATTTGAGTGGCAAACTTGTAAATAAGTCCAAGTTCACTACCCTTACATTGTGGCCGGCCTTAGGGATATTTTTGGAGTATTTTGGGCCTTTGTAAATCATTATTTATTAAGTTGTCATACAACTTAAGTTAATGGACTCGACGTTCGAAGCCCATTGGGCCTTAAGGTCCAAAACTATCCCGAGGTCTTTAACGAACTTATTCGTTTGATTAATAATCATATTAATTAATCCTTGCCATTAATAATTAAACCATTTAATTATTCTTACTCATCTCCGTTGAATCTTCAATCTTTACCTTACACGGTGTACGATCCATTAGGTTCCTTTTAGCGAGGCAGTGGGCGATTCAAACTCTTTTAAATCGATTGTGAATTTGAAACTAACTTTCAATTCTCCCTTTAGTGTTTACACACGTTTAGGGCTTCCACAAACCATGAGTGACACCTAGCAGCATATCATGGTTACCCAAGCTAATCAGAAGAGGTAGAGAACCTATTCAGTTTAGGATTACAAATGCAATACGGTCCTTCTCTAATACAATACTCTTGACCACATTGTTTGGCTTGATAGTTTATTCATGTCTACTATCCAATGTGAATCTCGTGCTTATATGATTCCATTGAATGTGATCTGGAACACATTCCAACATCTCATTCATACTCTGGCCAGAGATTCTAAATCATATCATAGAGTATTCTCCCTCAACGGTTTGAAGGTTAGAGATCCCTTGTTGCGCATTCACTTGTCTCCATGACTAGATAGCTTGACCCCAACCATGCCGTTGACACTCCAAAGGAATGCCATTTGACACGATCAAAGATCAAGGACCTAACCACAAGACAACTATGATGCCTCAGGTCAAAGGACTAATTTGCATTATCCTAACCATGAGTTCTCACGTGACATGAATATGAGAACTCGTCGTTGATCGTGTTCAGTGAACTCATTCTCTATTGAGCACCTACGTACTTGTCTTGGTGTCACTCACACCAATGACTCGAGACTAGTCACTCTCCCTGAGAGAAGACATAGCACGTACTGATCTTAACAGACTGTCAATGCCCAATTGGCAATCCTATGATCAGGAACGTTTAGGATGTGTCTATGAAAGAATGGTCTCATGAATCTAACTATTTAGATCGCATTCTCCCAATCACATATTCCTTGGACTTTATCGTTTAAGCATATAACATTTATATGAGACCGCTCAAACAATAATCTTTGCCCTTGATATTAAACTAGATTAGTTTAATCATGTGAAATGTCCGTAAAGTATCATCATATGATTGGTTTTAGGGCACATTTCCAACATCGCTGTCACTAGGCATGTTCTCAGAATTCTCGATCTGTAATAAAATCTTGTAGAACTCATGGTAGGTGCTGCAGGGGGCCGTGGTCGCCATCGAGTGATACTTCTTACGAGTACCTAACTTAAATCGACGAAGCATCTCCGCTGGGTTCACTGCAACCTCAGGATCATAGCGGGACAAATCTATGAACTTCCTATAGTACTCGTTCCCTGTCATTTTCTTTTGCCTCAAGCTCGTAAATTCTTGTTTCTTGTTGTCGATGTACGCAGGAGGAAAAAATGTCTTATAGAACAACTGTTTAAATACCTCATGGGGTAACTCATCGGCCTGCTGCTCCCACCATGATGCAGGTTCCTTACCCAAAAACCACGAGGTCATCTCTACCCACCTGTCTATAGGTAGATTCCCATGATTTTGCATCAATCTGAAAGTCTTCTCAAGGTGAATCAACCATTTCTCGGCACCCTCATGCCCCTCATTACCCATAAAAGTGTTTATTTTCAAATTATAAACGGACTCTAGAGGGGTCCTTTGGGGAGGTCGAAGCGTCGACTGTATAGCAATAGCTATAACTTCCTCTAACTGGACTATGTCAGGGAAGCTAGGCTTAGAAGATGAACGTGGCTTTTGGCGAGGTGGCATGGTTCTGACAGAAGACACCAATTAGAATATTCACAAGATATACAGGACTACCAAACCTAGGCTCTGATACCAAATTGACATTCCCTGACCCAAGTATCGGGTCGTGTTGGCCATCACGTAAGGGTGACGTAGTCATGTGCGTTGTGCAGAATAACTGAAGTGAAAAATGTGGGGAAATGAAAAGCAAACCGAATAATTTACAACATAAGGATAGGTGAGTAAAAGTGATGAAAACGAAAGCATATCAACACAACATCAAAGTTTAAGTATCCTAGGCGGAGTCCAAAATAAACAAGTACTAAGAAAACGATAACTAGAGAAATCCTACATGGATGGTGCTTTGTCAGAACTGCCTCGATACCTCGTTCGCCACCAACGTCACTGCTACCTAAAACCTGGAGGGGCGTAAAGCAGAAAACGTGAGTGGGCAAAAACAAAGGTTTTCCAAAATCATTTCAATATCAAAGTAATAACCCTTCTCTGTAAAACATGTATACTTCCCCAGAAAATAATACGTAGTCAAATACCAATTCATGTTGTTAAACGATAAAGCTCTAATATGCCATGTCAGTTATATACCATGTCAAAATATCCAATCAAATAGTATAAGCATCAAGCAGGTGAGATAAATCAAATCATAATATACCGACAATATCAATACGCCAGCCAAAGTCACCTAACGTGACCTGTATGGCTGAATTTATAGCTCATCAACCAAATTGGAATATCATGTCAATTTAAACCTGATGCTGTGACATTCCGTTAGGAATATTCCGTCAACTTAGTCCCCTACCTCAAGTCGCAGGAATCTGGCGTCGACGACTGCTACGTCGCCGGATTCTGGAAAAATTTCTAAATTTTGTTTCTCACTTGTTTCAATGCCAAATTTCATGAAATTTGCACCAAAATGAAGCTTAGGACGAGGAGAATGTATTCATACCACTCTTGAGACTCAACGATCAACATAGTTTCATTGGAAAAACTTTTGACACTCCGGCCACCTGTGCAACTCCTTAGAAACTAGGCTTTCCTATGTCCAAAACCTTCCAAAATTTACCAATCATGCTAGAAAAACATAATTAGGACCTTTAGAAACCTTAAATCTACCTAGAACCCAGGCGATCACGCCGAAGACACAGCGTACCTTGTCGGAGGTTATGGAAACCTAGGGTTTCCGACGTCCAAAACGATCAAAAGATACTCTCTGAGCTTCGTGGAGCAGTTCTAAGGCCTGCTATGATCTCCAAATCCACAAAAATCCTTGAGATCCAAAGTTCATGAACAATACCTTCATCGGGATTTTCTAGTTCTAGGGTTTTTCGAAGGTTTCAAGCCAAACCAACGATATGGTTGGTTTTGTTAGGTCACAAAGAATATGAAGAAGGCATTTGGGACTTCGATCCTTGACCACAACTATGGGAGATGGTGATGTCCGTACAAGTTTGGGTGAAATGGGTAGAACACTTGAGAAAAAGAGAGAGAAAGTAACATAAATTAGGAAGAAGGTGCATGTGTGCATGTGTGGGTGTGTGTGTGTATGTTTAACCAATCACACAAAAACCAAGCCCAACTTCTCATCGGGTCCAATAATGTGGGAAACAACCCCATTGTCTCAACGTAGCTCACACCCACAACCACAAATACAAAAGGATAAAAACATCAATTCACGTTGTAGATAAAAATATTTCGGGACGGGTTGTCATTTCCCTATTTTTAAAACTTACAATTTGAAATTTATTAAAAATTCAAATTCTTATATTTAAAAAAATTAACAACAAAAAGAAAAACAATTTATATTTAAAATAACTCATAAGTACAGAATTACCAGTATGTAAGTTGTGGTATGAATGTATCAGAACATAAGTTTCGGTATGAATGTTTGGTATTGAAGTATCGATACGTGAGTTTCGGTACGGTAATATTAGTTTGTAAATTTTGGTACATTCATATCCATACAGAAGTATTAGTACGTAAGTTTTGGTTCGAATATATTAGTACATAAGTTTCGGTACGAATATACCAGTACATAAGTTTCAGTACAAATGTATCGGTACATAAGTTTTTGTATCAATGTATCAGTACATAAGTTTTGGTGCAAACGTATCGGTACGTAACTATAGTATCTCAGTATACATAGATATGTAAAATGCATATACATATAAATAGAGAAATTCACGTACAATGAAATTAAATGATAATATATGACTTTTGTTATTATGGGAACTTAATAATAATTATCAATGATAAATAACTTTTTTATTGTTTATGGGAATCACCTTATTACCTACACACGAAAAACTCAATACTTATTATAACGAATTAATATTTGAAAAATGTTATTACTTTCACAATTACTATTTATTTAGGACACTAGATTATTTATGGATTTGTCAATTTTTTCATTTCTTCATAAACTTTTGCATTGACTTGTTTGGACAAAGTGGTATTAGCTGCTGCAATTGCAGTTGCTACTACTGACGAAGTTCGTTATCGGTCTGCACAACAAAACCCAACCAATTAGAAACTAATTACCAACTAATTAAACAAAAAATTTGCTAATTAATAAAGAAGGGGAAGAAGAAGAACATGGACAGTGCCTTCATAAAAAACTGTCAGTGACTTTTTTTTCCATTTGAGAGGACAACTGGCGTTCTTGTTGGGTTTTTTTTTTTGTTTGGTTGGGGAGAGGGGAGGTGGGGAAAAGAGACGAGGGTTATATAGGCGGGGGTTGGGCTTTGTTAAGTTTCTGTATGAATATATCGGTACATAAATTTCGCTAGGAATACATCTGTACTTAGCAGAAGTATCAGTACGTAAGTTTTGGTACGAAAGTATCGGTATGAAAGTTTTGGTACAAATGTACCGTACATAAGTTTGGGTACAATTGTATCGGTACATAAGTTTTGTACAAATTTATCGATACGCAACTATAATATCTAAATATACATAGATACGTAAAATATATATATATATGTGTGTGTGTGTGTGTGTGTGTGTATCAGCGCACGACACGTTGATGGACTGAACACAATACATGACTGTGCATGATAAAGTTTATAATTTCTTTCTAACCTGTAATCTTATCCAAAACCGAAGAAGACTGTCAGCGGCTTTGTTTCCATTTGAGAGGAAAACTAGCGATCCAGTTGGTTTTTTTGGGCCCCGGGGGGGGGGAGACGAGGGTGTTTGTGTGGAAATTTTCAGGTCGACGGGCCGAGGGCCCACTCCAACAACACCGATACTGTCCCCACTTAACCATCTGCACAATCCTCAGGTGTGGGGTTTTATCACAAAAGGCCTCAGTGTTAGTTAGAGTGGGGTGATTCTATTTAAAGTGTTATTTCTTCTTTTATGGGTCACACGTGAAAATCCACATCGGCAACCACGTGGAGCCATTGGGGACTCACCCATCACGCGGGGCCATTGGGGACCCACCCAAACACGTGGCATCTTTGGCCTACGTGGAGCCATGTCGGGACTCACCCATCGCGCGGGGCCAAACGGGGACCCACCCAATCACGTGGCAGTACGGGCTCGCCTCCTGGCTCTGATACCATGTGAAAATTTTCAGGTCGACGGGCCGAGGGCCCACTCCAACAACACCGATATTGTCCCCACTTAACCACCTGCACAATCCTCAGGTGTGGGGTTTTATCACAAAAGGCCTCAGTGTTAGTTAGAGTGGGGTGATTCTATTTAAAGTGTTATTTCTTCTTCCCTCTGTCCAATGTGGGACAAGAGGAGTTCCAATAGTTTGGTTAAGTTTTGAGTTTCAGTACGAATATATCAGTACATAAGTTTCCGTACGAATACATCGGTACATGAGTTTCGGTACGGAAGTATTGGTATAAGTTTGGGCACGGAAGTATCAATATGAAAGTTTCGGTACGAATGTACTGATACATAAATTATGAATTTATCAGTACGTAACTATAATATCAAAACATAAATAGATATGTAAAATGCATATACATACATATATAGAGTTGAGCAACCCCACGACATGTAGATAGATTGAACACAATACATGATCGTGCACGATCAAGTTTCTAATTTCCTTCCAACCTGTAATCATATCCAAAACAAAAAAAATGTTATTATTTTCACATTTACTCTCTATTTAGGACAGTTGATTAATCATGAATTTAAGTATTTTTGCATTTCTTGAGAAACTTTTTCTTTGACTTGTTTCAACAAAGTGGTATCAGCTGCTGGAATTGCAGTTGCTAAGCACAACAAAACCCAACCAACTAGAAACTAACTACCAACTAATTAAACAAAAAAATTTGCTAATTAATAAAGAAGGGGAAGAAGAAGAACTAGATCGGGAGTGATTGAAAACATGGAAGGTGCCTTCGTAAAAAATTGTCAGCGACTTTGTTTCTATTCGAGAGGAAAATCAGTGTTTTTGTTGTTGTTTCTTTTTTGTGGGAGAGAGACAAGAGTTATACGATGGGGGTTGGAGTTTGTTAAGTTTCGATACGAATATATAAGTATAAAAGTTTCGGTACAAATATATAAGTATAAAAGTTTCGGTGCGAATACATCGGTTCATAAGTTTCGGTATGAATACATCAGTACATAAGTTTCGGTACAGAAGTATGAGTACAATTTCGGTATGAAAGTTTCGGTACGAATGTATCAGTACATAAGTTTTGGTACGAATGTATTGATACGTAACTATAATATCTAAACATATATATATATAGGTACGTAAAATGCATATACATATATATAGAGAAATTCACATGCAATGAAAAATGGATGATAATATATGACTTTTCTTATTATGGGAACTTAATAATAATGATCAATGATAAATAACATTTTAATTGTTTCTGGAATCAACGTATAACCTACACACAAAAAACTCAATACTTATTACAACCTAATTAATATTTGAAAATTACAATTAAATGGCAAGGCTATAGTTAGTTTTTATTCAAAAAGTAATCTTTTTTAAAGCTTAGAATATAATTTTTCCTTTTTTTTTAATGCATTATCTAGCTCATATTATGGAGAAAAACTTATGCGGGGGCTTGACTTGCCACTAGACTTCGCTAAGTGCCAATAATCCACTCAAAACTCACCACGTGGCAAGTCTTAAATATTTAGGACTTTGTTAAGTTTCCGTATGAATATATTGGTACATAAGTTTCGGTAGGAATTGACACGGCCCGATCCCGATGTCTAAGGGACATTGGGATGGCCACGTGTTGGCCGACACCCGAGGGTGACACAAGCCATTTAATGAATGCATATACTGAGAACATGTAAATCATGTGTATAAATTTCGTTCGAACTACATAAAATAATATACTAATATTCAACTGCTAACAATGATAAAGATAGTGATAGTGCATGACATGTTCAAAGCATACATCAAATTCAAAATACAACAGAATGTGCTATTACAATGATGTCAAAGCAGAGGTAAAGGCACGATATTACTGGTAAGGGAATGCCTCGTAGCTCGGATTGTAAGCTTCGTTCCTATGTCTCGAGGAGACGCAAAACAAACATGAGTGGACCAAGTTATATATAAATAATACTAAAATAGTTATTCAAGATACTAACCCCAAAATTTTTATGAAAACTAATAGCATAATAGGAGATAGATTTGCTGAAAACCCTAGCATACCATAAAACCTTTCATAAGACATATCTCATACATAATGTGCTAACTAGTGGTATTAGTATCGCCCATATGCACAGAACAGTGCCCTACACACGCCCGCCTGAAGGCAATATAAGTATCATCTCTCATTCATACAGAACAGTGCCCTACACATGCCCGTCCGAAGGCAATATAAGTATCATCTCCCATACGCACAAAATAGTGCCTTATACATCCGTCCAAAGGCAATGTACAAGTATCATCGCCCGTAGGCAGAACAATGACTACTAGATGAGAACAAAAACGATTGAACATAGTCTGTCCAACATAAATACATATATCTCAAAAGCAATTCATAGTATATAGTCATCCATCATATATACTACAAAGAACATAAGTTTCGATAAAGTATGGTATTCCAAAATATTCTTAGTAAAGCATGATAATCATATAATGTACAATTTACTTATAAAACATCTCATAAAATGTAACCATTAAATCATGCTTTTCATGTATGTACTTCTACTATTAAAACATGCATTTTGAAAGGGGTTCACTCACAGATACTTCGTCGTCGAAGAGTCGTACAAAATAGGCAGGACGAAATCACCGCTAATAATTGCACCTAAGCACATAAAGGGTCTAATTAACAAAACTATACTCAGATGATTGAATTTCGAAAAACGGATGTCATAAACAGATTTAAGACGCTGAAAAACATAAAGGTGGACTTCGGGTACCCCCACGTGCTTTCACGCCCCACTGTAAGGTGGCAACTTGAATTCAGGCTAATATGCGGTTGGGTTTAGGGTTTGGATCTGGTTTGGGCCTGGGCCTAGGATCCTGGGCTTAGGTTTTTTGGGCCGAAGGCCTGTTGGGTTGGGTTCTATCGGGCCTTGGACTTGAAAGCCTGACCCAAAGTAAAGGTTTTGGATTTTAAATAAAAAGGGTTTTGGTTTAGGGTTTCAAGGTGCCGAAGCCCTTAGGCTTTGGGCTAAAGGGTTAAACGAGTTTGGGCTAAAGGTTTTGCAAGTTGGAGGTTCACAGCCCGAAGAGCCTGGGTTTGGTGGGTTATAGGTTTCTCGGTGTAGGTTTTTGACCCGGTTCTCGATGGAACGAATGCTAGAGCCTCCCGAGCTCCGGTCAACGGTGATTTACCACCCTAGGGCATGATTCAAGTACTAAAATGAAGTGCAAGGCGATGGGAAGTGTTTTCTTACCTTTGATACACTGTGGGGTGGCTGAGTTTAGCTCGTGAATCATGGGGGTTCGTGAGACCTAGTTTTGGGTGCCTTCTGGGTGTCCTGGAGCTTCACAGAGACGAAGAGAGAGAGAGAGAGAGTTACACGATGATGTGAGGGTGCTGGCAATCGTATAGGTTTGGGTATGGGTGAGTGTGTGCGTCGATCGGGGAGATGAGATAATGAGTTGGGAGAGAGATCCGAGAGTGAGAGGGAGAGTGCTCGGGGAGAAGAGAGAGAATGAGAGATATAGTGAGGGAGCTGCCACGTGGCAGGTAGAGAGAGAAGAGAATTTGAGAGAAAATCTATAAAGCAGATCCGGATTGGGTAGAATAGTGAAGGTAAATATGTAATCTCATATATTTTTAAGGGAGAATGTGAAATTACATAAAGTTTTGGGGGTGGGGTTTCATAGGAATACATCGGTACGTACTAGAAGTTTCGATACAAAAGTATCGGTATGAATGTTTTGGTACAAATGTATCGATACATAAGTTTTGGTACGAATTTATTAGTATGTAACTATAATATCTAAACATACATAAATACATAAAATTCATATATATATATATATATATATATATATTTAGAGATGTGCAACCCCACGACACGTAGATGGACTGAACACAATACATGACCGTGCACGATCAAGTTTCTAATTTCTTTCTAATATGTAATCATATCCAAAACAAAAAAAAAGTTATTATTTTCACATTTACTATTTATTTAGGACACTTGATTAATCATGGATTTACCTATTTTTGCGTTTCTCCATAAACTTTTGCATTGACTTGTTTCGACAAAGTGGTATTGATGTAACAACCCACTTCAAAATTAGGTACAAAATTTCAAAAATACCCCTGTGTGGGTATTGTAACCAAGCCATTTCTTTTCTTTTCTTTCCTCTTTTTCCCCGAGCCTTTTCTTTCATTTTCTGAACATCTTTCTCTAAAACTCTCTAACTCTCGGTTCTTTCTCTCTCTCTTTCTCTAAACCTTCTCATTTTCCCTCTTCGACACCGAGAAGGAAACCACCAGCATCTACACCTTTTCTATTCAAATCAAACCCCAAACTTATATTTTTGAGATCAATGGGACTCAAGGAACCTAGTGATGGTCTTGCATGCATCATCGGAGCATTGTAGGGTGTTTCACCATTAAAGCCGTGAGCTTTGAAGCTCTTAAACTCGAACTCAGTAACTGGATTTACCATGAAATCAACTCAAGGTAAGTAGCAGCTCGCACTGATCAATCGGGCCATGGAAGATCCAAGTGGGGAGTCCGAGCTAGAAGAAGACTCCCCTAAAGCAAATTGTGGTAAGGTGAGATGGATCTTGAACAAGGGATGGGAACTTGGGAAGAAAGTTTTGGTGACTGGTATGGTAATTTCTTCTGCCCCAATTGTTCTTCCGCCGCTTGTGGTTATTTCCTCTATTGGGCTTGCCCTTTCTATTCTGTCCAGCGTTGTCTTGGCAAGTTACGTTTGCAGTGAGAGAGAAACGACCTGATTTTCTGGTCATTTATCGCCACCATTCAAATGGGTCAGCTGCCGTATCCTATCGAGGCCACCACCAAGGTCGCCTCTCTGGCGCATGACGATGACCGGAACAAGAAGATTATCGTCGACGAAGGCGGAATCTCACCGCTGCTGAAACTGTTCAAAGACATCTAGTCACCAGATGCCCAAATTGCTCCTATGACGGCACTGTAAAATCTGTCGTCGAGATCGGGGTTGTCCTCGAGGTCTCCGAGGTCCTGCTCAAATTTTTCATCGATCCAGGACTTGTCTTCAAGAAGGAACACTTCGTCCTGAGCTGGTGTGAACTTTGGTGACTTTGCGGGTGGATGGCGGCGTTCGACTCCCGGAACTGTGAATTTTGGATCTCTACTTTCTTTGTTACCGAGACCAATTCTGAGTTTGTAGTAGGATCTAAGGTAGAGACTCGGATGGAGAGAGAGCAAGAGAGAGAAGAGAGGTCAGATATTCCCTGTCGACGAGATAGCTGTTGTTGTCTACTTGGACAAAGACTTGGTCGTTGCTGGGTGAGTCGCCGTAGTTGGGATCGGACGAGTCGCGGGCAAGCAATTGGAAGGTCGCCCATTTCTTCTTGTCGATGAACTTCTTCTTTCTGCCAAATATGAGACGGTTGAGAGAGATGAGGAAATAAAATATACTTAAGAGTGGAGCACTAGCTTCAGATCTGGTTGCATATGGTTGTAGTCAGGCAGGCGCAACTGTGAAAGGTGATCTAGTCTATCATAATTCAAGTCACTCTCCAGTAGTCGAATATCAGTGAGTGGACCTCTTCTAAAATTATCATGATTTTTATGATTTAATTGCATAATTGAAAAACATGCCTTACGAGTTTATGAATTGATTTTATGTTAAGCATATTACTAAAATGTTGAATATCGTCTCATTATTTTGTGAGGAATTAATTGTTGGCCTATATTGAGCTATATTTTGATATATCGTATTTTCTATAAAAACCATGAACTGGTAGACTATCTGATGGATGACGATAGGATGCTAGAACATGTTTTAGAAACCCCTCTTTATAGTATAGACGATGGATGACTCTATACTATGAAGTGGTTATTTTTTTTAGAGGCGTAACTATTTGTGTGTACCTAGTGGACACTATGCCGCCTGGGGCGAGGATCTGGTGTTGGCAGTTAGGCCGGGAGAAATAATCCCTAGCGAAAGGCTGAGGGACACGGAGACAGGCATTAGGCCGGGATGGAGTTATCTCTGGCTACGGGCACAGAGACTTAGGTGCAGGCATTGGGCCGAGAGTATATTATTATTCAGTGATCTTACTAGCAGCACATCGCGCTTATGAGACGACTTGTGAGACAATTTATGCTTTGGTTTTACGCGATGTCTTTCTGCAATATATCTTTTGAGATGTTTATGGCATGCTAAGGTTTTTAGTAAGCTATCACTTATTATGCTAGTAGTTTTCATTATATAACTGTGGGGGTTAGTATGTTCATAACTGTTTTCATACTATGTATGTATATAAACTTGGTCCACTCACCCTTGTTTTGCGCCCCCTTTAGGATTTAGATTCGAGGTACATGATCCCAGCGTCAAGACAAGTTTGCTCAGCTATTCTCGAGTTCACTCCACATAGGTATCATTCCATTGTTCGTATATTTTCCTAAAACTTCTTTTATGTTATTCTTAGAAATGTATGCTCTAAACTCGTTCCTTAAATGTCTATTCCTTATGTTCATAAGTTTTATTTATCCCTTATTTTCAGCAATTGCACTCAATAAATGGCTTTCGTCACCCTCAGGTGTCGGCTAGCACGTGCCTTTGCTGGTATTTGGGGAATACCGGAATCGGGGCGTGTCAATTGAAGACATGGACGATGCTTTGTAAAAAACTGTCAAAGTTTTTGTTTCCATTTGAGAGGAAAATTGGCGTTCTTGTTGTTTTTTTTTTGGGGGGAGAGGGGGTGGGAGAGATATGACGGTTATACAGGTGGGGGTTTGGGATTGTAAAGTTTTAGTACGAATATATAAGTACATAAGTTTCAGCATGAATACATTAGTACATAAGTTTTGGTACGGAAGTATGGGTACATAAGTTTTGGTACGAAAGTATCGTTATGAAAGTTTCAGTACGAATGTATCGGTACATAAGTTTTGGTATGAATGTATCGGTATGTAACTATAATATCTAAACATATATAGGTATGTAAAATGCATATACATATATGTAGAGAAATTCACGCACAATGAAAGTAAATGATAATATGTGACTTTTCTTATTATGGGAACTTAATAATAATTATCAATGATAAATAACATTTTAATTGTTTATAGGAATCAATGTATAGCCTACACACAAAAAAATCAATACTTATTACAACGTAATTAATATTTGAAAATTACAATTAAATGCCAAGGCTATAGTGTATGGGAACTTAATAATAATTATCAATGATAAATAACATTTTAATTGTTTATGGAAATCAATGAATAACCTACACACAAAAAAAAATCAATACTTATTACAACCTAATTAATATTTGAAAATTAAAATTAAATGCCAAGGCTATAATTAATTTTCATCTTAGTCAAGATTTTATTAAAAAAGGAACTTTTTTTAAGGCTTCGAATAGAATTTTCCTTTTTTTATGCATTACTTAGCTCATATTATGGAGAAAAACTTGTGTGGGGCTTGACTTGCCACTAGACTTCATTGAATGCCAACAATTCACTCAAAACTCACCCCATGGCAAGTCTTAAATATAATCTTTTATCATTCTTTTATATTTAAAATTCTCATAATTATTTTTCTTACTAATTAATATACACCATGAGAACTATTTAATGGTTAATTTTTTCCTTCTTTTCTCCTCTTTTTTTTTTCTTTCCATTTTTTTTTGTCGTGAGTCTTCACTCTCTCTCCCACTTCTTTCTCTCTTCTAGTTCTGTTTATTGCGTTTCTAAAAAGAAAATTATGCACCCCTTTTTCTCCCAAAATTTATCTGCTTTCTACCCCCTCTCCAAAACTCCCACTACACCCTTTCAGCAACTTATGTTTTGATCAAAGTTTAATTTTCAAATAGCATAATTAGTTATAGTTCTTAATTATATTTAGTAGATATATACTTTCTTGAAATTAGAAAGCTACTATGATTAAAACAAAGTGAAAGATGACAAATAGATTGTGAAAAAATTAACTTGATAATTTGGAGTGTGCATGGCTATATTTAGAGAGATCAGAGAAACAGTGAAGGAAAGAAAGCACATAAATTTTGGGAAGAAAAAAGGGTGCAAATTTTATTTTATTTTTTTGAAGAAAAGCAAGACATAGAATTGGGAGGGAGAGAGATTGAAGACTCAAGGCAAAAAATATAGTGGAAGGAAATGTTTGAAAAAAAAATGGAGAAAAGTACAAAAGAAGTAACCATTAGATTGATCTCATGGTATATATTAATTAGTACGAAAAATAATTATGAGAATTTTAAACATAAAAGAATGATAAAATATTATATTTAAGAATTGTCGCGTGACAAGTTTTGAGTGGATTATAGTGCCACTCAAGTCCAATGACAAGCCTCTAGTGCAAGCCAAGTTCCACACAAATTTTTCTCCATATTATGATTATTATTATATTGGCAAGGGTTCCTCTTCAAACAAAAAACTTGCCAATTAAAGAAAAAAAAACAGAAGACGATTCCTTTTCTAGTGCGTTATTTTTCTTCTTTTACAAACTTTTTTTTATTACCCGAATTGAGTTGTAGTATTAATTCATACTCCATATCCAAAAAGGGAAGAATCCGACCGATTTACTTTCTTAATTAGTAGGATACAAGACGGCAATAGTCTAATATAAAAGCGAGGGCTGATATAGACATGTTTTTACTTCTTCTTGGAGCCTTTCATTGAGATAAATCTAGAGATTTGTTCTGTGTCGACATCTCTTTATGCTTAATTGGTTCCATAACATCATATTGTTGTTGAGAATACGAAGGTGAAGTGATCCGATCTAGGGGTTCAAGTAGTAGCAAGAGCCGGTTGTCTCTTAGAATGCATGTCTAGTTGACAGAGAATGAGTAAGTTCATTGCGTATTATTTTTGACAAAAAATTAGTTAAAATTATCAATTTTCAAATTGATCGGTTTTCAGTATTGTCGTTGATGTTTGATTGCTATGTTGTCCATATTTGTGATAGCAATTAAAAAATTTGTGGCTCTAAACACGTCTCTAAGAAATCGATTCAAATTGGTGAGCAAAATGCTTAATATCTTTTGTAATAGTCTTCAATCTCCATCGATTACCAACTTAGCAATCCCTTTCACAATAGGGACAGTAGTGCCCCTAAACTGTAGATTGATTCGATTTGAACTAGGTTGTCCCTTGATTCTTCTTCTTTGTGGCCTTTTCTCTATTTCGCGTTCAGATTTTTTGTTTCTGTATTGTTGCTTGCATGAAAATTAATTAATCAGTTAAATTTTATTTGTTTGGTTATCCAAAGTTGGATTAGTATTATAGTTGCACGATTTAATTAAAACCGTTCCATTGATTTATCTTCTCTTTATATGGTCGATAGTGATATATTTCCTCCAAATATAACAAGCATTCCTATGAATATTGAAGTATTTTTTTTAGTGTTGTGGACTATTTTATTTGACAAAAAGGAGAGAGGGAGGCCGGCGGTAGAGGAGGAAGAAAAAGAGAATTGTAAGAGAATTGTGTTGTGTATTTCCTCTTACGTTGCACCTCTATTTATAATAATAATAAGATAGGGATATTCTTTGCTCTCCAAGGAATATGAGATACAATAGGAAAAGATAAACCCTAATCAAATCTTATCTAGGATTTACACAATCACACTTAAACTATGAATGTTTACAACACTCCCCCTTGAGTGTGTAAATACTCAAGGTAGATTTAGCATCATTCAAAAGTTGATGAGGTCGACTTGTCAATGCTGATTCCAAGGAACAACGCTTATTCTCAATAAGGTAGGAATTTGCATAAGTAAGTAAGTCTCACTAAAAACCCTAAGGCTATGGCAAAAACCCAAGTAGGGACAAAATCCATAGTCTAAGGAAAAATGCGTGAGAAATGCCAAGTCAAAGAAACGTCTACAGGACGTCATCAGGGATATGACCAGCCCAAGGTGGGTGCCTCGTTAAAACCTAGTTAGGTAGCAAAAACCCAGTGGGAAAAATGCTCCTAATCGTAGGGAAAAAGAGTACATTAAGATCAAGCAAGTATCTACAGGATACTCCCCTGAGTTTGACATAATTCCAAAGAGAAATAGCAAAGTTACAACTCAGAAAGTTTACGCATACCAATTCCATGAACAATTTGCTGAAACGTCGCCTTCAGCAGTGATTTGGTGAAGAGGTCGGTCAGATTGTCTTGTGAACGGATTTGCGTGACTTCAATATTTTGATGCTCTTGTTGTTGATGTGAAAAGAAAAACTTTGGCGCAATGTGCTTGGTGTTGTCTCCTTTGATGTAACCCTTCTTAAGCTGCTCTATGCATGCTGTGTTGTCGTCAAAGATTGTTGTCGGGACATCAACGGCGGGATGAAGATCGCAAGAGCTTCGAATATGGACCACTACTTCTCTCAACCAAAAGCATTCCCGAGTTGCTTCATGTAAGGCGAGAATTTCAGCATGGTTAGACGAAGTGGCAACTAAGGTTTGTTTCGTTGACCTCCAAGATATTGCGGTGCCTCCAACAATAAAGACATAACCCGTTTGAGAACGTGCCTTGTGCGGATCAGATAAGTATCCAGCGTCGGCATAACCAACAAGGTGAGAATCTACTTGAGGAGCATAAGGTGTAGCATCATTCGAGGATTCGTAGGGATAGAACAAGCCCAGATCCGTAGTACCCTTAAGGTAGCAGAATATGTCTTTTACGCCAGTCTAGTGCCTGCGTGTAGGTGCATTACTGTATCTTGCCAAAAGATTAACAGCGAAGGAGATGTCGGGTCTAGTGCATTGAGCTAAGTACAATAAAGCGCTTATCGCACTTATATAAGGAACTTCAGGCTCCAAAATCTCTTCATCATCCTCCTTCGGACGGAAGGGATCTCGTTTTGCATCTAGCGTACAAACGACCATAGGAGTACTCGAAGACTTCGCTTTATCCTCATTAAAGCGGCGCAACACCTTTTGGGTGTAGTTCGATTAATGTACCAGGATTCCATCCAAACAATGCTCTATCTCGAAACCAAGGCAGTATCGAGTCTTACCTAGATTTTTCATCTCAAATTGCGACTTCAGGTGCGAAGCAGTTCTCGCGAGCTCTTTAGGAGTTCCGATGAGATTCATGTCATCGACATATACTACAACAATCGCAAATCCAGAATGTGACTTCTTAATGAATACACAAGGGCATAATTCGTTGTTCACATATTTCTGACTAGTCAAATACTCACTCAGACGGTTATACCACATTCTTCCGGATTGCTTCAAACCGTAGAGTGAACGCCTCAGCCAAATTGAGAGCGTGTTTCGGGGTTTGGAAATATTTGAACCAGTCAATGTAAGTCCTTTGGGAACTTTCATATAAATTTCCGTATCAAGATCCCCGTAGATATACGCAGTTACTACGTCCATCAGCTGCATATTCAGTTTTTCAGAAACTACCAAACTGGTAAGGTATCGAAAAGTAATCACATCCATAACGGGTGAATAAGTTTCGTCATAGTCAATCCCGGGGCGTTGTGAGAAACCTTGCGTAACAAGACGAGCTTTGTAACACACAATTTCGTTCTTCTCATTACGCTTCCGAATGAAAACCCAATTGTAGCCAACGGGCTTCACATGTGGAGGAGTAGGGACTACAGGTCCAAACACCTTACGTTTAGCAAGCAAATCGAGTTCGACTTGGATTGCTTGTTTCCAGTTTGACCAATCAGCTCTACGTCGACATTCATCAACGGAACGCAGTTCAATGTCATCACTCAACATGATCTCAGTAGCTACTGCAAATGCTAATGCATCATCGACAATCATCTCATTTCTACGCCACACATCATCTAAGCTAGCATAATAAACCGTAATCTCACGATTCTCGGGAGGAGGATTCGTTTCTTCAAGGACGCTTCCGTAATCTAGAATTTCCTCATGAGTTGGGTAGAATGAGTAAGTGATAGTCGGATTCACAGTAGGCTCTTCAGGACCTTGTGACGTAGTTTTCCTCTTCCGGGGGTGTGAATCATTTGAACCAAGGGGTCGCCACGCTTTTGTGTAGGGGCAGATGATTGACTAGCCGCTAATATACGTGGATCACCAGAATTGGCATCCCGGGCTTCCAGAAGGGTAGTTTGTCGTACATTTGTACATCTATCTTTGCAGGCGTATTCGCAGCTGGAATGTGTGATCTTGTCACGCGCGCTAGATCGGTGAAAGCATCTGGCATGCTCTAAGCTATGCTCTGAAGATCTAATATGCGTTGCACTTCAGTTTCAGATTGAGCAGTGCGGGGATCTAAGTGAGACAAAGTGGGAGTTGTCCACGATAATTCGCGTCGTTCTTCAGGAATGTTAACGTTCTTATCTCCCCCTAACGACGGGAAGACTGTCTCATAGAAGTGACAATCCGCAAAACGAGTGGTAAACAGATCGCCTGTCAAAGGTTCCAAGTAACGAATAATCGAAGGAGAATCATATCCGACATAGATTCCCATCCTTCGCTGAGGCCCCATTTTTGTACATAAGGGTGGCGAGATCGGCACATATGCCGCACAACAAAAAACGCGCAGATGCGATATGTCGGGTTCGTATCCAGTAACCAACTGAAGAGCACTAAATGGTTGTGTCACAACAGGCCTCATGCGGACCAACTTTACTGCGTGCAATATTGCATGGCCCCAAGCAGCGATCGGGAGCTTGGTAGTTATGACCAAAGATCGAGCAATAATTTGTAAGCACTTAATGAAAGCCTCTGTCAGGCCGTTCTGGGTGTGAACATGGGGTACTGGATGTTCAACTTCAACCCCAACCGACATGCAACAGTCATAAAAAATTTTAGATGTGAATTCTTCAGCATTATCCAATCGAATAGATTTGATTGGATAATCAGGGTAGTGAGCCCTGAGCTTGATAACCTGAGCCAACAGTTTGGAGAATGCAACGTTCCTTGTGGACAACAAGCACACGTGTGACCAACGTGTGGAAGCGTCAACCAAAACCATAAATTATCTAAATGGTCCGTATGGAGATTGAATCGGTTCACAAATGTCCCCCTGAATCCGTTGTAGAAAAATGGGAAGATTCGAACGAATCTTGTCATAAGAAAGCTTAGTAATAAGCTTTCCCATAGAACATGTTTGACATGCGATTCCTTGGATCGAACCTAAACTTCGGGTTAGTGGATGCCCGTGTGATGATTTGAGGATATGGCGCATCGCTATTCGTCCAGGATGTCCCAAACGATCATGCCAAAGTGTAATTTCGTGCATGGTCCCAGTAGTAGGGCCGGCCACATAGTGGCATTCTACGGGGTGTATGGTTGTAGTATACAGACCACTCGGGATACGCTCCATCTTCTCTAGAATACGCTTGTGGTCATATTCGTAGGAAGTTATGCACATAAATTCAACTCCGTTTTCTACGTGGGTTTTAGCGTGGTAATTATTATCTCTAATGTCCTTGAAACTTAGTAACATTCTTCCAGAACAGGGAGAATAGAGTGCCTCAACAATGGTCAAGATTGTACCATTGGACAACATTATACGTGTATTACCGTATCCTTCTATCAGGTTGGATGGGCCTAAGAAGGTTGTGAGAGGTGCATTCTTAGGTATGAAGTTAGTGAAATAGATGCGTTCACGCAAAACAGTGTGCGTGGTTGCACTATCTGCTAGACAACTAACTTTCCCACTAGTCATACCTAGAATGAAAAATTAATTTGAATCCGTCACATGCATAAAAGTTTATAAAACAATTATCAATTCAAAATAATATCATTTATTCAAGGATTAAAACTTAATATCCAAAAACAAATCACCAACTAATAATCCAAAACATAAAGGAAAATTGTTCAAAAAACAACTAAAAACAAGGGGGGTTTGGCCACTAGGCGGAATTCAGCCCCATTTGTCTTATTTCAACTAAAAAATAAGTCTATGTCTAAGATTCTAATCTTCCATAGGGGTGGTATCCTCTTAAAAGTCAGAAACCTCCATTTTTGTACTCTCCGGTTCGTCCACTTGCATGAAGTTTGATTCAAACTTCTTACGACGAGAATGATATTCATCTACAACCTTCTTGGGAGCGCAGCAAACACGGGACCAATGGTCCTTTGAACCACAGCGATAGCACATATCGTCATCCATGGTCTTAGGTGCTTTGCCCTTATTCTTGAAGTTCTGGGCCTTGGGAGCGAGGTTTGGGCGTTGCTGGGCTTTGTTTCCTCCCTTGGGTGGGCCTTGGCTCTGTTGACCTTGGTTGGAAGGCTTCTGGCCGCCCCTACCACACCTCTTTTGGCGTCTTGGGTGATTATTAGTGCTATAATGTGTTTCAGGCACAATAGTAGCCCCAGTAGGTCTAGCTTGATGATTCTTCATCAACAGTTGGCTTGATGAACCTCTGAGCTCTATATTGTTGTTGCAGGACAATATTAGAAGCAGAGAAGGTCGAATAGGTCTTCTCCAGGAGATCCTCTTCGGTCAAAGTTTCATTGCAAAACTTGAGAAGTGATCGGATTCGACAAACTTCAGAATTATATTCATTCACAGACTTAAAGTCTTGGAAGCACAAATGCTGCCAGTCGTGTCTTGCTTCAGGCAAGAATAGGTCCTTTTGGTGATCAAAACAATCAGCCAAAGCGACCCATAATGCACGTGGATCCTCTTCAGCAAGATATTCAGTTTGCAGAGGGTCATGGATGTGTCTTCGAATGAAGATCATAGCAGTGGCATTTTTAGCTTCGCCAACAGGCTCATCTGTTGCTTCTTCAATAGCAGGACGCAAGTCCTTGGCAGTGAGGTGGAGCTTCACATCTTGAACCCACTTGAGGTAGTTCCTTCCAGACACTTCTAAAGCGATGAAGTCGAGTTTGTTCAAATTCGACATGTTCCTATCACAAAATAGATGGACAAGATGTGGTTAGTGTAATGGATTAAAAATCAATCCATTCACATAGAAGTAGAACATACAGGTTCTAATAGACATGTATTGGTTTAATTTTGCATGAAAAGCTTCGGGTTTTCATGGGTGATATGTTTAAGTGAAAACTTCATGTTTTCAAACAAGACATGTTTATAAGAAACTTCAGGTTTCAAGGTAATTATGAACTTCAGGTTCATATATTCCTGCAGGCAAACACAAATATATATGCAAACAAATATGCAACAAGTATATGCAAAAAAAATTTTAGGTTTATAATTATAATTGAATTATAATTTATTTGGACTTCGGGCCAAATTAGAATGTGAGTGAAAAATATAAAACCCATTGGGCCTAAAAAAAATATCGTAAAAGCAAAATAATATTAACATACGGGTTAAAATTATTTATAATGCGGAAAATAATAACATTAGGTCGAAAAATGGTCCCAAAAAATTTGGGCTTAATGCCGTGGGGAAGGGAAGGCACAGGGTGCCATAAGTAGAGACGGCAGGGCCCAAAAGACTGGGGAGGGGGGGTCTGCAGGCCACGGGGAGGGAGGAAGTCCCAGCCATCTGGGCTAGTGGATGAAAACTGCAGGCCTTGGTTGCGAGGAACCCAAGCCAAAGCTTGGTGCTGTCAGCAGGCCACAGGACAATGCCCAGCCAATCTGGGCTGGCAGTTTTTGGGCTAGGAGATGCAGGCCCAGCAGGGAGTTCCAGGCCGAAGTCTGGTGTCCTGGTTGCACAAGGATGGTGTGGTGCCGCACCAAATCCATTCGCCTTTTTTTTTTCAAATCCCATAGGGTTTAGGAAAAACCCTAGGCCTCCCGATGTGTTTTTTTTTCTTCTCTTTTTGTGAAATTTAATTTTATGCATATGTAAAAACTCAATTCAATTTGATGCATATATATTTCAACTCAATATATATTTTAATGAATCACATATGTAATTTGATGCATATGCAAAATAAAATTTTCAATGCATGTACATATGTAAGATTCAATTCATAACCAATATCAAATTCACATAATTTAAACAATTATGGTTATGAGGCATACACAATTTATGTAGAATCTAAAATACGTTAAACATAAAGTTGGGTCATGCATCATGGTGAATGTTCATGCTATCAGGGCTGCAAAATATCGAGTTAAAAGCTGTTATTTTGAAAGAACCTGATTGCGTGATGATACAGATGAACTGGTTTGATGCAGAAAATTTCTCCAACGTCAGATTCCTAAGCGCAGCGGTAGGAGCGTGCTGATAATGTGTTGTGGACTATTTTATCTGACAAAAAGGAGAGAGGGAGGCCGGCGGTAGAGGAGGAAGAAAGAGAGAATTGTAAGGGAATTGTGTTGTGTATTTCCTCCTACGTTGCACCTTTATTTATAATAATAATAAGATAGGGATATTCCTTGCTCTCCAAGGAATATGAGATACAATAGGAAAAGAAAAACCCTAATAAAATCTTATCTAGGATTTACACAATCACACTTAAACTAGGAATGTTTACAACATTTAGTTTATTTTTCTCCCAAATGCTAGCTGTTAGAATATTTTTTTTTTTCAATTTAAAATTTAGGTACAGTGGAAGGTCGAATCGTAACGAAACAAAAAGGTTATTTTATCTTGCACGGCAATCCTCTTTTCTGTTAGAAGCCATTACTTGTACAGGTCGCATTTGCATGGGATAGAATTCTGAATCCTTCGTAGTCGCCAAATCAATTATCTTAAGACACCAACAAAGAATGAAAATCAGAATTTTATCGAGGCCTATTTGTATGCACTCTATCCAATTTGTACTGTAGATAACCTTGTAGGACTCTATATAAAGGGTCCTGCTACCATTTTAGACACTCCAGAAGAAATCAAGTCATCTCACTGCTTTCTCTCAGTATCATTGTTCCTTCTTTCCGCACCATTATACTGACTTGTATATAAATAAAGACGTAAACAGAACGATCACCATTTGTGTTTTACTTCAATCTCTAACAAAGATTCTCTCGCTTTTATATATTTTAAACAGAGTATTCTTTTTTCTTTTTTCTTTTTTCTTTTTTTTTGTATTTACTCAGAAAAATATTTAGAAGCCAATTCGTTTGTTGGTCGAGAAGTCACTGTCACGTAGCACATCATTTAGTAATTATCATTTGTGTAAAATTTTGGTTGCGAAAACTGAAAAGTTATGTTTTCCCTTATTTTATTTGGTGAGCCCGCAGAGGCTAACCAATGGACAGCTCCAAATTGTCCCTCCTAGATATCTACATTCTCTCTAACTCCACCAAACAATTTTGAAACTCCCTCTCCCTCTCCCTCTCTTTCAGTTCCCTCCCTCTACATATTTAGTTTACCAGGAAAAACCAAATCCCAGTCTCCATTATTTCCACATTACCTTAATTTTACCATATATATTATTACTTCATAGTTCTATGATATATGTATATATATACTTTGTGAGTTGGACCAGCCTTCGAATATCTCTCTGTGTTTTCATGGCTTCTTTTGCAGTTGGAGCTGCAGTAGTTCTGCTTCTACTTCCTCTTCTGCATCACCAAGTGCATGGAGAACTCGTAGGGAGCGATATCAACGATTGTGATGTTTCTCACGGAAACTGGGTTTTTGATGATTCATATCCTCTTTATGCCGCGTCCAGCTGCCCCTTCATTGAGAAGGAATTTGATTGCGTAGAGAATGGCCGCCCGGACAAAAACTACCTCAAGTATAGATGGCAACCCTTTGCCTGCAGCTTACCAAGGTACGCTACAATTTTCCATGTTATACACGCATATTGCATACATACATAGATAATATTATCTTGCCCGACTTCTTACATGTTGTATCACGGGAGTCTCGGTTTGAATGACACATATTCAAATAAAACTTGGTCATCCGAGCAAATAATTAGATTGCTAATGTGGGTTAACTAATTAGAAACTTATTAGTCCAAAACTTTTTGAGTTATCACCTTCAAATTTTACTTTTCATGGTCTAACTATATATCCCGCACCCTGTTACATGCGTGATTCTATCTATGAACTGCTCGTTAGGCTGGTCCTTAATCATTTGAATTCATTTTCGGTGTAAAAAATCCTTTATTTATTTTTTAATACTTCACGAGTTTTTGTAATGAGGAATCTGATTTCCGTTTCAGTTTACAATGATATTTCTAAAATTGATGAGATTTTTTGAAAAGGCATTGGTCCTTATTACTTTCTAGGCATTTGAATTTGTAAAATTTTTATGGTGCTTTGAAGTATTAATTATTTTGAGTTTTTTAATATTTAGATTTTTGACCAAAGTTTTAACGATTTAGTTAAAATAAGTTTTTAAAAATGATTAAAAATTCTGAAATATTCAATAAGCCAAATCACCGTACAACCTTGTCCTAGAAAAAAGAATTCATGCCTTTAATATTTTGGTTCAGAAAACTGAAAAATTAATTTTGAGTAACTTTCAATATCTTCCATCTTCGTATATATATGCTTTTGTTTCTTTTATTGTTGTTGGTGTTGTCCGATATTAGCCATTCTGGACAGACTCGCAAACTAAAAGCCCATGTGAGATGTGATATGGCTTATTGTTTTGGAATTTGTTCAACTAATTTTTGCTCTGCTGTATTTTGGAGGCAAATTGTCTGCCCTCCTGGTATGGTGCCCTACCCATGCCCTCATATTTGTGCAGTCACGGTTAAGTCAAGTCAACATTTTATATTCTTATTGTTTTTTATCTTATTATCTCTATAAAAAAAATCAATATAAAATGTTGACATGGCTTAACCGTGACCGCACAAAATATGAGGGCATGGGAATGGCACCAAAATAGGAGGGCAGACAATCTACCCCCTGTATTTTTCCTTTCAAAGTTTAGATTTTTGAATGTTGTTTCCAGAACACTGTTTAGTTGATTACACGTAGACATTATTTTTTCACATTTAAATATTTCTCATTAAAACAACACTATAAATGAAAGTTCTTCTACCCTTCCTTACATGTAAAAGTATTTTATTATTTTATTTTATTAATTTTAAACTTTATGGTTGGGTTGATTTTTGCATCATTACAACACATTTGAGATTGCTTGGTAGCATTTCGCATTAGCACTTTGGTTCCTTTCATACAAGGTGTAGAGCACCTCTCTATATGGTAGTTACCCTTTTTTCAACGCTATGTTGTATATATATGTGAGGACAATTGCCAGATGGATGGTATGTTGTTATTTGCTTTTATAAGTGAGAGTCTCTATCACGTAATTGAGATATATACTTTGCAAAAACAATATCAAACTAGTATTTACCCTTTTTTTTCAACGCTATGTTGCATATATATATATATATATATATATATATATATATATATATATATATATATTATGTATGTATGTATGTGTATCTAAATGGCCTGATGGATGGTATGTAGATATTTGCTTTTATAAGTGAAAGCCACTTTCACGTAATTGAGAAATATACTTTGCAAAAAAATATCAAACAGTAGTTGGTCACACATTTTTCTTAATTTGAACATGAAATTAACACACCTTAAGATTGATTTCTTTGGCCATATTATTGATAAGAGGAGATTCCAAATTTCCAAAATGGATAAATGATACGATCAGAATTTGAATGTGCAATTTAGATTAACAATTTTGTGATAAAACAACATAAATTTACGACAAGGAAACATTTGCACAAATCACACAATTTACTTTTGTAACATACTTAACACGTTATAGAACTTTAATATTGACCTGTGTGTTTGAATTTTGATGATGCAGATTCAATGGAAGTAGTTTCTTGTCGACGTACACAGGGAAAAGCATCATGTTTGTCGGGGACTCGTTGAGTTTGAACCAATGGCAGTCACTTACTTGCATGCTTTATACAGCTGTTCCAGGAACCAAATACACATTGGTCAGGAAAGAAGGACTTTCTACATTCACATTCCCGGTGAGCATCTCGTACTCAAATTATAGACCTAAATTCTTATATTTGGATCCTAAAAAAGTTGTAGATTTATGTATTTTGGGTTTCATCTCCAATGCAAGGACTCAAATCCTAACACTCATTTTGAGTTTTAAGTTTTGAGCCTTTGCATCGGAGGAGAAACAAGGGACTCGAAACTCAAATTTTAAGTTTTGACAATTTGGGCCTGTGCATTGAAAATCATTGGAGTCAAAACTCGAACCCTAAAATTTTTTCCTTGTTGGCATAGGCTCCACCAATGACCCAAATCTCGTATTGAAAGTCAAATTTAGGTCTCAATATATTTGTCTCAAGTTTAAGTCTTATGTGCATTGAAGATGCATTACTTCTCAAGTCTCAACTTACACCTAATTATAATCTATATATTAGATGCCCAAAACGATGATCTATATCTGTTTTTATTTTTCTTATAATTATTTCTATAAAGGAGAAGACTTAAACTAGGTATGCTAATGTGGTAAGTATCGCAAATTAATAACACATTATATGTTTTAAAATTTTCATATAATAATGTATTATTGATTTGAGATACTGTTATAATGTCTCGCTCATCATAAAGAAGTAGATGATATTGTTTGGTTCAGTTTCGAAATGATCATGTTTGCTGCACTTTGGTCCTATGACAACGATTGCTTTGTTCCAAACTTTTTTGTTAATTCGAAATCAAGAAGTTGCCATTTATTAGTTTTACAAGACAGATTTGGTTGGATTACTTAGATGATGAATGCCAATTGAAAAATTTGCAGGAATACAATCTGAGTGTGTCCTTCTCCCGAAATGCTTTCATTGTCGACATTGTAGGCACAGCTGATGGCCGTGTCCTCAAACTCGACTCAATCTCACCCGAAAACGAGCAACTGTGGCTGCAGAACGATGTATTGATCTTCGACTCATGGCATTGGTGGCTTCACGTCGGAAGAAAGCAACCGTAAGACGCCTATTGATTTGAATTCCACTCAATCTTTGAGTTTGCGTGTTGTGCAAGTAATTGAATGTTTGTTTTCAAATGTGTTGCAGATGGGATTTAATTCAAGTGGGGAATCAAACTTACAAGGACATGGATCGGTTGGGTGCATATGAGAAGGCGTTGACCACTTGGGCTAGATGGGTTGACTCCAAAGTGGACTCCAACAAAACCAAGGTCTTCTTCCAGGGTGTTTCTCCAGATCATAGCAAGTAAGTATTCTCAACTGCCTGTGCAAGTATGAACACGACACGAACACGACCCACCTGAGAGAGCCTGAATCACAACCCATTTTGTAGAATTGAAATATTGAGCAGGGTTTCTGATAGTTTCTAATCAAACTCAATCTTTTTGTTTGTATCAGTGCAACAGACTGGGGTGATCCTCAAGCAATTAACTGCAATGCACAAACAGAACCACTGCCAGGCCCAGACTTTCCAGGAAAACCACATCCAGCAGAGCAAGTACTAGAGAAAGTGTTACGCACCGCGTCAAGGCCAGTCCATTTGCTGAATATTACAACTCTTTCGCAACTACGGAAGGATGCGCACCCGTCGGTCTATGGCCTCGGCGGGCACCGGGGCATGGACTGCAGCCATTGGTGTTTAGCTGGAGTTCCTGATACTTGGAATGGGCTTCTTCATGCAGCTCTTACTCAAAACTAGGCATTCTTTATATCTCAAAGAATTGTTTTTTTACCAAATTGGCAATTAATAATCATCGATTAAGCTTTTCTCAAATAAGGCTTCATTATGTTAAATCTTACGTTAGCTATTCGTACTTGTAAAATACATCAGTTTTTACAGATTCAATGAAAAAAAAGCAAAATAGTTCACTAAAGTTTTCTTGTGCTGTGCTCTCTGTTTGATTACCATACGTTTTTATTTATTTATTACTAAATATATCTCTAATCTAAGCTACACTAAAGATGAAGGGGGGGGAGGATTTGAACACGTGAAACAATGGGTCAAAAAGGAAGAATCTAACCACTAGGGAAATTCATCATATGTTTGAAAAAGTAGAGTCTAATTGCTGTATATAATCACGTAAAAAAATTCAAGAAATAATCATGCAATTAAATATCAAATTTAATGCATAAACATAAGTGGCTAAGACTCACAATAGGATAGCAATAATGTGGCTTAAATTCGCATTTGGTGAGAATCGAAACTAAGACCTCTCACTTAATTACAAGTAAAGAGGAATACTACTTGACCATAGTACTAAGTGACAAAACAAACTCTTTTTATTTAGCTTATTTTTTGCTATGCCCGTGTAGGCATGTACTCTTCGAACGATCATTACACTTTTTTTTTTTTTTTAATTTATGAAGATGAGGGTGAGAGTTCGAAACTATTATAATAATGTTGGGAGGGAGAGTTTCGAACTTAGAATGCATGGATAAAAATATAGCACTCTATCTACTAGGATATTAGACTACTTACACGTTTTGCATCACTTTATCGCATATACTTATCATTTTTGCCCTATGTTACCCTATTTCTTCACCTAGATTGACAAAGATGTTAATTTCGTTAAAGTGGCAATAACTCTTTGATCTTTTAACCATGCATACAATTAAGGATACACCAAAGGAATTTTGATTTTCAATGACAATCTTTGAAAAATTGAACCATTAGCATTGACCTGGATGAAACTTGGGTAACACTGGTGTAGGGTTCGGTTATTGTCAATTAATTTAATGGTCTACGTTTTTTTTAACAATTTTTTTTTATGTTCAGTGTATGTGAAATTAACATTTCTTTTAAGCTAGTTGGCCGAAGAGGATAATGCAGAACATGGAGGATGAGTACATTAATTAAAATAATGAGAGGAATTTTTTTTGTTTTTAGCAAGAGTTACAGTAAAACTTTGTGTACATTATTTCATGTAGCCTTGCTAAAGTAAGTTTTTAATTTGGTTTTGCATGATTATTCTATTATTTTGGGATCCTTTTTTAATTTTAAAAATGATTCGCTTTCCTTTTACTTTGGCAGATTTCTTAGTTCGTTTCAATTTTTAAAGGTTTAAATTACTAATTTCAATTGTATTTGTTTACACACAAAAAATCAAAACACAATGATTCCAAACTATAGCCTAATCGTATTATTCTCCACTATTAAATTGGAAGTCTCAAGTTCGGCTTCCTCTAAATAACGAGTTCAATGCTTAATTTATCTCTCTTTACTTCCAATATCGTTACATAAAAAATAAAAACACATTAATTCCATACTTTACAAAACTAAATCACTTAAATTCCAAACCCAATATCGTTACATAAAAAATATAAACACAATAACTCCAACATGGTACTGTACAAAACTTAATCACTTACATTCCAATCCCATAATATGTTCCTCTCTTAGTCCGCTAGGTAACTTATCTAAACTACATATTAATAGAACTCTGTTTGTCAACCAAAAGATAGTGAACAGACTATTTAATCTTCTATCACAACAAAATAGTTAAGGGAAGTAACATAATTTCACAAAATAAATTTTGTTGTTTTAAACTACAAGTAAATTTAACATCACTAATTTAAAATAAAATAAAATAAAAAAAATAAAAAAATAAAAAAAACCTCTCTCCGTGTTTCCATTCTCACGTTTTATCTCACTCTCTTTCTCTCTCCTTCAAATTTCAATTTAAAAAAAAAAATAAAAAAATTTCAAGCTTTGTGTGTGGGCATATACTAATGGGCATTGAGATTAGGTTTCAAATTTTCCTTGTGATTTTTTATTTATGTATTCAGAGTCCATACTTTGTGAAATTTATTAGTATGAGTTAAACACCGACACGTATTATTACCAATCCATTATCTATCCAGATTTTATCACATCTTTGTCAATTAAAAATATACGCACCATCTTGTGCTATAATTTGGTTACATTAGACATATTTCTCCATGTTAACTGAATTAGAGAAGCAAATTGGTTGCCTTAAGGCGTAAGGAACGAAAACTGGTAGATTAATTTGTAACTGATTGTAGCTAACACTAAATTCCTTCACCCGTTAATTTGAGGAATTATTTTATTCCTTTTTCTTAAGAGGTTAAAATCGCAGGCTCGATCTTGGGGGAGGGGATCGATTAAATCGTGCAACTTTGATTTTTAATTTTTAACTTTAGAGCATAAGAGCTTGTTTTTATTTCATCCAACGTTTACTAATATATATATAGGAAAAATTAGTATCGAGTCCCTAGTTATTAATATTCATTGACTGAAACCTTATTAGTTTTCAAATTTTAATTGAAGTCCCTAGCATGTATGTGCACTACTAAGAATAATTGCTTGGGCGACGAAGGGGAAAGCATCGTGCAAAGCCCAATACCGTTGTCGGAAACATTGGACAGCGAAGAGAGCGTCGTGCAAAGCTCGTGATGTCAGGCATTGCGCGATGGAGGAAAGCGCTCTGTCACTCAAAACGAAGATTGCGCGACAGAATTGGTGGTCATTGCGTGTACTGAGTGACAAAATTGTGGTTCGATCCCCAAACTCTTGCGCGACGAACATAGAGGTTCGACCCACAAACTCTTGGTGGATGGATATAGATGCCGTCGCAGTACGATTTTAAAATTAGTTTTTTAAAATTAATTATTTAATTTTTTTTCCTTTTAAATGTTGCTAATATTGTTTTATGTAAAAATTAATTTAATGAAATTAAAAATAGAAAATGTAAAGAGGAATATTGAATTAAAAAATTATTGAAAATGTACATACAATGAAAAAAAGTATTTTTAAATTTGAAAAAAAAATTAAAACAAAACTAAAATAGGTAGTCCTTGACGTCACAATCGCCGCCTAGTGGTATTGCTACTGCGTCAGAAGGCTGGGAGGTCGTAGTTGTTGCGGCGAGGGCTGGGAGGTCGTTTCTAGAGGTGGTTCAATGTCGAGGAAGTGAATGCCAAAGATTTGAAGTGCGCGACGAATTTGGTTCATCAAATTATTTTGGGGCGCAATTTAAGACTGCTGAGCGGCAATTCGCTTCTTCAGATCCGCCACTTCAAATGTCAACTTTTTGATCTCATCTGTTCTTTGCCTGGAGGATGAGGCAGACGGGTCCCGAAGGCGGGCTTTCCCAAGCCCCTGGTGAACATTCTTATGCCGACAACTGAGGGTTGGATCGAGTGTGTCTATCATGATCTAAAAATTAGCATCCTCAAGGGGAAATACATTCTCGATCGAGGTCTCTAGAGGAAGCTGGGAAACCACCCCCTCCATAACGGTCTAGCCCTTCTCCACCATGGTGGACTATAAAATTGAAATAAACAAATTAATTTGAATATACATGTAATTAATGTTAATACTAATTGAATATTAAAAAATTGAAATAACTTACATGAAGCTGCTCCATCAACTCATCCCCGGGCTGAACATACACCTCCTTGAACATGTCAATTTCAGGAAACTTTGACCCTCCTGAAAAAATTTAAAAAGTGTTAACATAGATTACCAATTGTGTAATAAAGAGTAAAAAGATTGAAAACTTAAAATAAATATACGGTTACCTTACGTCACTCCTCCAACCTATAAGAGAAGCGTCTTGAGCTGGATCGGTGAAGAAGTTTCTTCTTTGACCGATTGATCAAGTTTGACTTCACTTTTTTCTGTTGAATTAAAAAAAAAAACGTATTAGTTTAGATATTTAAAACAAATGAATGAAAAAATGAAAATTTTATTTAAAATTGTAATTTTTTTATTAATATATATTATACATACGAGGTATTTCTCGTCTTGAAAATGGCTACAAAGCCACTCGCATTCATCCCGGCGGTCCACCAACTCTAAAGGGCACCCAACTGCTAGAGCGACCTCCGGACCGTCATATAGCTCATAATGCTTGCGGAGGTCGTTCTTTTATTAAGTGAACCTACCGGAGCAAAGGTCGTTGATGTATTGCATTTGATTGGCATCGAGGTTGGAGAGCTCATAGTGATGTTGCAAAACTCAACAAATAAATAGTAGTTAAAATTTAAAATCTTTGTATACTTTAATAAAAATTTAGTATTTGAGGTTGAAAATAATTACCGATAATTCATGAAGAACGGCTTCCTTGACTTCAAGTGGGATAGCTTGCCATGACTCCTACATGAGGGGGCAACAGTTCTTGATAACTAAGCCAATGTCTGTGGCCAACACACTGTGCTGCTCCTTTGTTGCAGCCGCACGATGTCGAGGATCCCACATAATGGTGATCTTCTTAGTTGTGGTGTGAATGGTCTATGACGTCTTAAGCAATCTGCAAGGGCCATTGGTTTTTTTTTTTTTTTGTGAATTACCAAATAAACAAAGTAAGCATTAGTCGAATTCTATTTTCTACTGAAAATTCGGTAAAACCTCACCTAAAACTATAACCTTTCCTAAAACTTGTAGACAATATAACAAAAACAAAAAAACAAAAAAAAAAAAAAACACATCCACCCAACAATTGAAACAGTTTATACCAATTGGGGACGTTAAAATAAAATTTACAACTTGTTGATATGACTTTACACTGCGAGTCTGCAACAAGTTTTGGCTTCCAAGGCCAGGTGTGCCAACTTAAATCGTTTATAGTAGTGGTTCTACTAATATAGAGAGCATCTGTTTGTGGGATTACATTAATTGACAATAATAGAGGCAAAGCACTTGAAGCGAAGTTCTTAGTAAGTTCGTTCTAATTAATGGGAATGTGACAGTTTTGAAGGTTCAAGTATGCCTATAGACTAATGTCAATGTTGCTTTGACCATCATGAAACCAAAAGCAAGCTTATCAATGGACAGAGCAAGCTTACCTGTTTGGGGCCCCTCTCTATGGACAAAGGAAGCCTAAGCAAACTGCAGAGCCTCCTCAAAACTCTGGGGCCGTCGATGAGTTTGCTGGGCACTTAGTACAGGATGTGTCACTGAAGAAGTCAATGATGTAGGAGCCGTAGACACCGTTGGCACCAAAGGCGTGACTGGAAGGACACCTGTTGTGCCCATATCAGGTGTAGAGGTGGTAACAGCACTACCTTCTGGAGAAGCTGTCTGACTACCCCTACTAACTGACCGCGGATTTGATATTAAGTTCGACGTCTACAAAAATAATTAATAAAAAAGTTACATTCCACTACTTTAATCTGGTTTGGAGATACTAAAACATATCCTAACCTTGAAATAAAATAGGATATATCTTTAATTTCATTAATACCATTAAAGAAGGAATCGAAACATTTATAGTATCCCACATGCCTATATGTATAACCTATTTAGATGCCTTATGCAAACCTATATGATAAACATGAAAAAGAAAAGTTAAAAGGACAAAACAGTTTGCAAGACAATGCAACTTGCAAGGAATCGATAAATGATGGAAGAGGGCAATCATGTACTTATTCTGGCTAAAGGTAAGGATGAATGTGTGTGTGTGTGTGTGTGTGTGTGTGTGTGTGTGTACTTATGTATCATATTCTTGACTTGGACAAAGGGAGAGGTGGACAGCTGACATATCCACATATGAATCAAGTTTTGTTTAGGCATGACTTGGACAAAGGGAGAGGCGGACAGCTGACATATCCACATATGAATCAAGTTTTGTTTAGCAGTTGTAAACAAAGTTCGAAAAAGAAAAAACAATCAGGAATCTGTTTAGATATCATCTTATTATATGAATTTCATTTCACATATATACGGTGAATGAAAACATGAGATAGGAATAAAAAAAGAGTATTGCAAGGAACAAGTTTATTCATAAAAGCAAACAAACAAATTGACCCATCTACAATGACATATATGATGCAACAAATATATTGAAGGGAAATCAAATGATAACCTTGAGGTAGAATCCATTAGCAAACCCTAGAGTCCACTAAGAATAATTGAAAGAAAACTCACTTTTGTCATGAAAAACTAGAAGGTCTTAACGATCAAATAGGCGATAAATAAATAAAATCATAAACAAAGTTCCAAATACATTCCTAAGTTACACAACTTGTACAAATTATGAATGGAAGACAGTTACAAAACTTGAACAAACTGACAGCAACTAGTACTATGACAATTACAAAACTTGTTGCATCCTTAACATGTATAATGCAAATGTGAATGAGGCTAGAATGTGTGATATAGTAGCTCAATGTCTTAGCGAATAAGATGACTGTGGTTAAACACGGAACTCAACTGACATCCACCAAATAAAATAAGAACTTAGAGCAAAAGCATTCTAAAAATGACATAATGAAATTAATTCCAACTAATTATCAGATGCATGCCATGACAAAGTTAAAACCAACATATTATCAAATCAATAATCTTCAAACACTTTTGGGCATACAACATTTTTATCCCTAAAGAAAAAATAGAATGAATAATTCCTTAGACTGATATTACAGTATTTCTGCAAGAATGAATTAAGAACTAAACCTACATTAGATCCAGATGCTTTATTTCAGGTCCACTCCAAATGGTTAGTTTCATTGAACTTCCTTCAGATCCCTTGTAACAATTAGGAAAAACGGTATAAATGAAAATAAATAAAAATTTACTGGGAAAAAAACGAATCATGATTCTGAAACACTTATTACAAGTCACTAGCCCACTCACAAGTTCAAAGGGCCCAAGATAGAGAGCTACTCCAGGTTTTTAAATGATATGGCTTCAAACTAGAAATTTTGTGAACAATCCCTAGAATATCCTAGCACTAATGGATAATTACTACTACAGTCATTTAGATATCAGAAATGACTCGACTAAAACTGTAATTTGTCTTTAGGGTTGCAAAGTAATAGCTAACTTAAAGCATAATTCTAAATTTTCAAAACCTCTTTTTTTTTAATCATATATTTTTAAAGCATCTTCATTATCAGTTTGGACCTAATTGACCTCCAGGTTGGACATGAAGATGAATACTTACTTTGGTTGCTCTGATTAAGGATAATCCCAACAATGTAATTGTTACCATATTGTTATAATGTTTCATGGAAAAACAATGATAAAGGAATGACAACTAATTACCATATTGTTATAATGTTTCATGGAAAAACAATGATAAAAGAATGACAACTAAGTGCTAGCTATGAGCACCTAAGAACTTATGATTCCATATGCAAGATGCAATGAATCAAAGGCTCACAAACCAACATTTCAATCTTAGGTTTATTTGATTGACTTCGCTTCGAACTCCACGTGTTTGTTAATTGTACCATCCTTTCAATGCGCCGCATATATACACTTGAAAATTTCTCGTATATATTAGGGTTTAGGGTTCATTAACCTTCTTAAGAAAAGAAAATAATTAAGCCACTTAATTATTTTGTCAAAGAAATAAGAACTAACCAGTCCACTTTAGTTCATAAAACTTTTAGTATGTCCATGTTAGATTAATCTTACGAACAGAATTTCTATCAAAATTCCAACTAAGAAATACATAATATTGTAAGTTATATTATTATTGCATTTCCCTATTAACAAGACACTGAGAAAGGAGTAGGTAAATATTGCTGAGATATATCTCCCCTTACGAGAGCAAGAGTTCTATTCCATTTCCAAGAGAAAGGAAGGTCGAAATCTCATCTCAACTCGAAAACCCTAACCCAAGATTCCCAATTCAAACCCTAAATCCCTAAGCTAGGATTCCTAATTCAAACCCTAAATCCATAAATGTTGTAATTAAAACAATTCAAGAAAAAAAAAATGCACTTATAAATAATTGAATTAAGGGAGAGTAAATCAAGGGAGACTGGGTGCTTACCTAGTAATGTTGCGGAGGCAGGAAGAGGGTATGGTGTCGGAGTGTGACAGATGTAGGAGGGAGAGTGACAGAGAGGCAGAGAAACAGAGAGAGTGCGAGAGAGATAGAGGACGATATTGAGATAGTGAGTGATGAGAGCAAGGAGCTTGAGAGAATCAAAAGACAGAGGAGAGTGAGTTTGGACCAAATCGAGAGAGAGAGAGAGAGAGAGAGAGAGCGAGAGAGAGAGAGACAGACAGACAGACAAACAGAGAGAGATAGAGTGAAGGCACCCAAAAAAAGCCAAATTTTGGCAAAAAAAAAGCCAAATGTTTACATGTTTGCACAATGAGGGTGTTTAAATTTTCGTCGCACCACCAATTTAAAAAAAATGAATTTTAAAATATTTGCGCGACAAACATTTCTAAAACGTTGTCACTCATATTTGTAAAACTTTTGTTTTTATACAAAATAAATACCATTCAATATATATCATTACATTTACATCACAATTTTTTATTAATCCTCGTCTAAACTAAAATAAATACCATCATTATCATCAGATTCAGAGTCTCATTCTTCATCGTCTGTAGGCACGTCAACATCGTCGTTCGCATGCTCAGGTGCACTGTATCGCAGTAGATCCCCGAGACCAATGATAATGGAGTTAATCAGTATTTCAATTTCAGGACCTCTAGTTATCTGATACGGTTCTTGTACAATAGTCATATCCCGCAGTGTATCTGCACCAGGTTCCATTAAAGTCTCTAGTTATTGGTTAACAGTGTCACCATAATCATCATTGGCAGCAGGATCTCGGTCCAAAATATCATACAGCCTTTTGTGCTCAATCTTCTAAATTCATTTCCATCCCCTTCAGCCCTAAGGCTATCTATATAGAAAATTTGTTTGGTTATCATTGCCAAAATGTAGAGGTCATCATTATACCAACATATGTTGGTGTTGACTAATAGAAAACCATCGTCTCGCATAAGACCTTCAACCCTATGTGTGTTTGTATCATACCAGGACACTTAAACAAGATAACTTGATAGTGGTCTTTGTAAAGCAATTGCATAACACTTGTCAGTTTTCCATAGAAATCAGTGTTTGTAATGTTGCCTGCACTTGGGACATGTACCCCACTATTTTACGTACAAAGCTTGTCATCACGATCAGTTACCAAAAACTTGATGTCATTTACATGACAATCGGAGTACAATTCTGCGCTTAGGGGCCCAATAGCCAAGTTGTACAATTCTTCAATGTAAGCGGGTGAATTCATTTCCTTCATTTCTTCACCTAAATAAATGAGAAAAAGTTGCCATGCTAGTTTAACATTTATAATTATGCATATAACCCAAAACACGAACAACTTACATTTTCACGAAACCATCGAGGAAACAATTCACGATGCTTTTTAGCATATAAATGTGAAAGATGTTCCCGCTTCAACAACTCTTCATGCTCATCTAGGTAGGTAATTGTCTCGTCATAATTGTTAAGTACAAAGCAATGTGATACCTCCACGTCCATTTTGTTAAACGACTCCCATCTAATTGGTTGGCAAAAGGTCGTGCAATTTGGGCAAAAACAGAAAGTTTTTCACTTCTCACACCACCGTTTGTATTGCGTTGTTGTCGGTTGAAAGTAGTCTCAATGTCTTGTAGGTACATTGCATAAAATGTAAGTGACTCAAATGCGACCCATGCCTCCACGATTGATCATTCGGGCTTTGCCTTATTCTGTACATTTTTTTTTAATTCACCCAGTAGTCTGAATCAATAAACAAAATATCATATAATATTAGTCAAATCATACATACATCACAAACTAAAGTATTTATGGCGATTATATACCTTTTTATTAGATACATCCGTCGATAGTTGACGAGTCTGGCTAAAAGTGCCTCATCCGACAAGTGAATCATGACGTGGACCATGCTTGTGAAGAAAGCTGGAGGAAATATTTGTTCAAACTTGCATAACACTTCAATAATATCATCACACAACTGTTTAACATCGAACTTGTGCAAAGATCTTTCAGTTAATTGAATAAAAAATCTTGCCAACAACATAATCAGCTTCACCACGTTTTCGGGGCAAGAGGTGTCAAATTTCCACTAGGATAAGGCGTTGAAGTATAACATGACAATCATGACTCTTGAGGCTAGAAAATTTGCCTCCATCCACGTTTGCGCAATGGTCGATGTATGAAGCATACCCATCTAGAAACTGCAAAAACTCTTTCCTCTTATCCGGTTTCACCGAAAACGATGCGAGCTTCTTTATGGCTATGTTTTCGTCCCTTGACATCAATAAACCTGGCCTAATGCCCATTGTTCCATATCAATCCGAGCTTTTATTGTGTCCTTTATTTTTACCTCAATGTCTAGTATAGTTCCGACCAGTGTATCAAACATATTTTTCTCAACATCCATTGCATTGATGTTGTGTCTCAATTTTAATTCGGACCAATATGGGAGCTTGAACAACCTTGTCTTGTATGTCCAGTTTAGATGTGTGTCTAATCTTGTCTTATTTACGGATTTACCCAAGACAACAAAATCCAACAGATTCACCTAAGCCAGAATTTCATCTGTGGACCATTCTTTAGGTCTTAGCCGAAGCTCTATGTCGTTAAGAAGGATGTCTTGTTCTGATGCCACTTGTGGTCCCACGGCTACCATCTACGATGCCCTAGGTAACAAACTTTTCCTGCGTGCAAACTAGACGGTGTGTTCTCTTTGCAAACTGAGCATGAGTAATAGACCATAGTGCTCCACCTACATCATAGCGTACGCAGGAAAATCATTTATAGTTCACATCACCGCTACTCTCAAAGTGAACATCTTCCCAGTAGATTTATCATACGTGGGAACACCATTTTCCCATAATTCTTTCAGTTCATCGACCAATGGTTGTAAATACACATCAATAGATGTGCTCGGTTCTTTGGTTATCAATAACGTCATCATCATATTTTTTTTTATGCACTTCCAAGGTGGAAAATTATACAGAATTGCAAAGAATGGCCAAGTTTTGTGGTTTTGGTTTAGAAGCCCGAACGGATTAAACCCGTTTGACGCAAGTCTCAATCTAATGTTCTAGGGCTCACATGCAAATTCGGGATACAGCCGATCAAACTTTTTCCAAGCCTCTCCATCTGCAGGATGTCTCATAACATTGTCATCCACTTATCCGTCCTTATGCCACCTTATGTCGCTTGGAGTGTGCGTCGATATATGCAATCGTTGCAACCTGGGCTTTAATGGGAGATAACGCATAACTTTTTGTGGAATCTTCGTTGTTCTATTATGAGAGGTCATTTTAAACTGCAACTCATTACATACAGGGCATTTATCCAACGCCTTATTCTATTTGTAGAACAAAATGCAATTATTTATACACGCGTGAATTTTTCATATCCCAATCCAAGACCACTTAGCACCTTCTTTGTACTTTTATGATCTTTAGGAAGGCACTTGTCCTTTGTAAGCATCATCTTGAAAATCCCCAAAAAGTAATCAAAATATTAGTTCGACATACAAAACTTTATTTTTCCATGCATTAACTCAACAATGGTCATGAGCATCAAAAATCCTTCGCAACCAGGGTATAATTCTTGCTTGGCACTTTTTAATAGTTTTTCATATTTTTCGAATGCTTCACTGTCCATGGTGGGAGGGACGTCATCTTCTACTTCCTCATTCGTATTCAAACTAGCAGTTGGAAAAACATCATTGATAATGTCCATAATTTGGTGATTTGGGTCCACAATAGATTCAACTGTATCGACTGCTCGGATAATGTGGGAGGATAAAGCATATTGTATTTGTTCTCCATGATGGGTCCATGTAGTATAAGTTTCCATCATCCCATTTCTAACTAAATGGTATCAAACAGTTTCAAAATATTCAAAGATTAAGTTGTTACACACTTCTATAAGGACACCAAATTTGAGTTGAACCACGGTTGTTTGCAATTGCAAAATCAATGAACAGATTTATTCCATCCAAATAATCATTAGCACATTTGTTAGGATTATGTAGGGCTGGAAAAAAATCCCACAATTCCCAAACCAAACCGAAAAAATCCCAATCCCAAACCAAAATTCCCGAAATTTTCGGTATATCATCCCAAACCAAACCGAAATTTTCGGTATGGGATCGGTTTTGCATTTCCATTTTTTCAGTATTCCCATACCGAACCGAAAAAATATTACATATAAGAAAATTATTTCAACCATTCATTTTATAGATTTAATCTGTGCCATTCATTTTTTTAGGTCTGACTCAAATAGTCAAACTCTCATCTCCCTCTCCCATTTCACTTTCCATTTCCTCCATCAAAGAACAAGAAAGCGCAGCGCCGCAGTGTTGGGTTATTTTCCAGCCCATGTTAAGTTGTCCTAAGTCTATTGGGAATTAATAGTCTTAGATGATTAAATTGTTTTTCCCAATTGGAGTTGTTTTCCCAGTTGGAGTTGTTTACCCAATTGGAGTTGGTTTCTTAATTGGAGAAGGATTCTTAACTAGATTCCAATTAGGATTAGTAATCCTTATTGAAGAAGACCTTTATTATGTCTATATAAAGGGGCTATTGTACTAGGTTTGAATTAGAGGAGCAAAACAATAAGTGTGTGAGAGAAAAGAAAAGAGAGTATTTCTTGTTCTTGTTCTTTCAGGTTTTTCGTCAAGTCCTAGTTCTAGAGATTTGGCAAGATTATTGGTTGTACTCATTATTGATATAGTGAAAGATTGTTGTTGCTGTCCCGTGGACGTAGGCACATATTGCCGAACCACGTAAATTGTTGGTGTTATTTATCTTGGTTATTTGTTTCTCGATTTCCGGAGTTTGTTCTTGTTTTCCCATTCTTAAACGCGATATTCTCAACAAGTGGTATCAGAGCCAAGTTTGGCTGATATCCATTTAGAATGGAGGGTGCAACCCGCTTTAATTGGGTTACTTGGAAATCAAGAGGAGTACATACTTTACTGAAGGTGTTAAGAGCATGCCAGCAAGTATGTCTGATGCTGATTGGACCAAGATGAAGATAAACGATGTTTTCTGGCAAAGAAGTTTATAATTGCTTTTGCCAATGACAATGGTAGTTCTGATCAGGGGGAGCCTGGTCAAGAGAAGTCTAATCAAGAGGGTGTTGGTTAATGAGTAGTTCGATCAAGAGGAGCTTGGTTATGGGTAATTCGATCAGGGGGAGTCTGGTCATGAAAAGTTCGATCAATGGGAGTTTGGTCAAGAGGAGCAATCCTATTTTTTTTTTTTTTTTTTTTGTTTTGTGGTATACCTTCCTCATGGTCTAGAGGGGGAGATTGTTGGGTTTTTTTCCAGCCCATGTTAAGTTGTCCTAAGTCTATTGGGAATTAATAGTCTTAGAGGATTAAATTGTTTTTCCCAATTGGAGTTGTTTTGCCAGTTGGAGTTGTTTACCCAATTGGAGTTGGTTTCTCAATTGGAGAAGGATTCTTAACTAGATTCCAATTAGGATTAGTAATCCTTATTGAAGAAGACCTTTATTATGTCTATATAAAGGGGCTATTGTACTAGGTTTGAATTAGAGGAGCAAAACAATAAGTGTGTGAGAGAAAAGAAAAGAGAGTATTTCTTGTTCTTGTTCTTTCAGGTTTTTCGTCAAGTCCTAGTTCTAGAGATTTGGCAAGATTATTGGTTGTACTCATTATTGATATAGTGAAAGATTGTTGTTGCTGTCCCGTGGACGTAGGCACATATTGCCGAACCACGTAAATTGTTGGTGTTATTTATCTTGGTTATTTGTTTCTCGATTTTCGGAGTTTGTTCTTGTTTTCCCATTCTTAAACGCGATATTCTCAACACACAGCTCCCTGAGCCTCACCGAACCCTCATCTCCTCCAGCTCCCTGAGCCTCTCGTCACTTTCTAGTCTTCCTTCACCACACAGCCACCACCACCACACCACCGCAGTGCTCTCTATCTCTCTCGCGATCTCTCTTTCTCTCACGATCTCTCTCCCGCGCGATCTCTCTCTCTCTGGCGATTTTCTCTCACAAATACAAGTCACAGAACTCTCGATCCCCCAAATTAGGTAATTAATTTAGTGTTTTGAAATTTAATTTCTGTCTTCCCTTTGAAATTTAATTTAGGGTTTGAAATTAATTTTGTTTGCAGAGTTTACTTCTATTCAGTTATGTGGAAGCCATACTAAGTACTAACTTAAGGTGAGATGTCAACATATCTCTGTCTTCTCCTTCTTCAATTTTTTATTTGTTGGTCTTCTCCTTCTTCAACATATCTACTGTTCTTCCGTCTAAACTTAATCAATTTGTTCTTCAGTTTCTTTTTTCTTGTTTTTGTCTAAACTTAATAAATTCTGTACTTAATGTTTTGGTATATCTAATGTCAGGTTCATTATGTTTATTTTCCATCAAAACATGCTAGTATTTAATCAATTCTGTACTGCACTATGTTTATTTCTATTTTCAGCAGATGCAGTTTCTTATAATCAATTATGTACATATGTATAATCAATTCTGTACTTCAGTGTTTGAATTAAGATCCTTTAAATAACAGACTATACTTCAGTGTCTTTCTTATTCAAATCTTGGGATACATGGATTGCTATATTTCAAACGAACAATTTAACCTTATAATCTCTTCTAAGTTTCTAAATTTGAAATCCCTCAATCCAAATGAGCCCTTGTATTTTTTTTCTTTTCTTGTGACCGCATTGACGACAAGCACCAAGTTGTTTTCTTTAATCTGTTTTCTAGTTTCAAAATTGTTTTGTAGATGAATTCATACTGTATTTTAGTTGTATATACCTCAATTTGGAAGTATTTCATATTCTAACTGCTGTATAATTTGTCAATTTAAATCAGGGCATGTCTCGGGCTTTATATTTTTCTGTGGCATAATTACCTAATATTTTGTAGGTTTATAGATCCATATAAGTTTAATTTAATATTTCCCTTCCTTAGTTTTGTACCTAATATGATTTTAATTGTCTTCAGAGATATCGAGAAGGGAAATATCTTACAAAGTCATTGCTGAGGTATGCCGAAACTAACCTGCTTATATATATAGATTGTAGGCTATTGATATAAGTCTAAATCTATGTGGATAATCATTATAGTCATCATCATTGTGTACTTATGCCGAAACTAACCTACTGATATGAGTTGTTGGACAGCTTTTCCCTTCATATTTGCTTTCTAGTTTTTATTTTTCTATGTTGAATGCTCAGATTTTTGAATGCTCAGATTATTGATTGGAATTTGGATATATGCTTAACTCTGGTTGTGATATATATTAATGTGCATTGTTATTTTATTTGTTTGTTAGGATGGATGGGTCTAGTAGCCAATCTAGTACACCTATGGTCTCAGTGTTAGGAAAACGAAAACAAAACCAACCTAGTGGTACCCTTCAACTAGGCATTCCCTCACCTCAAGATTATTTGCATAATGATTATTATGATGATTGTTGGGATGATGATCCGGATCCCGATGATATTGCATTAGAACAAATAGAAGAAGAGGGGGAAGATGGGGAAGAGATGGAAGAGGGGGAAGAGGAAGTAGAAGAAGAAGTAGTGAGACAATGGGAGGGTCCTCCTTGGAAAAAGGGCAATAGAAGAAAGGGTCCAAGTCCGGTGTGGAATGAAGCTAAGAGGGTAACGATCAGTGATAATAATGGGGAGAAATTGTTCATGGACGAATGCAAGCATTGCAAACTCTTAGTACCGGCACACCCTCGAACTCATGGGACGGCGGGAATTCTTAAGCATTTGAGGAAATGCTCGGGTTCTAGTCTCTTTGAGAATGTGGATCCGAACCAACCTACATTGACACAAGCGAAGATGGGAGGTTCGGTTGTCACTCACACTTTCAATCAAAAAAGACTTGATAGGAGATGTGTGAGGTGGATTATAATAGCGGAGATGCCTTTTAGGGTGGTTGATCAAGAGGACTTTCGAGCTTTTATTCGTGACTTGAATCCAAGGTAAAAACTTCCTAATAGGCATAAGGTGGCGGTGGCGGTTTTGGAGTTGTATTTTGAAGAGAAGGCAAAACTAAAAAGTGTGATTGAGGGGTCGAGAGTGAGTATCACAACCGATACTTGGACCTCGATTCAAATGATAAACTACATGGTCATCACGGCCCACTTTTTGGACACTAATTGGGGGTTGCATAAGAGGATCCTAAACTTTGTCCAAGTTACTTCTCACAAGGGTGGTGATATTGGAAGATGTCTAGAGGTTTGCTTGAATGATTGGGGCATAGACAAGGTGTTTAGCATTACCGTTGACAATGCTAGTGCAAATGACACTGCTATTGCATACATGAAAAGAAGACTCAAGTCAAATGGTACTCTTTTACTTGACAGGGCTCACTTGCACATGAGGTGCGCTTGTCACATCCTCAATTTGATAGTTAAGGATGGAATGGCAGAGCTTAGTAGTGAGATTAATGCCATAAGAAATTGTGTGAAGTTTATACACTCATCCCAGGCAAGGTTGGAGACTTTTAGGGAATATTGTGTATTGTTGAGATTTGATAGGATGTCAAGTATCCCTTTTGATGTTGTCACAAGGTGGAATGCCACGTATCAAATGCTTAATAGTGCTTTCAAGTTTAAAGAACTGTTCTCTAAGATGGCCTTTGAGTGTGACTCTTTTATTGCCTACTTTAAAGAGGAGGTCTCGAAAGAGGTTGATGGGGTGACAACAAAGGCCAAGCGGGTGGGTCCTCCAGAGGTGGATGATTGGGAAAGGTCGGTGAGTTTTGTTCACTTTCTCAAAAAATTCTATGATGCTACCTTGACATTGAGTGCAACCCTTACTCCAACGTCACACTTAATACTTAGCACGGTGATTGCCTTGCAAGTGGAGATAAATGAACAAATTTTAAATGCCTCTAATACTAGTTTGCAAAGTGTGGCTACCTCAATGAAGCTCAAGTTTGACAAATATTGGGGTGACATTGAAAAGGTGAATCCTATTCTCTTTGTGGCCCAATCACTCGAACCAAGGTACAAATTTGATATGTTGGAGACAAATCTAGAAGAGCTCGGCTATGGATGGGACAAAATAAGGGAGGAGAAAGTAAGGGTTAAAGGCTATGTAACCGAGTTGTATAATGCATATAATGAGGAAATGGTCCTTAGTAGTAGTAGTACTAGTAGTAGTGTTACCTCAAATGTGGAGCAAAGATCAAGTGTTGTACTAGATGATTGGGGGGGGGGTGTGATAGTAGATATTGATGTTGCTTCAAGGATGACAAAGAAGATCCAAAGAAAGAGAGTGGAGGCACAACAAAATGAGATAGCCAATGAAGTGGATATGTACTTCAATGATCCACATCAAAGCCTAACATATGAGGGTTTCAATCTTTTGGATTGGTGGAAAGGAAATTGTGGTCAATATCCAATTCTTAGTAAAGTTGCTAAGAATGTATTAGCCCTTCCTAGTTGCACCGTTGCTAGTGAGAATGCCTTTAGTCTTGGTGGGAGAGTTGTTGATCCTTTTAGAGCTTCTTTAACACCTAAAACAGTTGAGGCTTTAGTGTGTACTAGTGATTGGCTTAGAGGAAAAGAATTTTGTTTCTACAAGGAGCCTACACTTGACGAATTATATTTCTACGAGGAGCTTGAACGCTTAGAAAAAAGTAAGTAAACAATTTAATTTCCTCTTTTATTTTCTTAGTATTTATTATCTACTAGACTATAATTCAATCTAAATGATTTGTGATTTATTGTTTTAAGCATGGCTAATTTGGGAGGTGAGGAGAATACAACACACGAAAATGAAATGCCACCTCCACCTCCTCGACCACCTCAAGTTGAAGTTCAACGTCAAAATCAAATTAATCAATCACTACCTCCACGACCACCCATTTTAAGGGGAATGACTCAACCATCAATATCAAGGGGAAGGGCTCAACCATCTACATTAAGAGGAAGAGTACAAGTACTAACAAGAAGGGAGCAACCACAAGCATCAACAAGATCAAGGGGCCGAAGGGGCCAACAATCTTCATAAACTTTAATCTTTGCTTTTTTTGCTTTTAGTTTGTAACTTAATTATTTTGAAACTTTGTCTTGTAACTAATTTTTTTGCTTTTGGGTTTGTTACTTTATTTATTTTAAAACCTTGGCTTGTAACTAATTTTTTTTGCTTTTGGATTTGTCACTTAATTTATTTTTATTGCATGCATGTGTAGTAGAAATTGAATAGGCAGATTAAGGATGCTATTGTGCACAGATTTCAGATTGGCAGATTTGTGTAGATTCAAATTTTAGTGTAACAACAAATTGGGCAGATTGGCAGTTTGCCCAAGAGCCCAAATTTTCAATATAAAAGGTTGAATTTTAGCCCAAAAGCATAATATGTTAAATTTAGGCCAAAAGCCCAAAACTATTTTGGGATTCCCGATTTTCCCGAAATCCCGAAAATATTTTGGAATTCCCGAAAATTGGGATTCCCGAAAAATTGGTTTGGGATCGGTATTGAAATTGGGATTCCCGAAAATTTTGGTTTGGGAATCGGGACAAGTGTTTTGGTTCGGTATCCCATACCGAACCAACCCTAGGATTATGTATCCACTGTTTGTCCATTTCACCTGCAAACAAAAACAAAATTACAAGGGTTACAACAACTTCAATTATGACATGCCACCTTATGCCTCCAATATGGGTCCTATCTCATTCGAGAATGCACAGTTACGTGTTGTAATTTACAGTTCCGATACATTAGAATTCGATTGTGGGAAAATTTTGGCAATGTTCTTTCATTCAGTTTCTTGCTGTTTGTTCTTTCTGTTTTTTAGAGATTCATAGCTTTCTTCATATGGTATCATCGTCCATCTTGGCTCATCGCCATTTTTCGATCCTGAGAGTGCTTTCCGCTATCGTTTAATGCTTGTTCTGGGCGTTCGCCGAGTGGGTTGCAGCTGTGGAGTTGTGTAGCTGTGAAGATTTTGGGAAATTTGCGTCGTCTATCAGGTGAAATTGTTTCTGTTGAAGATTTGTTGTTTGGGTCTTATGCAATTGTGGTTGTTTTGGATTATGAAGTCGGCGAATTGGGATTAGGTTTTCATTCTTGCTGTGTTGTTTTCAGAAAGTATCATTCTTTCTGGGTATATCTTGGAGTGTCATTCTCTAGGAATTGAGTTATTTTTTGTTGAAGTTTATGATTTGTAGAGGCTGAGACAGAAAGTGTCATTCTTTATGACATTCTTAGAGTATCATTCTCTCAAGATTGTGTTTGGTGTCTAGGACTTTGTTGAAATTGTATGTTTTCTGTGAATCTTAAAGTGTTATTCTCTCAAGAGCGTGATTAGAGAATTTCCTGTTGTGATTTTTATTTTTCTTGGAGTATCAATCTCTTCTGGAATCAAGATTGCTAGTATTCTTTTGAAGTATCGAAAATGGCATCTTCATTTTTAAAGTAGAAAATGTACTGAGAATGTTAACTATAAAGTTGAGGGATGATAATTTTGTTAAATGGGCGTTTCAATTTCAGTCAATTCTTAAGGGATATAAGCTCTTTGGTTATTTTGATGGTACAATTAGGTGTCCGCCGAAGTATGTGCTTAGTAGTGAATCAAGAGTAACATCTGAGATTTCAGCAAGCTATGTTGAGTGGGAATCTATGAATATGGCTCTTTTAAGTTTGTTGCTAACGACTCTTACATATGAGGCTATGGAGTATGTTTTGGGTTGTAGAACTGCATTTGAGGCATGGAGTAATCTTGAGGATAAGTATGCATTCGTTTCTAATTCTATAGTGAATCAGCTTAAAACCGAGTTGCATACTATTCAAAAGGGCACAGATACTATGGATAAATATTTGTTGAGATTGAAGCATATTAGGGACCAATTAACTGTTGTTGGTTAGTTGATTTCTGATAATGACATTATAATTGCTAGTTTAGCTGGTCTTCCTAAGGAATATTCTGTTATAAGAATGCTTCGAGGACTCAGTTTGGCAATAAACCATTCAATGGTACAAAATACAAAGGCAACAACAATTTCAAGTCAAATGGTGGTTATAAAGGTAAATCATTTTCCTCAGGTGGTTCTTCTGGGTTTCAAGCTAATACTACAAGGCCAAATGGGTCTAATGCATGGTCTGGGAACACTGATACTCGGTCTAATGTGGTTATTAGGTGTCAGATATGTAATAAAAGAGGCCATACTACAGTGAATTATTTTCAAATGAATACCAATATGGCATCTCCAGGGTACATTGTTGAGTGTCAGATCTGTGGAAAGATGGGCCATTCTGCACTGGAATGTTATCACAAAGGCAACTATGCGTATCAAGCACAACCACCACCACCATCCTTTAATGTTATGGCTGCATAGCATTCATCAGATTTCATTCCCAATGATGTTTGGATAGTAGACTCTGGCATTTCCCATCACATTAGTGCAGATATCAACTCTCTTGATCAAGTTACACCATTTCAAGGTTCAGACACCATTACTATTGGCAATGGCACAGGGTTATCCATTGCAAATACTGGTTCCACCATTCTAAAAACTAAATCTAGTGCTCTTGTTCTAAATAATGTGTTGCACGTTGCACATATCTCTCGAAGTTTATTATCTGTACAACAACTATGTGCTGATAATCATAGTTGGTTCATATGTGATGAAAGTCAGCTTTTTTGTGCAGAACAAGAAAACGAGGGAGATTCTGTACCAAGGAAAGAGTAAACTGAGGCAACTGTTTCAAACTCCTATAATCAAGTGTTCAAAAGGAGTGCAATATGCAGTTCAGCATTCATCATGTTTTCTTGGACAGATGGTAAAATCCAATCTTTGGCATCAACGAATGGGCCATCCAACAAATGAAATCATAGCTGTGATGTTGAAAAATTCTAGTATATCAATTGATGTAGATGATAAGCATAGTATATGTACTCATTGTATCAAGGGTAAAATGTCAAGACTTCCTTTTCCTTCTAGGATTGATAAATGTACTTCACCTTTTGAGAAAGTTCGTACACATATTTGGGGGCCATCTCGTGTAAAGTCCTTGAAGGATTTCAATACTATGTAACTTTTCTTGATGAATACACAAGGTATACTTGGATTTTACCATTGTGCAATAAGTCAGATCTCTTCTCTGTGTTTGTCAAATTTTATAATTTTATACTTACACAGTTTGGAGTTGGAGAGTATACTAGTCACTCATTTAAGACCTTTCTTGGAACAAAAGGTATAGAACAAATGATATCATGCCCATACACTCCACAACATAATGGTTTGGTTGAAAGGAAGCATAGGCATATAGTAGAGACTGTTATAACTTTACTAGTCACAGCCAAGTTACCAATTGAGTTCTGGTATTATGTCATGTAAGTCTATGTCTCTGGAGTCCTCTTACTACAGATTATATACCAAACACCCAGATATAAACTCGTTAAAGGTATTTGGTTGTGCTGTCTATCCTTGGTTAAGGCCATATAATGCCAACAAACTGCAGTCAAGGTCTGAAAGGTGTATTTTTTTAGGCTAATCAATGGGCTACAAATGGGTGATTTGTTTTAATCCAATAACTGGTAAGTCAATCATTTCCAGACACATTATTTTTTACGAGACTATGTTTCCTTCTACCAAAATGTCACAATTGTTACAAAAAGAACAGTTTCTTATTACATGTTCTAGATAGGTTTCAGTGTTTGTTCATGTGCCTATGCCAATGAGAACTTCAGTTAATGACACTGTGATTCAGTCAGGATTAGTTGAGAATCCATCATCATCATCTCCTGTAGTTAATAATCATGTCTCTAGATCTCTCAATCAAGACTTAGATATGCAGGAATTTGAAACACAATCATCATCAGCAACTACTTTTTCCACTCTACTTGGTACAACTCATTTGCTTCCTGTCTTAGATCTTGCACAACTATAGGTAATACTTCCTATCTCTTCTTCCAATGACATGGCAAGTAATGGTGATGTTTTAAGTATGAATCCTGTTATTCAGACAAGGCTTAAAAAATGAGCTATAACAAGACATGACTACTCTTCTTTTCTTGCCAGTTTTCCTGAATTGTCATCTTTATAGTGTGCACCCTATACTATTATAAATCACTGTAGTTTTTCTTTCCTTGCTGACGTTGGAGAGATACCAAAACACTTTCACGCTGCATCAATAATGTCTGAGTGGCAGAATGCTATGCAGGAAGAATTTGATGCATTAAAGGCTCAAGGGACTTGGAAGCTAGTTCATTTTCCATCAAATAGAGAAGTCATCGGGAGTAAATGGGTTTAAGATCAAAAGGAATTTAGATGGCACTATATCCAGATATAAAGCACGATTAGTGGCACAAGGGTTCAGACAAAAGAAAGGCTTGAATTATTCTGAGACATTCAGTCCAGTAGCCAGGCACACTACAGTCCAAATAATTCTTGCTTTAGCAGCACAATTTAATTGGGACTTGAGACAATTGGATATCAAGAACGCTTTTGTCTATGGTGATCTTGAAGAAGAAGTATATATGTAGCAGCCATGTGGCTTTGTTGATCCCACATATCCTAATCATGTGTGTAGACTAGTTAAGTCCCTATATGGTTTTAAACAGGCACCAAGGGCCTAGAATTCAAAATTTACAAGCTTCCTACCTGCACTTGGTTTCAAAACTACATTATCTGATTCTAGTTTGTTTGTAAAGATTGATGGTGAGGATGTTGTGCTCCTCCTTCTATATGTAGATGACATCATTCTTACAGGTTCATCTCAACAAAAGATTCAGTCTATCATTACTAGTCTTGCTGAAGTGTTTGATTTAAAAGATATGGGTCGCCTAACATATTTCTTGGGATTGCAAATTACATACAATGCTGATGGCTCATTGATGGTCACACAGTCAAAATATGCTAAAAAGCTACTCAAGAAAGCAGGAATGGAAAATTTTAAATCCACATCAACACCATTGAAACCTCATTCTCAGTCATTTGTAAATGAAGGCACTCTTTTAGTTGATCCTACTCATTATCAAAGTCTTGTGAGAGCACTCCAGTATCTCACCTTCACTCGCCCAGACATTGCGCATTCGGTTAATGTTGTTTGTCAATATATGATTCATCCAACAGATTTACATCTGCATTTAGTGAAAAGAATCATGAGATATTTGCAGGGTACTTTAGAATGTGGTTTGCAATATACTAAATCCTTTGATTTTAGCATTACTGCTTATTCTGATTCTGATTGGGCAGCTGATATTAATACACGGAGGTCTATTACTGTCTTTGTTGTGTTTTTAGGATTCAATCCAGTGTCACGGCAGTCCAAGAAATAAGCTACAGTATCAAGGAGTTCAACAGAAGCTGAGTACAAAGCTCTAGCTCACTGTGCAGCTGATGTCTATTGGATTCGATCATTACTTAAATATGTGAATCAGTGTATACCTATACCACTTAGACTTCATTGTGATAATCTCTATGCCTTAGCACTATACTCTAACCCTATATTTCATTTTAGGATCAAACACCTAGACACTAATTTCCATTTTGTTCAAGAGAAAGTGCAGAGAGGTGTTATTACTGTCCACTATATTCCAACTGAAGAACAGGTTGCAGATGTATTTACTAAGGGTCTTCACAGTCCAATCTCTGTAAAACACTGCATTACTCTTACCCTGGGAGCTTCAAATCTAAAGGGGCAGGACATATATCAAGCCGTGCCGAAGTCCTCGAGTACAAATGCATCAAGTGCTCCTAGTACAGTTCGTATTCGTCTTGTCGATACATGATCCACTCCCAAACCTAGCTTGGGATATCCCTAGCTACGTTTGAGAGGGAGAGTATTAACCAATGACACATGGCCAGTAATGGTGGGTCAAGTTAGTTACAAAGGTAGTTGGGAATTGAGGTTGTTAAGGAGGATAAGATTGTAATTAGGTAAGAATGTTAGAGGGTAATATTGTAATTGTAGGATATGTTTGGTTAGTACATATAACCATTCGATCTTTCACATTTGGTAAGAAAGCTTTGTAAGAAATCTCTGTCCCTAAGAAATTTGAGAGTTCATTGTTCTTTCATTCATTTTCTTGCTGTTTGTTCCTTCTATTTTTTAGAGATTCATAGCTTTCTTCATAGCTCTGATCCTTGTTTTTATCCTTCATCCCAGCACAAACAGAATTGTGAAGAATAAGGAGAGCAGAAGCGCATATTTATAGGAAGGTTAAAACCTTTCACGATGAAGGCATTGTCGCGCAAAGACCCGCACTAAATGCAGTGTAGATTCCTCTTATTCACATGCATTGAATGCTCTGACTCAAAACTGACTATAATTTGCCCTTGCGCAAGTGTCCCTCTGATTCCCATGTGTTGAATGCTCTGCCCCAAAAACTAAACAAGCTTTGCACGACGAAGACTTTGTCGCGCAAAGTTTCCGTGAGAAAATCTTCGTCGCGCATTTATTTTCGTGCCAAAAAAAATAACTCGTGGTTTTCTTACTGGCTTTGCGCGATGAACATCTTTTTTTTTTATCGTGCAAACATTGTTATGTGACAAAGTTCTCTGTCGTGCAAAGTTCACCAACCTTGTGTGACGAAGATATTTTTTTTGTTTCGCAAAACGTCCTTACGCGATAGATTTTGCTTTGTGGCACAAAAGTCTGTCACTCAAATAGTTTTTCCTACTTGTGGTGATAATGAATTTATATGTTTATTACATATTTTTTAAAATAAAAATTAATAATTGATTTAGGGTTTTAATATATACTCACACCTCTATTAAACTCCTAATTAGTTTTCAATTTAAACATTTCCACAAAAAAAAAACTAGAATAAGTTTGTACCCATTAGTTTTTCATAAAAAGATTCTCAATTTTTAAATCTAAATGTACCCATTCATATAATTTTCAATTTTTTTTAACTTAAATGTACCCATTCTGCATTCCAATTTGTTATATGCAAAATGTACCATTTTTTTAATATAAAATGTACATTTAAACTTATATGGGTACATTCTATTTTAGATGATTTTAGAATGTATTTATGTCAAGTTTAATCGAAGAAATTGACTAAAGTTATTAAAATCTACCAAACTTTTTAATATAAAATCCATTCGAATGTTTTTAGTCTATTTTTTAAACTTATATGGGTACATTCTATTTTGGTTGATATGAGAATGTATTTTAGTCAAGTTTGATCGAAGAAATTTACTAATGTTATTAAGCCTAATATCTTTTTTTTCTTCTTCTGTGTTTTGAAGAATGTATCCATGTTTTGGTACAATAATTTTTTTTTTGTTAATTTTGATGAATGTACCCATATATATATTAATTTTAATGAATGTACCCATATGTATATATATACACATACACACACAATATAATAGAGAGTATAATTTATATTTTATTATTTTTAATCCTACAAATTATGGGTTATATTTAAAATCTCATTAATGTAAACAATTACAAATTTCAATTTTTATTTTAAATTTAAAAATTTTAATAACTTACACTATTCCATTAATATCAGAGACTTCGATCAAAAATTAAAAACAGACAAGGTTTCATCCAAAGTGTCCCATATATATATGTGTGTGGATAATGGAGATTACACAAAACTCTCTCCCAGTCCTTTTGTTCCACCCAATCATAACAAAAATCCAAATCTTTGAATTCCATTTCTTGGAGTACATTTCATCTCTAATCCACAAAATCTCCTGCCAAAAAGAAGAAACATGTAATTTCACACGTATATACATACATGCATTCTCTGTTAGTGTTTTTGTAAAGTTGTATTTTGTATGATTGTTTTAAAGGTTTTCTGGTTATGGAAAATGCACAGAAGTGAAGCAAGGAATTTTGGCTATTGCAGTCTGCATTCTCAGCAGCTCATAGCAATCATATATGGGAGATTATATTCACACACCCCAAATTACTTCTCTCACACCTTTTTAATTTTTTAATATTTTTTTATCAAGTGTTAGTGGTGTGTAGAAAATATTAAAAAATTAAAAAGGTGTGAGAGAAGTAATTTGGGGTGTGTGAATATAATCTCTCATCATATATATATGCTGTCAGTAAGGTTTTGGGGTATACACAGTCAGCTCTTATCTCCATTGCAACTAGCTGACAAAAACCACAACCACCTGATAGTTGTAAAAAACCATCAATAAAAACTAACTAGCCGTTACAAATTGAATAAATTAGCCGTTAGCTTTGTTGCTGCTGCATTCCTTTGATCAACCTGGGAAGTGTTTAGCATCCAACACTCCCCTCTAAACTATTCCTGGTGTTGACTCCAAGCAAGCTTCTAAGGTACGTGAACCTCTCTTTTGGTAGTGCTTTTATAAAGATGTCTGTTATATGATCTTCAGTTCTACAATACATTAGTTCGATGACATTTTCTTGTAGTGCATCTCTGACAAAGTGATACTTCCTTTTGATGTGTCTTGTTTTCTGATGAAAAACTAGATTTCTTGTCATTGCTATAGTCAAGGTATTATCACACATTAGCTTGGCTCAACCTGCAATTCCCCAAAATCCTTTAGAACAAATCTCAGCCAGATTGCTTAAGATGTTGCTTATGCAGCACTCACATACTTAGCTTCGACTGTTGATAGTGCAACACATTGTTGCTTGACCAAGGCCCACGAGAACACACCAGAGCCAAATGTAAATGCATACCCCGATGTGCTTTTCATATCACCTTCACTACCTCCCCAGTCACTATCATAAAAACCAACCAATATAGTTGACTGTCATTTCTCACACTTGATTCCAAAATCAATTGTTCCTTGCACATACCTAAGAACCCTTTTTGCAGTTCCTAAGTGTATTTTGGTAGGATTATGCATGAATCTTGATAGTAGGCTTGTCTAGTCTTGTTGCTGTGAGGTATAACAGGCTGCCAACAATTTTTCTGTAGAGATTTGCATCCACTGATTCACTTCCATCTTCACTCTTGAGTTTTTCATTTACAATTAAGGGAGTGCTCACTGGTTTGCATCCCTTAAGGCCAAATTTGTCTACTAATGTCTGTGCATATTTCATTTGATGAATAAAAATGCAATCTAATTTTTGGATCACCCCCATTCCAAGAAAGTGTTGAAGTAACCCCAAATCTGTCATCTCATATTTTTCCCATCATTTCATTTCTGAATTCATCCACCATTTTCTTACTGTTTCCAGTAAAGACTACATCATTTACATAAATGGACACAATGAGAGTTTCTGACCTGTTCTCAACCTTGGTGTAGAGTGTTGCTTCATTGAGGCTTTTCTTGAACCCACACTTAGTGAGATGTACATCAATTTTACTATACCAGGCTCTTGGTGCCTGTTTCAGGCCATAAAGTGCCTTTTTAATCTATACACTTTGCTTTCGGACCCTTTGACTTCAAAACCTTGTGGCTCGTCCACATAGACTTCTTCCTCTAGTACACCATTCAGGAAAGCATACTTGACATCTAACTAGTATAGCTATCAACCCTTCTGTGCAGCTAATGCAATTAGAGTTCTAATTGTATCTAGTCTAGCCACAGGTGCAAATGTTTCATTAAAGTCAATTCCAGGCTTTTTAGAGTAGCCTTTAGCCACTAATCTAGCCTTGTTCTTATGTATTGATCCATCCAAGTTCAACTTGTTTTATAGACCCATTTCACACCTATCACAGGTTTATCACTTGGTCTGTCCACTAAGATCCAAGTTTCATTTTTCTCTATCATTGAGATTTCATCTCTCATTGCCATCTGCCAAGACTTGTCATTTTTAACCTCTTTAAAGGTCTCTGGTTCAATAACACATAAATTACATGCAGCATAGATTTCCTCTAGACTTCTCATTCTAATTGGTGTTGATCCTGAGCTTAAGCTTGATTACTCTCTCTGTTAGGATATTGAACTTGCACTTGAGTTCTATGAACTCTGAGGGGTTTGAATTGGTGAGTTTTGAGGAATTTGCAAGCTTTTTTCTTCAGATTCATGATTTTCACCAATTTCATTTTGTGCAGTTCTTTGCTCAGTGACACCAATTTGCAGTGATACTTTGTCTTGTTCCAATGCATTTGTTTCCCAATTCCACAATACTTCTTCATCAAAAATCACATCTCTTGAGAGATTTATCTTCTTGGTTTTCAGGTTGTACAGTCTATAACCTTTTTCATTAATTCCATACCCAACAAAAATGCACTTATTACTGGATTATTGTAACTTGTGTTTGAGCTATGATGGCACTAGTGCATAACACACAGAACCAAAAACTTTTAAGTGCTTGACTCCAGGCTTCCTTCCACTGAACACTTCGAATGGAGTTTGCTTCTCTAAAGCCTTGGTGGGACATCTGTTCATGAGATACACAGTAGTATTCACAGATTCTCCCCAAAATGAATAAGGCATTTTCTTCTCATGTAGCATGGATTTTTCCATCTCTACCATAGTTCTGTTCTTTCTCTCTGCAGTACCATTTTGTTGAGGAGTGTATGCTACTGTGAATTGCCTTTCTAGACTTAAATCTTCACAGAAAGCATTGAATTCCAATGAGGTATACTCACTTCCCCATCACTCCTTATCTTCTTGATTTGATGCCCACTTTGCAACTCCACCATTGCTTTAAACTTCCTGAATATGTTAAAGACTTCTTATTTGAATCTCATAAAGTATACCCAACACATCCTTGAGTAGTCATCTATGAAAGTCAAGAAGTACTTATTCCCACTGATGGATGCATTCTTCATTGGACCACACACATCAGTGTGAATTAGTTCTAGTGGTTTTTCAGCTCTCCAAGCCTTTCCAAATTCAAAATTGTCCCTGTGTTGTTTCCTAAATGCACAGCCTTCACAAACTTCCTTCATTTCATCCAATTGGGGCAAACCTTACACCATTTCATGTTTTTGCAGATTTTTCAGACTTTCCATATTCAAGTGCCCAAACCTTTTGTGCCATAACCTTTCTGAGTCAATTGTGCCTGCCTTCATTGCCACTTCTTCCAAGCATTTCAGCAACAATGTCTCCAAACAACAAGAAATAGCTATGTTCCATCATCTGTCCAACACTTAAAAGGTTTTCTTCCAAACCAGGTACCAACATGACTTCTTCAATGTGTCTTCTTCCTTTCTTGGTTTCTATGGTGAGTGATGTGAATTTAAACTAACCTAATAAATAGATTAATTCAAACCAAATTTACTCGCAAGTGCACGAATCAGTTGTAGTGGAAATATGTAAATACGAGATCGAATCCACCGGAGTTGATTTAACAATTTAATCCTATAACTATTACCTAACAAATTGAAATAAAGATTGGGGTTGTATCGGAGAATAAACAAAATTAACAATGCTTAAAAGAAATATGATTGAGAACAAATGTAAGAAAACACTAAGGCTTTGATTCCACCGCTAACTGTCGTACCCTAGTATCCAATTGTCAACTCATGAATTATCAAATTGAAGAAAACAACTTCCATACATATGTCTGTGGTTAGGTACACATGTCAATAATTTCCCAAAGAGATGTGAATTTTACCGTGGTCAGGCTTAAACTCAACTATTCCTACAGTCTCTATATCCATGGTCCGGTACACACAAACATGTAGAAATCCAATTAAGCAAAGTGAGAAACAAATTAACTACTTATCAACTTGGTCACGTCAAACAAATAGCTAATTTTCCAGGAAGCCACACAAACCCATATTCATCTACGGTCGGATCAAAATATAAATTCATGGTTGTCATTCACAAAGCATCGATAGAATCCAATTCATGATCAGAAATAAATTCATATGCAAAATATCCAAATCCTAGGCTATGGTCAAGCACAAAGAACCCAACATCAAAATCGCAATTCTACTAGTGAATAAAAACTAATCATCAATCTGAAATCCATGAATTAAACAATCAAATAACTAGGGTAATCATAATTAGGGCTTCCTCTTAGCCTTAGCTAAGAGTTTAGAACCCCATGAACAAAGAATTCATAGTAATTCTAAGAAGGAAATTTTGCATAAAAATAACTAGAGAAAAAGAACCGAATTGCTGCTGCTTTCTGCTACTCTCTCCGTTTTCCCGCTAGAAGAAGAAGTCGGGGATCCTCGGTTTTTGTATCTTCCATCCCTTTTATATCCTCTACGAATTAAATGAGTCCAAACCCTACACGTTCAGCCCACTTACAATTTGATTTGCTTTCGAATCTTCTTGTTAAAGCTAGAATCCCTTTTGGAATAGGAAAGTGAAAACACCTTCCCCACGTTGAGATTATTTCCCTTTTTCATTCTCTAATTTCAGTCTTTTCTTGCACGCACCACTCCAAATATTTATCATCCACCGCTTGGAACTAAAATAGAGAGCATAATTCCTTGTCTTCATGTGTGAAGTTGAAAAGTCCTCTTGGGTCACCACCAGCTTTTAGTCCAAATAAATAAGAATCACGCTACCGATTGATCTTCAACCTAACAAAATGAAATAATAATTAGTTAAATAACTGAAGTCAATGTGAATAGGATGACTAAGTATAAGGAATGTATTTAGACCATGTTAAACTCCACTTTTTATCAATTCACATCCTAATACTTATAAATTACAAAACTAAAGTAGTTTAGCTCCAAATAATTAGAATCAAGCACTACTAAATATAAATATAAGGGTAATAAATGTACTAATTATGTGTCTATCAAATACCCCCAAACTTATATTTTGCTAGTCCTCGAGCAAAACCAAAAAGACACAATTAAAAACTGATCTTTCCAAACAACTCAGAGAGTCTACACATAGACATACCAAGAATAATAGAGTATAACAACACATAAGGCTCAAACCATATTCACAAAATAACACATTCTTAAAACATGCTCGGCTACAAATAGCCAAAAGTTGATACAACACAAATGCAAGTAAGCTCAGCATGCTTAACCCAACTTCAACCCAAAATTCACAAGATGTATGCTCAATTCACTCAAAGTGTTTAAGGTTAGGTGTATACACTCAAAAGATCATTACATGAATGCTCTACCATAAGCTTGCAAATTGATTTAATCTCCACAAATCAAAAATTACTCTCCTTGAATCAAGTAGGTCTTTATCAACGGTTGTAATGGGGCTTGGGTGAATGGCTAATCAAATGAAGGATATAGAATTCAAAAGTTCTGAGAAAATACTAAAGGCCTTCATAATCGATAGCACATCAAAACTTCTATTGAAAATAAACGTTTTGCATCAGGAGTTTATATTCCCCAACTACAGACTTGCAGATTCACGCATCTGATATTGAGCACTGAGAATATACATGTACAGAAACACAACTACCTAATCTTTCAATTTTTTATTTTTTATTTTTTTCAAGTATCAAAATTCTGCAACACTTTGAACCAAAACACACTCCGTAGCTCTCCATTATTTTCTTTTTCTGCAACTCCATAGTGATTTTCTTCTCAAAACCAATGAACACTATCTTACAAGATAAACATACTGCTACCTTTCAAATGCCATGATCATCTTTAATATTTTCTCAGAATATAAGAAGGTAGGTTATATAAATATGGGTTGAGAATGGTAAGGATTTTGGCTCAACAAAGAAACGGCTCAATTTAAGGCTCAAAGGAGCTAACTAGGAGTAATGTATAGGACACTGGCATATATGGCAATGGTGGTAACGTCCTAATGCCTACTATCGTCTCCAAGTTGAAGCAATACATGATAAAAGTCTCAAAAAAGTCTCAACGCAAGTTCTAGAGATGCATAACATATAAGATTGCACACATGAAAAGAACAAAAGTGTATGAAGAATGCACACACTATATTTAGGCACAAAAGCTCACAGGGGTGCGGGTTTTATTCAAGTTAAGCATGCTCAGCTAAATAAAATCTACATAATATCAACCAAAGGCTATTGTGCGTCAAACACATCATGCTAGAATCATGTTATAAAATGAATAAGGCTAAAACCCCATATGTTACCACACTTTTCTCATTCAAGTTATACAAATTATCAACTCAATTTCATCATGGAAGTTTGGAAAGTGACTCAAAGGACGAGAATTTTTTTTTTTTTTCAACTTTTACATGACCCTACCCCCAAACTTAAATTGAACATTGTCCTCAATGTTAAAAGTAAAGAAATGCAATGTAATGGAGACAAAAAGAACTATGGGATAAGAGTATAGGTAAACAAAGAAAATAAAAGAAAAAGAGAAAAATGAGGGAACTTCCCAAATTCGATTTTTTTCAATGACCAATGCAATCGCAGGCAAACAGAAAGCAAACATGTGGCAGTACACCATTGTGTTCGAATTTTCTGTGTCAAATTGGAATAGGAGCCAGACATCAACTCCGCAATAAGAGTAATATCAACCAAAATCTGCAAAAACATAACTGACTACAGTGAGTAAAAAAACAGCAGAAAAGTAATCGAATAAAAACGAAAATAAAATGATAAACTTGAAGAAAGAGAACTAAGGAAAAGAAATTGGGTTGCCTCCCAATAGCGCTAAGTTTACTGTCGTCAGCGAGACATACCCGAAACCCCAAAACTTTTTTCCAGAGATTCAAATAAATGCATGATTGACAAAGAATCACTGCATATAAAACGGATCAGTCAAGAGAAGTTTAACAGTGGCAAGCTCGGTGGGAGGTTCCAAGTATGGCTTTAATCTCTGACCATTGACTTTGAAAATAGTACCATCGGTAGGATTTTTAACCTCCACAACTCCATGTTTAAACACCTTGAGCACAATGAAAGGTCCATACCACCGAGAGCGTAATTTTCCTGGAAAGAGACGCAAGCGAGAATTATACAACAACACTTTCTGATCAGGCGTGAAAGACTTGCGAAGAATAGATTTGTCATGGTACAACTTCGTCCGCTCTTTGTAAATCTTAGCATTTTCATATGAATCATTACGAAGCTCTTCCAATTCACTGAGTTGCAACTGCCTCTGAGAACCAGCCTTTTTCATGTCGAAGTTGAAGGTTTTGATAGCCCAATATGCACGATGTTCCAGCTCAACGGGTAGGTGACAAGCTTTCCCATAAACGAGCCTATATGAAGACATACCAATAGGAGTTTTGAAAGCGGTCCGATAAGCCCGAAGTGCATCATCCAACCTTTGAGACCAATCCTTACGATCTGGACGAACAGTTTTCTCTAAGATTTGTTTAATCTCTCAATTAGAAACTTCAACTTGTCCGCTGGTTTGAGGGTGATAAGGTGTGGCAACTTTATGAGTTATGGAATACTTCTTCATCAATGATTCAAATGGCTTATTGCAGAAATAAGTACCACCATCACTAATTATAGCTCGAGGAGTGCCAAACCGAGAGAAAATATTAGCTTTGAGGAACCGAACCACAACAGCATGATCATTTGTTTTGGTCGCAACCGCCTCAACCCATTTTGATACGTAATCAACGGCCACTAAAATGTAGAGATGTCCAAAGGATGGAGGAAATGGCCCCATAAAATTAATCCCCCACACATCAAATAATTCAACAACAAGAATATTGCTTAAGGGCATCATGTTCCGATGAGAAATATTTCCCGTTCGTTGACAACAGTCACATGAAGAGCAGTATACATGGGAATCACGAAAAAGAGTAGGCCAATAGAAACCCGATTGAAGAACTTTTGCAGCTGTCTTTTTAGCACCAAAATGCCCACCACATGCATGACTATGGCAGAAAGAGAGAATGCTCTGAACCTCATGATCAGGGATGCATCTTCGAATTACTTGGTCAGAATAATACTTGAAAAGATAAGGGTCATCCCAAAAGAAGTGCTTAACCTCTGAGAAAAACTTGGATCGATCTTGCTTACTCCAATTATCAGGAGTTACACCAGTTGCAAGATAGTTAACTATATCAACGTACCAAGGTAACTGCGAAATTGAAAATAATTGCTCATCCGGAAAAAATTCGTTCAATGAGACTTGATCATCAACATGGTCTGTAATAATGCGAGATAAATGATCTGCAACTACATTTTCAGAACCCTTCTTGTCTTTGATTTCAAGGTCGAACTCCTGTAACAACAACACCCAGCGGATCAAACGAGGTTTTGCATCTTTCTTGGACATTAGATGCTTCAAGGCAAAATGATCAGTGGAAATTAGGACCTTGGAACCAATTAAATACGACCGAAACTTGTCTAATGCAAAGACCACAGCCAATAACTCATTCTCTGTAGTAGAGTAATTAATTTGAGCATCGTTCAAAGTTCGACTGGCATAATAAATGACTGATGGAAGCTTGTTCAAACGTTGTCCTAAAACAGCACCAACAGCAAAATCGGATGCATCGCACATAAGTTCGAAAGGCTGAGACCAATCCGGAGGCTGAATAATTGGGGCCGACGTCAACAGATGTTTAAGCTTAGTGAAAGCTTCCATACAATCATCATCAAAGATAAACGCAGTGTCCTTGGCAAGTAAACTGCAGAGAGGTTGAGAAAGTTTGCTAAAATCTTTGATAAACCTTCTATAAAATCCTGCGTGGCCTAGAAAAGATCGAATAGCTTTGACCGATTTCGAAGGAGGAAGACTAGCAATCAAATCAACCTTGGCCTTGTCTACTTCAATACCTCTACTGGAAATCACATGGCCAAGAACAATTCCTCGAGTGACCATGAAATGGCACTTTTCCCAGTTTAATACAAGATTAGTCTGCTCACATCTTTCAAGAACAAGAGATAAATGATATAAACACTCATCAAATGAAGACCCAAAAACAGAGAAATCATCCATGAAAACCTCTAAAAAACGCTCAACCATATCAGAAAATATGCTCATCATACACCGTTGAAATGTAGCTGGGGCATTACACAACCCAAATGGCATCATGCGGTATGCAAACTTACCATAAGGACATGTAAATGTAGTTTTCTCTTGGTCCTCGGGAGCAATGGCAATTTGATTATATCCAGAGTAACCATCTAAGAAACAATAATGGCTATGACCAGCCAAACGCTCGAGCATTTGATCAATGAACGGGAGAGGAAAATGGTCTTTTCTTGTGTCATCTTTGATTTTTCTGTAATCAGTGCAAACACGCCAACCAGTGGTCATTCGGGTAGGAACAAGCTCTTCTTTATCATTCTTCACCACTGTAATTCCAGACCTTTTAGGGATAATTTGAACTGGACTAACCCATGTACTGTCAGATATGGGATAAATAACACCAACATCCAACAATTTCAATACCTCAGCTCGAACAACCTCTTTCATATGTGGATTAAATCTTCTTTGTGGTTGGCAGACAGGCTTGGAATTCTCCTTAAGATGAATACGGTGCATACACATACTAGGGCTAATACCTTTTATATCTGCAATGGTCCATCCCAAACTCGTCTTATGTTTTGTTAGAACTGCCATCAATTTCTTTTCTTGCATATTCGTCAAATCAGAAGCAATGATGACTGGTAGAGACTCAGAAGGGCCCAAAAATGCATACTTCAGATTAGATGGTAATTGCTTGAGCTCAAGCGTTGGTGGTTTCTCAATCGATGGAACTAATTTTGACTCGGAATGAGGGAGTGGTTCAAATTGAGATTTCCACTTATTAACATTCATAACTGGAGTAGCATCAAGAATTCCATTGATCATGTTAACCTCGCTGTCTTGATCAAAGTCCATGCCAAAATGAGTCAAGCATGTTTGGAGAGGGTCGTCCAAAGATGTTTGTAAAAAAGAATCATAAGTGAATCTTTCAATCATACAAACAGCCAAGGAATCAAGAGCATCAGGACCTTGTCGACTTGCTTTAAATATGTTGAATTCAGCCTTGATATCACCAATTCCCAAAGCCAAAAGCCCACTTCTATAATGAATAACAGCATCTGCAGTAGCCAAGAACGGGCGCCCAAGAATAATAAGAATTTCAGTGTTCGGATTTTGGACAGGTTCTGTGTCTAGAATAACAAAATCAGCATCAAAAGTGAACTTTCCAACTTGTACCAACACATCCTCGACAACGCCACAGGGAGTTTTGATCGATCTATCTGCAAGTTGCAATGTAATGAAGGTCAGTTTCAGATCACCAATCCCCAATTGCAGAAACACAGAATAAGGCAACAGGTTGACACTTGCTCCTAGATCAAGCAACGCCTTTTCGAAAGTATGATCACCAATAGTACACGTGATGGTAGGGCACCCAGGATCTTTATATTTCCGAGAGGGTTTTCGAGTGATTACCGAACTAACCCGTCTAGCAAGAAATACTTTCTTATGGACATTTGACTTACATTTCGGCGTACAAAGCTCCTTGAGAAATTTAGCATAAGCAGGGACTTGATCAATTGCATCTAACAAAGGAATGGAAATCTGCGCTTGTTTGAATAACTCCAAAATCTCTTTGTAATTTGAATTTTTCCTAGATGATGTTAATCTTTGAGGAAACGGAACTCTAGGCACAAGAGATATGGATTGATCAGATTTGTTGGAAGAAGGGATAGTGCACTTTTGAGAAGTCATTTGACTGTAGGATCGATGCTTTTCACCACCTCCATCATCATTGTCTTGAGAATTAGAATTTTCATAACTCTTAGGCACAACCACCTCGTTATCCACGTGTTTACCACTTCTAAGAGATATAATTGAATTAACTTGTTCATGTCCCTTTGGATTGGTCACCGGCTGGCTTGGAAACTTACCGTTCTGCCTCTCACTTATTGCATCAGCGAGCTGTCCTACTTGAGTTTCTAACTTCTTAAGTGAAGCTTGAGTGGTTTGAATAGAAGCGTGAGTTTGTTGCTGGAAAGTCTGAGTGCTTTGTTGAAATGCAAGTTGACTTTGTGCAAGGGCAACTATACTATCCTCCAAAGATGACTTCTTAGATTCAAAAAAACTAGTTGCAATCCCTTGAGGCTTTACATTACCTTGGGTAGAATTCAATATATTTCGCTGATTTGCATAACTGAAATTAGGGTGATCCCTTCATCCTGGATTGTATGTATTTGAGTAAGGGTTGTGCTTCGAAGAATACCCTCCTTGTCCAACAAAATTGACCTGTTCTTTATCTGAAAAAGAAGTTATCGGACAAGTATTAGTAGCATGATCATTTTCTGAACAGTTTGCACAGACATCAGACTTGAGAGCTTGTTGAGAACTCTGAGGCAATAAGGTCTTGATTAGTGCTTCAATATTCCTGTTCATGGAAGCCATCTCCACTTGCAGACCATCGTTAGCATTTATTGCATATGCACTCCTTTTAGCCTGGCGTCCCCTTGTATTAAATTGCTGCAAATTCTCTGCAAGTTCCTCGTACATTTCAATTGCTTCCTCATGACTCATCTTCATTAACATACCTTTACAAGCGGAATCCACAATGGCTTTATTCGAATCATTTAATCCCTTATAAAATGCTTGTACCTGTTCATCTCCTGGCAGATTATGATTAGGACAATTGACAAGCAATTTATTAAAGTGATCCCACGCCTCATGGAATGAATCGCCATCTCTTTGAACAAAGGATTGAATCTCTCTTTTCAATTGTTTTTTCTTGTGCGCAGGGAAGAACTTCTTTATGAACTTTTTAGCTAACTGTCCCCAAGCAGTGATGGAATTGGCTGGTAATGAACGCAACCACTTTTTGGCATCTCCTTTTAAAGAAAAAGGGAATATAAGCAATTTAATCTCATCGGCACTAAGTCCCCTAATGTGCTGCGTTTTGCATATGTCGAAGAACTCTTGAATATGTGCATAAGGATCTTCCTTTAGAGATTCTCCATTGAAATGAGGAAGCATATTGAGCAGCTGAGGAGATAACATACAAGTTCCGTCAATGTTAGGTTGGAATGCAATGCAAGAGGCTGATCCAAATCCTGAGGATCAAAAGAATCCCTCATTGGCCTTCTAACCGGCACAATTTCCCCATCTTGTTCGGCCATCTTTGATTCTGAAGTTAGTGAAGTTTCAAACACCTCTCTTTGAAATAAATGTTTCCGTTGCTGGTTTCGTAAAGTCCGCTCAAGTTCGTGATCAATAGGAATAAGTGCTAGATTAAGTGATCGACGTCCTAGCATCCACCAAAATAAAGCAACAATGAAATAGTACCTAACAAAAAAAATAAAAAAAATAAAAAATAATAATAATACTCAAAAGTTAAGATAGAACACACGGATAAAGAGAATAAAAATTCCTAACAAAGAAGAATTCTTAACTAACTATGATAAGCAACAATTTAAGAACTAAATTGAGAAAAACAGTCCCCGGCGGCAACGGCGCCAAAAACTTGATGTGAATTTAAACTAACCTAATAAATAGATTAATTCAAACCAAATTTACTCGCAAGTGCACGAATCAGTTGTAGTGGAAATATGTAAATACGAGATCGAATCCACCGGAGTTGATTTAACAATTTAATCCTATAACTATTACCTAACAGATTGAAATAAAGATTGGGGTTGTATCGGAGAATAATCAAAATTAACAATGCTTAAAAGAAATATGATTGAGAACAAATGTAAGAAAACACTAAGGCTTTGATTCCACCGCTAACTGTCGTACCCTAGTATCCAATTGTCAACTCATGAATTATCAAATTGAAGAAAACAACTTCCATACATATGTCCGTGGTTAGGTACACATGTCAATAATTTCCCAAAGAGATGTGAATTTTACCGTGGTCAGGATTAAACTCAACTATTCCTACAGTCTCTATATCCATGGTCCTGTACACACAAACATGTAGAAATCCAATTAAGCAAAGTGAGAAACAAATTAACCACTTATCAACTTGGTCACGTCAAACAAATAGCTAATTTTCTAGGAAGCCACACAAACCCATATTCGTCTACGGTCGGATCAAAATATAAATTCATGGTTCTCATTCACAAAGCATCGATAGAATCCAATTCATGATCAGAAATAAATTCATATGCAAATAATTTCAATATCCAAATCCTAGGCTATGGTCAAGCACAAAGAACCCAACATCAAAATTGCAATTCTACTAGTGAATAAAAACTAATCATCAATCTGAAATCCATGAATTAAACAATCAAATAACTAGAGTAATCATAATTAGGGCTTCCTCTTAGCCTTAGCTAAGAGTTTAGAACCCCATGAACAAAGAATTCATAGTAATTCTAAGAAGGAAATTTTGCATAAAAATAACTAGAGAAAAAGAACCGAATTGCTGCTGCATTCTGCTACTCTCTCCGTTTTCCCGCTGGAAGAAGAAGTCGGGGATCCTTGGTTTTTGTATCTTCCATCCCTTTTATATCCTCTACGAAGTAAATGAGTCCAAACCCTACACGTTCAGCCCACTTACAATTTGATTTGCTTTCGAATCTTCTTGTTAAAGCTAGAATCCCTTTTGGAATAGGAAAGTGAAAACACCTTCCCCACGTTGAGATTATTTCCCTTTTTCATTCTCCAATTTCAGTCTTTTCTTGCACGCACCACTCCAAATATTTATCATCCACCGCTTGGAACTGAAATAGAGAGCATAATTCCTTGTCTTCATGTCTGAAGTTGAAAAGTCCTCTTTGGTCACCACCAACTTTTAGTCCAAATAAATAAGAATCACGTTACCGATTGATCTTCAACCTAACAAAATGAAATAATAATTAGTTAAATAACTAAAGTCAATGTGAATAGGATGACTAAGTATAAGGAATGTATTTAGACCATGTTAAACTCCACTTTTTATCAATTCACATCCTAATACTTATAAATTACAAAACTAAAGTTGTTTAGCTCCAAATAATTAGAATCAAGCACTACTAAATATAAATATAAGGGTAATAAATGTACTAATTATGTGTCTATCAGTGAGAGTGTATCTGCCAGTTGCTTTCACAATGTTGCCATTTCTCATCTTTACTTTTCCAGTGAATGTAGTATCAAGATCAGTTAATAAAGACTCATGGGCAGTCATATGATTATTGCACCCACTGGCTATATACCACACTTCATTATCTTTTACAACATTGGCACTAAAAGCACAAAAGACATTGGTTTCTTCTTGTTCTTGTTTTGCAATGTTCACTTGCTGAGTAGTGTTTGATCTCCAATCCTTCTGTAGGTGCCCAAATCTATTGCATTTGTGACATTTTGGTTTTCCTTTGAACCAACATTCACCAAAGTGTGCTTTATCACAGTATTTTCACAATGGTTTAGTTTTACCAACCCTATTGTTGCTTCCACTGTTGTGTTTGTTCTCCCTACTTGGTCTTCCTTTCTACTTCTTATTTTTCCCTTTCCAATCTTTCCTTGGTCTATTTTGATGCTGATTAGAGTGACTAGAGGACCCTATGTTTAGAGACTGGAAAGCTTTCTCAGTTGCACCATCAGAATGCCTTTCGAGCCTTTGATCAAAAGCTCTCAAGGAAGCCATTACATCTTGCACACTGAGTATGTCAGTATCTTTGGTTTCTTCTATCACACTCACAATAGAGTCATAAGGTTTAGTTAAACTAATTAGGAGCTTTTGCACAATTCTGTCATTAACCAGTTCTTCTCCATAAGTTTTCATTTGAGTCACAACACCAAACAGTCTAGAAAAATAGTCTTTAAGTGGTTCATCTTCTCTCATGCGTGTATATTCAAAATCACGTCTAAGAAACTGGAGTTTCACTTTTCGTACCTTCACATCCCCTCTGTATTCTTGTTGCCAAGTATCCCAAGCAGTTTTGGCAGTTTCTTCATTTACTATCCTTGGGAATATGACATTTGAGACAGCCTCTTGGATGATTCCCAACGCTCTAGCATCATTCATCTTGTTCTCCTTCAATGTAGCCATCTGTCTCTCTGTGAGATCCTCTTCTAGGGCATCAACCTCTATTTTTGGTAGCTCATATCCATGTTGAACCATTTCCCAGAGATCATACGACTTGAAGATGGTTGTTATCCGGATCCTCCAATAGTCGTAGTTTTCTCCATCAAAGATTGGACCCTTGAGTTTGACACCCCCAGTTCCTTTCATCTTCAACTTGTATTGACACTTAGTGTTTCAGCCTTTACCTGAACAACCCTCGAAATAGATTCCACAACACCCAGATTTCAATGATAAAAAACCAGGCTCTGAGGCCATGTTAGTGTTTTTATAAAGTTGTATTTTGTATGATTATTTTAAGGGTTTTCTGGCTATGGAAAATGCACAAAAGTGAAGGAATGAATTTCGGCTATTGCAGTCTACATTCTCAGCAGCTTATAGCAATCATATATATATGTTGTTAGTAGGGTTTTGGGGTATACACAGTCAGCCCTTATCTCCATTGCAACTAGCTGACAAAAACCACAACCACCTGATAGTACTAAGCTAATCTAAGCCCTTCATTGGAGCTTTTAATCTAAGCCTTACACTTGTCAAAAACCATCACTAAAAACTAACTAGCCGTTACAAATTGAATAAACTAGCCGTTAGCTTTGTTGCTGCTGCATTCCTTGGATCAATCTGGAAGTGTTTAGCATCCAACATTCTCACCCCCTAGCTAGTCACATACATTGTGAGACTCTCCAACCTCTTCTTCCTCCTCCTCCTCCTCCTCCTCCTCCTCTCTCTCTCTCTCTCTCTCTCTCTCTCTCTCTCTCTCTCTCTCTCTCTCTCTCTCTCTCTCTCTCTCTCTCTCTCTCTCTCTCTCTCTCTCTCTCTCTCTCTCTCTCTCTCATGGATAATTTTGCCATTGGCACATTTATTATGGTGCTCTCTATTTTGCACCATCATGTACGCCGAAGTCGCCAGTACTCTAGTGAAGGATGTGATATTTTCCAAGGAAGATGGGTTTTTGATGAATCATATCCCCTTTATACATCATCACAATGCTCCTTCATAGAGAAGGAATTCGATTGCCTACAAAATGGTCGTTCCAACAAATTCTATCTCAAATTCCAGTGGCAGCCTAATCATTGCAACTTAACAAGGTTGGTGATTAGAGTCTTCCTCTTCAACCCACTATGTTCGAGTCCAAAACGTCCCCCTCCCTTAGTATCCATGGCTAGATACCCCTTTGCTGCATGCTTTCTTCAACTTTTAGTTTCAGAAATTATAAATACTTTAATTCTTTAATTCCTATTTTGGTTTTTTTAATACTGGTGTATATATAGGTTCAACGGTGAAGATTTCTTGCAAAGATTTAGAGGGGAAAAGCATCATGTTTGTTGGAGACTCACTGAGTTTAAACCAGTGGCAATCACTCACTTGTATGCTTCATACAGGGAATCCACAAACTCAATATAACCTGTATAGGACTGGAGGACTATCCACATTCGCATTCCCAGTGAGGTCATCGATACCTATATATTTTACCTTCTTTTTTATTGTTAATGCTTTTCTTATATTACTTGTCCTACTGTTGCACTGTATTTTAACCCTAGGTCTAGGGAAATATTTTTTGCTGGTTTTTGTCCTCTGATTCACGGTTGATCCATTCAATTACGTGCCTATAAACAAAACAAGAAAATAAGATAAAAAGGAATTGCAGAATCATTTTCCTTCACAGTAAAGCATAACTTTTTATTTTTTTGGTCTCATATAAGTATATTAATGTAGATGTAGTGGGTCCTCCTAACTATAAAAATAGTACAAAAGATGACAATTATGCTGTAATGATTCATGCATTACTCTACCAGCAATTATTTTGGAAATTAGGTAAGCTTGATGCATGTGAACTGTGTTGGTAATTAAGTATTCTAGCTTAAATAAGTAGTTTTTCATTTTCTTTACTTATTTTAAATTGGGCCCTTGGATCACATTCCAAATGTGTGCTCCAGATTGAGTGATGATGCGATGAATAAGCAAACACACAAACTAAACCCTCTTGTTGACAATTGTAGTATATATACAAGTAGGGATCGTTCTAAACCGGGGATTATGAGGGATTGCTAATCTATATAAAATAAATTTAGAAACACTAAATAAAACTTTAAAAACACAAATCTAAAATCAAAACACTTAACTAGATTCAAATGATTCCAACTAAACTAGAATAACTCAAAATAAAACTAACAAATAAACTAAAACAGATTCTATGGTTGTTTTAGGACGTGAATTGAATTTAAAAGATTCAAATTATGAAAATTAACCAACTCTAAACTAAATTAACTCAAAGAACTCAAAAGAAATCAAATAAAGTAGATTCAAATCAAATGACATAAATTGTAAAAGGGGGATTGGGTTTTGATGAGAATAACTTGAAAATAAACAAATTATAAACTAGACAAATTTAGACACAAAATATGGTTGTTTGAATGGATGATGGATTAGCAAGAGGGTTCTCCTCCACACATGATACACTTGTACATAAACCAATTTTTAGTTGTTCTTTGATAACTTATGAAACTCAATACTCCGGGTTAACCGTGATAGCACTTTTTTAACCTTCAAGTTCTCCTTAAGTTAATGAATTGAATGGGAAAGCGCATATAACAATTCAAAACATTTTTCAAAGGTTCCATACGTGAAAAGAACAATAGAGATACAATCAAAGATCATTAAGATTCATGAGAACTATAAGTATTGACGAGGCATTCATAACTATGAAAAGCATGATACTCTTGCCAAGAATTCACTTAACACGATTGTGGATAGCAACCTTCACTACTCATGAATATAAGTTCATAACGATTAGGTGAAATTTCCTTATATTCTAGCATCAAACTTATGCATGAAAACTAAGCGTGCACTCTTAATTAACATACACAAATAAGTTATCAATCAAATAGTTAAGTGAATTGAAATCACAAATTATTAAGGCACAACCAAAAGTAATTAATTCATAATGCAAATGTAATCATGGCTTTGAATCCCCCCTAGCAAAAGGGGGGGTTTAGTTCCTCATAATTGTAAAACAAAGGTAAATAGATTTATACATTGAAAATAAAAGAAAGAAAACACCTAAATGCTCCAACGAGGCAAGCACGTCCAAGCACTTTCCTTCCCTTCCTTTGCTACGGCACAAGGGGTGGTTGTGGGTTGAAGGTTTGGTTGTATGGAGGAATGGATAGGATGATGTATGGTGGTGTTTAGGATGGATAGGTAGGGGTGTGGCAATGGTGTTTATGGGCAGATTTTTGTGGAGGGTTTTAGGAAATAGGTGCGGCTGTTTTTGGAGAGAATGAAGGGATGTGTAAAAGGAAATTGTTGTATGAATTGGTGAGTTTTAAGCCTTGCAAGAAGGCCTATTTATAGGTGCTCAAAAGTAAAGAACCACACAAGTTGTTTTAATAAACAATACAAAGCAAGAATTAATCATCAAAAACAGCTAGCACACATGCATCTTTGTAGAAATTTCATGATGAAACAACTTGCATTCATCCTCCTTGGTCCATGCCTTTGGTCCCTCTTGGTCTTCTCATGATGAATCAGCTAGTACACTTGCAAAATAGCTAGCACACTTGTATTTCATGATTAAATAAGCTAGCACACTTGCAAAACATGATTACCCATCCATGTCGTGGGGTTTCCTTGCACACTTGTGTTTTCATGATTAAAACAGCTAGCAACACACATGCTTGGTCTTTGTAAGGTATCTTCTTCATTTTGATCAGATTTTAGCATGTGTTTGAAGCCCTTTCATGCACCAAAACGTCCATCCTTTATGCTCCCCATGCATGCAATCCATTCCACCCAAAATAGCTCCAAATTGCACCAAAATGCACTTCTTTGCTAACTTTGTTATTAAAACCTATAAACACACGAAAATAGCTTAAAACATTCTAATAAGATGAAACTAATCAAGTAAATGCAAGGAAACAAACTAATAAAGTCACATAAATATGTTCCTATCAAGTGACAGTTGTAACTATCTCATAGGATAGATGAAATGAACGGCTGTGATTGTTTCTTTATATTAGAAGAGAGAGAATGAGTTTATTCTTTGTAATGGAATTGCAACGGTTACACCTGATTGTAAGTGTGAAAAAGAAATCAATGAAATGAAGCTGTAGTGATTCACCCAGCTCTGTGAATTCTCTAAGCCACACTCATCTTTCATTCCTCTAAAATTCATATTCAAGCTATATTGAATCATAGCATAACACCACAATCTAACAAACTGGAAGGAGCAACCGCAAGGATGGAATATTAATCATAGATTTCTTTAATGAGGGATTCCTTAGTTTCAAATCTCTTCCCTAAAATATAGCCTATCAGCATCGAAACTTGACAAACAAGATATAAAAAAACTGAGACCGCCTATAAATCTCTAGCTACCAGCTACCAGAATAATATTACGTTCATTAAATTTGTTTAGAACACGACGACTCAGGCCTCATTGGTTATAGATAAGGTTAAAAACATGACAGATTTGAATAAATAACGACACAGTACCGCATATTATTTGGTGAACAAAATTTGAGAAATAAATTTTGCAAGTGCATCATTACTCTGATCTAATGTGTCAGCCATGTGTTTGACTTGAGTATCGCCATGTGTGAGGAGGTGTGTGAGGATGTAGAGTGTTGTTCCATGTCAGATAATTAAGGGACCTTGCATGTTATTATAAAGAATCAAGTTAATTCTCTTATTGCTAATTAGTTTTAGAGTAGAAAATAAATTTCCAATCACACACACGTCAGTTATTAATGGTCCTAGCTAAAGTAATTTGATGTCATCAAGTGGTTCTAAAACCGTATTGTTCCACATCTGGCTGCAGGCATACAATACGAAGGACATGTTCCCTCGGAATGCATTTCTAGTTGATACAATAAACACAACTGCTGGTCGAGTTCTTAATCTCGACTCTATCGAAAGTGGGAAACTGTGGAGGCATAGTGATGTTTTGGTCTTCAACTCATGGCATTGGTGGCTTCACACCGGAAGGAAGCAACCGTTAGCTCAATTTTCCAACACCCTATGGGCCTGTGCTAGATACAAAACTGCTTAAATAATTGAATTGTAAATTTAGCTTGTAAATATTTAGTTAATTAACATCGTTAAGTATGAACGTATGTGTTGCAGTTAGGATCTAATTCAAGAAGGGAGCCATACATACAAAGACATGGATCGCTTGGTTGCATACGAGAAAGCGCTCAAGACGGGCCAGATGGGTTGATACAAATTTGGAATCGACAAAAACAAGAGTTTTCTTCCAAGGCGTTTCCCCAGATCATAATAAGTAAGGCTAATTTCATGTAGCACATTGTTTGTAATGTAACCGCATTATTCTATAAGGTCTGACATGTTATCAAATTTTGAACGTCAACCTTTACAATACGAACTTTTATTCAAATGCACATGTTCAGTTATCCGGTAAGAAATCTTGTGGCTTTCATCACGTAAGGAAACATTGTTACATTGGTTTAAGATTTAGTATTAATTAGCTAGTGTTTTACCTTATTTTAACCTATGAAGCATGGATACGGATACGGATACGGCGACACAATACGACACGATACGGCGAGACGGAAAATTTCTAAAAATTAAGATAGGATACGCTATGAATACGGCAAATAAAAATGTATATAGTAACAAAATATATATTTTAAAACATAATTCATCATTCAAATTCAAGTACATTTGAACTGTTAGAGAAAAAAAGTTCGAAATCTAATCCTCTTTATACAGTAGAAGAAGAAATGTGAGAGTCGTATTCATGATTTGAATTAGAGGGAAGCTCTTTGTATTCAGCAACTTTCAATTATAGATGTCTCCTATTAACTTTCTCCTCCTCATTACCTTTTTTGAAAGTGTAAATGTATCCAAAAATCTGAATACGTGTATCCTAAATGTAGGATATGTGTATCCATCATGCCAAATTTGTGTCCATCAACCAAGATACGTGTCAGACGAGTATCCAAAAGTATCGCGCAAGTATCGTATCCGATCAAGTATTAGATGCGGGATACGGGACCAAACAGAAGTATATGTGCATCATAGATTTTAACACAATTGTTTGCTCATTTTGTTTACATTTCTTCTGCAATCTTTTGTTTTCCTGTCTTATTCTAGTTGTGCAATGTTTTGTCAGTGGAAGTGAATGGGGAGAGGTAGCCTCAAAGCATTGTGAAGGTCAAACACAACCAATGGCGACGGATGAGTATCCGGCAGGTTTACATCCAGCAGAGGTAGTAGTAGAAAGAGTGCTGCGTTCAATCTCAAACCCAGTTCATTTGCTAAATGTCACAACCCTTTCACAACTAAGAAAAGATGGGCATCCATCTGCGTACGGTCACGGCGGTCACAGGGACATGGACTGCGGCCACTGGTGTTCAGCCGGAGTTCCTGATACTTGGAATCAGCTTCTATACGCATCTCTGATACAAAGCAAAACCAGTTATTAACTATGTGTATGTGGACTCGGAAAATTAAAAGTAAGATGTAAGAGGTCTACAGTCTATTTGTATTTTTCTTCATTTATAAGTGAAAGGTCTTGCGGATGACGAGTTCAATACCTACTTATTCTCTCACCCCTTAGGGTAAATATACCATAAATATATATACACATATACATATATTATATAGGTTTGGAACTTTTTTACACCCGGTTTGACAAATATTTTGTTGGCTCACTTCGTATTATATTTCAACGATCTAATCCATCTTCTAGGTCTTCACTAAAAAAATTATGTCTGCCAAAAATCATCAAAAAATTTGAAACCATATGACCATAAAATAATAATCATTTTAGTGTTTTTTTTGCATAATCACATTTGTCTATTTTATTCATTACAAATGAATGACTTACTAGTTTTGGATTTTGTCTAATTTTGACACAAATTTTGTAGGTCACTCCATATTGTTTTCAAGAATTCTAATTGTCTAGATTTCAATTCATCATTCATAAATCATTCTTGCAAAAAATTAGACAAATGTAAAATCAATAAGACATTCATTTGTAATGAAGAAAATGAACGAATACGGTTTTGTAAAGATTAAAAAATTAAAAATTAAAAAAAATGCTAAAAATGACTATCATTTAAGCCAATGATCATACGATTTCGGATGTGTGCGATTTTTTGTAGACATAATATTTGATAAATGACCTAAAAAATAAACAATTGTATTATTGGCCTCGAATACTTCGACTTAATTTATTTCTCCTTCAAAACGATGAACTTAAAGTAATAACAAGTGGAAGAGCTACCGTATTGTAAATAAAATAAGATGAGAGATTTTTCAGTGTGACTATCATAAGAGGTGGTACACCACGTGTCCCTATATAAATGGTGGGTTATGTGTGTTAAAAGTTAATAACTTAAAAATTAAAAAATTTCACCATTTGCATAAAAACATGTGGTGTACCATCCGTATTCCCGTCACAACTAAAAATCTCTTGAATAAGACAATCCTGTTTGGTTGAATACACAGTTGCCCTTTTGTAAGTTGGATTCTCAGTTGTTTTCAGAGGATTGACACTCAAGCCTTTGGTGAACCTAGTGAATCTGTTTGATTGTTGTTATCCCACTATTGATTTCTGCCAATAGAAAAGATGAATTAATTTTAGAATAGTTAATATATGTATTAATTTTAGACTAGATTATATATGTGATGCTTGTGCCACAAGCAAATAAACTACTTCTTAATCAAATGATTGTGTCACTGACTGGCTTATGATTGGCTCGTTTTAGTGTCATCCATGTTCAGGACTTATAGTTTCTTAATTTTATGCCAAGGATAAGTCAAGTGGGGTTGAATATAAATTGGTTATATTCACACAATCGACTTCAATTTTCACATAGGAAAATGCAATAATTATAGAACTGATATTGATTGGTCGTATAAAATACCATGAAACAAATAAGTTCATAGGTAAATAAAACTAGAACAACCAATTGAACTCTGATTGGGCTGGATCTGAGACCATTGGGTCGGACTAAAGTTACTTCTTTGTAAAAGGATGCAGCGAAAGACTATCTTAAATCAGGTAAATAGATAGTACATGTAAGGATTGTATCAGAGCTATGAACTAAGGCTTCTTAGAGCATCTCCACCAGTTGGTGGAAGGCAAAGGTAAGGGCAAAGGCAACAATATTGCCCTCTAACCCAGATGCCCAACCTTCTCAAGTTTGGCCTGCTGCCTTTCGGCAAGCTGACGCCAACATATATTTTCAAGAATGTTGGCTTGAGTAACGCAAAAATTGGCAAAAATCCAATGCCTCGAAAACCTAAGGGTTCTTCAACAAGGTTCGCCCACGAATGATGATTTAAGGCCTAAGATTAGACCGAAAGGCATAGTAGATGGACAACATGTGAATATTCTTGTAGTACCCCTAGTTAGTCCCGAGGGACAAAAAAGGCTAGGTTAACCGAAAGATGGTTATCAGTCTAAGATGCGAGGTTGAGAAAATGCCTCAAGCCAATGTTCAAGTACCAGGCACCACTGCGCTGAAGTAACTCATGCCATACTCCTAGGAAAAGCTAGAAAATCCTTCAACAAAAGGGTACTTGTACCCGAAATGGACACAGGTGGGTAGGTAGAGAATACCTAGGGGCTCTCTCTCAGGAACTCGGCAAAATAACCCCATAACCTCGAGAGAAGGGGTCATAGTGACTAGGCGGGGCGACCGTTTAACAAAAACATAGGCCTCCGCAAAAGTCGTAAGACAAATTTTTTTTTTAAATTTATTTTTATGTCAAGCATGTTTGACTCAAAAGAAGAGTGGCTCGACAAACACTGCAGCGATGGGCCCCAATGCAACATATATCACACAACCTTCCAACAGCTGGTTAACGTGGTGACGGTTACAATTAAGTCATGTCAATATCTTGTGTTGACGTTTTTTATAGAGATAAAGACAAAAAAAAAAAGGTGAGAAGATGGGAGAAAAAAAGAGGAGGAAATTTAGAGGGAAGTAAATCCTATGCCGCAGCAATCACTGGAAGCGACCGTAGTTCAGTATATATCTTTTGCAAGTTGGAATCTTGATGGAGACGACACTGAGGAGCTGCATGTATATTGTATAGGTTCGGTCGAACCAAATAACAAAATTAAAGGAAAAAAAAAATGTGACGAATTGAAGGTAGCTACCCTCCAACCTTATCATTTTCGAGTGGAGAAAAGCCACTCAGAAGTTGGTATAATCCAAACAATACGGTCCTCTATACGCCTAAACTACTCAAGCCTCGACCACTAATTTTGCCACTTGCAAAGGCCAATATCTATTCAATTAGGTAGGTATATGGAGATTATTGACCTTCCATTGTATATCGTAATATAGTATATTAGTATTTACCTAAACCACATGAAGTGACCATCTACCATTCAATCTTAATCCAATAGTGGATCAGATTTAATCTTTTGTTGTTATACTTTCTCATTCACCATTAGATAAAGATCGAACGCTATTAGAATTTTCTTGGATTATGTTGTTTAGGAAAACATGATTATTTTCTGCTAATATACTTAAATATTATTTTCTGCTATTAGAATTTTCTTGGATTATTTTGTTAAATATGTCGTCAAACAGAGAATTTAACTCTAGATATGAAGACACAAACCATCCAATCAATGGTCTAACCAATTACTAATGTTATGTTGTTAAACTGCTGATCTAGCAATCAAAATATATTCTTCTTAATTAGGGTGTTCAATTATAAAAGAAAAGCTAATATATCAAGCCAAGAAAAGCTAATATATAACAAGCCCTTAATTACCATATCGATTAAGACAAGATTATGCATATAGAGGAAGCCCCCTTATTTAAACAAAAGCAAGACTATAATTCTAAGTAAGAATATTGTAGCTAGCTATCACCCTCTTGTGCTACATGGGTGCTTCCTCTATATTTTCTGCAGCATTGATACTTTCTCTTTTGTGTCTAAAGGGCGGAGGGGTGGTGAGTCAAGGGACAATAGAACTTGTAAACAGTGCTGGTTCTGGGTCTGGGTCTGGGTCTGGGTCTGGGTCTGGGTCTGGGTCTGGGGCTGGGTGTGACCCTTTCCATGGGGAATGGGTATATGATAAGTCCTACCCTCTCTACAATTCAGTAGACTGTCCCTTCATTTGGAAGGAATTCGATTGCCAAAAGAATGGTCGACCAGACAATGAGTATCTCAACTACAGATGGCAGCCCATTTCATGCAAATTACCAACGTACATTTCTTATCCATCATTTTTTTTTTTCTCTCTTCATCTTCTCTATCCAGTCCTTATTAAAATTAACATTAACCCCCGATTATGTACGTATATATGTAGGTTCGATGGGAAAAGTTTCTTGGAAAAATTTAGAGGGAAGCGCATTCTATTTGTAGGGGACTCATTGAGCATAAATCAATGGCAGTCCCTCACGTGTTTACTTCATAAATCAGTGCCACAAGCCAATTACACCTCAAACAGGGTTGGAGGCGTCTCCACATTCAAGTTTCCGGTAAGGCTAACTAGCATTTCCCTCTAATACACCCGTCAAATTGCTAATCAGGTCCCCCTAATCACACGAAATATGTTAATTACAAGATGTGATCCTGCTCACTTGCACTAATTTGTAGGCATACGACGTTTCTATCGTACTGTCCCGGAATGCCTTCCTAGTAGATATTGTGCATGAGAGCATCGGACGTGTTCTAATGCTCGACTCGATTCAGAATGGAAGTTATTGGAGAACCTTTAATGTCTTGGTCTTCAATACCTGGCACTGGTGGCTTCATACTGGAAGAAAACAGCCGTACGTGTGCGCATGAATGTTCCGCTGATTATATTATTTTTTTTGCCCCTTTATTTTTCTTTTGCCTTGTTCAAGTTTTTACATTAATTAAACTAAAGCAATGCAGGTGGGAGGAAGTTCGATATGGCGTAAACAACGTACACGAAGACATTGATCGCATGATGGCATATGAGAAAGCTTTGAAGACATGGGCTAGGTGGGTGGACTCCAGTGTGGATCCTGGTAAAACTAAGGTCTTCTTTCAAGGTGTTTCTCCAGATCATATGAGGTAATTAAGCTTGCTTCGACTTTGACAAAATTGCAGACCTAGTCGTTGCCAAGTTGACATAGACAAGTCCTTCTGCATCCAGTTCAAATCACCCACAGTGTAGCTTAGATTAGATTAGATTAGATTAGATTATTGCTCGAATAAAAAACTTTGACAATTAATTTTGTTCCAAAAATAAAAGCAATGACGATTAGTTCTCCCTCGTAAAATTAATTGTCTAATCTTGTGTTTGTGGTAATGGCCAGTCCAAGAGAATGGGGCGATGATGCAAAATCAGGGAACTGTTTTGGACAAAGGGCACCAGTGATGGGGGCACAATATCCAGGAGGTTCACATCCAGCACAAGTTGTTCTAGAAAAAGTGCTGCGGACAATGTCAAAGCCAGTTCATTTGCTCAACATAACAACTCTTTCACAACTAAGGAAAGACGGCCACCCTTCGGTCTATGGTTTCGGCGGCCACCGGAACGTGGATTGCACCCATTGGTGTCTTCCCGGTGTTCCGGATAGTTGGAACCAAATTCTATTTGCAGCACTCTTCCATAGCTAACACACACATATATATATATATATATATGTTGTTACATTCTTCCTTTTTCCTTTAGAATAAATAACCATTTTCTTTTTCTATTAATTACTAATAATGTTTTTCCACTTGAAAGCTAGCATTGGGTTGCAGTTTGTAAGTTGAAGGTTGCGTAGCCCGTATTCGAATTTCGAATAAATAGTTTCATTTGTTTATGTGGTATCTTCTGTAATTTTGTTGTCCAGAAAATATGGACTATAATTATCAATAACCCGTAAATTGCTAGTAGGCCTGAGTGAGCCATTACTATATAATAGATGTTGGCCCATTATTATTGTGAAATTCCTACCATCCCAACGTGTTCATTTTTTTTCAATACATAAATGGAAAGGAATCCTCTTTGTATCATTTCCAAGTCTACCAAGGCCACAAATTCAGATCTTTGGAATTTGATCCAACAACTACAAATAGAGGCTTACTTTAAAAGTTATAATAACTTTAGTCGTTGGATCAAATTTCAAAGGCCCAGATTTGTAGCCTTGGTGGACTTGGTGGAAGGAATCCGGAGAGGATCCCTTTCCTATATATATATATATATATATATATATATATATATGGATAGGATTAAGGGACAAATATTTTTACACTCTTTTTAAGCCTTAAGGGTGCGTTTGTTGCACCAGACTGTCTCGGACTGGACTAGCTTCAGGAACTAAGCTGTACTGGCTTAGACTAGACTAAGCTGGACTAGATTAGTGAAGCGTTTGGTGCAGTGTCGGACTAACAAGCAGGATAATTAACAAACTCTAATATTATATTATTTAATCCATAATTATTAATATTTTATTTTTAATAATTATTTTATCCCTCTAATCCTTCCTTACCCCCGTTCTCTCCCTCTTTTCTCTATCTTTTTCTCCCTTGTCTTTTCCAATCTATTCTTCAATTTGGTATTTTATATGAAAATTGGTTGTGAAAAGCATCTAGTCCAATGGCTTTCGAATGTGAGTGGTCGAGGAGCAAGACGAGGAGGAGAAAGGGGACAGTCTTAGCTAGTCCCATGGTTTTTGAGGGGTCTCACTAAGACCAGCTAGTCTCTGATTTAGTCTAGGCTAGTGAGACTTAGTCTGATTAAACCTAGTCCCTGTCAGGAACAAACATGGGACTGGACTAACCCTTAGTCCAGTCCAGTCCAGTACCCTTTAGTGAGGGCAAACAAACGCCCCCTAAGATTACATAACATCCTAGGGTCCTAATTTATTCATTAAATAATATGGATGCTTATGTAGATTTTAACTAATATTAAAAATAGAATAAAACTGAAAAAATATATAATTTATAAGGAAATTAAATATAAATTTAAAAAGGAAGATAATTTAAAACTAAAATTGGTGCTCCCATACCCATTTCGATGAAGATTTGGATTCATACCCTTGCTGTCGTTAAAACATTATTATTAGACTTTGAACCCTGATAAAAATAAAATAAAAATCATGAAATCTCTTCTTTGTCGATGAGGTCTGCAATGATTGGATGAAATAGGTAATACCCATGGTAAACAAGGATTGAAAAAAAAATGATACCAGGCATAGGTAATACCCATCATAAACAAGGATTGAAATAGTTTGTTTGATTCGAAAACTAAACTGACAAAACTGACAAGATTTTGAAGAACTAAATTTAATCATCATGCAGATATGAACAGTAATATAGGGTTTTATTTTGCTTACCTAACGAAGATTTAAGATATTAATAAGTAATAGCTTGATTCATTGTAGAGGGCATTAGAATTTCATATCAATCCAAGGCATGGAGTTGCATACCTCATAGGCAAACAGGAAGATGGAGGCTACGAATTAATAGAGTTCACGCTTATAGGGTTTCTTCCCTTTAAATTTTATATTTAATTTCCTTATAGATTTTATGTTTTTTCTGTTTTATTTTATTTTTAATATTAGCTAAAATCCACATAAGCATTCATGTCATTTAATGAATAAATTAAGACATTTGGATGACATGTAATCTAAAAACTTAAAAAGAGTGTAAAAATGTTTGTCCCTAATTCTGTCCCATATATATATATATATATATATATATATATATATATATATATATTGAAGTTATTAGTCATTTCCAAAAATGATGTGCTATCCATACACTCTATTTTACTTTTCACACACCTCTTAATACTTTATGTCTGTTGCGCTTCTTCAATTCATCCAATCTGACGGCTGAAAATTAAAAGGGTGTATGAGAAGTAAAATGAGGTGTGTGGATATCACACCCCTTTCCAAAACCATTAAGCACTGACGAATCTCTCTTGCTCTTCTTCGATTTTACTCAAATTTTACATGAAATTTCTAAGAGCAGTTCTAGCGTGGGAGCCGCCCCCCCCCCAAGGCTATTCACTATTTAATCCACCCAGTGAACAGTCTTGGCAATTGGCAATAAAATATTAGTATTTTTTGTTTATAAAATAATACATAATAATTTTATTTGTAATTTTGGATAAGATTTTTAATCGTTCTCGTTGCGCCACATGTCATTATTTGAAAAGCCAATAACAATAAAATATTAGCATTTTTTATTTATAAAATAATTCAAAATAATTTTATTTGTAATTTCGGATAAGATTTTTAATCGTTCTGGTTGCTCCACGTGTCATTATCCGAAAAGACAATTATTGGTGATGGATTTCCGATAAGATTTTTAACCAATCACATCGCGCCACGTGTCACAGTCTGTTTACAATAAGATTTTTAACGAATGACGGCATGCCACATGGCATTATCTACAACCTAATCCTTTTTGAATCCTCCATATAATCCACCATCCATTCTAAAAAATCTCACATCAATTTTCTCGCAAATCATGAGTAACTTCAACCCAACTAGGACACAGCGCAACATCTTCAAAAAGCGTCCAATTTGTACCTGCATCATTAGTCATTTTGTTAGAAAAAAAATTGGATTGAAACTTTGAGAGAAAGATAGGAATGTTGTTGAAAGTAGTTGAAAAAATATGAAATTGTGGTGTAAGGTATAAGATAATGAGAATGTATTTATAGAAAAGTAAAATCTTTTTTTTTTATTTTTTAATTTTTTTTTTTGGATTTTTAATAATTTTTTACAATTTTTTTAATTTTTATTCACCTAATTAATCTATGCGGTTGGATTAAAAAAATTGAATTTCCAACACTCCAGAGTGTGCCATGTGGCACAACAGTAACAGTTCAAAATTTTAAATTGTTTTTTCATTTTTTTAAATTTACATAGCCTATTAACGTGGACTGTTGATCTCAAATCCAACGGCTGAAATTAAATAAGGTTTTTAAAAAAATTTTACTGTTGAAAATCCAACGGTCCATAAAATATAGCCGTTGAAATCAAACAGACATAGGGAAGCCACGTGGCCTCCCAAACGGTAAGAAATCTGAGTGGGCCGCGGGCCCCATTTCTGAATTTATGTCAACTGACGCGGCGCGCGCTTGAAGGCCACACGCTTGATAGAAAAAAAAATTAAAAAAGTGGCTGACGTCACACCCACTTCGAGCTCTCGGGCTGGCAACTCATGCCAGGCCTGTCCCTGAAGCTGCCACATGCTGGACCAAATCCGTCGGGCTCTCTGGCCCTGTTCACCCCACTGTCCCCGAGAAAAAGCTCCAGATGGAGCTGCTCTAAAAGTCAATTAAATGCCATCAAACTTCATAAATTTAAAATCTCTTAAAATTTTAATTGAATATGCCCTAAATATATAATTTATCAAAGATCACTGTACTTTCTGCCACAGGCCCACAACTGATTCCTCACACAGTAATTTTGAAAGGATTGCTTTCAAAGGAATGTCAATGTCGAACTAAGCCTTGGTATCTTTAGCGCGGCCTGTCTAATCAGATTGTGGACGTCATCAAAAGTATAATTCTTATGCATTGTAAGTTGTAACATGAAAGAAATTCAAGAGATAAAAACAAAAGAAAAACTAATAAAAAATATTTGAAAATTTTATGTTTTAACGATAAAAATAAAATAAAGAGTAAAGTGAATAGTATCAGTATTGACTTTTTAGTGTAAAAATATAATTTTTCGTTAAAGTAAACAGTACCGGAAACTTTTCGTTAAAATTTTTTAAAAACAAAAAAGTTCCTTTAAAACAAAACGATAAGTGCATAAAGAAATAGGAGGGCGAAGAAATCGTTACCCTAAAAACGATATTGCCACTAGCAATGGTAGGGAAGGCCCAAAAGATATATACAAAGGTAATACAGCTCATGTATATTTTAAATTATTTTTGCAAATAATTAAGGACAAACATCAAATACACAAAGACCAGTATAAATGTGTATTAATTAGAGCATTTGAGTTGTAAATACCCAAAAAAAAAAAATATATGTTTATCATTGAGATCGGGTCCGAGGTCTCTTTCAACATTAAACTTTTTTTTATACAACATTCAATACTAAACATTGGATAGAAATGTCTCAGAAGACTAAAATATACGGAAAACTAAATTTGAAGTAAAAATTATATCTTTGCTAAACATGCCTATGATTCAAAGTATATGTTATTTTTTTGGAAGATATGGCCGAAAAGTACATATAAATAATCAATATGTGATAAATTCTTTGTCACACTCTGATTGCTATAAAATCTTAGCTCTGTCATTAAATGTCGGCTATTTTCTAGATTGGCTATAGAAATAAAGCCATTGATGGTTTTATTGTGAGATTAGATTTCCTTAAAATGTCTTATGGATTGTAACACGATGCCCATTGGTGTTGTCAGCAAACCAAATAATTTGATTGCTAATTAATGATCTTCCCAACAGTTTTGGGATGCCACATACAGCTATGCAGGCTAAGAAGAATGTAGCTGCAAACACAGAATGCAAATTATAGGACAAAACGAGACCAATCATCACCCTTGCATGGAACAATCATGATTATATTCCCAAAAGCTACACACACACACACACACATACTGAAGCAGTAAAGCAACCAGAAAAACCACGTACCTGAGGGAGAAGGACAGACATGTTATCAGCTATATAGTCCGTGAACTCAGTAAGAAGAAGAATGGCAGCACAAGAGCTGTTCATTTGTAACTCTTCCAAGTTCCAGGGATGTATCGTTGGCTTCTGCACGGTTTTAATTTCCAATAATCCAACTCAATTTGACAGAGATCCATGACAACTTTCATGAATCTTCTGCCACAAGTGAGCACGGAATATTTGAATCAATCAAGGTAGGAATCTTTCCCTGCATAAACATACTCTTGATTTTCTTGAGATTTTGGAGCTCTGTACGAAATCTAATCATCAAGGGGTTTTAAAATTGCTTTCATAAATCAATATTTTTACTAAGCTTTTAAAAGCAACCAACTAATATGCAAATCAATCACAAATCGAAATCACAAAGTTTGAGTCCAAAAACGTATTTCCTACTACGTATTTGATAAGAAGAAGCTATTATTGGAAAATATTAGTATTTATGTTTATTTTAGTATTTGGGTTTTCCTTGTTAGTTTAGGAATTGAACTTAGCCTTCTTAGGTTTAGTTCTCTATAAATATTGCTTGTAATTTAGTTTGAGAATTAAGTTAGTCACAATGTAACCTCTTAGGGTTTTGTCGCCATTTTGACATTCTCGTTTGTTTAATAATATTCTTATTATTTAATAGTTTTGTTCATCGTGCACTCTGATATTCAACTTGATATCAGAGTAGGTTAAATCATTTGGGAGTTAATTTGTTTTGGGGTTGATATCGGTTCGTTTGTTTGTTCAGTATCAGTTTTGTTTTAATTAGGGTTTTGTTGTTTGAAAACAAAGAAAAAAGTTGAATCTGTTTGCTCGAGACTTGGGAGGCACACCGCGCTGAACCCAGAAACCCAAACTCATTGCGTTCGCCGTTCGTTATCTGCCAGAACCCAAACTTGCAACAAACCTATCGGTCTGACTGATCCACCTCACCACTGCTACACCTCTGTCTCTCACCGTTGCTGTACCTGTTGTTGCCATCTCTAGCCTTTGTACACACATGCCTCCAGATGCTTCGTTCCCTGACCTGCTGATGCACATCTGCCGCTATGCCGACCAAGCCTGCCTGACCAGATTTGCAGAACCCACCAACCCGTATTGTACTGGCATAGACCGATCACTCACCGCTACACCCGAATCCCATCGCCATCACACAATGTCGTCACCTTGCCGCTATAACCAAAAGTCACACCCATCGAAAATGTTTGCAACTGTTGTTGGTAATTCTTGTCTTTGCTGTTTTTGTTGTTGATCTGAGGATTGTATTGGAATTCCTATGCATTCTGAGGATTGTTGCACTTGTTCGGAGAAAACCAAAAAAAAAAAAAGCACAACAACAAAAATAGGAAGAAGGGAAATAAATAAATAAATAAAAGAAATAAAAAAGAGAAGAAATGGAGGAAACAAGAAAAAGGAAAGAGAAAAGGTTGGAGGTTTTGTGGCCTACACGGGTAAAAGAAAAAAAAATGGTTTAAGTTTGTTTTAGGGCCGCAGGAATTGTTGGTTGCCCTGTTTGGAATTGTTTTTGTGACCGTCATTCGAGTGCTTGAAATTGTGACCACTCTAATGATAGTAGCTTTTTGGGTTCTTGTTGTTTGTTGCTACAATTGAGATATGAAAATCTCATCCATTTAGTGATGGATTCTTTCCATACTTTCAGCACTAGCCAGTCCAAACTTGAATCAGTTTTCCTACCTAAATCAGCATGCCTGAATCAGAACCAGTTTGCATGCTTGTCAGTCCGCCTAATGGAGCCAGTTTGCATCTGCTTGTTTGCAAACTCATGTCGTATACCGTCATGAATTTGACGCAAGGTTGGGGGGTGTTGGAAAATATTAGTATTTATGTTTATTTTAGTATTTTAATTTTTCTTGTTAGTTTAGGAATTGGGCCTAACACATCCGAGTTAGGATTTCTTAGGTTTAGTTCTCTATAAATATTGCTTGTAATTTAGTTTGATAATTAAGTTAGTCACAATGTAGCCTCTTAGGATTTTTGTAACCGTTTCGACATTCTCGTTTATTTAATAATATTCTTATTATTTTGTAGTCTTATTTGTCGCGCAATCTGATAATCAACTTAACCTGTAAGAAACCCCCATCAAGATTGAGGTAGATGTGAATATATTTAATTTATCAAGGATTTTAAGTTAAGCATTCCATAATATTGATTTTATTTATCAAGCTTCGTAGGATAATTATTCAATATTAATTGGAAAAAAATACAAATAATTGACGTACACCATTGGAAGGATACTAGGACCATTTTTGTATACTCCGTGGCTTACATGTGCCATTTATACAAATCTGTGTATATCTTGAGAATAGTCTTGTAAACTCTTCAGCGGCCGAATAAATATCTCAAACTATTTTAAACTTTAAAGAACATGATTTTCAGTTCAAATTAATGAAAATACTTATTGGGTACATGCCATTTATACAAATCGGTGTATGTTTTGAGAATAGTCTTGTAAACTCTTCAGAGGCCTAATACATATCTCAAACTATTTTAACTTTAAAGAACATAATTTTCAGTTCAAATTAATGAAAATACTTATTGAGTACATACTTTGAACTTCATGTTCTTAGATCAAGATCTTTGATTGAGAATTTATGTAACTTTTAAGAAATCGCTTTGTGATATATGCTTCAAATATTTCTGTTGACTACAAAAATCACCTAGCCTACGTGGCGCACAGGCCGAGTAACTAATAGACTAACTATGTCCTTCAAATGTGTGTGGGGCGTGCCAACTCGTCGGTCAAGCTCGGCCGGGGAGTAAAAGATGTGATGATGTTGTGTGGATGCGCATGGCTGACTTCTTGCAACTGCGGCCGAGAAAGGAACACGTCTCGGCCTCTGGGTCCTCAAGCTTGAAGACAAGGCTACCAATTACAAAGTTCATGGCTCATCATCGTCTGATTCGGCAACAGTCACCGCATTTGTGAAAGTGAAACCACGCCGAATCGATACTAGAGTATAGGGGCACAAATACTCAAAGCAAATGAAGGTCTTAATAATGAACGTGGTTTGGCCGTCCAAGTGCCGAACTCTGAAACCCACTTGTGAATATGCGTTCATAAAATAACTAAGCGTCAAGGCACCGAGCCGAAGTATCAGTAACACCTCACTTCATCGAGATGGCTGGTGAGATGACCTCTGTCGACAGGGATCTGAAAACCCTCATCAGCCGAGACTTGGATAGATAACCAGTCGACCCTGTCGCAGTGTTGTTTATCCAAATTGAAGGTGTTTCACGGAGGGCTGGTTCTACGGCAACAGTGTTGTTTATCCAAACTGAAGATGTTTACCGGTTGCCCTCACATTGCTGTTTATCCAAACTGAAGGTGTGAAGGCGAAGAAAGAAAATAAAAATCTCAAGAGTGTTGAGAGGTTTCGCGTAGAGCGAGAAATTGCGCAGGGCAGATTTGTGTGTTGAGTTGGAGGTCCCTCTTCCATTGCGCTCACCTCTCTATTTATAGCATCCATATTTTCTGCTTGACACGGCTTGATAATCTCGTAGAATCCCACCGAAAATCAAACTTCCTTCACGCGCTAACACACGACATTACCACCATATTTTGACTCTTGATAACCCAATCCTTTGCTAATACTTATCATGACCTGAATGGATGTTTGTCAAGTAGCATATTCAATGCCCAATGTAAACCACCTGCAACAGAACTCTTGTTAATCTCAAATCCTCCATGCTGTTTGGCTGCCAAATCCTTCACGTTCATGAAAATCACGTATACCGCAAGCACTTGTAATTTAATTACAATGCTTACTCTTAAAAGCCTTATCACATCCTATTAATAAACTAAAAAGCATGCATAGTTCTTCATCCCAATTTTTGCTCCACTGCTGACCGCCCATTTCAATCCTTTATCCAACAAATAATGAATAATCAGCCAGTTGGCATGCGTGATCTCCTCGACAACGCAAATGTGATTGCATTTGAACACTTCTCTAGATAAATAAAATATCAAGATAATCCCAATTATTTGAGAGATAATTATTATGATTATGATAATCATAACAATAATTGCAAGTCACCTTGATATCTTATTCCTGTGACAATCCAAAACTTTGTTTATTCAGCGATCTCAATTGCTCGGACCGATATTGCAAAAACGGGTCCAAACAATTTCATAGCGTTTAAAGTTTTCATGTAGCAGGTAGTGGTACAAGTCTAATGTGTAACCAATGTTTATAGAAATGTTATTGTGCTTATGACGAGAGACTATGTCTTTACAATATTACTGATTCTATTTCACTTTTACTACAACACTCATAAAGAATTTGAATATTTAAACTCTATGAAGAAAGTTAGAGTTCCACCAACTATTATAAGCACGTATAAAATCTCTCATCTCGTCAATGTGACATTCTTTCCAATAACATTCAACATCAAATCTGCCACTTTCTAGTTTGTTTAACCATTTATTGTGTTGATGTACTTGTTAGACCATCTCCAACCCTTGGGGATAAAGCTTAAAAATTTAAGTCATAAAATTTTAAGCTATAAGCCATAAATTGCTTTTCTCTTCCAACCCTTGTAGCTTAAAATTTTAGCCCGGGATGATTAAAAGGGGTGTAGTCAAACTTGGATTTGAGAGGATTTTAAAAGACTTTAAAATCCTAATGTAGTCAATTAAAAGATTAAGGATTTTAGAATCCATTCAAATTTAGGTGTAGTCAATTAAATTTTTTTAAAGAATTTTAAAATCCATCCAAATCTAAGTGTATTAAAAAAAATTAAGATTTTGGAAAAGTTGTGGATTTTGTGAGATTTGAGAGCAAAAAGTATGTATAACCAAGACTCAAAAGAATCCAACCTCATCCCCTAGGATTTCAAATCCTTCCACCACAATCCATTCAAATTCTTTAAAATCCATATGAATTTTGTAGGAGTTTTTAATCCTTTTAAATCCTATAAAATGTATCACTTTTATAGATGGCCTAAGTTAATGTATCGATAACCGTGTATCACCGGAGATTTTACTAACCAATTTTATCACCATTATTCCGCTAATTAGTATTGATCCTTTTGAGATTGGAAATCCCAGCTAGTTCTGATTTCTTGGTAGTATTTGTTTGAATATCACCTAATAGAATTCTTGCGAAGTCTACTTTTGTTAAGACTCTAGAAATGATTCATGCGGCAATGTGGTGCTAAAGTGGTAGCACTCGACGGAAGAACATTTTGGGACTTTTGTGAAATTATTTTTCGATCACCAAGAAACTTTGTTAATTCATTTTTAAATTCGACCTTTTAACTTTTTGGCCTGGGACAACAACGGAGTTGTTTAGTCTTTCTGCATAATTCATTATATTTTTTTTGGAAATTATTTGAGCCTTTGATATTCTAGCCTGTCTCAGTTATGCTTATATCCCCAGTTTCACCTCCTGGTATTAAAAGTAATCAGGTTAACTTAGAGTTACTTTGTTCCTAATATCATTGCTGATGTTGACAGATTGTCCAGGAGGATCACTGAAATATTGAAATTGCATATTCAATCCAGATATCTTGTACTCTAGAATTCATGAACTTATTTTGACCCTCAAATTCTTGAGTGTTCTTTTAATCTGCTAGACATGATTTCTCGCTCACTTAGTAAGGAATTCATGATAGATCAACTTGGCGGGTGCATGCGCTACTTTCATATCGATGCTAGCAGGAACCATTGAAATATAATCTTATTGCGAGTTTACGAGAATCACCAAAAAGAATTCCAAACGACTTTGAGTGGTGGGAACGTGAACGCCGAAACACTTTTAGCAGCCGAATTGGTGCCCATTTGGATAGTACGGTATCGCGATTGAGGCATGAATCAGACAATTTAGGCATATTAGCACAGGAGGAACAAAATGATATTTTGGCATCCTTGGGAAATTCATATTAGCTTGTTGGGACGACAATGAGTTATCGGGGTTACGGGCTGCAGACAGTAATATCGGTGGCTTAATTGCTAGGTTTACTAAACAAGTGGGCAAGACCGCTCATCTACGGCAACATTTACTAGCTAGCTATGGTTTGAACTCATTCTCGAAATTTGTATTTTCGTACTACAGTATTTTATTTATACGGGTGTTATACCACTGTATTAGCGAGGAAGGAAGAAAGTATGAGCTTGGAAACATGTAAGAGGAATAATTACATTCTGACCGCGACAGAATGTCATCTTCTCTTTGGCACAAACGTTCTAACTTGATTTCTACTTTACGTATTTCTATTATGTGGAAAAAATTGGGGGGGGGGAGGGGGGAATTTAAAATTGAGGCTCCACTTGAGGTGATTGAAGAGAATTTTTAGCCTAGGCGTTTCGCCTTCGGTTAGAGTAGAAGGATGTTGAGGAAATAAAGTCCAAACAACTGGATAAGCACAGTTTCTTTTTTGTTTACTTCCGGAAGATAATGGCATTATGAGAAAGCTGCTTCTAGATTTTTATACAAGTTTAGGCAATCAGAAACCCAATAAGATTATCATCTTGGTGTATTATATTTCATCGTGTTACGTGTTTCACTTCTAAGCCTTTGGAAGTCTTTTAAAAGATTGTAAGTATTAGATGTTGTTTAGTATCACATTTCCACCCCTAAACTAACGATTAGACTGAAGCGAGTTACTCAGACGTTAGTGGACGTGTTGCCTTTTGTTCGTCCCTCAAGTTGTATGGGTGTAACGTACCATTATCTCTATTTTAGTTGCTTGTAATTATGGTTAGCTAGGATTCCATTGGAGTCCATATATAGAGATTTTATGCTCATTACATGATTGTTAGACACTTAGCCTTGTTAGAGTTATGTGTAACTGAGGTTACATTCCTAGTTGTGAGTACGGCATCATTTGAGATATGGTAGCAGTATGTGAGTTGCAGCAGAGAGTTGTGGGTAAGTATTAGAATGATGAAAATTGTGACATGGAAATTTTATGGTATTGACGATGTTGCTTGGAAAAGTAGTGCGTGAGCACGTTTGAGGCTTCCTTAGACGATGCATGCGTATTTCTCCAATGAGGGACAAGATGGTAATATTGCACCCTCGTTCGGTTACATTTAGTTGTTTATTTATTGTTGGGCTTAACCCAATGTTGTTATACATTTTCCTTCAGAGTAGGTAAAACTACGAGTGCGTGGGTGAAAACTTTCAATGTTCAATTTTGATTTAAATATATCTATTTTGACTTGATGCTTTCGTAAGGGATTTTACACTGCAGTATTGTTTTGAAAGAGAATGAAAGTTTGAGTTTTGAGACATGAAAGAGTAATCACTGCACTCTGATCACGACGGAATAACCCTTTCTTTTATACAACATCTCTAGTTGATTTTAAATTTCGAGGATGAAATTTTTTTAAGGTGGGTAGATTGTGACAACCCACCCCAAATTTTACGTTTTGATTAATTTTAAAAATGTGAAATTATAAAAATGCCCTAGAGGCAAAGACTTTGACTTCCGTTGATCATCGTCTAGAGGAATGTATGACTTATTCTTTTAGCGTATCCTCGTAGTACTTTTTGGTACAAACGCATAGGCGAAAGCCGTTTGCGAGTCCGGATTATAACGGTACAGTTACGGACATTTGAATTTGGTTATTTATATTTTGGTTTATAAGTTAATTGAACTCCCACCTTGTGGGAAAGAAGCCCAATTAGCATTCAGCAAGGAAATAAGGAACCAATCATATTATTTCTTTGGAGGACTAATCAGAAATTGAGGAGAGGAGAGGGAGAGAAGCTGTCAGCTCCCCCAAAACCGTGACCCAACCCAAAACGACCTGCGCGATCACCCATTTTCCGTCGACGATTCCGGCCAACTCTAGTGGAGTTTTTCGACGCCACCACCTCCATCTTGAAGCTCTCATTTCCCTCTATAAAACCCAACCAAGAACCACCTTTAGAAAACCACCGCATGTGGCGGGGCGAAGCAACGAAACTCGACCAGTTAAAACCGTTTCCGGTCACTCTTTTCAATTTTTCGGCAAATCGGCAAAGTGATGGCCAATCCCACCACTTGGGCTTTGTAGCCCATCATCCCAGGAGAAAATCCCAACCAACCTTGACCACGTTGGTCCACGATAGACGACAAATTGACGCCATGAAGTTTTTGGCACCCGCCGGCTTTGTGGACAAAATTGACCACCTTCTGTCCACTTTTTTGGAAATAATTGGATTTTCCGGGGAGCCGGGGGGCCGACCGCCACCCACGGCGGCATGTGCTACGACGCATGGCTAGTGGGCCGTCAATACTATTTTTAGCCTATATTTGACGTCTTAAATTCAGTTTTGATAATTGAATGACGTAGATTGATCAATTGAACCTAATTTCATTATGAGACGTGGTTAGGTGAAAATATGAATCGACGAATGACTTTTAGTCAATGGGTCCTAAATCATTCTAAAATGTCTTGGAGGATATGATATTTTTGAATTACGTATTCCCTTGATAAATATTCAGAGACGTGATTTGATAATTGTCCTAGGCGACGATGGTTCGTGATGTCTCGATATTCGTTCGAGGGAGTTGTAGCACAGACCTAAGGTGAGTAGGTCTTTTCCCTTATATATATAAGATTGACATCTTCACAAACGCTTATAAATTGAATATTTCATATAATTTCTGTGAATGCTTTGGAGGACTATTGCGAACTATGAATAGCTTAATCCCTGTTTAGGGTACGTAGGCAGTCTGACGAGACATTGATGTAGCCATACAATAAATGAGATTAAATAATTGAGACAATAGTCTTGTTTGGGGAATTGAGCAATGTGAGGAACATTGGTGTAAATTGTGAGATTTAACCTTATGTTTTGGTGGTTAAATGTTGGTCATAAATTATTGGGTGAAGAATCAAGAAAATAAAATAAAGAATCGTACGTATTGATAGTTAATTAAACTAGTGTTTAGTTGGACTTGTCCCCGATAATTATTCCTGAAACAAATAGTTCGGGAGTAGGGTATTAAGGATTATGCATTTTTACGCCATGAGATATGGCTGAGTATTAGTTTGCATCATAGTATATCCATATGTATATTACCTGTGCATAATTATTGTGAACACTTTGAAGTGTAAAAGAGGAATGCAGGATGACCAGGTAAGTACCAGGTGAGTTGTAGATTGTTAATGGGAGTTGATGTTATGTTGAGATGCATTGAGAGCTTATAAGCCTGCACCCCGGTGTTAGTGCTCCCGCTCGTGGCCAGGGCATAGTCCTTCACGTGATGTTCACCTCTCGCACCTTAGGCTCACCTTGGATCCAAGGTAGGTGCACAGTCTTGTCGTATAGACCACTTTTAGTAGGTTCGACTTGTAGGTGACTCGTGATTATTCGCACAGTCTTCACGTGTTCGTAGCACTAGAGCGTATTGTTTTACACCCAGCCCTGTCGTATAGACCACTATAAGTGGGTTCGACTCGTGTGTAGGCATGATTTATGAGCTAGAGTTCAGCTGTTGTGATATGTGCTAGCTATGATTGATGAGATATGAGTACAATTGTACAGGTCACTAGAGGTGACTCCGACTTATGTGCTAGTTATGATTGATGAGAAATGAGTACAATTGTACAGGTCACTAGAGGTTACTCCGACTTATGTGCTAGCTATGATTGATGAGATATGAGTACAATTGTACAACGTGACTCTGACTTATGTGCTAGCTATGATTGATGAGATATGAGTACAATTGTACTGGTCACTAGAGGTGACTCCGACTTATGTGCTAGCTATGATTGATGAGATATGAGTACAGTCGTACAGGTCACTATAGGTGACTCCGGCTGATATGTGATTTTCCAATGGTTTATTTTACCTGAGTTACTTATTCTGTCATATTGAGATGTTTGGCATGGCATATGTATGATTAAAGCTGGTTGAGCATGGTTTTGAGATACGAATATATCCTATTTTCTGGGAAATTATATAGATTTTACGGCGAGGGGTTAGAACATTTGAGAAATGAAATGGTTTTGAAAAGTTTTGTTTCACTCACTCACATTTTCTATTTTTGTACCCCTCCAGGTTCTAGTAGCAGAGTTCTGTATCGACGAGGTTTCATGGCACTTCTCAGTACAGGTGCCTTCTTTGATGGTATAACCATGATCTTACCTTACTGTACTGTACTTATGCTCTGTATCACGCATGAAATGGGTCCATAGCTGCTCACCGCGCACTCGTGTATTTAGGCACTTTTAGGTTTAAATTTATTCAGATTTTACACATCATCACACTTTATGGCTTCGTCACCTTCCAGGTGTCGGCCAACACAGCTCGATTCAGAGTTCTAGTTGACTTTCCGGGTCGGGGTGTGTCATTTTAGCCGAACTTTTTGTTTTTGGTCAGTTTTTTTCTTTTTTAAAATAAAATTTATGTAGATTATCTTAATTTATTTTTAAGAACATTTTAGTCTAAAAATATTTAAATTCCGATAAGTAATTAAAAATCATTTTAGATGTTAAATTTAATTTTGAGCCGTCAAATTATTTTTTTTATTGTTAGATTTGATCTCATTTGATCATAACTGTTAGATTATAAGTAAACAAAAAACAAAAAAAAAAGTTTGAAATATGATAGTTTGGTGGGTCTAAAATAATTTAAGCCAAGCTTAAATCTTGGAGAAATCTAATACAGAGATATATTTTCTCATCGAAACTTATTTTAATCTGTGATTATAGATGATTTGAAGTTTATATTTTAAGCTTTATCGGAAATGGTTTTAGAGGCTTAAAACTTAGGGTAAAGGACAGTTTACTACCCTCATGTTTAGTGGTTTTCAACATTTAGTACATCAATTTTTTTTCATCCCAGAGTCATACCTAAAGTGTAAATTTTGGGACAGTCTCATACATCCGTTAGTCAAACTGTTAGTTCTCCCGTTAAGTGATGATGTGACACCCTGATTGGGCCCCATGTGTCATTAAAAATATTAAAATAATTATTTAAATAAAAATAATATTTAAAAAAAAAAAAAAAACCCAAACCTAGAAAAGAAGAGGAAGAATGAGGAGGAGAAGAAGAAAGAGGAGGAAGAAGAAGGAAGAAGAAGGAGAAGGAGGAGGAAGAAGAAAAAAAAAAATCTGGGATCTAGGTTCTAAGTGGGGCGCGCGGGGGGGGGGGGGGGGTGGTGAAGAAGAAGGAGAAGGAAGGAGGAAGAAGAAGGAAGAAAAAGGAGAATGAGGAGGAAGAAGAAAAAAGAAGGAGGAGGAAGAAGAAAAAAAAATCTGGGATCTAGGTGGGGTGCGCAGGGGGGAGGGGGGAAGAAGAAAGAAGAGGAGGAAGAAGAAGAAGAATGAGGAGGAGAAGGAAGAAAAAAAAAAGAAAAAAGAAAAAAAGAGAGAAAGCGCACCCAGAAGAAGGAGGAGGAGAGAAGAAAAAAAAACAAATATTTTATTATTATTTTTATTTAAATATTTTTAATGACACGTGGCGTCCAATCAGGACGCCACGTCATTACTTAACGGGAGAACTAACAGACTAACAGATGTATGAGACTGTTCCAAAATTTACACTTTAGGTATAAAAAAAAGAAAAAAAAAAGAGAGAAAGCGAACCCAGAAGAAGGAGGAGGAGAGAAGAAAAAACACAAATATTTTATTATTATTTTTATTTTAATATTTTTTAATGACACGTGGCGCCCAATCAGGGCGCCACGTCATTACTTAACACGACAGACTAACGAATATATGAGACTGTCCCAAAATTGATGTACTAAATGTTGACGACCACTAACCATCAGCTAGAAAAATGAGATGTCTTAAAACGTAGAAAACAAAAAAGCATGTACACCTGTCAAGACGTTGCTCGAATCACGAACAAGGGTATTTGGCCTTACAACATCTCCAAGGGCCACAGGACATTACGCCAGTCCCGAGGAATACAAACCTCCACCCCCTTCCGCAGTGACTGCAACAGAATTCGGTTGTTTTCGATTGTCTTACCGATATTTCTAGCCGAACTCTCAGAATATCGACGATACTGGGTGAAGCAAGCCGGCGTCAGCGAGAATGGGGGCCTCAACTTCGACGGAGCACAAGGTGCCGAACGAACAACGAGAGGCGGAAGCCTTAGCAGCCTCCACCGGAGCTCTTCCGATGCTCCAGAAATCTTTCTCTAACCTCACCGATCCCCAATCCAATGCAATCCCCCTCCACTCCCTGAAGGTAAAGTTGCCCTTTTTCATTTTATGCTTCTATGAACCAGAAATTGAAGCTTTTGGGTCTGACTTTAACAAAGAATCATATGGTTTTTCAGCAATGTTTCCGTTTAACTTGCAAAAACCCAGTAGCATGTGAAGCCATTCCAATGCCTGATTCGTTTCCGGCACTGCCGGATCATCTTGGTGGGTCGATTTCGGACCTGTTTTTCGTGTCGGATAAAGGCGGAGTGAATTGGGTTGAGTTCGTTAGGGGATATAATAAGTGTTGTGCAAGAATGTCCGCGTCTGTGTCACTTAACAAGTTGCTGAGAGTTTTTTCTGTGACACTTAGAAAGGCGGGTTCGCCTTCAAACTTGGAATTTGAATCTGATGATGCTGATTGTAAGATAACCGGATCGCTTATGCCCGCGGACGTGCTTATGCTTCTTTGGATGTGTTGGGCCATGTCTTGGTACTCTAGGACTTCGAAAATCTCAAATGAGAAAGTACATTTACGCTTGCCGGATGTTAAACATGTTGTTTTATCTGCTATTGTTTCGTGCGCTGAAGCTGGCAGTGGCTTGAATGTGTGGGATTGCAACTTCTCGGGCTTGGGAGTTCAACTTCCTGTGGGGAAGTTTCAATCGTGGGTTTTGAAAACAGTGCCTGGTCTCGCAGATTGCTTTGCACAGTTTGTTCATGCAATAATAAAAAATTGTGTTTCTCAGAAGGTATGTAATATCTCTTATCGATTGAACAAAATATTAGGCCTTCATGTTTTCATTTCTCTTATATTTCATTATCGTGTTGCCTTGCCGATGTGCTATCATGGTTTAAAGGTTCATTATCACATAACCTTGGGAGTACCTTTTATGTGTTTCGGTACTTGCTTATAGAATGAGTTACTTTTCTAACAATTAGTTGTTTTGTTCTTGGCACTTTGTTTTCACCATTCTATAAACTTGGATATATTTATTACCTGAATGAAATTGATTTTAATGGCAGGATGGACAGGAATGCTCAACTTCTTCAGTGGCGAATAATTCCTCCACCATGGCAAACAGTTCCAATCTTTTGTCCCAAGGAATGGCATGGGCGATTTCCCTCACACTGAGAGGCTCAATAAGTGATGAGATGTCAAAACTATGCTTCCCCCACAGTGAGGTTGATGGAATAGATAAGGACCTACTTTACAGGTTTGCTATTTTAACCTCTTGATCTTGTGTTTGAATTCTTGTCAACCCATTCGGTTTCCATGTTACTTGACTCTGTTCTGTTATGATTAACTTTTGAATGAAGTCTTGAATATTAATTCAATACCAGTATATACAAGCATAATATCCTAAACATACTTATTTCATTGTTTTCCGGTCTCTGCTGGCAATCATTGTAGTAGATCTGTAGATGTGTATTTTTATGCAAAAGTTTGCATTAGTGCATCCTTACTGTTATTTTCTTGCAAAAGTTTGTATAAATGCATCCTTACAGATAGAGTATGGTGTTTAGAGTCTTCTAGGCAAATCTCTTGCAAATCCTACTTTAATCGGTTAAGAGGCATTCTGGGTAGTCCTCTTTTAAACTGATCTGGAAATCAAAGGTCCTACCTAAGGTTAAGGTTTTGGCTTGGTTGGGGATACATGGGAAGGTGAACATTTCTGACTTACTCTGAAGGAGGAGGCCGGGATCCTTTTTGTGGCCACAGTGGTGTATCTTATGTAAGAGCTCAGGAGAGAGTGCTGATCATGTCTCATGTCATGCCCTTTTAGCTGGAAATTGTGGTGTTTTTTATTCAATGATGTTAATGTTTGCTGGGTGGTACCACAAGACTGCTTCTCTTTTAGTGACAAGTTTAAGATTTTAGGTGGTGGAAAAAAGCTAACGTGTTCTGGAACTGTTTGGTGATGGCTGTTGTTTGGGCTATTTGGTCATAAAGGAGTCAATGAATCTTTGATGATGTTAGGGGGTTGGAAGTGGAGGTGGTGTGAGAGAAGGTTAAGTTTTGGGCGGCTCTTTGGGCTCATGTTTCACCTATGTTTAGTTTAGTAACACATCTTTATCTGATCTTGTTCAAGGTTGGAAAGTTGTAGTGTCATGATTATCTAGACTGTCTTGTTTAGATGTAGCTAAGTCAATTAATTTTTCTCTTGTTTGCTAATGGGTGGCTAACTTGACCAATTATATTTACAGTTTTTTTGTTTTGGAAAAAAGTTTCATCTTTTCAAATAATAATAATTAATAATAATAAAGCATCCTTACTGTTATTTAATGACAGATTGCAGTAGGAACGAGGCTAAGATTTTGTGAGCAGTTCTTTACCTTGTATGCTGTCTTGTGTGTTTGATTGATTGCATACTACTTTGCAGGTCATCTGTTCATGGCAGAGGGTTGAATAGATTCTGGTCCAATGTTGAGGGTTACCAAGGGGCACTGCTCGTGCTGATTTCTGCAACTTCCAGAGATGCCAATGATGATAGAGGAAATGAAAGAAAATGGATTGTAGGTACACTCGCGTATCAAGGTTTTGAAAGCAGGGATGCTTTTTATGGGAGTCCAGGAAATCTATATGCTATAACTCCAGTCTTTCATGTGTATCCACCTACTGGTATGTAATGTAGAGGAAAAACGGAAGGAGGGGTGATCCAGTTTATTTTCCTTTCTTAAAATTGTTGAGTAGAGGCTTGTGAAGCTAACCAAGTAACAAAATATGACTGGTGACAGGAAAGGAAAAGAACTTTGTGTATTGCCATCTGCATCCCACTGGCAGGGCGTATGAGCCGAAACCAAAGCCTGTGGGGATAGGATTTGGTGGAAGTACGGGAAATGAAAGAATTTTTGTTGATGAAGATTTTTCCAAAGTTACTATTCGCCACCATGCAGCTGACAAAACGTATCAACCTGGCTCCCTCTTTCCTGATCAGGTATACAAGATTGTTACATTTGACTCTTAACGGTGACTAAAAAATCATGACGGCTAAGGTATGCTCGGTTAACTTTAATTGAATTGGTGCAACTCAGGGCTTCCTACCTGTTGAAGCTTTGGTTTCAGAAGTTGAAGTTTGGGGGCTTGGTGGAAGGGGCGCAAAGGATGTGCAAGATTCATACAAGAAGAGGGAACAACTTTTCAATGATCAAAGAAGGAAGGTAATCGATATACTTGGGACGCGGTCAATAATTTCATCTTAATTTTAATACCGCGGTTGTTTGCCTCTTTTAGGTTGACTTGAAAACATTCGGGAATTGGGAGGATTCACCGGAGAAGATGATGATGGACATGGTCACTGACCCAAATGCGGTTCGGCGGGAGGATCGCTAAATAAAACCGCATATGATGCACTGCAATTTTGTGGTTTGTTTCTGGCATTTGTGGCTGGTCACGTTGTGATTGTTTGTAGAAATACCGAGTTGTGATTGTATTTAGAAGAAAGAAGTCAGCTGGTCACATGTGGAATAGAGCAGAGACTGTTATTTATTTAACAAATGATATTATCTACATTAAGAGGGAGGGGGTAGGCTTAGCCTTACAATGAGCTAGCAATAATGTGGTTCAAATTTGTTATTGGCGAGAATGAAACATAAGAGAGGAATACTAATAGACCGTAGTACTAAGTGACAGCATAGACTGTATTTGTAGATGATGAATGTAAATAATTCGTAAAAGAAACTAGTGTAATGAATATAAGTTTAATTCCATTAAACGATGCCCTCACTCTCGTCGGATTTTTTTCAAATACAATTAGTGCTATTTAGATATAAAACTAACACACCTGATGACAATCTTTCTCATTCGTAAGCTTTACCATTGTATGTGAAAAAATGCCAGCAAGTGTGTTTTAAGTGTGTAAAAAGCATTACTCTGTCAATAGTCTTTTTGTCTCAGGTGGTTGACTGCCATTGCCAGACGGACAACATATGATATCTTTTTTAAATTACCTCCCTTGTATCAGCTACATAATTTTTCTTAAATCCATGAATTAGATATCTAGACTCAATTTTCCTTTTTTTTTTTTCATCAAACGGTACATTTTTATATTAGATGTTTGATTAGAAAGTCGACGTGATTCAAATCCATGACGTGATAAGAAAAAGCGAAAGACTCAAGTTGAGACATTAAGAAAATAAATGGTAGATGAAAATTCATGTGTGAGCAGAAACAGGTTGACATTGAAAAAGTATGTGCTAAATATCATTCAGGGTTCCCGTCCTCGATGTAAAAAAAATTACGTTGAGGAATTACAAGATATATACACAGTACACTCTGATGCAAATCAATACAAGACGATGACCAAGTTCATGCTGAAACACATATCAAGCACGACGCTTACTAAGACGCCAAGAGTTAGGTTCATGGTACCTGTCATATAAGGGTTCAACTCGTTCCTGACGCTTGCGCTTACTCATCTTTGTAGGATCTGATACTTTGAAGAACCTTGGTGCCAGTTCTACCAGCCATTTGGGGTCAACGACCGTCACCTCGCGCATGTACTCCTTTGTAGTCATAACCAGCTCATGGTAGATGACCCAATCTGGTTGTCTCTGGAAGAGAGCACTGCTTGGGTGAATATAAACTGGCTGGTTCTCGACTAGGGTTCTATAACCCTCCTGTGGGTCCTTTCTAGCACCATGGAAGAAAAAACCTGCTGTAATTGCCTTCCTGATCTTTGTAAAATTCTTTCCTGCACCGACCACGTCCAATTTATACCTGAAGTTCACAATCAGTAGTCAGATCGCAATTTCATGTTCAAATCCTAATACTGAACTTCGATCCATTGACCGGTTCTCTACTTTACATAGTCAAATAAACAAAAACAAGGAAGTGATAGTAGAGCGTTACATTGTAATACCAACAAGAAAGGACTCTGATGCTACAAGTGTAATGCTTTTTATGATGATGCTACATTGTGCTATCCTGGAGTTTACGTGATGATGTTATGACAATTGATGAGGGTCCATTAATGGTGGAGGGGAACGTGCCTCCTCTATCAAATGTTCTGAGATAAACTCTATCAAGTATCAACAATTGATGAGAACGTCTTAAGAACAACAAAAGGGGCAATAAGCTGTAGACAAAAAGTTACCAAGATAGATCATATAACACTACTCCCTGTAAAAATGGCGGTCAGAAAGTATTGGTGAGATAACTCTATGAAAAAAAAATTGAAATCACATGACAATTCATAATGACCCTCATATACCAGGTCTCTAGATTGTAGCAAAACTAGGCCTGAACAGCAGTCAGCATTTCCATCAACTAACAAATAATTGGATTTCTATATGATGCAATTACGAAAAGATGGCAAACCAGAACATGGTCATTAAATTTTTTAAAACCTTGCAAATACTTGTTAAACCAGAAGGGAAAAAAAAACCCATGCAACCACTACATACACAAAAGATAAACTAGATGAACAAGCATGACACGAGAGCGAGATGAATCAGAACTACATACTTGTCCATGATGCTCAGAAGCTGTTTTCTGACATCCTGTGCCCTCCTCAAGGATCGGGACTGAACAAAGTTCTCAAAACACCATGGACCTGAGAAATTCTTAGCTTTCCAAGCCTCATAGACTGCAAGTAAAGTCAGATGGTCTCCCTCTGGCTGGAAAAACTTAGCTCTCTTCTGATCAGCCTGGGCTTGTTTTTCCCTAGGCCTGTAAAAGATATTGCCTGTCTGAATCATTGCAATAATGGTCAAGATCTCATCACTACATCCAAGGTCCACACTGGCGAGAAGCATTTTAGATAACGGTGGATCAAGAGGAAACTCAGCCATTTTCCTGCCCAATTTGGTCAGCAGCCCCTCCTCATCCAGTGCTCCTAAACTGTACAGTTGTTCCATGGCAGAAATGAGTGCTTGGGGTGAGGGAGGATCCATAAAATCAAAAGAAAGGAGATCGTTTATCCCCATGGCTTTCATCGTGAGGGTGGTAAATCCAAGATTTATCCTCTGAATTTCTGGAATTGAAGTAGGGGACATTTCATTGCGGTATGCACTCTCAGTGTAGAGACGGTAACATTTCCCAGGCCCTGTGCGTCCGGCACGCCCAGCTCGTTGCTTGGCTGATGCTTGTGAAATTGGAGTAATGACAAGTGAATCTAGCCCCTGCTTTGGGTTATAAACATTTTGCTTTGCAAATCCAGGATCGATGACATAAAATATCCCATCAATGGTCAGTGATGCTTCAGCAATATTAGTAGCCACAACCACTTTCCTCTTCCCTGGTGGGGCAGGATCAAATATCCTTGACTGCATTTCACTAGGAAGGGCACTATATACTGGCAATATAATTAACTCGGGAACATTTTTACCTAGACCTTTCATCCTCTCATAAAGAGACTGGCATGCAAAATCAATCTCTTCTTGTCCAGTCAGGAAGAGAAGGATGTCACCTTCAGGTTCTGTTAAGTGGATCTGTAGAACAGTGATCAAAGCTGCATCAAGGTAATCACTTTCTGGCTGCTTGGTGTAGAGTATCTCGACAGGAAAAGTTCTCCCGGGGATAGTGAAGATGTTACAGTTGAAGAAATAACCTGAAAACTTCTCTGCATCCAAAGTAGCAGAGGTGACAATCAAACGAAGGTCTGGTCTCCGCTTCACAAGCTGCTTCAGTAATCCAAAAAGAACGTCCGTGTGGATTGTCCTCTCATGAGCTTCATCAAGCATGACCACAGAGTATTGGGAAAGGTTCTCATCAATCAAAATCTCCCTAAGAAGCATACCATCGGTCATGTACTTGATGACAGTATCTGGTCCAGTGCAATCCTCAAAACGAATAGCATAGCCAACTTCCTCCCCCAAACGACAACCAAACTCTTCAGCCACCCTCTTGGCTACAGACATTGCAGCAACCCTACGGGGCTGTGTACATCCAATCTTGCCCTTTGTGGTGTAACCTGCTTCTGCTAGATACTGTGTTACCTGGGTTGTCTTACCAGAACCAGTCTCACCAATGACAACGAGCACTTGATTCTCATTCACCGCCTGGACCAATTCTTTCTTCAGCCTGTATATAGGCAAGCTCTGTCTCTGTTCCTGAATTGATAGCTTGGACCTCTGCCCAAAGCTGATGGTTTTCCCAAAAGCATCCTTCTTCCACTCAGGCATATCATATGCGGACAAACCAACACCTCTAAGCTCTTGGGCAAGATGCCTCTCACCAGTCTCTGGCATTGGATCTTCCCAGGGACGATTCAGATCCTTTGGGATGGAATCCAACATGGTTCTTTGCTGCTGCTCTCGCACTTCTCTACGCTCTTTAATGAGTGCAGATTGAAGTGCAGCTGCACGACTCAAAGACCCTTCTGGATTCTTAAAGATTTTGACAGGCGACATATCCACTGAATACCTGGTTTGCCCATTCAAAAAGGCTGGCTCATCCTCATTGAGCTCAATCTCAAGCTCTTCTTCAGTTTCCTCTTCCTGGTATAGCATCCCATCTGCTTCATCATCATACATTGGGTACTCTGTCACACTTAAAACACCTGAGGCAATTAACTGTTTGGCTTCCCACTTCTCAGGCGAACTCATTCTCTTCAATGGCCGGCGTGATGGGCCAACATCATCCTCTTCCACAATCCTAATCCCAGAAAGACCCGTCCTAGTCACAGGTTCGTCTTTGGACACTGACATGTTGGTCCTATGAGCATCATCCTCTGAGCTCTTCTTCAATGGAAGCAAATCTTTCCCAGAATGCTGATCAACATCCCTCATTGAGAGGCTCAACTTCTGACCCGAAACCGAAATCACCTTCACATAAACTTCCTGATCCCGCTTCACCACATCCTTAGCATTACTAATTCGCCGAGTTGCCATCTGTGAAACATGAACCAAACCTTCCTTCCCTCTCAAATCATTTAACTGAACAAAGCAACCAGTGTCCATCACTCTTGAAACCCTACCCTTATACACCTGGTACAATTCAGGCTCATCGGAAAGGTTCTTACTAGGACCATTCTGCCTATCCCTATTACCTCTCCTAGCATCTTCATCCACTCTATCATTTCCATTCTCTTCATACCCACCTCTCTTATGCTTATCGTATCCATCTGTATACCTCCTCCTTTCCCCGTCGTCATCATTATAATGTGGATCTCTATGATTATCGTCTCTATCATGCCTATCCCTTCCCCTGTCTCTCCCACCTCTATCCCTAGCTCTCTGCCTATCTCGATCTCTATCTCTATCTCGATCTCGATCTCTATCTCCATCCCTATATCTATCTCTACCCCTCCGCCTATTGTCTTCGCGCTCTCCGTCCTGCTCCTCTACGCCGGTGTGCTTCTCCCTGGTCTCCAGCTCAATTTCCTTATCAATTTCCTTGACTCTATCTCTATTATCAGCAATAGCCAAAGCCTTAAACTTGGTTTTCTTACCTTCAGAAGCGCCGTCTTCCTTCGAAGCGTCCTTCTCCGGCTTCGGCTTCGGAGGAAGGATTGCGTGGATGATAGTGAGGAGTGTACGGACAAAGTAGTCCGGCATCTCGGCGCCGTTCTCCTTCAATCGGGTGTCGAATTCGTCCACCGTCTCACAGCTCCGTCCGATTTCGGTAATGAACTCCGCCAGAACTTTGTCCCCAAACCCTAGATGCGTTTCGAGCTCTGAACAGACTTTGGAGACCAGCGAAAGGTACTCCAACTTCTTCAGACCATCGTCGGCAGCCGCCATTGTTTCCGGTAGGGTTTATCGATTCGAAGACGAATTACGGCGAGGTTTTGCAATAAATTTGATTAAAAGGGGGGAAATTTTCAGTGGTTATGACAATTATTAGGGTTTTTGGTTGCCGGTACTTTTGATTTGAGTTGCAGCGATTAGCCGCCCGGGCCGGCACAAATTTGGAGGGACCGGACCGGTAGTTTATTTAAGAATGGAACCGGATTTAACTCGGTTCGTTTTAAACGCCCCATTTCTTACGGTCCACGGATTCCATTTTTCTCTTTTGATTTTTGTTAACAGGCCTTTTTTTTTTTTGGGAAACTGTTAACAGGTCTTTTATGAATGCTTAAAATATAGAGTTTTAACAAAACACTTCCGGTACTGTTCATTTTTAATAAAAAAATATATTTTTACCTTTTTCTGATACTATTTACTATACCTTTAAAAATGACTTTTCATTAAAAGGGAAGTTTTTTTTACCTTTCGTTAGTTTTCCTCTTAAAATAAGGGGTGCTCGGTTGGAAATCCTTGTGTGAATACTACTTTACCTATCGTATCGTCACATCTGACAATCTTAGTATTTCCCGCCTTGAACCTCTTAACATAATTGTGGATTGACTCCTTTGAGTCTTTCTTGATGTTGAAGAGGTGGTCAAACTTCTTGTAGGACAAGTATTCTTTAGTGAAAACAAAGATTGTTGAAGTTTCAGATTGATCGTGTTGTCAAGGTGTAGAACAAGTCTTGCACCTCGCCTTGTAAAGTTGTAGCAAAATTTTTACACATAAGTGCATCATTGTTCTTGTAAAGAATCATAGTATTGTGGTAATGCTTGAGATGTCTCTCCGGATTCTCGTCTCCTTTGAATAAAGCAAAGTGAGGCATAGTGAACTTGCGAGGTGGATTTGTCCGCTCAATCTCATCCATGAATGGTGACCAGTTGATTTGGTCACATCTCTTCCAAGTATTTCGTCCACAGCCTGAATCCACTGGAAATCGCTTAGTTAAGATCCTTTCTACTTCCACCTAGATTTGCCATTGATGGGGCAATGGTGCCTCAGGCTACCATCTGCGATGGTTTGCATACATGTACTACTATTCCTGATGGCTTTCTTGTTCATGTTGCGGTTATGGAATACGTTGTTCATCTTTGGCTGGTGAGTGAGCTGCTCGTGTTTGCATGTCGTTGAGTGTTAGTTGGGTTTTGACCTTGCATTGCCTACTTCGATGTGTGGTGAGAAAAGCTCATGGGAGTGGACACTATGCTTGGACTTAGGTCTTAAGTAACTTTTAGAGCGTGGACATTGTTTTTTTTTCACACTTTTTGGAATGGAAGCTGAACTACCTTTTGGTTCTCCAAAAAAAAAAAACTTTCATTTTTGAACAGATTCTAATCGTTAATGTACACACGCATGTGTGCCAAGTTGGGAATGAACACTTCTCTATGCACCAAGTTGGGATAAAACGTTTCGGCGAGGGGCAAGGTAAGAGTGCATGCTGCCTAAATGCTTGGTTCGAGACTGTTCAAGCGGCTCCATTTAAATTTGCTTAAGAAGTTGACTCACCAAAGTAGTTTGTTGTGCGAGTGAACTTATAAGGTCTGCGACCTGTTGGGTTAGGATTGAGTCACCATTCAGAGTGAATGAGCTAGGTTGATAGAGACATTTGCCAGTAGTGGAAGTATAGTGGACATTGGGCATGAAATTCGAGTCGGGCTGAGTAAAATATGCCAAAAAACAGGGTGAGAGTACCTCTGGTTCAATTGCTGGTTCGTGGGTTAAACTGAATGGTATTTTCTATATCGAATCCGGTCAAGAGTCCAACATCGATTTAACTGAACCCGCTCTAAACCAGTTAGGAGGCGTAGAGCCGAGTAAGCCATTAAGCTCTTGCAGAATGAGCTTGTGTGGCTTGAGCCTGGGAAGCGTGCTTGATTGTAGCATTAAGTGTTGATGTTGTTCGGACAGCCTGTGTTGCATCAAATTTTGTGGTTGTTGCTAGTGATGAGATGGTGGTTATGGCCTAGGCAGGGTTGGTGACAGTCACCCACGTCCATATTTCGTTGCGTGGAACAATGAAGTGGGGCTAGAGCCTTCTCTTTGGTTCCATTTGTCGTGATTTCAGAATTTCTTACTATGTGTTTCAAGGACACATGTAATACCCTGACAATTTAAATATGTGAATTATATATTCATAATTATGAATATGTGGGAAAATCGAAAATGAATTGATTTATGATTTTGAAGAATTTAATCGAGAACTTTTAAAGTTTTGTTTCCAAAAATTATGATAATCTACGTATTTATATTATTGAACTTTTATATGATTTTTCGAGAATTTATAATAATTGATGTGAGTTAAGTTTTAAATTAAACTAGTTACGAGGTTTAAAGTTTGGAAATTAATTAGTTAAAATCCGTAGACTCTTCGGGAGTTCGAACGCGTAGGCGTAAACCGTTCGTGAAACGAAATTATAACGAAGAAGTTATTAACGTTTGGGATTAGAAGGAGAGAAGAGAAAGGAGAGAAAATAGGGAAAGGATAGGGGGAATGGCCCCCAATGGAAGAGGAGAGAAAGGAAGGGAAAGGAGAGAAGAGGGTTACGTGGGATCCCTGACTCGCAAAAGGTGTGACCCAACCCGGTTGTGTTCTTGCCATTTCCGACGGCTTTTAGCCATTTTTCTGGTGAATCCCATCAAACCCCCACTTGGGAAACTCTCCATATACCTCCCTCTTCCTATTATACCCCAAAAATATAGGGATTTTGACTTAAAATTTGGAGAAACCGCACCATGGGGTGCGGCGGGTATGTGGTTGAATCGGCCAAACTTGAAACAAACTACATCCATCTCCATCACCAATAGACTTCCCTTGAGCCCTGGAACAAAGCCCAAACATTGGTTGGAGCATTGGAATGACTTGGGAGTTGAATCAAGAACACCCAAAATCAAGGGTTTTCGGCGGTTCATGGCTAATTTGAGGTGTTTTACGGCCAAATTGGAGTTTGTCCACATGTATAAAGTTTGCTCTACTCTTTGAGATCTTTATTTCTATATTTTTTGAGAATTTTTAAAAATAGTGGAATTTTCCGGCGAGTCGGGGCGGCCGACCGCCACTGGTGGTGGCGGGTGCAGCGGTGCACGGCCAGGGAGCCGACGTTACCATTTTTCATGTAAATTTCGATATTCTGAATCTCTATTGGTACCCATTTGGTATGAATTGGGTTGTGAAGGTTAATGTTGAATATGGTGGTTACTAAAATATGTTTGAAAATTGGTAAAATAATGAATTGTGAACTACGTAAAGCTTGATCCTACTAAAAGGTACGTAGGTAGTCTAACAACGTTAGATGCAGCCTTAAATATTCAAGAATTAACTTTTATTAGTGATTGTTTGATAGAAGAGATTGAGGAATTAAATTGGTAATTTAATTGATTTATTTGGAAATTGATCTATGAAAGAGAAAGGTGATATATTGGGAATGAAATCATATTTTTGGCATGAAAGAAATTATACGTTTTTAGTAGGGTGAGAATCAAGGCCTGTGTTTAAGGAATCACTATAAAAGGGTAGTTAAATAATTGAGACAAAATCCTTATTTTGGGAAATTGAGCTAAATAAGGTGAAGAATTAATTTCGTTAAAGGAATTTGATGCATAAATGGAGTTTTAATCTTTTGTTTGTGGGATTTAAAAATTGTTTGAAATTTTAGTACAATGGATTTATGGCATGTTTACGTAACAGGAATATAAGGAAGGGAATGAGAATTGCACTACTTTCAAGGGATTCCGATGTTTACCAACACTGGGGGAATGAAAGTGTCGGTGGGGCCCATCTAAAATGGGAATCAGGTTACTGATTTTCCCGAAATTGAACTACCGAACAATAGGTGGTATTCGAACTCCCGAAGAAAGCATCCATTTGGAATCAACATTTTCTGCCCAATATACCCTTATCTCCTTCTTCCTTCAACCTCTGTCACTGCTCTCTCTGTCAAAGGAAGATTTAGCAGGTTTCATGGCCTGCGGGATTATGGTTTCATTACCAAAATCAGAAGGGAAGAAGATGAGGATTTTGGAATTTCAATTTCGATCATTCGTTGGCAACAACTAAAATCACTTCGATTCATTCCCGACTCGATCTCGTGCATCAGTGGTGACCCAAATTAAACATTTACAAAATCAAGAATAGATGAAGAGAGAGGAATTTGTAGGGTGGAAGAGAGAGCAAGGGGAGGCGGCTGGTGGTGACTGGAAAGGTTATGGCTATAGGATAAGGAAAAGAGATGGGGTGACAGAGGGTCACGATAAAAATGAAAGAATGGGGAAGATAAAGATGGTGCAGGAGAGGGCCTCAATAAAAAAAGGAAAAAAAGAGTAAAAGTTTTGCTAAAGGAAAACCATACTCTACTATAAAAATAAAAAGTAAAAAAGTTTAACCAAAAAAATAATTAGCATATAAATTGGATTAGTTACACTAGGGGTATTTTAGTAATCACGTTAATTTTCATTCCGATTCAAGTGAATTAGTAAACAGGTTATATAAATCGATGTCATTCCTACTTCGATTCCAGACAGTTTTAGTAAACAACTCCAACAGAAATCTAATTATGTTTCCCCCTCAATCTAATTCCTCCTCAGTCTGATTCCTCCTCAATTCAATTCCCTTTAATCTGATTACGGTTTAGTAAACGCGCCATTAGAGATTTAGAAGTGAATTGGAAGGAACGGTAACAAACTAAACAAGAGATTAGTTTGGGCCTATCACTAAGATTAAATAAAGCCAATATTTTAGGGTGGGGCATTACAACACATGAATCAAGGAATTAAAAAATTTGGAGATTAGATACTTTAGAAAATTCAAAGAGCTGAAAATTCGAAAAGAATTGTTAGAGCTTCTTTAAGATTTGAATCAAGCTATCAATGAAAGCACCAATTTGTGATATCATTTCGCCTTCTTTTGATTTGACGAACTTGTACCTATAAAACAAAGAGACACCTTAGGTTAGCTACCAAAGCCACGCGCTCAAATGGAAGGTTAGCCAATGAACTTCCGATGCCTAAGTCAGAAACTCTTAAAAAGAGTGAGTGATTAAGGGTTGAATTATGTAGCATCAACTTACCATAGAATGAACTAGTTATGGGATATTTATACGAGTAAGGGCTGGCTACTTGTGTAAGGGATCCCATGCCATATGTCAGGGTCCGATTAGCCATAGTGTGTCAACAGTTGGATGCAGTAAAAAAATATCTTTAAGATAATGAAATATCTTAAAGATGTTGGAGAATAATCCTTAAAGATATTATTAAGTTAATTAATAATATTTTAAGAATTATCTTTGGAGAATCTTTATTGGATTTGATTGCATTTCCTTGAATAAAGGAATATGTCTTCAATTAGGAAGCTTAAAGGTAGGAATTAGTTATTAGTTATTAATTCTACCTTTAATTTTCTTTCTTTATCTCCTTGCCATGAGCAGGAGAGCTCGAAGAGATTGTAGTCCTCGTGTCAGCTCTGAGTTATTTTTTGCGCACTCCACACTTGTTGTTTTAAGGTTTTTTTTGTTTTTTTGTTTTTTGTTTTTGTTTTTTTGGGTTTCTTGTAGGATTTATTCTATGGTTTTGGACCTTTTAGTTATCTTGGATTCTTATGATCGGGCTTGGAGATTAATTGCATGTAGTGCTCCTGCTATGTTTGCGATTTTGACGCTCCATGTAGGTTATGAAAACTATCACATTGTCATGTCGTTGCGCGCATTGGTGAATGGAAGTCCAAAAAGGATGTTGAAGAGGCAGGAAGCCCCGATGAAGAAATGAGCAATCCTCTCGTTGTTTAGCTGTATTGCAGTTAATGAGATACTATAAGTACCAGAAAAGTGAACTCTTGTTTTGCTATTAGGCCGTCAAGTTCAAGTAATATAGTTTACAGAGGGAGGGTCTAGAAATGAATTTTGTTTTGACTTGAAAAGATGTAGTTATAGTAAACTTGTGATGCCACTTAGTACTATGGTATAGTGTTATTCTTCTAAGTGAGAGGTTTTTGGTTCGATTATCGCCAAAAGCAAAGTTGAACCACATTATTATGGCAAGCTCATTGTAAGGCTTTGCCCACTCCCCCACCGCCTAGTGTATAGTTGGTTAAAAAAAATAATGGACTTGTGATGTTGGTAGAAATGAAATCAAATTTGGGTATTTGATTAGTTCAATTAATCTCAAGTTGAAGTGTTATGATATGATACTAGCAGAATATCGATTTTTTGTTTTTTTTTTAACCAAACAGAAACCGAACCAAGTCGAAAAACCAAAACCGAAAACGAACCAAATTGAAAAGAAAAAAAATCGAACGAAACCGAACCAAACAACAATATCAATTTTCTTTTATTTTAAGTTTTGACAAAAAAAAAACCCAAATAAAACCGAACTCATCCTAATACCACTCTACCAATATCTTTTACCCTTGTAAAGATCAAGTGGCCCAAAGTAAGGTCTAATGAAAACAAATATATTTATTTTCTTGAGAATATATTTCTGGTGATCTCCATGGTTGGCTCAGTATTAATTTTATGCCACTAAACTGTTTGTACTACATTTTATTGGTTAATTAGGGTCTAAATGTAGTATTATTGACACCTAGCCGTTGCACACTTCATTAGTATGAAACAGGCCAACTGCTTTAAGAGAAAAAAAACAAAGGCACCTTTGCGATAGGAGTTTAATTTGAGTTGGGTTTGGTTATTAAATTCAAGCCTTTAAAGTTAAGAAAGTAATTAAACAAGACTAATACACAATTTATTACTTAAAATAAGAGTGAACCCGGAGCAGGAACCACTATTTATACTGACATGGAAAATCAGTTGTTCAGTTTTAACACATGGGAGCTTCCATTTCTGCAACTGTTGTAGCAGTATTGGCTTTCTGTCTTTTGCATCAAATCCAAGGGAAAATTGCCTTTGGTGGTGGTGATAATATTAATGCAACGAAAAATGTTTTAAGGATTGGTACTGGTAGCTGTGACATTTTCCAGGAAATGGGTTTATGATGGGTCTTATCCTCTCTACACTTCAACTGAACGTCCCTTCGTACAGAAAGAGTTTAATTGCCAAAACAATGGACGACCAGACAATGAGTATCAAAATATAGATGGCAACTGATTCATGCCAGATACCGAGGTACGTATATGTACACATACGTACATACGTTTTCTTTGATCTCTGTTGATCTTCTGTGAAGTCTTGGCGTGCGATAATTTCATTGCATGCGCTGCCTCCAATTCTAATACAAATAATCGTCTAGCTAGTACGACTGGAGACCTATCTTGAAGAGAGTTGGGGTTCTATCGTTAAACCATTGACAATATAAAGAGTAATTCAGGTATTTATAAGTACATGCAAGGTCCCTCTTCTCCCCGACGTGTGATTCAACTCTCAACAGAAAATATCAAAAGCCTAAACCTTATCTGCAAGTCAGATTACTTAATGAAACATTCCATGCAACTTATTACTACGGTTGCTTTATCATCATTTGTACGTGTAGGATTAGTTACAAAAGTTTTCTTCAAAGATTGAGATGGAAGCGCGTCCTGTTTGTAGGAGACTCGTTGAGCTTGAATCAATGACAGTCTCTTGCACGTATGATTCACAAATCACTACCAGAAGCCTGTTGGTAGATAAACAGCTTCTGAAGTCGAAGGATCGAAGGCAGCAAGAAGCTCTCTAGCATAGCTGCTATCTTCATCGAAGAAGAAATGAAGGGTTTTAGCCTCCAACGGCTAGTTTCAATTTAAATGTATGTGTGATGTGTGAGTGACAAGTGTACACCCAGATTAGATCACTTAAAACCCAAATGAAGGGCTAGGATGTAATCTGGGGTAGTAAGGCTAAAATGGTTGTTAAGCCTCTTGTCAATCACTCTCGTAAACAAGTATGGGTTATGGCAATGCACCTACTTAATGAAGTAATGGCTGATGCCTTCTGCACAACCTTGAAGCTGTCAGAAACATCTCCAAAATTCTCTCTTCTCTGCCATTCTAACCCTAAGAAACCAATCAAACAATCTATCAAAAACACCTAAACAAACAAACTTTATCATGGCCTCAGAGCTTTGTTACTGATCTTACAACTTTCTGGGCGTAATCTGTGCAAGTTGAGATCTTTGGGAGCACCAACGTAGTGTCCTCAACAACAACAATCAACAAACAATCCTGCAAATGAAAGGATCTAGCAGTATCAGTGAGTGAAAAGCTCCAGTCTTTGATGGGGAGAACTATGATTTTTGGAGAATAATAATGACAACCATTTTCAAGTCCTATGATATATGGGTATAAACTACTTGAGATGGAGGCCGATGCTCTAGAGGAGGACCTCATAGAAACACAACTCAAAACACTGAAGCAGAACCAGATGGAGGATGCTAGAGCACTTGGAATCATCCAAGGTGCTGTCTCAGACACCATTTTTCTGAGGATAGCAAATGAAGAGACTACAAAAGGAGCTTGAGAAGTTTTACAGCAAGAGTACAGAGGAGACACCAGAGTCAGAAAGGTAAAACTTCAATCCCTTAGAAGAGATTTCGAGTATACAAGAATAAGGAAAAATGAGTTGTTGAAATATTACTTTACTAGGCTATTTGATGTTGTAAATAAGATGAGAACATATGGTGAAGAACTGCCAAATGAAAGAATTGTCCAGAAACTGTTGATTAGTTTGACTAAGCCTTATGATTCAATAGTGAGTGTCATTGAGGAAACCAAAGACACTGAAACCCTTAGTGTGCAAGATGTAACAGCATCCTTAAGAGCTTTTGACCAAAGATTCGAGAGGCATGCTGATTTTGCCACTGAGAAAGAATTTCAATCACTCTTTATTGGATCTAGTAGTCAAGCTAGTGCAACCAAATAAAAACCAAAGTAGAAGGGCAAGACCAATAAATGGGAAGGAAAGGGGTATCAAAACCCTAGACCTAACCAAGGAAACAACTCAAATGAAGGTCCAAGAACCAAGCAATAATGCAAGCATTGTGACAAATTCCAACTCGGGGAGTGTTGGTTCAAGGATAAGCCTAGATGTCACAAATGTAACAAGTTCGGGCACATTATGAAAGATTGCAGATCAAGAAATGTGCAGCAAGTGAACTGTGCAAATCAAGTTGAAAAAGAAACAAATGTGTTATGTGCTTTCAATGCAAAGGTGGAGAAAAACAATGAAGTGTGGTACATTGACAGTGGCTGCAGCAACCATATGACTGCACATGAGTCATTACTCATTGATATTGACACAAACTTCACTCGAAAAGTGAGAATGGGGAATGGAAACATTGTCAAAGCCACTGGAAGAGGAACTCGGGTCATTAACACCAAGAAAGGAAGAATATGCATAAGGGAAGTGATGCTAGTGCTTGGATTGGATGGGAACCTACTTAATGTTGGTCAACTGATGAAGCATGGCTATTTTCTACTCTTTAGGGGAACTGTGGTTGAGAACTATGATGATGGGTCCCTATCAAAGTGACTAGAGTGGAAGTGAAAAACAAAAGCTTTCCACTTATGTTCAAGTACTTAGAAGAGGTGGCAAGGAAAACAAGTGTGACAGGTTCAATGAAGCTATGGCACAAAATGCTTGGTCACTTAAACATGACAAGTCTTAGAAATTTACAAAAGCATGAAATGGTACAAGGTATACCAAAGTTGGATCAATGCAGTGAAACCTGCGAAGGGTGTGTGTTTGGAAAGCATCACAGTGATCCATTTGAAGCTGGAAAGGCTGGGATGGCAACAAAGCTACTCGAATTGATTCACACGGATGTGTGTGGACCAATGCAAATAACAACAATAAGTGGAAATAGGTATTTCCTAACCTTTATTGATGACTACTCACGGATGTGTTGGGTGTATTTCATGAGGTTTAAGTATGAGGTTTCACAATATTCAAAAAGTTCAAGGCAATGGTGGAATTGCAAAGTGGATATCAAATCAAAAGACTAAGAAGTGATAGGGGAGGAGAATACACCCTTCTTGAGTTTAAGGCATTCTATAAAGATGTGGGGTTGGAGAAGCAACTCATTAGGACATATTCACCACAAGAGAATGAGATTGTAGTAAGGAAGAACAAGACTATAGTCGAAATGGCTAAATCTATGATGCATGAGAAGAACATGCCCTATACATTTTGGGGTGAAGCTGTGAACACCTCAGTGTACCTATTGAATAGGTGCCGTACTAAAGCATTGGACAAGAAGACTCCATTTGAAGTGTTTAGTGGCAGAAAGCTATCTGTGAAGCACCTGAGAGTGTGTTGGCTTAGTGTACTATACCCACATTCCTAAACAATTAAGGTATAAGTTGAAGAAATCAAGCAACAAGGGTGTTTTTGTGGGCTATGGTACCAGTGAAAAAGGGTACAGAGTTTACAATTTGTCAACTCAGAAGATAATTCTATCAAGGGATGTTATCTTTGATGAAGACTCAACATGGAATTGGGAAACAAGTGTGGAAAAGAAAGACAATGTCTCTCTACAACTTGACCTCAACAATCAACAAACAAGGAAGCCCATGGAGACCTTAATTCAAGAAGAAACCACAGAGAAGGTGACACACAAAGGACTCCACAGCAAGCAAGCATGAGTCAACAACCAAGTTAATCACAGACAACCACTTCAAGTTCAACTCCAGTGAGGTTGAGAAGCTTGAATGACATTTATGCCACATGTAATTACTATGTATGGATCCAAAAATATATGAACAAGCTAAGAATGATAAGGCTTGGAAGAAAACATTGAAGGAAGAACTTGAAATGATTAAGAAGAATGACACTTGGGAACTTGTCAATCGACTAAGTGACAAACCTGTGATTGGAGTAAAATGGGTGTACAAAGTCAAGCTTAACCTAGATGGTTCTGTGTAGAAGAACAAGGTAAGATTGGTAGCTAAAGGCTACTCACAGAAACCTAGTGTAGACTTCAATGAAACCTTTGCTCTAGTTGCAAGGTTAGACATCATAAAGACCTTAATAGCCCTAGCAGCCAAGAAGGGTTGGAAGCTACATCAATTGGATGTCAAATCTACATTTCTAAATGGAGTGCTAGAGGAGGAGGTGTTTGTGGAACAACCTCAAGGGTTCACAAATCAAGGGCTTCCAGATAAGGTGTACAAGCTAAGGAATGTACTCTATGGCCTAAAACAAGCTCCAAGGGCTTGGTATAGTGAGATTGATTCTTATTTCACTGAGAAAGGATTTCAGAAAAGTCCTAGTGAAGCTACACATTACACCAAAACTGAAAGCAACAACAAGACCCTTATTGTTTCAATCTATGTGGACGATGTGTTCTGCATTGGAAATGATGCTGCAATGATTAAAGAGTTCAAAGAAGAAATGATGAAGTGGAATAAAAGGACTAGCCTATGCCTCTTGCATCATTTTCTTGGCATTTAGGTAATTCAAGAAGTAAACAGCATCTTCATTCATCAAAGGAAGTATGCTGAAACCTTACTTGAAAGGTTTGGTTTGAAGGGTTGCAAACTGGTCTCTACACCTCTAATTGCAAATGAAAAGCTTGAGAATGATGATGGAAGTGAATATGCATATGCTAGTCTTTACAAGAGCATTGTTAGCAGTATATTGTACCTAATTACAACAAGGTCGGATCAAATATTCTCAGCAAGCTTACTTTCTAGGTTCATGCAAAATCCTAGCAAGATACATATGGGGACAACTAAGAGAGTACTAAGATATGTGCAAGGAACACTTGACTATGGAATCAAGTATGAAATGAGGAAGTCAACTATCCTAATTGGATTTTGTGACAGTGACTGGGGTGGCAGTGAAGATGATAGTAGAAGTACATCTGGCTATGCTTTCACCTTTGGATCAAGGGTATTTTAATAAGCCTCTGTGAAGCAACAAAGTGTGGCACTGTCCACAGCCGAGGTAGAGTACATGAGTGCATCAGAAGCAACAACTCAAGCTTTTCGACTAAGGTTTATACTCAAAGATTTTGGCGAATTGCATGTTGATGCCACACCACCTCTATGTGACAACACCTCTGTAATTGCCATGACCAAAAACCCAGTTTTTTCATCAAAGAACAAAACACATCAAGAGAAGATATCATTTCATCAGAGAGGCATTGCAGGATAACACAATCAAGCTAATTTATTGCAACACAGAAGATCAGATCACAGACATTTTCACAAAAGCATTACCGAATGAGAGATTCAATTACTTGAGGGGATTGCTCGGAATGACTCCCAAAAGTAATTTAGAAGGGAGTGTTGGAAGCTAAACAGCTTCTGAAGTCAAAGGATCAAAGGCAGCAAGAAGCTCTCGAGTATAGCTGCTATCTGCATCGAAGAAGAAAGAAGAAATGAAGAGTTTTAGCCTCCAACGGCTAGTTTCAATTTAAATGTATGTGTGAGCGTGTGAGTGACAGGTGTACATTCCAGATTAGATCACTTAAAACCCAAATGAAGGGTTAGGATGTAATCTAGGGTAGAAAGGTTGAAATGGTTGCTAAGCCTTTTGTCAATCACTCTCGTAAACAATTATGGGTTATGGCAATGCACCATACCCTACAACATTCACCTACTTAATGAAGTAATGGCTAATGCATTCTGCACAGCCTTGACGCTGTCAGAAACATCTCCAAAATTCTCTCAATTCTCTACCATTCTAACCCTAAGAAACCAATCAAACAATCTATCAAAAACACCTAAACAAACAAACTTTATCAAAGCCAAGTACTTAGAGGCCTATTTGAACTCAAATTTCCAGTAAGACTTAATTAGCTGGCCAGATATATAGTTTTTCCTCTTGTCTCTCGTCAATTTTCTATTAAGCCAAGTGGGATCAAATTGATGACCTATTTTAATCCTAAAGCATTGCCATCACACTCCCACTTTGAACGAATACGACGTCTCGATCATGCTCTCGCACAATGCCTTTCTAGTAGATATTGTCCTCGAGGGAAGCTAGCGTGTTGTAGTGCTCGATTCAATTCAAAGTGGAAATTTTTGGAGAAGCTTTGACGTCTTGGTCTTTGATACATGGCACTGGTGCCTTCATACGGGAAGGAAATAACCGTACGTTAGAAAAAATAAAATAAATATATATATATATATATATATATATATATATTTTGTTTTGGCTTCATGGAGTTGGTAGAAATTACAAAATTATTAAAAGTTGTACATACATACATAATACAAGTACATGCTATTGAGAGATCTAAACCAGTCATAAGTTAGTTACAAAAGAAAATAGATGGTTGTGGTATTTGTGTAATTAATTGTAGAAGATAAGGGTACTAATGTAATGAGCATGTGTGGCTATATATATTCCTGTGTTCAGTCAATTAAGATTAATAAATGAAAAATATCATCTTAACATTTTCTACATGGTATCAGAGCCAACCGCCTCACGACATTCTTCGATCCTTCATTTCTTCTGCTCTGTTTCTCTGATTTCGTTTCAATTCGATCGAATTTCTTCATTGATCTGATTTTTGTAATCGATTTCGTCATTCTTTTTTATCGATTTCTTCTGTTTCTCATGGCTTCTCCCTCTGAGTCTTCTTCTCCGATGAACTTACCGCCATTGCAAAACCCTAATTCTTCTGCAAATTTTCAATCTCAAAATTCTTATATGTCTCTTACGATCCAAAATATCGGTAGCATGGTGCCAATCAAACTCAAACGCAATAATTATCTCTCATGGTGTGCGTTATTTGCTTTGATCTTGCCCAGGTACAAGCTTCTTGGGCCCGTTGATGGTTCTAAGCAATGTCTAGCTCCACTTCTCCCAAATCGGTCTCTGAATCCAGCGTTTGAACAGTGGTTTGAAAAAGATCAAAACCTTTTGATCTGGCTTAACTCGACTCTCTCTGAAGATCTCATTCCCTTCACGGTAGGCGTTTCCACATCTCGAGAGCTCTGGCAAAAGCTTGAACAACGGTTTGGTGGAGTTTCTGATGCTCATATCCACCAGCTTCGCACTCGTCTTCAGTCAATTCAAAAAAGATCTCAATCCATCTCGGAATATTTGCAATAAATCAAGGAAATTTCATATTCTCTAAATGCTGCTGGTGCACTTATCTCTGATACCTCATTGCAGCGACTCTTCATGGTCTTCCTGATGAATTTGAGTCATTTATTGACTCTATCATGATGCGATTATCGTCTATGACTCTTGATGAATTGCATGGTCTGTTGTTGACAAAAGAGATTTCTATGGCTCCTCGCAAGCACATTACTGCTACTGAGCCCTTTCAGGCTTTCTCTATTCAATCCCCAGGCACCTTTGCTGCCCACGCCTTCTTGTCCGCCTCTTCAATCATCTAATTGTTACAACTCTACTCGAGGTCGGAACAATCGCAATTTTCCAGAGGAAATCACAATTTCACTCCTAATCGTGGCAACTTCACTGGTGCTCATCGTGAGAGTCAGCCTCGTGCATCTTATCCAGGCTCCCGGTCTAACAATCACGATTTTTCTTTTAATCACAAGACTCCATGTGAAATCTGTGGTTCTACCAGCCACGAAGCTATTGACTACTTTGACAGGATGAATCCTGAGATCTTTGGACGGGTGCCCTGAAGGAAAAATTTTGTCCTAGCTAAGAACATTTGAACACATATGCAAACTAATAACACTTTAAAGTAGGCATGCATTAAAAAACAATTCTAAAACCCATGACTTTCAAAGCCTAGAGAATGGTGAACCATAAGAGTCTTTAACAACATTAAAGAGAAGGAAGGATTTGAGATTCATTACCCTTGAAACTCATCCTTGTTTACACAAGGGATTCACCCAAGTGGAGGGCCTTCAAGTCACCTCCTAGCTCCTTGGATCTTACTTGTGATTTTCTTCTTTGTTGATGCTCCTTTGCTCCTTGAGGATATGAGGAAAGGATCTCCAAGAACACCAAAGATTTGGTGTCTCTAAGTCTCCACACCAAGGATGTAGCGTGAAGAGAAGATGGATGACTTAGAGAGTTTTTTATGCTAGTAAAAACCCTCTAAGTAGCCGGCCTCTATGGAGAAAAAGAGAGAAAAAGTTTCTCCTCTTTGCCTCAAGAAAACATTAGTGAGAGAATGGCTATAAAGTTGCTTTTATACCACTTCACATATGAGTGGCAAACTTGCAATTAACCCAAGTTTGCTACCCCTTCACCCTAGGCCGGTTTTGGCTTTGTTTTTGGGTTAATTTCCATTTAATTTTTAGTTGTCACACAACCTAAACTCAATGGGCCTTGTGGACCAAAACCCTTTTGGGCCCCGAAACCCAAAACCAACTTAAAAGCCTAATACGAACCTTTCGTATAATTAATTAACTAATTAATTAATCTTTACCATTCTCAATTAAACCATTTAATTGCTTATCCATCTCTTTTATATCTTCACATTCATCCTTACTCGGTGTACAATCCATTAGGTTCCATTTAGCGAGGCAGTGGGCGATTGTTACTCTTAACGATCGATTGTGAATTGAAACTACATTTCAATTCTCCCTTTGATGAAGATTAGTGTTTGCTAATCCTCAGGGCTTCCACAAACCATGAGTGACACCTAGCAGTATGTCATGGCTATCCAAGCTAAGTAGAAGTGGTTGGAGAACCTATCCAGTTACAACTACAATGCAATACGGTCATTCTCTAATACAATACTCTTGATCACATTATTTAAGTGATAGTTTGTTTCATGTCTACTATCCAATGTGATACTTCTCTATATGATTCAATTGAATATGATTTGGAACAAACTTCCTAAGTCATATTCGTATGCTTTGGCCAAAGACTCTCGAATCATATCTCAGAGTATTCTCCTTCCACCATGGAAGGTTAAAGATCCCTTGTTGTGCATTCATATGCCTACATGACTAGATAGCTTGACCCCAACAATGTCGTGGACACTCTCGATGGAATGTTTTTGACATGATCAAAGATCAAGGACCTAACCATTAGACATCTATGATGCCTCAGGTCAAATGACTACTTTGCATATTGCAACTTACGAGGTCTCACATGACATGTATGTTCGAACTCTCTTTTGATCGTAGTTCAGTGTACTCAATTACCTTTTGAGCACTTATGTGTTTGTCTCAGTGTCCAACACTAAATGACTTGAGACCAGTCATACTCACGCTTGAGTTAACATAACACATACTAACCTTAGCGGATTGTCAATGCCTAATTGGCAATCCTATGGCTAGGAACGTTTCAGGAATGAACATAAGAGAAAGGTCTCGTTAATCCAACTCACTTAGATCACTTCTCTCTTAGATTAAATACATTCCTTGGATTCCCTTATTGCTTAAACACATAATACAATAAATAGTGATTAACAATAAGCTTTACCCTCTATTAAACATATTATAGTTTAACACAATAAGTATTCCAAAAGTTATTACATCAAATGAGTGGCTTTGTGGGCATACTTCCAACATGCCCCCAGTCAAACTTGCTGCTCTTTGTGCTCACTACTTATCTAAACCATCCCCATCTTGGCTATTAGACTCTGGAGCCACATCCCATATCACTAATGACATTGCCAATCTCTCTGTTGCTTTTCCTTACATTGGTGAAGACAAGGCTTATATCTGAGATGGTAAAGGTCTGTCTATTCATCATATTGGTAACTCTTCTTTAAATACATCTCATACTTCATTCAAGTTGAGTAATGTATTAGATGTACCTGTTATGAAACACAATCTATTATCTGCCTACCAGTTTTTAAAAGATAATAATTGTGCCTTAACTCTTGATCCTGATGGATCCACTTTAAAGGATCGTGTTCGGGGAAGACGCTTTTGCAGGGACAAGTTAAGGATGACTTCTATCCTCTTCAAGGTTCAAGCAATCACACTTCTTCCTTACCTTTGGGTTTAATAAGTGTCAAAGCTCCTGTACAGATTTGGCATCGAAGATTGGGTCATTCATCTTCCTCTATCTTTTGCAAGGTTATTTCTGGCAATAAGATTGTTATGCAAGGCAAGACTCCTGGTGATCTTTTCTGTTCTAATTGTGCTTTAGCTAAGAGTCACAAGCTTCCTTTTGGATCTGCTAGTTCTACAACAACTCAAAGCCTTCAATTGTTACACTGTGATCTTTGAGGTCATGTCTCTATCACTTCACCTAGTGGTTTTAAATACTATTTGTTGCTAGTTGATGATAACAGTAGATATAGCTGGTTGTTTCCATTAAAGGCTAAATCTGATGCCTATTCTACTTTTGTTGTATTCAAACAATATGTGGAAAATCTACTTGGAAATAAAATCAAGGATGTACATTCAGATTCAGGGGGTGAATTCATTGGTGCTATGTTTCAGTCTTTTCTTCGTACTCATGGTATTGTTCATCAATTAACCTGTCCTCACACACCTAAGCAAAATAGGTGTGCTGAACGGAAGCACATACACATTATGGAAACTGCCAAAACATTGCTTGTTGCTTCTCATGTTCCATATCTCTATTGGGTGGAAGCTTTCTCCACGGCTGTGTATCTTATTAACCGACTACCAATTTCTGGTCTCTCTCAATCTCCTTGGGAATTGCTTTTTTTCAAGCCACCAGATTACTCTCGACTTAAAGTCTTTGGCTGTCGATGCTTGCTGTGGCTCAAACCTTATACTCATTCCAAGTTAAATGTTAAGAGCAAGAGTTGTATCTTTCTGGGATATAGTTTACAACATAAGGGGTATCGATGTCTTGATCCAGTCACTAGTCGTATCTATATTTCCAAACATGTGCAGTTTGATGAAGCAACATATCCTTTTCAGACTCTAGTTAACTCTGATGTTCCTTCTGAATCTGTTTCAGCTCATCTGGATCTGCAGTTCTCTATCTCTCATAGCACCATTGTTTCTTCTGGGTCAGATTTGTGTCCTACCTCTGGTTGTTCTCCTTCCGGTCAACATATTGGCCATACTCAAGATTTCATTTCTCCAAATGCTGCACCATGTCCAGACTCTCAAATTGCTGCACCACTCTCTTCTAATGCATCATTTCTATCCCTGCCTTCTACTAATATTCACCATATGGTCACTCGATCTAAAGTTGGTATCTTCAAACCCAAAGTATATGCTGCTACCAAACATCATATTCCCTCTGATATTGACTTTCTTCCCACTACATATTTGCAAGCCTCAAGACATACCCATTGGAGATTTGCCATGTAAGCTGAGTTTAATGCTTTACAATCAACTGTTGGAAATGTGCCCTAAAACCAATCATATGATGATACTTTACGGACATTTCACATGATTAAACTAATCTAGTTTAATATCAAGGGCAAAGATTATTGTTTGAGCGATCTCATATAAATGTTATATGCTTAAACAATAAAGTCCAAGGAATATGTGATTGGGAGAATGCGATCTAAATAGTTAGATTCATGAGACCATTCTTTCGTAGACACATCCTAAACGTTCCTGATCATAGGATTGCCAATTGGGCACTGACAGTCCGTTAAGATCAGTACGTGCTATGACTTCTCTCAGGGAGAGTGACTAGTCTCGAGTCATTGGTGTGAGTGACACCAAGACAAGTACGTAGGTGCTCAATAGAGAATGAGTTCACTGAACACGATCAACGACGAGTTCTCATATTCATGTCACGTGAGAACTCATGGTTAGGATAATGCAAATTAGTCCTTTGACCTGAGGCATCATAGTTGTCTTGTGGTTAGGTCCTTGATCTTTGATCGTGTCAAATGGCATTCCTTTGGAGTGTCCACGGCAGGGTTGGGGTCAAGCTATCTAGTCATGGAGACAAGTGAATGCGCAACAAGGGATCTCTAACCTTCAAACCGTTGAGGGAGAATACTCTATGATATGATTTAGAATCTCTGGCCAGAGTATGAATGAGATGTTGGAATGCGTTCCATATCACATTCAAGGTAATCATATAAGTGCAAGATTCACATTGGATAGTAGACATGAATCAACTATCAAGCCAAACAATGTGGTCAAGAGTATTGTATTAGAGAAGGACCGTATTGCATTTGTAATCCTAAACTGAATAGGTTCTCCACCTCTTCTGATTAGCTTGGGTAACCATGATATGCTGCTAGGTGTCACTCATGGTTTGTGGAAGCCCTAAACGTGTGTAAACACTAAAGGGAGAATTGAAAGTTAGTTTCAAATTCACAATCGATTTAAAAGAGTTTGAATCGCCCACTGCCTCGCTAAAAGGAACCTAATGGATTGTACACCGTGTAAGGTAGAGATTGAAGATTCAACGGAGATGAGTAAGAATAATTAAATAGTTTAATTATTTATGGCAAGGATTAATTAATATGATTATTAATCAAACGAATAAGTTCGTTAAAGACCTCGGGATGGTTTTGGACCTTAAGGCCCAATGGGCTTCGAACGTCAAGTCCATTGACTTAAGTTGTATGACAACTTAATAAATAATGTTTTACAAAGGCCCAAATGCTCCAAAAATATCCCTAAGGCCGGCCACAATGTAAGGGTAGCAAACTTGGACTTATTTACAAGTTTGCCACTCAAATGAATTAAGGTATAAATTTGATTTTATAGCCAAAATTCATAAGGGTTGTTTTTGGGGAAATTAGAGAGATGAAATGCTCTCCCTTCTCTCTAGAAATGGCCGGCCCCCTTTGGAGGGATTAGCTAGCAATCCTACTCCTCCAAGGTCACTCATCTCTTCTTAAATCATACCTTGGTGTAGAAACTTAGAGGTTCTCAATTTTGAGAACTTAGAGAACCTATCCTTTCTATATAAATCCATAGATTTAAGATGCAAGGAATGAAGGCCCTCTCTTTGGGTGATTAGCCTTTGCTTAAGCAAAGAGGAATCTACAAAGGTATAAATCTCAACTCACTTTGATTTGAGTTGTTTAAAGGTTCACCAATCTACTAGGCTTTGAACATTCATGGTTAATGTTTTGTTTTTAAGTATATGCAAGCATGATTCCGCCTTTAATTTGTTAATTGCATGCTAATGATATTGCTTAAATGAACATGATCTTCCAAAATAATCCTTCATCAACCGGCACCTGGACTCTTGTTCCTCTATCCTCATCTTACAATGTTGTTGGTTGCAAGTGGGTCTTCCGAATAAAGAAGAAATCTGATGGTACTATTGACAGATTTAAAGCTCGTTTGGTTGCCAAAGGGTATCATCAGCATGAAGGCATTGAATTTCAAGAGACCTTCAGTCCTGTGGCTAAACCAATCACTATTCGGGTCATTTTGTCCCTTGCTGTGCAGTTCCATTGGTTTCTAAATCAGCTAGACATCAGTAATGCCTTTCTTTATGGTGATTTACAGGAAGATGTCTACATGCAGTAACCTCCAAGTTTCACTAATCTCAGTATGCCACATCATGTCTGCAAATTAAGGAAGTCCCTTTATGGACTCAAACAAGCCCCCCGCGCTTGGTTTGATAAACTTTTTCAAGTTCTTCTTCAGCTTGGTTTCACATAATCTTCCTCAGATGCTTCCTTATTTGTCCTCCACCGTCCTACTCCTGTCTTGGTGCTTGTGTACGTTGATGACATCTTAGTCACTGGACCCGACTCTTCCACCTGCAATTACTTCATTCAACAACTCAGTGCTGTTTTTCCAGTCAAGGATTTGGGTCCCCTGCACTACTTCCTTTGCTTAGAAGTTCAATGATCCTCCATAGGTCTCTTCCTTCATCAAACTAAGTATTTACTTGATCTTCTCAGAAAAACTAATATGGATGGTGCCAAGCCTTGCTGTACTCCTATTGGTTCTACTAAATTGGATCACACTGGTCCTCTTTTGTCTAATCCAACCGAGTACAGGTCCATTGTAGGTGGTTTACAGTATTTGACATGGACGCGTTCTGATATTTCCTTTGATGTGAATCAAATCTGTCAGTTCATGCATGCTCCTCGTGACCAACACATGCAAGCTGCAAAACAAGTTCGTTATCTCAAGGGTACTGTATCTGAAGGTTTATGGTTCAAAAAGGGTGCTACTACTCTCACAGCCTTCTCAGATGCAGACTGGGCTGGCTGTCCCTTTGATCGGCGCTCCACTAGTGTCTATAATGTTTTTCTGGGATCCAATCTTATCAGTTGGAGTGCCAAGAAACAAGCTAATGTGGCACAGTCATCAACCGAAGCTGAATAACGTTCTCTTCCACACACTGCAGCTGAACTGACTTGGATCTGCAAAATATTTCTTGACATTGGTTTTCCTCTCTCTCAGATTCCCATTCTCTAGTGTGATAATATTTCAGCAATCTCTCTTGCCTCTAATCCGGTCTTCCATGCTAGAACTAAACATGTCGAGATCAACTACCATTACATTCGAGAGCTAGTTTTGGCTAATCTTATCAAGGTTAACTTTGTTTGCAGCCCGGATCAGTTAGCTGACATTCACACCAAATCCCTTTCCAAAGGCTGATTCACTTATCTTAAATCCAAGCTTCCCCTTGGTTCCTCTGTTGATCCCCAGCTCAGCTTGAGGGGGTGTATTGAGAGATCTAAATCAGTCACAAGTTAGTTACAAAAGAAAATAGATGGTTGTGGTATTTGTGTAATTAATTGTAGAAGATAAGGGTACTGATGTAATGAGCCTGTGTGGCTATATATATTCCTATGTTCAGTCAATTAAGATTAATAAATGAAAAATATCCTCTTAACATTTTCTACACATGCATGGTTTGGTGGATCCGAAAAACAATATATAATATTGCAGGTGGGATTTTGTTCGATACGAGGGACGGACACACAAAGACATGGATCGCAGGTGGCTTACGAGACAGCTCTGAGGACATGGGTAAGATGGGTGGATTCCAGTGTTGATTTTAATAAGACTCGGGTCTTCTTCCAAGGTGTTTCTACAGATCACATGAAGTAATTAAGTAAAATATTTTCATAATTTTGGGTGTTTAGTAAACGGACATTTTAGTTTAAACGTATATAGGTCAGTACATTAATGTTTTATATTTTCAACTTTGGTTAATAAAAACGGATAAATTTATTTTTACTAATGTAAATTGTTTGAAGGTCAAAGTAAATCTTCGTATCTACATCCAATGACTCTTGGTCTGCCTGATGAGTCCATATTCGTATGGCGCATATTTGGAATTTCAACCTTCATTAAGCATTTCTTCTCATGCAAATGGTGGATTGCCGCCAATGACTTTAGAAATACCACTTGTATTCACTGTTCTAAAAATCCCCGCCTAGCGCCGCCTAGGCCCCGCCTAGGCGCTAGGCCCCAGCCCGCCGCCTCGATTAATGCTAAGGGCGCCTAGACCTGCTGAGGCATCACCTAGACCGCCTAGGCACCCGACTAGACCGCCTAGACCCGCCTAAACACTTGCCTAGGTCGCAACTCACTTAGACAAAAAATAGATAACTTTCATTTTGCATGTTGTTTTTTTCCAATAAATTGTAAGAGACTCGTTGCATACTTAAATGAACACACATTATATCCTTGTTTCACATGTTTTCATTATGTTTCAATACTTCATAATATATATGCATTCTATTTTGTAGTTTATGATGAAATTATATATATTTCAAGTATAAGCAGACACTTATTTACATGAAATATGATTGATTTACTTAAATCCGCCTAGTCCGCCTAGGCCCCCGCCTAGGCCCCGCCTAGCCGCCTAGGCACTAGGCCCCAGCCCGCCGCCCGACTAGCGCCTAGCGACTTTTAGAACCTTGCTTGTATTTAAACGAAAAACATTTTTGCCCATATCATGATTGGCTTGATCTTTCTTTCTATTTGTGCTAAAATATGATCATATAGTCCAGGAGAATGGGGTGATGTAAAGTCAGAGAACTGCCGAGGACAAACACAACCACTGTTGGGGGCACAGTATCCAGGAGGTTCACATCCAGCAGAATTTGTTCTGAAAAAGGTTTTGCGCAGAGTGTTTAAGCCAGTTCATTTGCTCAACATAACAACACTTTCACAACTACGAAAAGATGGTCACCCTTCAGCCTATGGATATGGCGGCCGCCGCCAATGAACTGATAACTTTTTTTTCTCCTTATACATATAATCATTTTAAAACTAATATTAGAGAACACGAAATGCATGTTTGATTAAATAACGGAGATATTTGCTCATTTGTCTCTAAAACTTTTATTTTAGTTAATTACAGCCAAATTTAATTGTTTTTAGCTACGTTCTCGAAATTTGATTTTGATCTCATTCTGTTTTCTGTAACTCAAAATTTGTCACTAATTTATTCTCTGAAACTAAAAATTCGCCCCACTTTACCATGTTTTCATTTTTTTTTATCACATAGCTGCTAAAGTTGCTGATGTGGATGGATAAAATTGTAATAGCATAGGCTTATTTTTAGCTACGCCATCTAGAACTCAACTTTGATCCTACTTCACCCACTGAAACTCAAAAGTCGTCATTTTACTCATTGGGGGAGTCGGAAACTTACAATGATAAGGTCAAGAAATAGCTTTCACAAATCGATCATACTTTCATTTATAATTGTTCATGACATATTCTCGTATTTTGAAAACGTCAAATTACAACATTTTCTCAGTAGAATTAAGTACATGTTTCTCAATGTGTACAACCAAGGTAATATTCAACCATTGATCTCCTGTCCCATTATGATGTGATTTCTTTACAATATTCATCACCAAAAATCCTCTTTCAACTGAAGTCATCTTGACAGGTAAAATCAATGTTAATTTGACAAGCGAGTTCAACAAGAGATATTCTCTATCTTTCTTTGTCTTCACCAAGTTTTGGGCAAGACTATTAATTTCTTTTAATCCAGAAAATTCATATGCAAACGCATGTCACAAATATCATTCGTTATACTCCTACAAAGGACTTATATGGAATTTGAAAGGTTTCCTAGTATCGTTTATCCTACCACTACCGACCCAATCTCACCAAGTGAGAATTCCCTCCTCCCTTCCTCAGTATCGACCTTCTCTCTCTCTCTCTCTCTCTCTCTCTCTCTCTCTCTCTCTCTCTAAGATTGATTTGCTATCGTGGAATTGGAGCAAATTCCATTATGTGGGTTTCATTTGGGTGCACAAGGCTAATCAATTTCACTTTTTTTTTCTTTTCAGATCTCTGCAGCTCAAGCATAGCAACCCAAAAAAATTCTAATCCTGAATTTCTCCGTTGAAACTTAATATTTTATGATTGTTGAATGTTGATGCATAATGGAAATTTATAATCAAATTCATTGGTACATGTGGCATAGCATTATTGGGTGGTGGGTTCCACATATGTTCTACGAGTTACTTTTGAGTTCTAGGGAGAAGATAGAGAGTCCACAAATTAAAGTGGAGCAAATATTAAATTTTAGGGAGTAAAGTGATGACTTTTGAATTTCAGGAGGTAAAGTTTGCTTAGCGAGTAGGCTCGGTTTAGCTTAATGAAATGGAGATTTTTCCAACAAGAGGCACACAACAACTCAACCTTGGGAAGAGGCACACACAAGGTTACTATGAATTTATGAGTGAACCAACCGCTCTTGCTATCAAAAGAAAGAATGATTCAAATCAGGGAACCAGCATGGTTGAACCCCTAATTCTTCATGAGATGTCTTTGCCACAAAAATTTTGGTATAGCCAATTATGTACATTCAATGTACTCTACGGATAAAGGAATACATAGAGTTGAACATAATAATAAAAAATTGAAAGATTTTGTTCAAATTATTCGTTTGGAAATTTTCCGAAAAGCTAATCATATGTTATTCTCTCCATTGGAACAATAGGGCCATTATGCTCATTACTAAATTTGTTGAAGAGATGAAATATAATCAAGGTATATTTTTTGTATCAGAGATTGAATCGATTATCAGAAGAAGAATTAGGCAAAAGATTAGGATACATTATGAGAAAACAAAACTTCCATCGAAGAGAAGCAAATGAAAGGCTTTCATAAAATTCTTGTAGAATTGAGAATGAAAACTTGATGCAGCTATACTTTATGTTGATTGAATTGTTCTACTTGTTCTTCACTTTCAATTTTTTGGGATCATTTTTTTCCTAAACAGAAATAAATGCAGGCATAAGGTTTCTCCGGGTTGTTGAATGGTAGCGCAATTCTTTAAGCAATGACTTCTTCTTAGAGGTATAGCAATTTTACTCATCCATATCAACAACTTTAACAGTTATTTGACACAAGAAACAGTAACATGGTAAAATGTAGTGAATTTTGAGTCTAAGGGAGTAAAATAACTTTTGAGTTACAAGAAATAAAGTCAGATCAAAATCGAGTTACATGAGGTGTAGCTAAAAATAAGCATTTTAATAAATAGCTAAATCTCATAGTTGTTAAAATTTTGAATTTTCCATCCTTCTTTGTCACATGAGAAACTTAAGTGGAATTAAAATAAGTGAATATTACCTTTTTCTAACAAAAAAAAGAAAAAGAAAAAGAAAATAAACTTCTCACAATGTGCTATCAATAATTTGGTGTTAAAGACTTCTCATTACATCCAGAGTGTAATATCACTATAATGGAAAAAAGTATGGTATGAAGTGAAACTTAAAGCTCTCTGAATATTTATACAAAACATATATGATAATATTTTTATTAGAAACAATATTTTATATTAAGAGAGGGAGAATTTGAACTCAGCATGCAGTGGGTTGAGCAACATGGTTGTGAAATCCCATTCCTGGATTTCACTATTGTAATTTATGTATTTTGTGTTTGAAGGATTTTATATTATTTTCACGAATTTAAATTAATTTTGGATTTTAATTACTTAGTTACAAAGTTCAAATTTTTGGAAATAATTATTTAAAATCTATAGACATTCGGGGGTCACTCTTAATGTTTTCGAATTATGCTCGATCTTATGAGTGCATAGGCAAAAACCGTTTGCAAATTGGAGTTGAAATGAAGAAATTAGAGGTGTTTTAGTTGTAAAATAATAATAAAAAAAGACTAGATGCTGCCAGATGGCAATGGGAGAAACGAAGAAAATGAGAGAAATGAGGGAGAGAGGGAGAGGGACGAATCAGGAAGAGAAGAAATGAGGGAAATGAGAGAGAGAGGGAGGAACCAGCCAAACCCAGACCTTTATCGGATCGTATCTTCCTATTCTGGCCACTGTTGACGATAAGACTAGTGCCATAATGTTCCTTGCTTCAAACCCAGTCGAGCCCTTTACCTCAATTCCACATGTGGATTACTACATTTGACGAACGAAGCACAAAGAACTCACGGCTCGTTGGAAACCCTAGAGTAATTATCTTTCTTTCCGGCATCGATCACGATGGCGCACCACCTGGGGTTAGTAGCCTTCCCTTGTAGGTGTAAAACCTGACAACAATCACTGTCATCAGACCTCCGATTGTGGAGCGGCAAGGCTCGATAATTTATGGCCACCTAGCCGTTTTGATGTGTTTTCAGGTGTTTCTCGGTTGAATTGGACTTTGGCCCAGGTATGAAAGTTGTTCCTTTTGTTGTGTCCTACAATTCTATAAAATTTGGTAGTTTTTGGAGTTAGTCAGAAATTAGGTTTCTGTTCACCAGAAACTGCCGCACGTGGCGGCGCGGGCCAGTGGGCCAAATTTGTCTTTCTAGGCTAAATTTGATATTCTGAAATCAATTTTGATAGTTGTTTGATGTGATTTCGTTGTTTTAGCATAATTTCGTAAATTGCCGCCCCTTGACCTTTGTAGTAAATGATGAACTGACCATTAGATCGTCACCAAATTTTAGTAAAGGATTTGTACGTATTATTTTAGGACCTTAGCAACTTACGGATTGGAAATCCAGTGGGCGGATCTTCCTGATTGATTTACTAGGGTTGATTTTGATCAGTATGTTCTTATTCATTCTTAAATACTAAAATTAGTACTACTAGAGACTATGTAGGGCTTAGTGGGCCTTTATTGGTTAGTGAGTTACCCACTGTTCTAAAAATCCCCCTAGCGCCGCCTAGGCTCCACCCCGATTAAAGCCTAGGCATTTGAAAATTAAGGAAGGACGCCTAGACTTAATGAGGCACCGGCCTAGACCGCTTAGGCACCTGCCTAGCCTACCCAAACTCGCCTAGGCACCTGCTTAGGTTGTGACTCACTTAGATAGAAAATAGATAACTTTCATTTTGTATTTTATTCTTTTCAATAAATTGTAAGAGACTTGCTGAATAGTTAAATGAACACACATTATATGCTTGCTCCCTATGTTTTCATTATGTTTCAATACTTCATAATATATATGTCATTCTATTTTGTAGTTTATGATGAGAATAATTCCATATATTATATACCTCAATTTACATGTATGGGACACCATATTGTGATATATATATATATATATATATATATATATATATATATATGTGTATGTATGTATTTATCTTCTTGATAATATGAATGATATGTATGATAACTGTTATGATAATGTGAGCCTAGAATCCTATTAGAAGTATTCTGTAGAACTTTTATGCTTGTGTGACATGCTAGTTAGTGGCCATGAGAAGTTGATAGTGCAGGTGCCTACGTTGTAATCATAGAGGTAGGGGTAGGTTGTGTGTTAAACTTATTGCACCATGTAGCAGTGGTACATGGATGGTCTTGCTTGGTATATCCACGATAGGGGACCATATGTATTTCAGGGGTGATCATGCTTTGTATATCTGCGATGAGTGATCACCGCCTGCCCTATTAGACTATGCCTATGGTTCTGCTTGGTTTATCTGCAATAGGGGACCATACGTATTCTAGGAGTGATCATGCTTGGTAAATCTGCGATAGATGATTACTACCTAAAACTATGTGATACAATCCTACTTTGTATATCTGCGATGGCGGGCTGTTAGGGGTGATCATACTTGGTATATCCGTCCGTGGTGGGTGATCACTGCCTACATTATTAGACTATGCCTATGGTTCTGTTTGGTTTATCCGCAATAGGGGACCATACGCATTCTAGGAGTGATCGTGCTTGGTATATCTGCAATGGGTGGTCACTACCTAGAGTTAGGATGTGGTCCTGCTTGGTACATCCGCGATGGGGGACCATACGTATTTCAGGGGTGATCATGCTTGGTATATCCGCAATGGGTGATCACTGCTTGCAATGTAGATTATGCTTATGGTTTTGCTTGGTATATCTCTAATGGGGGACCATACGCATTCTAGGGGTGATGAGGATTAGTTGTGCTTGGTACATTTCAGTAGGTGCCATATTTAGTTGGATTCCATTGAGTGGTCCAAAATCCTTGCTATTGCTCATTTCCATAAGGTTAGTCTGTAATTCTAGATTCGAGTGAATGAGAATTACCCACAATAGACCTTGTGAATATAAATTAGATTTACCATGTTGTTACTCATAATCCGAGTAAGGAATTATGTAGAGTTCTTTAATTAAATTCATGAATGATATGTTATCTCATTGATTGATTAATGTAGTTAAATTTTAATACCGTGCATCTTTGATTCGTGAAATTGATTAATTGACGTGATTATGGAACGACGTTGGTTATGATTGTTATTATTATGATTAGATTAGTTGATCAATGTGGCTTGAGAATAATATTGTGCTTTGTTGATTCTTTGATATGTTACATGCTTGGATTAAGGCATCATGTTGAAAACATAGTGATTTATATGATTGATGAAATGGAAATCTTGTCATGTAGGTTGTTTTGCAGTCCTGAATCTAGTAATTCATGCTTGTCAAGTTCCAATAATTGATGGAGAAATGCTATGCCTTTTTGTTAGAACGTATTGTGATAAACGTCGGAGTGCAGTGAAAGGTGAACTACAAATGAATTGATCCATTCTTGGAATACATAGGCAGTCTAACGCAAGGTTAGATGTAGCCATAAAATAAAAGATAATGAATGCGTGGTTAAATCATTGATTGTGTTTTGGTCTTGTCTCGGAGGTGAGACATGATAGATAAATAGGAATATGATAACGTCACGTGTCGATCCTGGATGTATGTTGACATCAGGGTGTGACAATGGTTCTCCACCAACATCATCGATATTCTCCTAATTTAATCAATTATTGCTAGTTGTATGTAATTTTTCACAAAGGTTGTCATCTTAACAGTGGAAACTCTCATATATTACCCTGATTGTATATTAGTTTGTCATATGACTGCTATGGAAAACTATTCTTAATGGAGGAATAACTATTACAACAATTCACCGCTAGTACACACATACAATCATTTGTGATAACGAAAATCTAAAAAATTATATCGAAGCATGTGCTTTATGAATTATGTTAAAACATACACATTAAAAAAGAGAGATAATTTTGCCCACAACTCTTAACAAGTGATTGTGATGCTCAACACTTTATTTATTTCTGTTGAATGAATTTAACTTTTGAAATTTGTATAATAGATATACACATTTTTAAATTTAAATTTATTTAATAATAATAAATAAGGCGGTGTAAAAGTACACTCACAACAAAAAAGGGAGCACGTGCTTTAACAACGAAATACGTCCATGGATAAAAAACGAGCGAGCGAGGGAGGAATGGGCACATGGAGAGAGAGGAAACACAATCTTAAACCGTTAATTGTAGACCAAACGCGTCGCTGTTCTTGATACCTACCAGCTAATGCACTTGGATTGGATTTCACTTGCCAAATAATGAATGGACGTAGGCATGGCAAGATAATCTGGACTTTGTTCCTTTTTTTTAATTTTTTTTAATATATTAAACTATACAATGAGTAACTTAATTTAGTATCAAATTTCTCCATAATTTTTATTATTATTTTTTTTTTAACTTTTAAATTGTAGAAAGGAAAATGAAAGAGAAGAGCACAAGGCAAGTTACTTGGAAAATTTTTAAGTCTTTCAAAATATATGATATTTTATATTGGCATTTTATCTAACGTGGTTTTTTGAGATGTAACTCTTTATTTTGATTCTAAAAGCTAAATTAGTTAGAAGTGGTCCGTAAGATTGTATATTGTTAATTTAACGAAAATATTTCACAAAAGAACAAAAATAATTGGTGGTGGATAATCTCAAAGACTTATTTTATTGATTTTTAAATCTCAAGTGCCAAAATAAAAATTTATGATAATGTCGATAACTATTTTGACTAAAACAAACTTTTATATTTGAACAAATATCTAAAAACTTGTATTATTTAGTACTACGGTTTAGTGATATTCTTATTTATTTGTAAATGAGAGGTCTTCTGAATAAACATGAATTCGAACCACATTATTACAAGCAAATTATGGAATTAAATCCACCTCAATCCTATTAGTATAAATAATATCTTTGTTAAAAAAGATTATAAAAAAAAGGGTAAATTACAAAAAACTACCTCAACTATTGGTGTCACAACACTTTCATACCTCATCTTTAAAATGTGACAATGTCATACCGCATCTTACGAATTTGTGACAATGTCATACCTCCGTCAATTTTTCTGTTAAGTGTTGACGTGGCAAGAGATGGGGACCACTCACTAATACATCTGGATTAAAAAATAATTAAATATATTTTTAATAATTAAAAAATTAAAAAATTAATTTTTTTATTTTTATATTAAATTTTTTTTTTAATTTTTATTTTAAAAAAATTAAATTTTTTTATTTGTATATTAATATTTTTAAAATTTTAATTATTAAAAATATATTTAATTATTTTTTAATCCAGCTGTATTAGTGAGTGGTCCCCATATCTTGCCACGTCAGCACTTAACAGAAAAACTAACAGAAAAATTGACGGAGGTATGACATTGTCACAAATTCGTAAGATGTGGTATGACATTGTCACGTTTTAAAGATGAGGTATGAAAGTGTCGTGACACTAATAGTTGAGGTAGTTTTTTGTCATTTACCCTAAAAAAAAACATTGTGGATCCCATATTTCGGAACAACCTATAAAATCACCTCAGTCACATAAAAGTTACCTCCCTCCCTCCCTCATCCGCTATATCGAATGGCGCATAATTCGATGTATCTGGTTGGTCCCCAGTTGCTTCCTCAATACACTTCATGTCCTTCTTGTCCGAACCCAATTCTCACATTCCCATTTCTTCTTCAAATTTACCATCTTATTCTGATTTGGGTTCATCCTTCTAGTCCCTTCTTCCCTCTCCGTTTGTTCAACCTTTCTCTCTGGGCTGTAAAATTTTGAAGTTAAAAATGGCAGTGGCTATGGCTTCTTGCAGTGTTGGGGTAAACTTTAACAGTAACTCCAGTTTGAAAAAATCCCTAGCAATTCCAGCACCAGCTGGGGCTATGGCAGAAGCATCCTTTGGGTTTGCTCCTACAAGCTTCTGCATTGTGCACAAGGGAAGGTAATGCTTTTTTTTTTTGCTCACTGTTTTATTGAATTTTTGTTGGTTTTTTTTTTGTGTGTTCTTTAATGGGTTTGTTTTACTTTCTTAGATTGTTTTCAGAAATTGGTTTTTTCTTTTTGGTTCAAAAAGTGATGAAATGGGTCCTCTGTTATTTTTCTTATCCTATTTTGCTTGTAGAAATCTTTTGTTTTCTATTTTTTTGGTTCTTAATCTCATTTGCATTTTCTTGTACTATGAGGTCTGAAGTATATTGCTCATTGATGTATTAATATCTGATATTCTGGTTTATGTTCTAAGTCTTCATTTGATGCTTCTCTGCTATTGTTTCCCTTTATTTTGGTGCATAAATGAAGTCTTAATTTAATGGATTAATCATGTTGTGTATTCTGGTTACAAAAGTAAATAAATAAATCCTGCAGATTAAAATATAAAAATAGTTTGTGTTTTTGTATTAATGAAGTCTGTTTTGCATCTCAGTTTATTGTGGCTGATTTGTTCACTTAACAAGTTTTGATTAGTGATTTTTCAATATGTGGCTGAATTATCATGTCTTTTGCACTTGAGGTTGGAATTATCAGATATCGGACCTCTGTTTATCTAACAGCTCTTGAACCTTTGAGTCCAAGTCCTCGATTGTGGCTTGAACTCAACGTTCCCAAGCAAGCTGATAGATTTTTAGTCGTAGTGTGTTTAACACCTTTATTATTCTTGAGATATGAAAGCATGAAAGTGGGGTTCTTGCATAGTTGCTATTCTTTGTCTAGAAAGTGTATGTGCAATCTATGACAGATCATTATCTTCATCAACCTCAATTACTCCGCGAGCATCTTCTGCTACAGCTGTGGAGGTATTCTAAAAATTGTTTTGTAATTGGTAATTACTGAATATCAACTTGTTGAATACTTTCATTTTTATACTGGGTTTTTTTCATGTTGGAAATAGGATGGTAAATCTGATGGAAGTCTAAGTGAATCTGACACCGTTCCGATTCCTAAGGTTATTATTGACCAAGATTCTGATCCAGATGCAACGGTGGTGGAGATAACCTTTGGAGACCGGCTTGGAGCTCTTCTCGATACTGTATGGAGCATTACTTATGACTTCCAACAATATTGTTATCTATTATGTTCTCCTGTATAGATTTTCAAATATTTGTTTGAATGATCTATCTTCATCTTTACGTCTGAACATACATGATAGCATATATTAACTATCATTAATGGAATCACCAGATGAGTGCGCTTAGAAACCTCGGCTTGAATGTTGTCAAGGCCAATGTCTATTTGGATTCTTCTGGGAAGCATAACAAGTTTGCCATCACTAGAGCGTGAGTAAACTTCAAAAGCCTCGTGCCCTTGCATGGAGTATGCTATGACGTTGTATTATTTATCAATTTGCAATTGATTGCAATGATCTTTTCTGCTTCTTCTACTTATTCGTCCGGCTTTACCTCCTATACTAGTGGTATAAATGGTTTCTCATTAGATATATGTGCTGAAGAAAAACAGTTTTCCTTAAGTGGCAGTAAAAATCTAGCTTCCAGTAAATCTTCCACCTTCTATTTTGGTGGATTAACAGATCAGTCCTTCCAATAGCTGTTGCATACCCCATTTTCTTATTTGATGGTGAGGTTTGTTTGCAGTGATACTGGTAGGAAAGTAGAAGATCCAGAACTACTTGAGGCTATTCGATTGACAATTATAAATAATCTGATAGAGTATCATCCGGTAATCTTTCTTAAACATTTCCATTTGTTCATGCGATAGTAACTGGTGGAATATCTTCAGGATTTCTACATTTTGTACGCTTTATTAATGAATCAATTTTGTCGTTAGGAATCAAGTTCCCAGTTAGCGATGGGAGCAGCGTTTGGAATTGTGCCGCCACCAGAACAGGTTCTTGAAATTTATTATTTAATTCTCGAATAATAGTCTGCTTGAATTTTCTGTGGTGGGACAACTGTTTGTGCAAAGGTTGGTTAGTTCAAGTTTCCCATTTTCACGTTCTAGCACCCACATAATTCACTTGTTTTTGAGCAAATTCTCACTTGAAATTCACTCCGTAAGCATTTTTTTTTCTTTCAATTTTAGTCATTCTAGAGAATCGTTTCTCTCCCTTCATGAATTATGAGTATTATGAATTTTTGAGAATATTTTCTTTTGCCTATCACCTTTTGATTTTGTTCACTCGTAAGGTAATTTAATGATTTGACTTGAAACTTGGCTAATGTGGTACCATCTTAACTTCTAACGATTTTTTTTACTTTTATGCCAAGCTGTTTGATCCATTCCTAGTCATTTTTTCTTGGTGGCATCCCTGGCCATTTTCTGGAAAAGAGCATTACATTCCACAATGTTTTCTTGATTCAAACCTGTGTTTAATTCATCAGGTTGATGTGGACATAGCAACCCACATAAGCGTCAACGATGATGGCCCCACCCGAAGGTAATGTGCGTTGGATAGGATGGGCTTTAAGAACCCAACAGTCAATTCCCATATGTCAACAATTGTTGTGGCAGCAGGCACACAATAGTCTTCAATGGTTATGCATGAGTGACACACTGACATCACGTTTCGAATGAATGTGTTCAGCTAATATTGGGTTTCTGCAGTTTGCTTTATGTGGAGTCAGCAGATCGCCCAGGATTACTGGTTGATCTTGTAAAGATTATAACTGACATTAGTGTTGCTGTTGAATCGGGAGAATTCGACACAGAGGTGTGCTCTTTTCTCACCTACAGTTGCACCTTCAACATATCCTTTTCTAATTTTATTTCCGATCTCTAGTATCCATGTGTATGGAGCTCATCTCTAGTTATTTTGTTTTTAGTTTTTGGTAATCAAGTGCATTGCTAACTCTTGTCTCGGGACTTAGGGGTTGTTGGCGAAGGCAAAATTTCATGTTAGCTACAGGGGTAAACCCCTCATCAAGCCTCTTCAGCAGGTAAAGCTAGGATTTAATATATTATGGCGGTCGATGTGATGAAAGCTAACTGTTTTCTTGTTTTCTAAGAGAAAGTTGCATCGTTCACCAACTTTACAATCTGATTACTTCCGAAATAGACTTCTGTTGCAAAACCTTTACCATGATTATGGTTGATTCTGTTATAAACTAAAAGATGACATCTGAGATTGCTGACCGTAAAACTTGCAAATTTTTTAGGTTCTTGCTAACAGCTTACGATATTATTTGAGGCGACCGTCAACTGAGGAGTCGAGTTTTTGAGCAAATTGTAGAGACTATGTTCAGGAAGTATACTTGGAATTTCCAAAAACTAAGGAGGGAAATACTGGAACACTGTTGCAGTCTTTTGTTCAGTTGAAGGATATATGAACAAAATATTGATACAAAAGTCAGATAATAATGAAATGCAAATAAAGCTTTAAATTCAATACCAATGTAAAATGTTATTGTCCAAATTGTTGTAATGATATCGTAGTTATCCTTCTTTTCCAACCCTTTCCTTCATCTCATGGTTTATCTTCTTTTCTAACCCTTCCTTCATCTCATGGTTTATTTGCAAATGCTGGCTTTATGGACATGTATTCTAACCCTTTCCTTCATCTCATGGTTTATTTGCAATGCTAGCTTTATGGTTCTTCACCAGGCTCTTGGTGACTGCTTTAGACCATAAAATGCTTTATGAAGTAGGCGGAATGTCCATGTATATTTCCTTCTCTGAATTCCCATGCAAAAAAGCATATTTAACATTAAATTGCTTCAACGACCATCGTCTTCTTCTTCACCAAGTTCTTGGTGACTGCTCTAGACCATAAAATGCTTTACGAAGTAGCAGAATGTCCATGTACACTTCCTCCTCTGAATCTCCATGCAAAAAAGCATTTTTAACATTAAATTGCTTTAACGACCAATCGAAAGTAGCTACCAAAGATAACAATACTAGAATGGTAATCATTTTCACAACTGGTGCAAACGTTTCCTAGTAATTATATCGTAGGTCTGTATACATCCTTTAACAACCAGCCTTGCTTTATATCGATCAATGGTCCTATTTGCTTTGTGTTTAATAGTAAACACCCACATGCATACTCTTTTCTTCCCTTTTGTTGTGTACAATATTCCAAGTCCTGTTCTCGTGCAGGGCTTCCATCGCTGCCTGCATGGCTTCTTCCACTTTGGATCATTCAAGGCTTCTTCAACTTTTCTTGGGATTTTTATTCCTTCCATTTGATTCATCATGGATTGATACTTTGGCGAAAGTGGGTGGATACGTAGTTTGCAATGGCATACTTGACCTTGCCTTCTAGAGAGAATCTTACTGGCGGTTTCCCGCGATTTTGTCTTGGAGGTAACTGATAAGCACGCTCAACAACATCAAAATTAGATAATTTACTAGGTTTCGAAAAACTTACCTCGGGAGTATCCATGGACTCGTGAACGGGTACAAGTATGTGAGAATGGGAAGTTGCCTTAGAAGCTGGCAATAAGTGTGCGACAGATATAAGGAATTGGTCAAGCTGCTGACCCACAACATGTGACTGTTTCTGGTTGGTAGCCTATTGTTAGTAAGTAGCTTGCTGTGGTTCGGTAGCTGCCTGCTGATCAAACGACTGCTGTTTGGTAGCTGCCTGCTGATCTAACATATGTTGTTCGGTGGCTGCTTGCTGGTCAGACAGCTGCATACTGATATGCAGTCCGCTGCTATTCGATAATTGTTCCTTTTAATCCCATCATCGTGTACCAAATCGGTCATTCATAAGTTGTTTCCCTCTGAAGGACACGATTAGGCTTGTCAAGAGAAAAGAAAACTTCTGATTCTGAGAATGTAACATCCATTGTGAAATAGAGTATATGGGACGAAAAATGATAACACCGGTAGCATTTCTGTTGTGGAGCAAAACCTAAAAAAACAATTTCACTGCACAAGGGTTAAGCTTGGTATCCTGATTCTTATGAAGGTGAACATATGCTACACACCCAATAATACGAGAGGTTAGATCGAGGGAAGAGGGCAAGGACACATGATTTGCTAACATCGCTAGAGGAGTGTAAAAATCAAGCATTTTGGAGAGCATTCGGTTAATCACGTAAATAACATATGTAACTGCATTGGCCCAATATGATTGCGGAGCAGCAACTTCAATGAGAAATGCCCTTGCCATCTTAAGAATATGTCAATTTATCCGCTCTGCCACCCATTTCTGTTAAGGTTTTTGAGGACAAGTGGTTTCTTGGATGCCTTGTTGAAAAATTGAGACAATTCAGCATTAACATACTCACCCCTATTATTGAAGCAAATCACCTTAATTGGAAGCGAAAATTGATTCCAAACCATGTGGTGAAAACTCTTGACAATTGCAGTAACACCTTTGTATCGTTGTATAGAGTATAGGGACTCCACACATCACAATGCATTAATTCAAAAGAAACAGTTCTTTTAGTGGAACTCAATGAATAAAAGGTTTGATAATTCTTTGTTAGAGTACATATATGACACTTTAGTTCAGAGTGTGAAATACTAGTAAATAATGACGGAACTAACATTTGTAAATAGCTAAATGAGGCATGCCAGTCGTCGATGTTATAATAAAATCTTCTTACTTTTGTCACCATTCCCACTACACTATGTACTTGATTCATTTTGTCGTGAGCTACATCGTCTACATAATACAACTCTCTTCTCTTAGTACCACACGCAATTATAGCCCACGTCCAGATACCTTGAAGTAAGCAAAAAAGGAAACATCAGTAGGATACAATTTAGTTTTTCGGTAACTTGAAAGAGAGACTTGTCATACGTTAGGTAGTCAAGTAGTCTCGGAATCAATAATCCAATCAAAGTCATGATCTCTTGACGCAATTAAGACTTTTTCGAGTTCCTGAATCATCCTAATTATCAACAAGAGACAATATTATCTTCTCTCTCATGGTTGCAGCGGATTGATGCTGTAGGCATAGATTTAAGATTTTTAGTGCCGACTTTCAGGAGCAAACCGCACAGCAAGGATTAAGATTTTTATGCGGCTTAAAAAACATAAAGTGGCATTGGGTAGGATTGATTGTCCAAATACAAGACAATCAACAAGTTTATAGGGCCTGGCAGCCAAGGAATTTACATTGCAAGAATAGGTTTTTCAGGTTTAGGACTTTTTTTTTGGGGAAGAGAAAGGCCAAAACCTACTGATACCAAGATAGTAAAACTATATGAGAGTTTAGGTTGTTATGTTTTTCTAGGAGGAAATATATATGTGTGTGTATATATATATATATATATATATATATATGTTGGTAATTGAGTTATACTCTTTATAATCTTCTTGTTTGTTTAGTATCCAACTATTAATCCAGTTTATCTTATTTGTTAATCTTCTAAGTTGATTGTTGTCTTCCTAAACCAAACAGTAAGGCATGTTCCAAACAATAAGTCGATAGGATTGGCATGAGCGGATGATACCAAATGGGGGCGAAAGCACAACTAATGCAAATAATGATGAGGACAACAGTCATGATCAGAGTTATTACTATCTTGGATTAAATGGGGGGCATAGCCAGGATGAAAGATACCATGGAAACAACTGTTACAAACAAATAGGAAGAACTGGATGAATGATTGATTGGTATTTACCTTGAACTTGAGACACTCGATGAATTGACTGTGAGTAAGAATTTTGTGCCACTCAAAATCAGTAGTGATGAAAATATTCTTCATAATGAAAATAATGAATTTAAAATAATGATGCAAATATTTTGAAAATAAGTTTTATTAAAACTTATTGAAACTTACAAGTTGATGATGTTGGGGCTATTGCCAATTAATGATAAACGAGAAAGTTGGAGCACGCAGGCATCCTTGATCCTATCACTAAATTGTTTACAATTTGAACTAAGATGGAGCTGAGTTTGTATTTCTGTCTTATGAAGATTCGCAAAAATTTCAGCTTGCTAAAACAGCTGTTTCGAAATGAAGCTTGAGTCTTCAATATATAGACTGATTGTTGATGAAGGTTAGAGTGGGAAACCTGGCTGTTCTGAGCTGTGAGATGCTAAACCTGATGGATGCATTATGATGCTGTTAGATCACTGTTGAACCATGCGGTAATTATTGCTAAAAGCTAATAGGTGAATAGTAAAAAGTGATTTTACTATTCATAAATAGTAACTTGTCTGGAATAATTGTCGATGATTGTTACTGCTTTCGGTGTTGACTACTGACGGGATCACATGAATTCACTAATGTGCTTCCTCATGCAGAAATTATTCAAATTTCAAACGGGTCTTGGGAATCTTGGTAATATGCTCATTTGGCTTTATGACTAGAAGAATGAGCTGGCTACTGATTAGATACGTCTGATGAATCTGAATTAGAGTCTTCGTCATGGAGCATAGTTGCTTTTGTAAGAAGTTGCTGGGCAAGGTCCTTGAGTTGGAATGATTTTTCTTTCTTCGAATGAGATGACTTGGAAGATTTGGCAGCCCTTTTGAGAGAAGATGAAGGACTAATGTTTGATAAGGATTGTTCTGGAATGACTGGTAAAGCCTTCTTTGGTTGTGCTGGAATTGCTAGAACTGGGTTGATGGGAAACTCAGAGAGGACCGGGCTGATGATCTTTTGATGGTTGAATTTATCCCACCACTTGATTGATCTTTTTCTATAGACTTCTCCTGTTTCAACTTCATAATTCCACTTCATTATCCACGGGACTTTTTACTTGGCCATGAACAATGATAGAAGTGTAATTCTGTAGTTGAATCTGCTTTTGTCAAAACCTTTGTTGAAAGCCATTTGACAAAACTTTCATAAGGTCGTCTGGTAGTAAGCTAGCTGTTGGACCATGTACTGACCACTAATTTGGAAACCATGCTGGAAAATTAAGTTTGAAATTTTTATCAAAGGTTATGAACCATGAATGATTAAAATCTTCAGTTTGATGAAGAAAGATGTTAGTCCATGCTTGGATATAATCAAAATAATTATAATGACTATTGGGAATGAGAACATGTTGAGTATGAAGAGGTTTGGTATGATAAAAGGGGATTCCCCATTCTAATTCGGTGAGAAATTTTCCCATATAAAGGGAATGGTAAAGGATTTTATTTCATAGGTTTTGCTGAATATAGGCTTAATAGCGATGGATTTAGTTTCATTGAGGATGGCTTGATAATATTTGAGTATTTTTGTGTTTTTAGTGGGTTGGTAATGGAAATTCGGAGGGAAAATCCCTTTGACTATTTTTTTTGGGGTTTGTTCTTGTGGAATGTTGAAGGGAATACTGAAGAGATACTCTTTTTTAAGGATGTATGGTGATGTTTTTGCATAGCTATTGAATTGTGATGATGATGGTGATGAGTATATTGAATAAGGGTCATATTGGTTGGCTAATGTCGTTTGGTAATTTGGACGGGATTGATGGTAGTTTGGTCATGTATTTCTTATTGTGGAACCTAATGGAGTGAAACAATTGGTAATGGCTAAGGCCGTTGAAGAATCTGGGCTTGATTCTTGTTTTACTGGTAGTGGTGGAAGAGTGGCAGGAAGCCTTCTTTGGTTAGGTTTCTTTTATGCCATTCTTCCCTTGCAAAAATTCTCTGGTTAGAAAATCTGGTATGTAGTTATGGCTGACTTTAATGTACACTATGTTAAAATAAAAAATACTTAATATGGCTTGCTATCGTGCAAAAATCTGTTTTGATGCAATGTTTTGAACATCTTTTTGTAAAACATTTTTTGCAAATTTGCAATCCACTCGGACTAAAAACTTCTGATTTAGTAAATCGTCTTGAAATTTGCTAATGCATATTACAATAGATAATATATATTTCTTAATAGTACTATAATTACTTTGTGCTAGATTCTATAGTCTTGAATGGGAATAAACAATTTGTTCAGGAGATCTGGAAGAAGTTGACTGTTTGAGGATACATCCATAACCAATTTCAGAGGCATCAGTTTCAACAATTTTGAATGAATTGCGAGTTGGAATGCCAAGACAAGGCTATATCTTAACATGAGATTTAATCTGTTTGACAATGGATTTATGAACATTGGACCAAGATGGAGGATTCTCATTGAGACGATCAAACAAGGGTTTGCATCGTTGTCTGAGATGTGGGTAGAACTCCGCAACATAATTTAATGATCCTAAGAATCGTTGTAATTGGGTTTTATTAATGATTTCAATTGGGAATTTATCTGCAAATTGGATCACTCAATCTATGGGTTGAACGGTAGATTGGTGGATATTGTATCCTAGAAATCTAAACTTGGTTTGAAACAACTTAATTTTTGTGGCTAAAACAACTAATCCATTGGATTTAATTATTCTAGTAAACATATGCAAATGTTTCCAGTGTTCGTCTATTGATTTTGAATAAATGAGAACATCATCAATATAAACAATCGAAAAATGACTATGTTGATTGAAAACTTCATTCATAATGTTTTGAAATTCACTTGGTGCATTTTTAAGGCCAAAAGGCATTACATTCCATGCATAATGGCCAAAGGGAGTGACAAAAGATGTTTTGTATTTATCATCTTCATGGATCTAAATTTGCCAAAATCCATATTTCATATCAAATTTTGAAAAGACTACTGCCTGACTTAATCTCTTAATTAAATCTCTTTTATTTGGAATTGGATACCTTATCCATTCCAAGACTTCATTAAGAGGTTTGTAGTTGATGACTAACCTAGGGGTTCCTCTTTCTAATTCTGCATTCTTTTGAACATAAAATGCATGGCATGACCACGATGATTTGCTTTTTCTAATGATTCCTTTATTAAGGAGTTCTTGGATTTCTGTTTTGCAGAATTCCATGACTTTCTTGACTCATTTGAATTGGTTTGGCTTTGGTTGGAATTTTGTTTTCATTAAACTCCTTGTTGTAAGGAAGATTAACAATGTGTTGTTTTCTATGCCAAAAGGCATTGGGAATGTCAAAACATATTTCATTAACAAGTTTCTTTTGGAAACTGTCAATGGCTTGTAACAAAGCTTTGTTTTTTTAATTGTTCTTCAATTCATTTGTAATTAATTTCTTCCTTTAAAAAAATAATTTGTTGGTAACTAAATTGATGGTTTTGGATATACCATCCTTTTGTAGTTGTCTTAATTTTTTGAGATTTGTTTCCGTGCAGAACTCAAATGTGATTTTTTTGTCCTAGCATCCTAGTGGATATATAGTTATGATTGACCTTAAAAGGATATAGGAGGGCTATGATAGGTAGTCCTTAGATGACTGGGTCTAAGATGTTCTTAATTAGAACAAATGGGGTTTTGAAACAAACATTGTTTTGACGAACATGAGCTTTTGGTATTTTGTATTTTAATTGCATTGGTAAATGATTTGCAACACTAAGTATTTCAGTTGATTTATGAAAATACTTAGTAGGAATTAATCATTCTTGAATACAATTCAAGTCTACTTCTGAGTCAATTAAAGCAATTGTTTCTAAGTGGAAATATTCGATTATTATCGTAATTTTAGAATACCATTTCTGGATTCTTATCTTGTCTGAAAGACGTAATATCAATTTTTTTGATGATCCTTCAGACTCAGGGTCTGAGTGATGACTTGAAGAAGAGCTGTGATGTTCTTCATCATGGTTGGTGATTAATTGTGTCTGTACTCTATTGAGTTGTGTGCGGACTTCTAGGTTTTCCAATTTTAGAAACCTAATTTCATCTTTGATTTTATTGACTTCTCTTTACAAGTCTTTAACTGTAATTTCATTTTTCGATTTGTTAAATAGTCCTAGGGTTGTGCTAAGGCTAATTTTTTTGGGAAACTTGGGGTTGGTTGGTTCTAGCTTCTTCCTGGGAAACTAGTTTTTTAAGTTTCTATAAATAAAATGATTTTAATTATGGGCCATCGACCTTGCTAATTAACTCAATAAGAAGATTTTCTTGTTCTTCTTGTTTATTGAGTACTGAGATCTTTTTACAACAAGACTCTGTACATCCTATCTTAATGTCTGGGGATAAAAGACTACTTGAGGAGATGTTAGAAGAAGACAAATTAGAACCTAAACCATCTTCTGACTGACTATGGTCTGTGTCTTTTAATCCAAAACTTGGATTAGCTGTAATTTCTCTTCGTCAGAGATTTTCAGCTGGTTGATTGTTTTCTCGACTCTACATTTGTTGGCGTAATGGCCGTATTTGCCACACTTGTAGCAATTTCCTTTTTTTTCTTGGTTTTTGGAATGAATCTTCCCTGAGGGTTTTCTTTTCCATTTGTTGGTTTTGGGATTTTCGTAAAATTTGCTTGTGTCAAAATTTTTGTTTTTGAATTTGTTGTATTTGGGATGTCGCCTATTGGAGTATCTAGTAGGATACCTATTGTAGGCTTCTGATTTTTTTCTTTTTGTTGGATGGAGCTATGGGTGGTAATCCGTATTATTCACAGAATGTTCTTAATTCGTATTTGGCTATTGATTTGTCTTTGTTAACTTGTTTTGAAATTTTCATGTCTATACACATTTTCAATCCTTCCTTTTGGATAATATTAATTATATTTCCATAAGTAAGGGTATGTTAAGGTATGATACCATCTTTGTCTACTAAAACATTTCTAATTTTATGGGCAAAAAGGTTTGGTAATCCATTGATGAATTTTTCTTTCCAAAATGGTTGATTACTATCTTCCCTAAGCATGACTCTAGACATGAGTCTTTATACCACCTAAAATCACTTAAGGTTGGGCATCTTAAGTTACTGAGTTGATCATGGATCCTAGAGGTGATATTAGTAGGTGCTTCTATGAAATATTTTATAATGGTGAAAAGTAATGTGTTGACTGCATCTGGGACTCCCTATCTTAATCGTTCATCAAAGATAGGTATTCCTTCTTCATTTTTTTTGACATCATTTCTAATTTCATTTCGTGATTGTTCAGTGAGATGTTTTTCCCACCAGGAATGAAGCATTCCTGTGAATCCTGTGACCAAAAGGTCGAAAACTAGGGATTGTGTAAGATTATGGTTGGTAATGTAGCTATTAGCAACCATAAAGATGTGTTGTAATTTGTTTAGAAGTTCTTGTTCTAATAAACCATCTATATTCCCTTTATAGAGTTTATCTGCGAGACTGAGAATTGGTTTCGAATGTTTCTTTCCTCAAATAGAATATCCAGAGGTGTAGACTATTTTGTTCGTGATTCATTTGAGTTCAAGGTTCTGAAAGGCTTGTTCTATTTTCCTAATGGAATTTGGTTCAGTTTCATTTTCAGAATCCCAAATTGTAGATGTTGCTTCTACTTGAGATTCATCTTGATTTTGCAAAACATTGACTGTTTTTTCTTGTTTTAATTCTTGCAGCATTTGATCTATTTTTTGGCTTATGGAAATTGTTTTTAAAGCAATTGTGCTGGTGGATGAGTCTGGAAAGTTGACTAAGGGTTTTTCTTTATGAATTGGTTTTGGTTGGGACAATTTGTCTATTTTGGTTTCTATTTTATATAACTATTTTCCTATGGTATGTAGACTCTGGTTGGTGAAGTTATTCTGCTCAATGATTGGTTTTACTCCTGCATCTTCTTTGGGAAGTTTG